>OY763889.1:9934301-10546631 GCA_963667165.1 Barbarea vulgaris | reverse complement strand
TCCAGGTCGTGATAGTCGGCTTGTTGTAATACCAGCGTTCATAAACTTCATCCAACAACCATTTGTAAGCATCTCCATTGAGTCGTCCAATGGCATAAGCGTACCTCTTCTCTTTCAGAATTTGATTGTAGTAGAACCAATCCTCCATGTTTTGTTCCCACTCTAAGTAGTTTTCTTTCCCTGAAAATTTCCAAAGTCGAAACTCATTAGTTGGTTGAAAATCAAAACAAAACACAGATTTGGGAGCGTGAGAGGTTTTATGCGGGCTGCGCCAAGTTGATCTCGTTGTATTGTCTGGCGGCTTGGGATTAAGATCAGGTTCCCTCATTTTTCTTGCTCTGCTCTGCTCTTGTTGAAGTCCTTGATGAAGTCCTTGACGAAGTGCAGCCATGTTGTTATCCATTACTTGCTCCATGTTTGCTGTAATCGCTTCAACGAGTTGCTTGTTGCGGTTTCTGAGTGTCTCCTCATCATGATCGGCCATCTCTACCTGAAACAATACAAAACAATACACCAGTAAAGAGTCCTTTTGATAATCAAATAGGTCCTAATACTTAAAAACACGAAAATGACTCTTGGTATTCAATTTCATCTGATGAACACTGAACGCGACTGTTTTCAGAAAATGATCTCGAAAAATTATCAAAATATATCCAAAAATTCTCAAACCAATTTTAACAAATACTAGACTCAAAATGGGTTCCGATCCAATTGGTTTCACGATTTTATCACAAGCCAATATTTAAATAAAATTCGAACAAGTTGGTACGAAAATCACTTAACTTCTCGATGTGGCTCTGATACCACTTGATACGATTCTGGGTGGAGAATCGTGTCCCAATCTCTCACCGGGAAGCTAAGATGCCAAGTTTAGAGTCCAGGCTTGAGCAGCAAGCGGTTCTGGAGATGATGGAACGAGAGACGCCACGAGAGGTTGTGTAAGACCTCTTGATAAGTCTGGTTCGAACAATCTAATCACTAGAATTGTTCTCAAGTTTCTAATTAGAATCAATCGAAAGAGAAAACAAGGATCTATCAAGAAAAGAGATTTTTGATTAAAAAGATAGATGAGTAAAACACTAGAGTCTCAGAGACATATAAAGAAGAGAAGACGAAGAGGAGAAGAGAAGAGAGAGAGAAGAGCGTGTTTACGAGACATGCCTCGGTAAACAACAAGTCGAAACAAAGCAGAAACTTAAATGTAGAGTTTTAAATTAAAATCAGAGAATAAGAGGATATGGGCCACGCCTAAAATGTCTTGATAGTGGGCCTAAGTGTGGATCGGACTAGAGGTGGCATAGATCACGCATGAGCCACAAGCCTCGTTAAAAACCTTATCTCGGAAAACCACTTGGGAAAAACCAGAGATGAAGGAAAAGAGTGCAAGTGGATCATACGGCCATGCTCTAGCCATCTCGAGTGTGTATCTTGACCTGTGTGGCCTTGACACAACCACTAATACTCGAGTGATCCTCTTGAGTCTTTGCCAGATGTAGCAAGACTCCATTATCGTAGTGTAACTTCTTGATCCGTAACAATTCTTGACTCCTAAAGCTGCTTTCCTAGCTCCTTTTGCTCTTGGCTCGAACACCACTCCTTGTGCATCACCATCTCCAAGTCCTTGTGTCTTGATGCTTCCTAGGATCGTATCATGCCCCTCCTGTTGAAAAGGATTTGTCCTCAAATCCGCTTGACCTGCCACAAACAACATTAAGTTAGAAGCATCAAAAGGGTAAAACAACAATGACTTATCTTGGTAATGAAAAGAAAGGGAAAGAGTAGTGTCGGGAATTCTCAAGAGAGATTCAGCTTCATGGTGGCGTCCTTTGAGAACATTAGGGAGAACTCCCAGCATCTCCATCAGAAGAAATATCTTGAAAACGTTTAGCTCCTTGGACATAACGACTCCAATTCCAGTCCTTGCAAAGAAATTTGGCGAGAGAACTTCCAGATCCGGTGGCTCCTCCTTTGTACCTGCAATGTTTTCAACAGCTTTGGCAAAGACCAAGTGTGTTATCACAGTCATGAAAGTACCATAAACAAATAAACACTTCTTAGCTTGATTCAAAACATTATCCTTGTCAAGTTCTTCTTTTTCATTCATCTTAATACAAGAATTCTGTTCAGAATATTCTTTGAATAATCCTAACTTTTTCTCAATGATTTCTGGATAAAATAAACTCATATTCACAGCCCTTAAATCATGAGAAACAAGTCGAGATGAAGAGATACTTACCTTAACAAGGTCCTTGGTGTATTTGGTGCTTGTAAGTATCACATCAAATGAAAATAGTGTTGGATCCGGGGGTTCTTCTTGGATCAGGGCATTGTTGGTGACCATCGCATACTCTCTAGAGGTGTCTAAAAACTCTCCTGGTCGCCAATGATAGGTTAAGAATGATCCAGATGATGAAAGATCCATTTTAGGCTCCACGGAAAACTTTTGAAGTGATGTGATCCAAAATTCGAACGGTACAGGTCTTGAACGTTCTAGATAGTCTCCAGGTCTCCAAATGTGGCTTTGAGAGGCATCTTGATGAAGACAACGGATGGTTTTTCCAGTGGGTAGCTTTGCTTGCAATTAAATGTCTTCGAAAACTTGTTCACGATGATCTCTTGCTTTATTCCTATCATGACAAGAAGAAAACTCCATGTTAGTTAGTAGAAAATCAACAACATGACGAGGTTGTACTTTCATCAATTTAGAGCCATTAGAAATCATTCTAAAGCCCATGAAAAATCCTTGTTGAGCCGAAATACTCCTGGCTTGAACTGGTTGCGTCTCCTTAAGAAAGTTGTCATCACTTTGCTCTTCTTTTTCTTTAACTTTATCTTGAATTCCATCACCATAGATCATCGCCACATTGTAGTTGTAGGAGTGATTAGGCTGTAGCTTCTTCAGTTCAGTACCTATAGACACATCCTGCAAAAATTTAAGTTCACTCGGTGGCACCGGTGGAGGGTTAGAAGCACAAGTAATTTTATTCAAAGAAGTAAATAAATTTGAACCAAAAAGTTCACCCTCTTTCTCTTTACCAGACATGGCCCAGTAATTAGCTTGCTTACCTTGTTCTTGCTTACCTCTGAGTTTGGTTTTGTCAAGATATACTTCATGTGGTGGCAATGGTACAAGACTAATCTTCTTTTCTTGAAAAGGTTTTGACACCGAAATGGTACAATCTGCACCAAGAGAAAGCAAGTTAGCTCTCATTCGTTTTTTAGAGTCTAGATAATTACCTCGGGTATTCACTGGTAGCAAAACATCTGGTGGTTTCTCATTAGTCTCAACACTGTGACAATCTGTAGGTAAGTCATTGTGGGCCAGAACTGCTTCAGTTTGAGTAAACCCTCCTAATGCTCGTGTTGTTGTTTCTTTAGGCGATTCTTGGCTTGGAGCTTGTTGTAGTAGTTCTGGTGGTGCTTGTGGAGCATACTTATTCCTTAGTAGTTCCTTAAGATCTCTCCAGGTCGTGATAGTCGGCTTGTTGTAATACCAGCGTTCATAAACTTCATCCAACAACCATTTGTAAGCAACTCCATTGAGTCGTCCAATGGCATAAGCGAACCTCTTCTCTTTCAGAATTTGATTGTAGTAGAACCAATCCTCCATCTTTTGTTCCCACTCTAAGTAGTTTTCTTTTCCTGAAATTTTCCAAAGTCGAAACTCATTAGTTGGTTGAAAATCAAAACAAAACACAGATTTGGGAGCGTGAGAGGTTTTATGCGGGCTGCGCCAAGTTGATCTCGTTGTATTGTCTGGCGGCTTGGGATTAAGATCAGGTTCCCTCATTTTTCTTGCTCTGCTCTGCTCTTGTTGAAGTCCTTGATGAAGTCCTTGACGAAGTGCAGCCATGTTGTTATCCATTACTTGCTCCATGTTTGCTGTAATCGCTTCAACGAGTTGCTTGTTGCGGTTTCTGAGTGTCTCCTCATCATGATCGGCCATCTCTGCCTGAAACAATACAAAAAAATACACCAGTAAAGAGTCCTTTTGATAATCAAATCGGTCCTAATACTTAAAAACACGAAAATGACTCTTGGTATTCAATTTCATCTGATGAACACTGAACGCGACTTTTTTCAGAAAATGATCTCGAAAAATTATCAAAACATATCCAAAAATTCGCAAACCAATTTTAACAAATACTAGACTCAAAATGGGTTCCGATCCAATTGGTTTCACGATTTTATCACAAGCTAATATTTAAAAAAAATTCGAACAAGTTGGTACGAAAATCACTTAACTTCTCGATGTGGCTCTGATACCACTTGATACGATTCTGGGTGGAGAATCGTGTCCCAATCTCTCACCGGGAAGCTAAGATACCAAGTTTAGACTCCAGGCTTGAGCAGCAAGCGGTTCTGGAGATGATGGAACGAGAGACGCCACGAGAGGTTGTGTAAGACCTCTTGCTAAGTCTGGTTCGAACAATCTAATCACTAGAATTGTTCTCAAGTTTCTAATTCGAATCACTCGAAAGAGAAAACAAGGATCTATCAAGAAAAGAGATTTTTGATTAAAAAGATAGATGAGTAAAACACTAGAGTCTCAGAGACATATAAAGAAGAGAAGACGAAGAGGAGAAGAGAAGAGAGAGAGAAGAGCGTGTTTACGAGACATGCCTCGGTAAACAACAAGTCGAAACAAAGCAGAAACTTAAATGTAGAGTTTGAAATTAAAATCAGAGAATAAGAGGATATGGGCCACGCCTAAAATGTCTTGATAGTGGGCCTAAGTGTGGATCGGACTAGAGGTGGCATAGATGACGCATGAGCCACAAGCCTCGTTAAAAACCTTATCTCGGAAAACCACTTGGGAAAACAAGAGATGAAGGAAAAGAGTGCAAGTGGATCATACGGCCATGCTCTAGCCATCTCGAGTGTGTATCTTGACCGGTGTGGCCTTGACACAACCACTAATACTCGAGTGATCCTCTTGAGTCTTTGCCGGATGTAGCAAGACTCCATTATCGTAGTGTAACTTCTTGATCCGTAACAATTCTTGACTCCTAAAGCTGCTTTCCTAGCTCCTTTTGCTCTTGGCTCGAACACCACTCCTTGTGCATCACCATCTCCAAGTCCTTGTGTCTTGATGCTTCCTAGGATCGTATCATGCCCCTCCTGTTGAAAAGGATTTGTCCTCAAATCCGCTTGACCTGCCACAAACAACATTAAGTTAGAAGCATCAAAAGGGTAAAACAACAATGACTTATCTTGGTAATGAAAAGAAAGGGAAAGAGTAGTGTCGGGAATTCTCAAGAGAGATTCAGCTTCATGGTGGCGTCCTTTGAGAACATTGGGGAGAACTCCCAGCATCTCCATCAGAAGAAATATCTTGAAAACGTTTAGCTCCTTGGACATAACGACTCCAATTCCAGTCCTTGCAAAGAAATTTGGCGAGAGAACTTCCAGATCTGGTGGCTCCTCCTTTGTACCTGCAATGTTTTCAACAGCTTTGGCAAAGAGCAAGTGTGTTATCACAGTCATGAAAGTACCATAAACAAATAAACACTTCTTAGCTTGATTCAAAACATTATCCTTGTCAAGTTCTTCTTTTTCATTCATCTTAATACAAGAATTCTGTTCCGAATATTCTTTGAATAATCCTAACTTTTTCTCAATGATTTCTGGATAAAATAAACTCATATTCACAGCCCTTAAATCATGAGAAACAAGTCGAGATGAAGAGATACTTACCTTAACAAGGTCCTTGGTGTATTTGGTGCTTGTAAGTATCACATCAAATGAAAATAGTGTTGGATCCGGGGGTTCTTCTTGGATCAGGGCATTGTTGGTGACCATCGCATACTCTCTAGAGGTGTCTAAAAACTCTCCTGGTCGCCAATGATAGGTTAAGAATGATCCAGATGATGAAAGATCCATTTTAGGCTCCACGGAAAACTTTTGAAGTGATGTGATCCAAAATTCGAACGGTACAGGTCTTGAACGTTCTAGATAGTCTCCAGGTCTCCAAATGTGGCTTTGAGAGGCATCTTGATGAAGACAACGGATGGTTTTTCCAGTGGGTAGCTTTGCTTGCAATTAAATGTCTTCAAAAACTTGTTCACGATGATCTCTTGCTTTATTCCTATCATGACAAGAAGAAAACTCCATGTTAGTTAGTAGAAAATCAACAACATGACGAGGTTGTACTTTCATCAATTTAGAGCCATTAGAAATCATTCTAAAGCCCATGAAAAATCCTTGTTGAGCCGAAATACTCCTGGCTTGAACTGGTTGCGTCTCCTTAAGAAAGTTGTCATCACTTTGCTCTTCTTTTTCTTTAACTTTATCTTGAATTCCATCACCATAGATCATCGCCACATTGTAGTTGTAGGAGTGATTAGGCTGTAGCTTCTTCAGTTCAGTACCTATAGACACATCCTGCAAAAATTTAAGTTCACTCGGTGGCACCGGTGGAGGGTTAGAAGCACAAGTAATTTTATTCAAAGAAGTAAATAAATTTGAACCAAAAAGTTCACCCTCTTTCTCTTTACCAGACATGGCCCAGTAATTAGCTTGCTTACCTTGTTCTTGCTTACCTCTGAGTTTGGTTTTGTCAAGATATACTTCATGTGGTGGCAATGGTACAAGACTAATCTTCTTTTCTTGAAAAGGTTTTGACACCGAAATGGTACAATCTGCACCAAGAGAAAGCAAGTTAGCTCTCATTCGTTTTTTAGAGTCTAGATAATTACCTCGGGTATTCACTGGTAGCAAAACATCTGGTGGTTTCTCATTAGTCTCAACACTGTGACAATATGTAGGTAAGTCATTGTGGGCCAGAACTGCTTCAGTTTGAGTAAACCCTCCTAATGCTCGTGTTGTTGTTTCTTTAGGCGATTCTTGGCTTGGAGCTTGTTGTAGTAGTTCTGGTGGTGCTTGTGGAGCATACTTATTCCTTAGTAGTTCCTTAAGATCTCTCCAGGTCGTGATAGTCGGCTTGTTGTAATACCAGCGTTCATAAACTTCATCCAACAACCATTTGTAAGCATCTCCAATGAGTCGTCCAATGGCATAAGCGAACCTCTTCTCTTTCAGAATTTGATTGTAGTAGAACCAATCCTCCATGTTTTGTTCCCACTCTAAGTAGTTTTCTTTTCCTGAAATTTTCCAAAGTCGAAACTCATTAGTTGGTTGAAAATCAAAACAAAACACAGATTTGGGAGCGTGAGAGGTTTTATGCGGGCTGCGCCAAGTTGATCTCGTTGTATTGTCTGGCGGCTTGGGATTAAGATCAGGTTCCCTCATTTTTCTTGCTCTGCTCTGCTCTTGTTGAAGTCCTTGATGAAGTCCTTGACGAAGTGCAGCCATGTTGTTATCCATTACTTGCTCCATGTTTGCTGTAATCGCTTCAACGAGTTGCTTGTTGCGGTTTCTGAGTGTCTCCTCATCATGATCGGCCATCTCTGCCTGAAACAATACAAAAAAATACACCAGTAAAGAGTCCTTTTGATAATCAAATCGGTCTTAATACTTAAAAACACGAAAATGACTCTTGGTATTCAATTTCATCTGATGAACACTGAACGCGACTGTTTTCAGAAAATGATCTCGAAAAATTATCAAAACATATCCAAAAATTCTCAAACCAATTTTAAAAACTACTAGACTCAAAATGCGTTCCGATCCAATTGGTTTCACGATTTTATCACAAGCCAATATTTAAATAAAATTCGAACAAGTTAGTACGAAAATCACTTAACTTCTCGATATGGCTCTGATACCACTTGATACGATTCTGGGTGGAGAATCGTGTCCCAATCTCTCACCGGGAAGCTAAGATGCCAAGTTTAGACTCCAGGCTTGAGCAGCAAGCGGTTCTGGAGATGATGGAACGAGAGACGCCACGAGAGGTTGTGTAAGACCTCTTGATAAGTCTGGTTCGAACAATCTAATCACTAGAATTGTTCTCAAGTTTCTAATTCAAATCACTCGAAAGAGAAAACAAGGATCTATCAAGAAAAGAGATTTTTGATTAAAAAGATAGATGAGTAGAACACTAGAGTCTCAGAGACATATAAAGAAGAGAAGACGAAGAGGAGAAGAGAAGAGAGAGAGAAGAGCGTGTTTACGAGACATGCCTCGGTAAACAACAAGTCGAAACAAAGCAGAAACTTAAATGTAGAGTTTGAAATTAAAATCAGAGAATAAGAGGATATGGGCCACGCCTAAAATGTCTTGATAGTGGGCCTAAGTGTGGATCGGACTAGAGGTGGCATAGATGACGCATGAGCCACAAGCCTCGTTAAAAACCTTATCTCGGAAAACCACTTGGGAAAAACCAGAGATGAAGGAAAAGAGTGCAAGTGGATCATACGGCCATGCTCTAGCCATCTCGAGTGTGTATCTTGACCGGTGTGGCCTTGACACAACCACTAATACTCGAGTGATCCTCTTGAGTCTTTGCCAGATGTAGCAAGACTCCATTATCGTAGTGTAACTTCTTGATCCGTAACAATTCTTGACTCCTAAAGCTGCTTTCCTAGCTCCTTTTGCTCTTGGCTCGAACACCACTCCTTGTGCATCACCATCTCCAAGTCCTTGTGTCTTGATGCTTCCTAGGATCGTATCATGCCCCTCCTGTTGAAAAGGATTTGTCCTCAAATCCGCTTGACCTGCCACAAACAACATTAAGTTAGAAGCATCAAAAGGGTAAAACAACAATGACTTATCTTGGTAATGAAAAGAAAGGGAAAGAGTAGTGTCGGGAATTCTCAAGAGAGATTCAGCTTCATGGTGGCGTCCTTTGAGAACATTGGGGAGAACTCCCAGCATCTCCATCAGAAGAAATATCTTGAAAACGTTTAGCTCCTTTGACATAACGACTCCAATTCCAGTCCTTGCAAAGAAATTTGGCGAGAGAACTTCCAGATCCGGTGGCTCCTCCTTTGTACCTGCAATGTTTTCAACAGCTTTGGCAAAGAGCAAGTGTGTTATCACAGTCATGAAAGTACCATAAACAAATAAACACTTCTTAGCTTGATTCAAAACATTATCCTTGTCAAGTTCTTCTTTTTCATTCATCTTAATACAAGAATTCTGTTCCGAATATTCTTTGAATAATCCTAACTTTTTCTCAATGATTTCTGGATAAAATAAACTCATATTCACAGCCCTTAAATCATGAGAAACAAGTCGAGATGAAGAGATACTTACCTTAACAAGGTCCTTGGTGTATTTGGTGCTTGTAAGTATCACATCAAATGAAAATAGTGTTGGATCCGGGGTTCTTCTTGGATCAGGGCATTGTTGGTGACCATCGCATACTCTCTAGAGGTGTCTAAAAACTCTCCTGGTCGCCAATGATAGGTTAAGAATGATCCAGATGATGAAAGATCCATTTTAGGCTCCACGGAAAACTTTTGAAGTGATGTGATCCAAAATTCGAACGGTACAGGTCTTGAACGTTCTAGATAGTCTCCAGGTCTCCAAATGTGGCTTTGAGAGGCATCTTGATGAAGAAAACGGATGGTTTTTCCAGTGGGTAGCTTTGCTTGCAATTCAATGTCTTCGAAAACTTGTTCACGATGATCTCTTGCTTTATTCCTATCATGACAAGACGAAAACTCCATGTTAGTTAGTAGAAAATCAACAACATGACGAGGTTGTACTTTCATCAATTTAGAGCCATTAGAAATCATTCTAAAGCCCATGAAAAATCCTTGTTGAGCCGAAATACTCCTGGCTTGAACTGGTTGCGTCTCCTTAAGAAAGTTGTCATCACTTTGCTCTTCTTTTTCTTTAACTTTATCTTGAATTCCATCACCATAGATCATCGCCACATTGTAGTTGTAGGAGTGATTAGGCTGTAGCTTCTTCAGTTCAGTACCTATAGACACATCCTGCAAAAATTTAAGTTCACTCGGTGGCACCGGTGGAGGGTTAGAAGCACAAGTAATTTTATTCAAAGAAGTAAATAAATTTGAACCAAAAAGTTCACCCTCTTTCTCTTTACCAGACATGGCCCAGTAATTAGCTTGCTTACCTTGTTCTTGCTTACCTCTGAGTTTGGTTTTGTCAAGATATACTTCATGTGGTGGCAATGGTACAAGACTAATCTTCTTTTCTTGAAAAGGTTTTGACACCGAAATGGTACAATCTGCACCAAGAGAAAGCAAGTTAGCTCTCATTCGTTTTTTAGAGTCTAGATAATTACCTCGGGTATTCACTGGTAGCAAAACATCTGGTGGTTTCTCATTAGTCTCAACACTGTGACAATATGTAGGTAAGTCATTGTGGGCCAGAACTGCTTCAGTTTGAGTAAACCCTCCTAATGCTCGTGTTGTTGTTTCTTTAGGCGATTCTTGGCTTGGAGCTTGTTGTAGTAGTTCTGGTGGTGCTTGTGGAGCATACTTATTCCTTAGTAGTTCCTTAAGATCTCTCCAGGTCGTGATAGTCGGCTTGTTGTAATACCAGCGTTCATAAACTTCATCCAACAACCATTTGTAAGCATCTCCAATGAGTCGTCCAATGGCATAAGCGAACCTCTTCTCTTTCAGAATTTGATTGTAGTAGAACCAATCCTCCATGTTTTGTTCCCACTCTAAGTAGTTTTCTTTTCCTGAAATTTTCCAAAGTCGAAACTCATTAGTTGGTTGAAAATCAAAACAAAACACAGATTTGGGAGCGTGAGAGGTTTTATGCGGGCTGCGCCAAGTTGATCTCGTTGTATTGTCTGGCGGCTTGGGATTAAGATCAGGTTCCCTCATTTTTCTTGCTCTGCTCTGCTCTTGTTGAAGTCCTTGATGAAGTCCTTGACGAAGTGCAGCCATGTTGTTATCCATTACTTGCTCCATGTTTGCTGTAATCGCTTCAACGAGTTGCTTGTTGCGGTTTCTGAGTGTCTCCTCATCATGATCGGCCATCTCTGCCTGAAACAATACAAAAAAATACACCAGTAAAGAGTCCTTTTGATAATCAAATCGGTCTTAATACTTAAAAACACGAAAATGACTCTTGGTATTCAATTTCATCTGATGAACACTGAACGCGACTGTTTTCAGAAAATGATCTCGAAAAATTATCAAAACATATCCAAAAATTCTCAAACCAATTTTAAAAACTACTAGACTCAAAATGCGTTCCGATCCAATTGGTTTCACGATTTTATCACAAGCCAATATTTAAATAAAATTCGAACAAGTTAGTACGAAAATCACTTAACTTCTCGATATGGCTCTGATACCACTTGATACGATTCTGGGTGGAGAATCGTGTCCCAATCTCTCACCGGGAAGCTAAGATGCCAAGTTTAGACTCCAGGCTTGAGCAGCAAGCGGTTCTGGAGATGATGGAACGAGAGACGCCACGAGAGGTTGTGTAAGACCTCTTGATAAGTCTGGTTCGAACAATCTAATCACTAGAATTGTTCTCAAGTTTCTAATTCAAATCACTCGAAAGAGAAAACAAGGATCTATCAAGAAAAGAGATTTTTGATTAAAAAGATAGATGAGTAGAACACTAGAGTCTCAGAGACATATAAAGAAGAGAAGACGAAGAGGAGAAGAGAAGAGAGAGAGAAGAGCGTGTTTACGAGACATGCCTCGGTAAACAACAAGTCGAAACAAAGCAGAAACTTAAATGTAGAGTTTGAAATTAAAATCAGAGAATAAGAGGATATGGGCCACGCCTAAAATGTCTTGATAGTGGGCCTAAGTGTGGATCGGACTAGAGGTGGCATAGATGACGCATGAGCCACAAGCCTCGTTAAAAACCTTATCTCGGAAAACCACTTGGGAAAAACCAGAGATGAAGGAAAAGAGTGCAAGTGGATCATACGGCCATGCTCTAGCCATCTCGAGTGTGTATCTTGACCGGTGTGGCCTTGACACAACCACTAATACTCGAGTGATCCTCTTGAGTCTTTGCCAGATGTAGCAAGACTCCATTATCGTAGTGTAACTTCTTGATCCGTAACAATTCTTGACTCCTAAAGCTGCTTTCCTAGCTCCTTTTGCTCTTGGCTCGAACACCACTCCTTGTGCATCACCATCTCCAAGTCCTTGTGTCTTGATGCTTCCTAGGATCGTATCATGCCCCTCCTGTTGAAAAGGATTTGTCCTCAAATCCGCTTGACCTGCCACAAACAACATTAAGTTAGAAGCATCAAAAGGGTAAAACAACAATGACTTATCTTGGTAATGAAAAGAAAGGGAAAGAGTAGTGTCGGGAATTCTCAAGAGAGATTCAGCTTCATGGTGGCGTCCTTTGAGAACATTGGGGAGAACTCCCAGCATCTCCATCAGAAGAAATATCTTGAAAACGTTTAGCTCCTTTGACATAACGACTCCAATTCCAGTCCTTGCAAAGAAATTTGGCGAGAGAACTTCCAGATCCGGTGGCTCCTCCTTTGTACCTGCAATGTTTTCAACAGCTTTGGCAAAGAGCAAGTGTGTTATCACAGTCATGAAAGTACCATAAACAAATAAACACTTCTTAGCTTGATTCAAAACATTATCCTTGTCAAGTTCTTCTTTTTCATTCATCTTAATACAAGAATTCTGTTCCGAATATTCTTTGAATAATCCTAACTTTTTCTCAATGATTTCTGGATAAAATAAACTCATATTCACAGCCCTTAAATCATGAGAAACAAGTCGAGATGAAGAGATACTTACCTTAACAAGGTCCTTGGTGTATTTGGTGCTTGTAAGTATCACATCAAATGAAAATAGTGTTGGATCCGGGGTTCTTCTTGGATCAGGGCATTGTTGGTGACCATCGCATACTCTCTAGAGGTTTCTAAAAACTCTCCTGGTCGCCAATGATAGGTTAAGAATGATCCAGATGATGAAAGATCCATTTTAGGCTCCACGGAAAACTTTTGAAGTGATGTGATCCAAAATTCGAACGGTACAGGTCTTGAACGTTCTAGATAGTCTCCAGGTCTCCAAATGTGGCTTTGAGAGGCATCTTGATGAAGAAAACGGATGGTTTTTCCAGTGGGTAGCTTTGCTTGCAATTCAATGTCTTCGAAAACTTGTTCACGATGATCTCTTGCTTTATTCCTATCATGACAAGACGAAAACTCCATGTTAGTTAGTAGAAAATCAACAACATGACGAGGTTGTACTTTCATCAATTTAGAGCCATTAGAAATCATTCTAAAGCCCATGAAAAATCCTTGTTGAGCCGAAATACTCCTGGCTTGAACTGGTTGCGTCTCCTTAAGAAAGTTGTCATCACTTTGCTCTTCTTTTTCTTTAACTTTATCTTGAATTCCATCACCATAGATCATCGCCACATTGTAGTTGTAGGAGTGATTAGGCTGTAGCTTCTTCAGTTCAGTACCTATAGACACATCCTGCAAAAATTTAAGTTCACTCGGTGGCACCGGTGGAGGGTTAGAAGCACAAGTAATTTTATTCAAAGAAGTAAATAAATTTGAACCAAAAAGTTCACCCTCTTTCTCTTTACCAGACATGGCCCAGTAATTAGCTTGCTTACCTTGTTCTTGCTTACCTCTGAGTTTGGTTTTGTCAAGATATACTTCATGTGGTGGCAATGGTACAAGACTAATCTTCTTTTCTTGAAAAGGTTTTGACACCGAAATGGTACAATCTGCACCAAGAGAAAGCAAGTTAGCTCTCATTCGTTTTTGAGAGTCTAGATAATTACCTCGGGTATTCACTGGTAGCAAAACGTCTGGTGGTTTCTCATTAGTCTCAACACTGTGACAAGCTGTAGGTAAGTCATTGTGGGCCAGAACTGCTTCAGTTTGAGTAAACCCTCCTAATGCTCGTGTTGTTGTTTCTTTAGGCGATTCTTGGCTTGGAGCTTGTTGTAGTAGTTCTGGTGGTGCTTGTGGAGCATACTTATTCCTTAGTAGTTCCTTAAGATCTCTCCAGGTCGTGATAGTCGGCTTGTTGTAATACCAGCGTTCATAAACTTCATCCAACAACCATTTGTAAGCATCTCCATTGAGTCGTCCAATGGCATAAGCGAACCTCTTCTCTTTCAGAATTTGATTGTAGTAGAACCAATCCTCCATGTTTTGTTCCCACTCTAAGTAGTTTTCTTTTCCTGAAATTTTCCAAAGTCGAAACTCATTAGTTGGTTGAAAATCAAAACAAAACACAGATTTGGGAGCGTGAGAGGTTTTATGCGGGCTGCGCCAAGTTGATCTCGTTGTATTGTCTGGCGGCTTTAAATAAAATTCGAACAAGTTGGTACGAAAATCACTTAACTTCTCGATGTGGCTCTGATACCACTTGATACGATTCTGGGTGGAGAATCGTGTCCCAATCTCTCACCGGGAAGCTAAGATGCCAAGTTTAGACTCCAGGCTTGAGCAGCAAGCGGTTCTGGAGATGATGGAACGAGAGACGCCACGAGAGGTTGTGTAAGACCTCTTGATAAGTCTGGTTCGAACAATCTAATCACTAGAATTGTTCTCAAGTTTCTAATTCGAATCACTCGAAAGAGAAAACAAGGATCTATCAAGAAAAGAGATTTTTGATTAAAAAAGATAGATGAGTAGAACACTAGAGTCTCAGAGACATATAAAGAAGAGAAGACGAAGAGGAGAAGAGAAGAGAGAGAGAAGAGCGTGTTTACGAGACATGCCTCGGTAAACAACAAGTCGAAACAAAGCAGAAACTTAAATGTAGAGTTTGAAATTAAAATCAGAGAATAAGAGGATATGGGCCACGCCTAAAATGTCTTGATAGTGGGCCTAAGTGTGGATCGGACTAGAGGTGGCATAGATGACGCATGAGCCACAAGCCTCGTTAAAAACCTTATCTCGGAAAACCACTTGGGAAAAACCAGAGATGAAGGAAAAGAGTGCAAGTGGATCATACGGCCATGCTCTAGCCATCTCGAGTGTGTATCTTGACCGGTGTGGCCTTGACACAACCACTAATACTCGAGTGATCCTCTTGAGTCTTTGCCGGATGTAGCAAGACTCCATTATCGTAGTGTAACTTCTTGATCCGTAACAATTCTTGACTCCTAAAGCTGCTTTCCTAGCTCCTTTTGCTCTTGGCTCGAACACCACTCCTTGTGCATCACCATCTCCAAGTCCTTGTGTCTTGATGCTTCCTAGGATCGTATCATGCCCCTCCTGTTGAAAAGGATTTGTCCTCAAATCCGCTTGACCTGCCACAAACAACATTAAGTTAGAAGCATCAAAAGGGTAAAACAACAATGACTTATCTTGGTAATGAAAAGAAAGGGAAAGAGTAGTGTCGGGAATTCTCAAGAGAGATTCAGCTTCATGGTGGCGTCCTTTGAGAACATTGGGGAGAACTCCCAGCATCTCCATCAGAAGAAATATCTTGAAAACGTTTAGCTCCTTTGACATAACGACTCCAATTCCAGTCCTTGCAAAGAAATTTGGCGAGAGAACTTCCAGATCCGGTGGCTCCTCCTTTGTACCTGCAATGTTTTCAACAGCTTTGGCAAAGAGCAAGTGTGTTATCACAGTCATGAAAGTACCATAAACAAATAAACACTTCTTAGCTTGATTCAAAACATTATCCTTGTCAAGTTCTTCTTTTTCATTCATCTTAATACAAGAATTCTGTTCCGAATATTCTTTGAATAATCCTAACTTTTTCTCAATGATTTCTGGATAAAATAAACTCATATTCAAAGCCCTTAAATCATGAGAAACAAGTCGAGATGAAGAGATACTTACCTTAACAAGGTCCTTGGTGTATTTGGTGCTTGTAAGTATCACATCAAATGAAAATAGTGTTGGATCCGGGGGTTCTTCTTGGATCAGGGCATTGTTGGTGACCATCGCATACTCTCTAGAGGTGTCTAAAAACTCTCCTGGTCGCCAATGATAGGTTAAGAATGATCCAGATGATGAAAGATCCATTTTAGGCTCCACGGAAAACTTTTGAAGTGATGTGATCCAAAATTCGAACGGTACAGGTCTTGAACGTTCTAGATAGTCTCCAGGTCTCCAAATGTGGCTTTGAGAGGCATCTTGATGAAGAAAACGGATGGTTTTTCCAGTGGGTAGCTTTGCTTGCAATTCAATGTCTTCGAAAACTTGTTCACGATGATCTCTTGCTTTATTCCTATCATGACAAGACGAAAACTCCATGTTAGTGAGTAGAAAATCAACAACATGACGAGGTTGTACTTTCATCAATTTAGAGCCATTAGAAATCATTCTAAAGCCCATGAAAAATCCTTGTTGAGCCGAAATACTCCTGGCTTGAACTGGTTGCGTCTCCTTAAGAAAGTTGTCATCACTTTGCTCTTCTTTTTCTTTAACTTTATCTTGAATTCCATCACCATAGATCATCGCCACATTGTAGTTGTAGGAGTGATTAGGCTGTAGCTTCTTCAGTTCAGTACCTATAGACACATCCTGCAAAAATTTAAGTTCACTCGGTGGCACCGGTGGAGGGTTAGAAGCACAAGTAATTTTATTCAAAGAAGTAAATAAATTTGAACCAAAAAGTTCACCCTCTTTCTCTTTACCAGACATGGCCCAGTAATTAGCTTGCTTACCTTGTTCTTGCTTACCTCTGAGTTTGGTTTTGTCAAGATATACTTCATGTGGTGGCAATGGTACAAGACTAATCTTCTTTTCTTGAAAAGGTTTTGACACCGAAATGGTACAATCTGCACCAAGAGAAAGCAAGTTAGCTCTCATTCGTTTTTGAGAGTCTAGATAATTACCTCGGGTATTCACTGGTAGCAAAACGTCTGGTGGTTTCTCATTAGTCTCAACACTGTGACAAGCTGTAGGTAAGTCATTGTGGGCCAGAACTGCTTCAGTTTGAGTAAACCCTCCTAATGCTCGTGTTGTTGTTTCTTTAGGCGATTCTTGGCTTGGAGCTTGTTGTAGTAGTTCTGGTGGTGCTTGTGGAGCATACTTATTCCTTAGTAGTTCCTTAAGATCTCTCCAGGTCGTGATAGTCGGCTTGTTGTAATACCAGCGTTCATAAACTTCATCCAACAACCATTTGTAAGCATCTCCATTGAGTCGTCCAATGGCATAAGCGAACCTCTTCTCTTTCAGAATTTGATTGTAGTAGAACCAATCCTCCATGTTTTGTTCCCACTCTAAGTAGTTTTCTTTTCCAGAAAATTTCCAAAGTCGAAACTCATTAGTTGGTTGAAAATCAAAACAAAACACAGATTTGGGAGCGTGAGAGGTTTTATGCGGGCTGCGCCAAGTTGATCTCGTTGTATTGTCTGGCGGCTTGGGATTAAGATCAGGTTCCCTCATTTTTCTTGCTCTGCTCTGCTCTTGTTGAAGTCCTTGATGAAGTCCTTGACGAAGTGCAGCCATGTTGTTATCCATTACTTGCTCCATGTTTGCTGTAATCGCTTCAACGAGTTGCTTGTTGCGGTTTCTGAGTGTCTCCTCATCATGATCGGCCATCTCTGCCTGAAACAATACAAAAAAATACACCAGTAAAGAGTCCTTTTGATAATCAAATCGGTCTTAATACTTAAAAACACGAAAATGACTCTTGGTATTCAATTTCATCTGATGAACACTGAACGCGACTGTTTTCAGAAAATGATCTCGAAAAATTATCAAAACATATCCAAAAATTCTCAAACCAATTTTAAAAACTACTAGACTCAAAATGCGTTCCGATCCAATTGGTTTCACGATTTTATCACAAGCCAATATTTAAATAAAATTCGAACAAGTTAGTACGAAAATCACTTAACTTCTCGATATGGCTCTGATACCACTTGATACGATTCTGGGTGGAGAATCGTGTCCCAATCTCTCACCGGGAAGCTAAGATGCCAAGTTTAGACTCCAGGCTTGAGCAGCAAGCGGTTCTGGAGATGATGGAACGAGAGACGCCACGAGAGGTTGTGTAAGACCTCTTGATAAGTCTGGTTCGAACAATCTAATCACTAGAATTGTTCTCAAGTTTCTAATTCAAATCACTCGAAAGAGAAAACAAGGATCTATCAAGAAAAGAGATTTTTGATTAAAAAGATAGATGAGTAGAACACTAGAGTCTCAGAGACATATAAAGAAGAGAAGACGAAGAGGAGAAGAGAAGAGAGAGAGAAGAGCGTGTTTACGAGACATGCCTCGGTAAACAACAAGTCGAAACAAAGCAGAAACTTAAATGTAGAGTTTGAAATTAAAATCAGAGAATAAGAGGATATGGGCCACGCCTAAAATGTCTTGATAGTGGGCCTAAGTGTGGATCGGACTAGAGGTGGCATAGATGACGCATGAGCCACAAGCCTCGTTAAAAACCTTATCTCGGAAAACCACTTGGGAAAAACCAGAGATGAAGGAAAAGAGTGCAAGTGGATCATACGGCCATGCTCTAGCCATCTCGAGTGTGTATCTTGACCGGTGTGGCCTTGACACAACCACTAATACTCGAGTGATCCTCTTGAGTCTTTGCCAGATGTAGCAAGACTCCATTATCGTAGTGTAACTTCTTGATCCGTAACAATTCTTGACTCCTAAAGCTGCTTTCCTAGCTCCTTTTGCTCTTGGCTCGAACACCACTCCTTGTGCATCACCATCTCCAAGTCCTTGTGTCTTGATGCTTCCTAGGATCGTATCATGCCCCTCCTGTTGAAAAGGATTTGTCCTCAAATCCGCTTGACCTGCCACAAACAACATTAAGTTAGAAGCATCAAAAGGGTAAAACAACAATGACTTATCTTGGTAATGAAAAGAAAGGGAAAGAGTAGTGTCGGGAATTCTCAAGAGAGATTCAGCTTCATGGTGGCGTCCTTTGAGAACATTGGGGAGAACTCCCAGCATCTCCATCAGAAGAAATATCTTGAAAACGTTTAGCTCCTTTGACATAACGACTCCAATTCCAGTCCTTGCAAAGAAATTTGGCGAGAGAACTTCCAGATCCGGTGGCTCCTCCTTTGTACCTGCAATGTTTTCAACAGCTTTGGCAAAGAGCAAGTGTGTTATCACAGTCATGAAAGTACCATAAACAAATAAACACTTCTTAGCTTGATTCAAAACATTATCCTTGTCAAGTTCTTCTTTTTCATTCATCTTAATACAAGAATTCTGTTCCGAATATTCTTTGAATAATCCTAACTTTTTCTCAATGATTTCTGGATAAAATAAACTCATATTCACAGCCCTTAAATCATGAGAAACAAGTCGAGATGAAGAGATACTTACCTTAACAAGGTCCTTGGTGTATTTGGTGCTTGTAAGTATCACATCAAATGAAAATAGTGTTGGATCCGGGGGTTCTTCTTGGATCAGGGCATTGTTGGTGACCATCGCATACTCTCTAGAGGTGTCTAAAAACTCTCCTGGTCGCCAATGATAGGTTAAGAATGATCCAGATGATGAAAGATCCATTTTAGGCTCCACGGAAAACTTTTGAAGTGATGTGATCCAAAATTCGAACGGTACAGGTCTTGAACGTTCTAGATAGTCTCCAGGTCTCCAAATGTGGCTTTGAGAGGCATCTTGATGAAGAAAACGGATGGTTTTTCCAGTGGGTAGCTTTGCTTGCAATTCAATGTCTTCGAAAACTTGTTCACGATGATCTCTTGCTTTATTCCTATCATGACAAGACGAAAACTCCATGTTAGTGAGTAGAAAATCAACAACATGACGAGGTTGTACTTTCATCAATTTAGAGCCATTAGAAATCATTCTAAAGCCCATGAAAAATCCTTGTTGAGCCGAAATACTCCTGGCTTGAACTGGTTGCGTCTCCTTAAGAAAGTTGTCATCACTTTGCTCTTCTTTTTCTTTAACTTTATCTTGAATTCCATCACCATAGATCATCGCCACATTGTAGTTGTAGGAGTGATTAGGCTGTAGCTTCTTCAGTTCAGTACCTATAGACACATCCTGCAAAAATTTAAGTTCACTCGGTGGCACCGGTGGAGGGTTAGAAGCACAAGTAATTTTATTCAAAGAAGTAAATAAATTTGAACCAAAAAGTTCACCCTCTTTCTCTTTACCAGACATGGCCCAGTAATTAGCTTGCTTACCTTGTTCTTGCTTACCTCTGAGTTTGGTTTTGTCAAGATATACTTCATGTGGTGGCAATGGTACAAGACTAATCTTCTTTTCTTGAAAAGGTTTTGACACCGAAATGGTACAATCTGCACCAAGAGAAAGCAAGTTAGCTCTCATTCGTTTTTGAGAGTCTAGATAATTACCTCGGGTATTCACTGGTAGCAAAACGTCTGGTGGTTTCTCATTAGTCTCAACACTGTGACAAGCTGTAGGTAAGTCATTGTGGGCCAGAACTGCTTCAGTTTGAGTAAACCCTCCTAATGCTCGTGTTGTTGTTTCTTTAGGCGATTCTTGGCTTGGAGCTTGTTGTAGTAGTTCTGGTGGTGCTTGTGGAGCATACTTATTCCTTAGTAGTTCCTTAAGATCTCTCCAGGTCGTGATAGTCGGCTTGTTGTAATACCAGCGTTCATAAACTTCATCCAACAACCATTTGTAAGCATCTCCATTGAGTCGTCCAATGGCATAAGCGAACCTCTTCTCTTTCAGAATTTGATTGTAGTAGAACCAATCCTCCATGTTTTGTTCCCACTCTAAGTAGTTTTCTTTTCCTGAAAATTTCCAAAGTCGAAACTCATTAGTTGGTTGAAAATCAAAACAAAACACAGATTTGGGAGCGTGAGAGGTTTTATGCGGGCTGCGCCAAGTTGATCTCGTTGTATTGTCTGGCGGCTTGGGATTAAGATCAGGTTCCCTCATTTTTCTTGCTCTGCTCTGCTCTTGTTGAAGTCCTTGATGAAGTCCTTGACGAAGTGCAGCCATGTTTTTATCCATCACTTGCTCCATGTTTGCTGTAATCGCTTCAACGAGTTGCTTGTTGCGGTTTCTGAGTGTCTCCTCATCATGATCGGCCATCTCTGCCTGAAACAATACAAAAAAATACACCAGTAAAGAGTCCTTTTGATAATCAAATCGGTCCTAATACTTAAAAACACGAAAATGACTCTTGGTATTCAATTTCATCTGATGAACACTGAACGCGACTGTTTTCAGAAAATGATCTCGAAAAATTATCAAAACATATCCAAAAATTCTCAAACCAATTTTATCAAATACTAGACTCAAAATGGGTTCCGATCCAATTGGTTTCACGATTTTATCACAAGCCAATATTTAAATAAAATTCGAACAAGTTGGTACGAAAATCACTTAACTTCTCGATGTGGCTCTGATACCACTTGATACGATTCTGGGTGGAGAATCGTGTCCCAATCTCTCACCGGGAAGCTAAGATGCCAATTTTAGACTCCAGCCTTGAGCAGCAAGCGGTTCTGGAGATGATGGAACGAGAGACGCCACGAGAGGTTGTGTAAGACCTCCTGATAAGTCTGGTTCGAACAATCTAATCACTAGAATTGTTCTCAAGTTTCTAATTCGAATCACTCGAAAGAGAAAACAAGGATCTATCAAGAAAAGAGATTTTTGATTAAAAAGATAGATGAGTAAAACACTAGAGTCTCAGAGACATATAAAGAAGAGAAGACGAAGAGGAGAAGAGAAGAGAGAGAGAAGAGCGTGTTTACGAGACATGCCTCGGTAAACAACAAGTCGAAACAAAGCAGAAACTTAAATGTAGAGTTTGAAATTAAAATCAGAGAATAAGAGGATATGGGCCACGCCTAAAATGTCGTGATAGTGGGCCTAAGTGTGGATCGGACTAGAGGTGGCATAGATGACGCATGAGCCACAAGCCTCGTTAAAAACCTTATCTCGGAAAACCACTTGGGAAAAACCAGAGATGAAGGAAAAGAGTGCAAGTGGATCATACGGCCATGCTCTAGCCATCTCGAGTGTGTATCTTGACCGGTGTGGCCTTGACACAACCACTAATACTCGAGTGATCCTCTTGAGTCTTTGCCGGATGTAGCAAGACTCCATTATCGTAGTGTAACTTCTTGATCCGTAACAATTCCTGACTCCTAAAGCTGCTTTCCTAGCTCCTTTTGCTCTTGGCTCGAACACCACTCCTTGTGCATCACCATCTCCAAGTCCTTGTGTCTTGATGCTTCCTAGGATCGTATCATGCCCCTCCTGTTGAAAAAGATTTGTCCTCAAATCCGCTTGACCTGCCACAAACAACATTAAGTTAGAAGCATCAAAAGGGTAAAACAACAATGACTTATCTTGGTAATGAAAAGAAAGGGAAAGAGTAGTGTCGGGAATTCTCAAGAGAGATTCAGCTTCATGGTGGCGTCCTTTGAGAACATTGGAGAGAACTCCCAGCATCTCCATCAGAAGAAATATCTTGAAAACGTTTAGCTCCTTTGACATAACGACTCCAATTCCAGTCCTTGCAAAGAAATTTGGCGAGAGAACTTCCAGATCCGGTGGCTCCTCCTTTGTACCTGCAATGTTTTCAACAGCTTTGGCAAAGAGCAAGTGTGTTATCACAGTCATGAAAGTACCATAAACAAATAAACACTTCTTAGCTTGATTCAAAACATTATCCTTGTCAAGTTCTTCTTTTTCATTCATCTTAATACAAGAATTCTGTTCAGAATATTCTTTGAATAATCCTAACTTTTTCTCAATGATTTCTGGATAAAATAAACTCATATTCACAGCCCTTAAATCATGAGAAACAAGTCGAGATGAAGAGATACTTACCTTAACAAGGTCCTTGGTGTATTTGGTGCTTGTAAGTATCACATCAAATGAAAATAGTGTTGGATCCGGGGGTTCTTCTTGGATCAGGGCATTGTTGGTGACCATCGCATACTCTCTAGAGGTGTCTAAAAACTCTCCTGGTCGCCAATGATAGGTTAAGAATGATCCAGATGATGAAAGATCCATTTTAGGCTCCACGGAAAACTTTTGAAGTGATGTGATCCAAAATTCGAACGGTACAGGTCTTGAACGTTCTAGATAGTCTCCAGGTCTCCAAATGTGGCTTTGAGAGGCATCTTGATGAAGACAACGGATGGTTTTTCCAGTGGGTAGCTTTGCTTGCAATTCAATGTCTTCGAAAACTTGTTCACGATGATCTCTTGCTTTATTCCTATCATGACAAGAAGAAAACTCCATGTTAGTTAGTAGAAAATCAACAACATGACGAGGTTGTACTTTCATCAATTTAGAGCCATTAGAAATCATTCTAAAGCCCATGAAAAATCCTTGTTGAGCCGAAATACTCCTGGCTTGAACTGGTTGCGTCTCCTTAAGAAAGTTGTCATCACTTTGCTCTTCTTTTTCTTTAACTTTATCTTGAATTCCATCACCATAGATCATCGCCACATTGTAGTTGTAGGAGTGATTAGGCTGTAGCTTCTTCAGTTCAGTACCTATAGACACATCCTGCAAAAATTTAAGTTCACTCGGTGGCACCGGTGGAGGGTTAGAAGCACAAGTAATTTTATTCAAAGAAGTAAATAAATTTGAACCAAAAAGTTCACCCTCTTTCTCGTTACCAGACATGGCCCAGTAATTAGCTTGCTTACCTTGTTCTTGCTTACCTCTGAGTTTGGTTTTGTCAAGATATACTTCATGTGGTGGCAATGGTACAAGACTAATCTTCTTTTCTTGAAAAGGTTTTGACACCGAAATGGTACAATCTGCACCAAGAGAAAGCAAGTTAGCTCTCATTCGTTTTTGAGAGTCTAGATAATTACCTCGGGTATTCACTGGTAGCAAAACGTCCGGTGGTTTCTCATTAGTCTCAACACTGTGACAAGCTGTAGGTAAGTCATTGTGGGCCAGAACTGCTTCAGTTTGAGTAAACCCTCCTAATGCTCGTGTTGTTGTTTCTTTAGGCGATTCTTGGCTTGGAGCTTGTTGTAGTAGTTCTGGTGGTGCTTGTGGAGCATACTTATTCCTTAGTAGTTCCTTAAGATCTCTCCAGGTCGTGATAGTCGGCTTGTTGTAATACCAGCGTTCATAAACTTCATCCAACAACCATTTGTAAGCATCTCCATTGAGTCGTCCAATGGCATAAGCGAACCTCTTCTCTTTCAGAATTTGATTGTAGTAGAACCAATCCTCCATGTTTTGTTCCCACTCTAAGTAGTTTTCTTTTCCTGAAAATTTCCAAAGTCGAAACTCATTAGTTGGTTGAAAATCAAAACAAAACACAGATTTGGGAGCGTGAGAGGTTTTATGCGGGCTGCGCCAAGTTGATCTCGTTGTATTGTCTGGCGGCTTGGGATTAAGATCAGGTTCCCTCATTTTTCTTGCTCTGCTCTGCTCTTGTTGAAGTCCTTGATGAAGTCCTTGACGAAGTGCAGCCATGTAACATGTTATCCATTACTTGCTCCATGTTTGCTGTAATCGCTTCAACGAGTTGCTTGTTGCGGTTTCTCGCCCGGGTCTCCTCATCATGATCGGCCATCTCTGCCTGAAACAATACAACAAAATACACCAGTAAAGAGTCCTTTTGATAATCAAATCGGTCCTAATACTTAAAAACACGAAAATGACTCTTGGTATTCAATTTCATCTGATGAACACTGAACGCGACTGTTTTCAGAAAATGATCTCGAAAAATTATCAAAACATATCCAAAAATTCTCAAACCAATTTTAACAAATACTAGACTCAAAATGGGTTCCGATCCAATTGGTTTCACGATTTTATCACAAGCCAATATTTGAATAAAATTCGAACAAGTTGGTACGAAAATCACTTAACTTCTCGATGTGGCTCTGATACCACTTGATACGATTCTGGATGGAGAATCGTGTCCCAATCTCTCACCGGGAAGCTAAGATGCCAAGTTTAGACTCCAGGCTTGAGCAGCAAGCGGTTCTGGAGATGATGGAACGAGAGACGCCACGAGAGGTTGTGTAAGACCTCTTGATAAGTCTGGTTCGAACAATCTAATCACTAGAATTGTTCTCAAGTTTCTAATTCGAATCACTCGAAAGAGAAAACAAGGATCTATCAAGAAAAGAGATTTTTGATTAAAAAGATAGATGAGTAAAACACTAGAGTCTCAGAGACATATAAAGAAGAGAAGACGAAGAGGAGAAGAGAAGAGAGAGCGAAGAGCGTGTTTACGAGACATGCCTCGGTAAACAACAAGTCGAAACAAAGCAGAAACTTAAATGTAGAGTTTGAAATTAAAATCAGAGAATAAGAGGATATGGGCCACGCCTAAAATGTCTTGATAGTGGGCCTAAGTGTGGATCGGACTAGAGGTGGCATAGATGACGCATGAGCCACAAGCCTCGTTAAAAACCTTATCTCGGAAAACCACTTGGGAAAAACCAGAGATGAAGGAAAAGAGTGCAAGTGGATCATACGGCCATGCTCTAGCCATCTCGAGTGTGTATCTTGACCGGTGTGGCCTTGACACAACCACTAATACTCGAGTGATCCTCTTGAGTCTTTGCCGGATGTAGCAAGACTCCATTATCGTAGTGTAACTTCTTGATCCGTAACAATTCTTGACTCCTAAAGCTGCTTTCCTAGCTCCTTTTGCTCTTGGCTCGAACACCACTCCTTGTGCATCACCATCTCCAAGTCCTTGTGTCTTGATGCTTCCTAGGATCGTATCATGCCCCTCCTGTTGAAAAGGATTTGTCCTCAAATCCGCTTGTCCTGCCACAAACAACTTTAAGTTAGAAGCATCAAAAGGGTAAAACAACAATGACTTATCTTGGTAATGAAAAGAAAGGGAAAGAGTAGTGTCGGGAATTCTCAAGAGAGATTCAGCTTCATGGTGGCGTCCTTTGAGAACATTGGGGAGAACTCCCAGCATCTCCATCAGAAGAAATATCTTGAAAACGTTTAGCTCCTTTGACATAACGACTCCAATTCCAGTCCTTGCAAAGAAATTTGGCGAGAGAACTTCCAGATCCGGTGGCTCCTCCTTTGTACCTGCAATGTTTTCAACAGCTTTGGCAAAGAGCAAGTGTGTTATCACAGTCATGAAAGTACCATAAACAAATAAACACTTCTTAGCTTGATTCAAAACATTATCCTTGTCAAGTTCTTCTTTTTCATTCATCTTAATACAAGAATTCTGTTCCGAATATTCTTTGAATAATCCTAACTTTTTCTCAATGATTTGTGGATAAAATAAACTCATATTCACAGCCCTTAAATCATGAGAAACAAGTCGAGATGAAGAGATACTTACCTTAACAAGGTCCTTGGTGTATTTGGTGCTTGTAAGTATCACATCAAATGAAAATAGTGTTGGATCCGGGGGTTCTTCTTGGATCAGGGCATTGTTGGTGACCATCGCATACTCTCTAGAGGTGTCTAAAAACTCTCCTGGTCGCCAATGATAGGTTAAGAATGATCCAGATGATGAAAGATCCATTTTAGGCTCCACGGAAAACTTTTGAAGTGATGTGATCCAAAATTCGAACGGTACAGGTCTTGAACGTTCTAGATAGTCTCCAGGTCTCCAAATGTGGCTTTGAGAGGCATCTTGATGAAGACAACGGATGGTTTTTCCAGTGGGTAGCTTTGCTTGCAATTCAATGTCTTCGAAAACTTGTTCACGATGATCTCTTGCTTTATTCCTATCATGACAAGAAGAAAACTCCATGTTAGTTAGTAGAAAATAAACAACATGACGAGGTTGTACTTTCATCAATTTAGAGCCATTAGAAATCATTCTAAAGCCCATGAAAAATCCTTGTTGAGCCGAAATACTCCTGGCTTGAACTGGTTGCGTCTCCTTAAGAAAGTTGTCATCACTTTGCTCTTCTTTTTCTTTAACTTTATCTTGAATTCCATCACCATAGATCATCGCCACATTGTAGTTGTAGGAGTGATTAGGCTGTAGCTTCTTCAGTTCAGTACCTATAGACACATCCTGCAAAAATTTAAGTTCACTCGGTGGCACCGGTGGAGGGTTAGAAGCACAAGTAATTTTATTCAAAGAAGTAAATAAATTTGAACCAAAAAGTTCACCCTCTTTCTCTTTACCAGACATGGCCCAGTAATTAGCTTGCTTACCTTGTTCTTGCTTACCTCTGAGTTTGGTTTTGTCAAGATATACTTCATGTGGTGGCAATGATACAAGACTAATCTTCTTTTCTTGAAAAGGTTTTGACACCGAAATGGTACAATCTGCACCAAGAGAAAGCAAGTTAGCTCTCATTCGTTTTTGAGAGTCTAGATAATTACCTCGGGTATTCACTGGTAGCAAAACGTCTGGTGGTTTCTCATTAGTCTCAACACTGTGACAAGCTGTAGGTAAGTCATTGTGGGCCAGAACTGCTTCAGTTTGAGTAAACCCTCCTAATGCTCGTGTTGTTGTTTCTTTAGGCGATTCTTGGCTTGGAGCTTGTTGTAGTAGTTCTGGTGGTGCTTGTGGAGCATACTTATTCCTTAGTAGTTCCTTAAGATCTCTCCAGGTCGTGATAGTCGGCTTGTTGTAATACCAGCGTTCATAAACTTCATCCAACAACCATTTGTAAGCATCTCCATTGAGTCGTCCAATGGCATAAGCGAACCTCTTCTCTTTCAGAATTTGATTGTAGTAGAACCAATCCTCCATGTTTTGTTCCCACTCTAAGTAGTTTTCTTTTCCTGAAAATTTCCAAAGTCGAAACTCATTAGTTGGTTGAAAATCAAAATAAAACACAGATTTGGGAGCGTGAGAGGTTTTATGCGGGCTGCGCCAAGTTGATCTCGTTGTATTGTCTGGCGGCTTGGGATTAAGATCAGGTTCCCTCATTTTTCTTGCTCTGCTCTGCTCTTGTTGAAGTCCTTGATGAAGTCCTTGACGAAGTGCAGCCATGTTTTTATCCATCACTTGCTCCATGTTTGCTGTAATCGCTTCAACGAGTTGCTTGTTGCGGTTTCTGAGTGTCTCCTCATCATGATCGGCCATCTCTGCCTGAAACAATACAAAAAAATACACCAGTAAAGAGTCCTTTTGATAATCAAATCGGTCCTAATACTTAAAAACACGAAAATGACTCTTGGTATTCAATTTCATCTGATAAACACTGAACGCGACTGTTTTCAGAAAATGATCTCGAAAAATTATCAAAATATATCCAAAAATTCTCAAGCCAATTTTAACAAATACTAGACTCAAAATGGGTTTCGATCCAATTGGTTTCACGATTTTATCAAAAGCCAATATTTAAATAAAATTCGAACAAGTTGGTATGAAAATCACTTAACTTCTCGATGTGGCTCTGATACCACTTGATACGATTCTGGGTGGAGAATCGTGTCCCAATCTCTCACCGGGAAGCTAAGATGCCAAGTTTAGACTCCAGGCTTGAGCAGCAAGCGGTTCTGGAGATGATGGAACGAGAGACGCCACGAGAGGTTGTGTAAGACCTCCTGATAAGTCTGGTTCGAACAATCTAATCACTAGAATTGTTCTCAAGTTTCTAATTCGAATCACTCGAAAGAGAAAACAAGGATCTATCAAGAAAAGAGATTTTTGATTAAAAAGATAGATGAGTAAAACACTAGAGTCTCAGAGACATATAAAGAACAGAAGACGAAGAGGAGAAGAGAAGAGAGAGAGAAGAGCGTGTTTACGAGACATGCCTCGGTAAACAACAAGTCGAAACAAAGCAGAAACTTAAATGTAGAGTTTGAAATTAAAATCAGAGAATAAGAGGATATGGGCCACGCCTAAAATGTCTTGATAGTGGGCCTAAGTGTGGATCGGACTAGAGGTGGCATAGATGACGCATGAGCCACAAGCCTCATTAAAAACCTTATCTCGGAAAACCACTTGGGAAAAACCAGAGATGAAGGAAAAGAGTGCAAGTGGATCATACGGCCATGCTCTAGCCATCTCGAGTGTGTATCTTGACCGTTGTGGCCTTGACACAACCACTAATACTGGAGTGATCCTCTTGAGTCTTTGCCGGATGTAGCAAGACTCCATTATCGTAGTGTAACTTCTTGATCCGTAACAATTCTTGACTCCTAAAGCTGCTTTCCTAGCTCCTTTTGCTCTTGGCTCGAACACCACTCCTTCTGCATCACCATCTCCAAGTCCTTGTGTCTTGATGCTTCCTAGGATCGTATCATGCCCCTCCTGTTGAAAAGGATTTGTCCTCAAATCCGCTTGACCTGCCACAAACAACATTAAGTTAGAAGCATCAAAAGAGTAAAACAACAATGACTTATCTTGGTAATGAAAAGAAAGGGAAAGAGTAGTGTCGGGAATTCTCAAGAGAGATTCAGCTTCATGGTGGCGTCCTTTGAGAACATTGGGGAGAACTCCCAGCATCTCCATCAGAAGAAATATCTTGAAAACGTTTAGCTCCTTTGACATAACGACTCCAATTCCAGTCCTTGCAAAGAAATTTTGCGAGAGAACTTCCAGATCCGGTGGCTCCTCCTTTGTACCTGCAATGTTTTCAACAGCTTTGGCAAAGAGAAAGTGTGTTATCACAGTCATGAAAGTACCATAAACAAATAAACACTTCTTAGCTTGATTCAAAACATTATCCTTGTCAAGTTCTTCTTTTTCATTCATCTTAATACAAGAATTCTGTTCCGAATATTCTTTAAATAATCCTAACTTTTTCTCAATGATTTCTGGATAAAATAAACTCATATTCAAAGCCCTTAAATCATGAGAAACAAGTCGAGATGAAGAGATAATTACCTTAACAAGGTCCTTGGTGTATTTGGTGCTTGTAAGTATCACATCAAATGAAAATAGTGTTGGATCCGGGGGTTCTTCTTGGATCAGGGCATTGTTGGTGACCATCGCATACTCTCTAGAGGTGTCTAAAAACTCTCCTGGTCGCCAATGATAGGTTAAGAATGATCCAGATGATGAAAGATCCATTTTAGGCTCCACGGAAAACTTTTGAAGTGATGTGATCCAAAATTCGAACGGTACAGGTCTTGAACGTTCTAGATAGTCTCCAGGTCTCCAAATGTGGCTTTGAGAGGCATCTTGATGAAGACAACTGATGGTTTTTCCAGTGGGTAGCTTTGCTTGCAATTCAATGTCTTCGAAAATTTGTTCACGATGATCTCTTGCTTTATTCCTATCATGACAAGAAGAAAACTCCATGTTAGTTAGTAGAAAATCAACAACATGACGAGGTTGTACTTTCATCAATTTAGAGCCATTAGAAATCATTCTAAAGCCCATGAAAAATCCTTGTTGAGCCGAAATACTCCTGGCTTGAACTGGTTGCGTCTCCTTAAGAAAGTTGTCATCACTTTGCTCTTCTTTTTCTTTAACTTTATCTTGAATTCCATCACCATAGATCATCGCCACATTGTAGTTGTAGGAGTGATTAGGCAGTAGCTTCTTCAGTTCAGTACCTATAGACACATCCTGCAAAAATTTAAGTTCACTCGGTGGCACCGGTGGAGGGTTAGAAGCACAAGTAATTTTATTCAAAGAAGTAAATAAATTTGAACCAAAAAGTTCACCCTCTTTCTCGTTACCAGACATGGCCCAGTAATTAGCTTGCTTACCTTGTTCTTGCTTACCTCTGAGTTTGGTTTTGTCAAGATATACTTCATGTGGTGGCAATGGTACAAGACTAATCTTCTTTTCTTGAAAAGGTTTTGACACCGAAATGGTACAATCTGCACCAAGAGAAAGCAAGTTAGCTCTCATTCGTTTTTGAGAGTCTAGATAATTACCTCGGGTATTCACTGGTAGCAAAACGTCTGGTGGTTTCTCATTAGTCTCAACACTGTGACAAGCTGTAGGTAAGTCATTGTGGGCCAGAACTGCTTCAGTTTGAGTAAACCCTCCTAATGCTCGTGTTGTTGTTTCTTTAGGCGATTCTTGGCTTGGAGCTTGTTGTAGTAGTTCTGGTGGTGCTTGTGGAGCATACTTATTCCTTAGTAGTTCCTTAAGATCTCTCCAGGTCGTGATAGTCGGCTTGTTGTAATACCAGCGTTCATAAACTTCATCCAACAACCATTTGTAAGCATCTCCATTGAGTCGTCCAATGGCATAAGCGAACCTCTTCTCTTTCAGAATTTGATTGTAGTAGAACCAATCCTCCATGTTTTGTTACCACTCTAAGTAGTTTTCTTTTCCTGAAAATTTCCAAAGTCGAAACTCATTAGTTGGTTGAAAATCAAAACAAAACACAGATTTGGGAGCGTGAGAGGTTTTATGCGGGCTGCGCCAAGTTGATCTCGTTGTATTGTCTGGCGGCTTGGGATTAAGATCAGGTTCCCTCATTTTTCTTGCTCTGCTCTGCTCTTGTTGAAGTCCTTGATGAAGTCCTTGACGAAGTGCAGCCATGTTTTTATCCATCACTTGCTCCATGTTTGCTGTAATCGCTTCAACGAGTTGCTTGTTGCGGTTTCTGAGTGTCTCCTCATCATGATCGGCCATCTCTGCCTGAAACAATACAAAAAAATACACCAGTAAAGAGTCCTTTTGATAATCAAATCGGTCCTAATACTTAAAAACACGAAAATGACTCTTGGTATTCAATTTCATCTGATGAACACTGAACGCGACTGTTTTCAGAAAATGATCTCGAAAAATTATCAAAACATATCCAAAAATTCTCAAGCCACTTTTAACAAATACTAGACTCAAAATGGGTTTCGATCCAATTGGTTTCACGATTTTATCAAAAGCCAATATTTAAATAAAATTCGAACAAGTTGGTATGAAAATCACTTAACTTCTCGATGTGGCTCTGATACCACTTGATACGATTCTGGGTGGAGAATCGTGTCCCAATCTCTCACCGGGAAGCTAAGATGCCAAGTTTAGACTCCAGGCTTGAGCAGCAAGCGGTTCTGGAGATGATGGAACGAGAGACGCCACGAGAGGTTGTGTAAGACCTCCTGATAAGTCTGGTTCGAACAATCTAATCACTAGAATTGTTCTCAAGTTTCTAATTCGAATCACTCGAAAGAGAAAACAAGGATCTATCAAGAAAAGAGATTTTTGATTAAAAAGATAGATGAGTAAAACACTAGAGTCTCAGAGACATATAAAGAACAGAAGACGAAGAGGAGAAGAGAAGAGAGAGAGAGAAGAGCGTGTTTACGAGACATGCCTCGGTAAACAACAAGTCGAAACAAAGCAGAAACTTAAATGTAGAGTTTGAAATTAAAATCAGAGAATAAGAGGATATGGGCCACGCCTAAAATGTCTTGATAGTGGGCCTAAGTGTGGATCGGACTAGAGGTGGCATAGATGACGCATGAGCCACAAGCCTCATTAAAAACCTTATCTCGGAAAACCACTTGGGAAAAACCAGAGATGAAGGAAAAGAGTGCAAGTGGATCATACGGCCATGCTCTAGCCATCTCGAGTGTGTATCTTGACCGTTGTGGCCTTGACACAACCACTAATACTGGAGTGATCCTCTTGAGTCTTTGCCGGATGTAGCAAGACTCCATTATCGTAGTGTAACTTCTTGATCCGTAACAATTCTTGACTCCTAAAGCTGCTTTCCTAGCTCCTTTTGCTCTTGGCTCGAACACCACTCCTTCTGCATCACCATCTTCAAGTCCTTGTGTCTTGATGCTTCCTAGGATCGTATGATGCCCCTCCTGTTGAAAAGGATTTGTCCTCAAATCCGCTTGACCTGCCACAAACAACATTAAGTTAGAAGCATCAAAAGGGTAAAACAACAATGACTTATCTTGGTAATGAAAAGAAAGGGAAAGAGTAGTGTCGGGAATTCTCAAGAGAGATTCAGCTTCATGGTGGCGTCCTTTGAGAACATTGGGGAGAACTCCCAGCATCTCCATCAGAAGAAATATCTTGAAAACGTTTAGCTCCTTTGACATAACGACTCCAATTCCAGTCCTTGCAAAGAAATTTGGCGAGAGAACTTCCAGATCCGGTGGCTCCTCCTTTGTACCTGCAATGTTTTCAACAGCTTTGGCAAAGAGAAAGTGTGTTATCACAGTCATGAAAGTACCATAAACAAATAAACACTTCTTAGCTTGATTCAAAACATTATCCTTGTCAAGTTCTTCTTTTTCATTCATCTTAATACAAGAATTCTGTTCCGAATATTCTTTGAATAATCCTAACTTTTTCTCAATGATTTCTGGATAAAATAAACTCATATTCAAAGCCCTTAAATCATGAGAAACAAGTCGAGATGAAGAGATACTTACCTTAACAAGGTCCTTGGTGTATTTGGTGCTTGTAAGTATCACATCAAATGAAAATAGTGTTGGATCCGGGGGTTCTTCTTGGATCAGGGCATTGTTGGTGACCATCGCATACTCTCTAGAGGTGTCTAAAAACTCTCCTGGTCGCCAATGATAGGTTAAGAATGATCCAGATGATGAAAGATCCATTTTAGGCTCCACGGAAAACTTTTGAAGTGATGTGATCCAAAATTCGAACGGTACAGGTCTTGAACGTTCTAGATAGTCTCCAGGTCTCCAAATGTGGCTTTGAGAGGCATCTTGATGAAGACAACTGATGGTTTTTCCAGTGGGTAGCTTTGCTTGCAATTCAATGTCTTCGAAAATTTGTTCACGATGATCTCTTGCTTTATTCCTATCATGACAAGAAGAAAACTCCATGTTAGTTAGTAGAAAATCAACAACATGACGAGGTTGTACTTTCATCAATTTAGAGCCATTAGAAATCATTCTAAAGCCCATGAAAAATCCTTGTTGAGCCGAAATACTCCTGGCTTGAACTGGTTGCGTCTCCTTAAGAAAGTTGTCATCACTTTGCTCTTCTTTTTCTTTAACTTTATCTTGAATTCCATCACCATAGATCATCGCCACATTGTAGTTGTAGGAGTGATTAGGCAGTAGCTTCTTCAGTTCAGTACCTATAGACACATCCTGCAAAAATTTAAGTTCACTCGGTGGCACCGGTGGAGGGTTAGAAGCACAAGTAATTTTATTCAAAGAAGTAAATAAATTTGAACCAAAAAGTTCACCCTCTTTCTCGTTACCAGACATGGCCCAGTAATTAGCTTGCTTACCTTGTTCTTGCTTACCTCTGAGTTTGGTTTTGTCAAGATATACTTCATGTGGTGGCAATGGTACAAGACTAATCTTTTTTTCTTGAAAAGGTTTTGACACCGAAATGGTACAATCTGCACCAAGAGAAAGCAAGTTAGCTCTCATTCGTTTTTGAGAGTCTAGATAATTAGCTCGGGTATTCACTGGTAGCAAAACGTCTGGTGGTTTCTCATTAGTCTCAACACTGTGACAAGCTGTAGGTAAGTCATTGTGGGCCAGAACTGCTTCAGTTTGAGTAAACCCTCCTAATGCTCGTGTTGTTGTTTCTTTAGGCGATTCTTGGCTTGGAGCTTGTTGTAGTAGTTCTGGTGGTGCTTGTGGAGCATACTTATTCCTTAGTAGTTCCTTAAGATCTCTCCAGGTCGTGATAGTCGGCTTGTTGTAATACCAGCGTTCATAAACTTCATCCAACAACCATTTGTAAGCATCTCCATTGAGTCGTCCAATGGCATAAGCGAACCTCTTCTCTTTCAGAATTTGATTGTAGTAGAACCAATCCTCCATGTTTTGTTACCACTCTAAGTAGTTTTCTTTTCCTGAAAATTTCCAAAGTCGAAACTCATTAGTTGGTTGAAAATCAAAACAAAACACAGATTTGGGAGCGTGAGAGGTTTTATGCGGGCTGCGCCAAGTTGATCTCGTTGTATTGTCTGGCGGCTTGGGATTAAGATCAGGTTCCCTCATTTTTCTTGCTCTGCTCTGCTCTGCTCTTGTTGAAGTCCTTGATGAAGTCCTTGACGAAGTGCAGCCATGTAACATGTTATCCATTATTTGCTCCATGTTTGCTGTAATCGCTTCAACGAGTTGCTTGTTGCGGTTTCTCGCCCGGGTCTCCTCATCATGATCGGCCATCTCTGCCTGAAACAATACAAAAAAATACACCAGTAAAGAGTCCTTTTGATAATTAAATCGGTCCTAATACTTAAAAACACGAAAATGACTCTTGGTATTCAATTTCATCTGATGAACACTGAACGCGACTGTTTTCAGAAAATGATCTCGACAAATTATCAAAACATATCCAAAAATTCTCAAACCAATTTTAACAAATACTAGACTCAAAATGGGTTCCGATCCAATTGGTTTCACGATTTTATCACAAGCCAATATTTAAATAAAATTCGAACAAGTTGGTACGAAAATCACTTAACTTCTCGATGTGGCTCTGATACCACTTGATACGATTCTGGGTGGAGAATCGTGTCCCAATCTCTCATCGGGAAGCTAAGATGCCAAGTTTAGACTCCAGGCTTGAGCAGCAAGCGGTTCTGGAGATGATGGAATGAGAGACGCCACGAGAGGTTGTGTAAGACCTCTTGATAAGTCTGGTTCGAACAATCTAATCACTAGAATTGTTCTCAAGTTTCTAATTCGAATCACTCGAAAGAGAAAACAAGGATCTATCAAGAAAAGAGATTTTTGATTAAAAAGATAGATGAGTAAAACACTAGAGGCTCAGAGACATATAAAGAAGAGAAGACGAAGAGGAGAAGAGAAGAGAGAGAGAAGAGCGTGTTTACGAGACATGCCTCGGTAAACAACAAGTCGAAACAAACCAGAAACTTAAATGTAGAGTTTGAAATTAAAATCAGAGAATAAGAGGATATGGGCCACGCCTAAAATGTCTTGATAGTGGGCCTAACTGTGGATCGGACTAGAGGTGGCATAGATGACGCATGAGCCACAAGCCTCATTAAAAACCTTATCTCGGAAAACCACTTGGGAAAAACCAGAGATGAAGGAAAAGAGTGCAAGTGGATCATACGGCCATGCTCTAGCCATCTCGAGTGTGTATCTTGACCGTTGTGGCCTTGACACAACCACTAATACTCGAGTGATCCTCTTGAGTCTTTGCCGGAGGTAGCAAGACTCCATTATCGTAGTGTAACTTCTTGATCCGTAACAATTCTTGACTCCTAAAGCTGCTTTCCTAGCTCCTTTTGCTCTTGGCTCGAACACCACTCCTTCTGCATCACCATCTCCAAGTCCTTGTGTCTTGATGCTTCCTAGGATCGTATCATGCCCCTCCTGTTGAAAAGGATTTGTCCTCAAATCCGCTTGACCTGCCACAAACAACATTAAGTTAGAAGCATCAAAAGGGTAAAACAACAATGACTTATCTTGGTAATGAAAAGAAAGGGAAAGAGTAGTGTCGGGAATTCTCAAGAGAGATTCAGCTTCATGGTGGCGTCCTTTGAGAACATTGGGGAGAACTCCCAGCATCTCCATCAGAAGAAATATCTTGAAAACGTTTAGCTCCTTTGACATAACGACTCCAATTCCAGTCCTTGCAAAGAAATTTGGCGAGAGAACTTCCAGATCCGGTGGCTCCTCCTTTGTACCTGCAATGTTTTCAACAGCTTTGGCAAAGAGAAAGTGTGTTATCACAGTCATGAAAGTACCATAAACAAATAAACACTTCTTAGCTTGATTCAAAACATTATCCTTGTCAAGTTCTTCTTTTTCATTCATCTTAATACAAGAATTCTGTTCCGAATATTCTTTGAATAATCCTAACTTTTTCTCAATGATTTCTGGATAAAATAAACTCATATTCACAGCCCTTAAATCATGAGAAACAAGTCGAGATGAAGAGATACTTACCTTAACAAGGTCCTTGGTGTATTTGGTGCTTGTAAGTCTCACATCAAATGAAAATAGTGTTGGATCCGGGGGTTCTTCTTGGATCAGGGCATTGTTGGTGACCATCGCATACTCTCTAGAGGTGTCTAAAAACTCTCCTGGTCGCCAATGATAGGTTAAGAATGATCCAGATGATGAAAGATCCATTTTAGGCTCCACGGAAAACTTTTGAAGTGATGTGATCCAAAATTCGAACGGTACAGGTCTTGAACGTTCTAGATAGTCTCCAGGTCTCCAAATGTGGCTTTGAGAGGCATCTTGATGAAGACAACTGATGGTTTTTCCTGTGGGTAGCTTTGCTTGCAATTCAATGTCTTCGAAAATTTGTTCACGATGATCTCTTGCTTTATTCCTATCATGACAAGAAGAAAACTCCATGTTAGTTAGTAGAAAATCAACAACATGACGAGGTTGTACTTTCATCAATTTAGAGCCATTAGAAATCATTCTAAAGCCCATGAAAAATCCTTGTTGAGCCGAAATACTCCTGCCTTGAACTGGTTGCGTCTCCTTAAGAAAGTTGTCATCACTTTGCTCTTCTTTTTCTTTAACTTTATCTTGAATTCCATCACCATAGATCATCGCCACATTGTAGTTGTAGGAGTGATTAGGCAGTAGCTTCTTCAGTTCAGTACCTATAGACACATCCTGCAAAAATTTCAGTTCACTCGGTGGCACCGGTGGAGGGTTAGAAGCACAAGTAATTTTATTCAAAGAAGTAAATAAATTTGAACCAAAAAGTTCACCCTCTTTCTCGTTACCAGACATGGCCCAGTAATTAGCTTGCTTACCTTGTTCTTGCTTACCTCTGAGTTTGGTTTTGTCAAGATATACTTCATGTGGTGGCAATGGTACAAGACTAATCTTCTTTTCTTGAAAAGGTTTTGACACCGAAATGGTACAATCTGCACCAAGAGAAAGCAAGTTAGCTCTCATTCGTTTTTGAGAGTCTAGATAATTAGCTCGGGTATTCACTGGTAGCAAAACGTCTGGTGGTTTCTCATTAGTCTCAACACTGTGACAAGCTGTAGGTAAGTCATTGTGGGCCAGAACTGCTTCAGTTTGAGTAAACCCTCCTAATGCTCGTGTTGTTGTTTCTTTAGGCGATTCTTGGCTTGGAGCTTGTTGTAGTAGTTCTGGTGGTGCTTGTGGAGCATACTTATTCCTTAGTAGTTCCTTAAGATCTCTCCAGGTCGTGATAGTCGGCTTGTTGTAATACCAGCGTTCATAAACTTCATCCAACAACCATTTGTAAGCATCTCCATTGAGTCGTCCAATGGCATAAGCGAACCTCTTCTCTTTCAGAATTTGATTGTAGTAGAACCAATCCTCCATGTTTTGTTACCACTCTAAGTAGTTTTCTTTTCCTGAAAATTTCCAAAGTCGAAACTCATTAGTTGGTTGAAAATCAAAACAAAACACAGATTTGGGAGCGTGAGAGGTTTTATGCGGGCTGCGCCAAGTTGATCTCGTTGTATTGTCTGGCGGCTTGGGATTAAGATCAGGTTCCCTCATTTTTCTTGCTCTGCTCTGCTCTTGTTGAAGTCCTTGATGAAGTCCTTGACGAAGTGCAGCCATGTAACATGTTATCCATTATTTGCTCCATGTTTGCTGTAATCGCTTCAACGAGTTGCTTGTTGCGGTTTCTCGCCCGGGTCTCCTCATCATGATCGGCCATCTCTGCCTGAAACAATACAAAAAAATACACCAGTAAAGAGTCCTTTTGATAATCAAATTGGTCCTAATACTTAAAAACACGAAAATGACTCTTGGTATTCAATTTCATCTGATGAACACTGAACGCGACTGTTTTCAGAAAATGATCTCGACAAATTATCAAAACATATCCAAAAATTCTCAAACCAATTTTAACAAATACTAGACTCAAAATGGGTTCCGATCCAATTGGTTTCACGATTTTATCACAAGCCAATATTTAAATAAAATTCGAACAAGTTGGTACGAAAATCACTTAACTTCTCGATGTGGCTCTGATACCACTTGATACGATTCTGGGTGGAGAATCGTGTCCCAATCTCTCATCGGGAAGCTAAGATGCCAAGTTTAGACTCCAGGCTTGAGCAGCAAGCGGTTCTGGAGATGATGAAATGAGAGACGCCACGAGAGGTTGTGTAAGACCTCTTGATAAGTCTGGTTCGAACAATCTAATCACTAGAATTGTTCTCAAGTTTCTAATTCGAATCACTCGAAAGAGAAAACAAGGATCTATCAAGAAAAGAGATTTTTGATTAAAAAGATAGATGAGTAAAACACTAGAGTCTCAGAGACATATAAAGAAGAGAAGACGAAGAGGAGAAGAGAAGAGAGAGAGAAGAGCGTGTTTACGAGACATGCCTCGGTAAACAACAAGTCGAAACAAACCAGAAACTTAAATGTAGAGTTTGAAATTAAAATCAGAGAATAAGAGGATATGGGCCACGCCTAAAATGTCTTGATAGTGGGCCTAAGTGTGGATCGGACTAGAGGTGGCATAGATGACGCATGAGCCACAAGCCTCGTTAAAAACCTTATCTCGGAAAACCACTTGGGAAAAACCAGAGATGAAGGAAAAGAGTGCAATTGGATCATACGGCCATGCTCTAGCCATCTCGAGTGTGTATCTTGACCGGTGTGGCCTTGACACAACCACTAATACTCGAGTGATCCTCTTGAGTCTTTGCCGGATGTAGCAAGACTCCATTATCGTAGTGTAACTTCTTGATCCGTAACAATTCTTGACTCCTAAAGCTGCTTTCCTAGCTCCTTTTGCTCTTGGCTCGAACACCACTCCTTGTGCATCACCATCTCCAAGTCCTTGTGTCTTGATGCTTCCTAGGATCGTATCATGCCCCTCCTGTTGAAAAGGATTTGTCCTCAAATCCGCTTGACCTGCCACAAACAACATTAAGTTAGAAGCATCAAAAGGGTAAAACAACAATGACTTATCTTGGTAATGAAAAGAAAGGGAAAGAGTAGTGTCGGGAATTCTCAAGAGAGATTCAGCTTCATGGTGGCGTCCTTTGAGAACATTGGGGAGAACTCCCAGCATCTCCATCAGAAGAAATATCTTGAAAACGTTTAGCTCCTTTGACATAACGACTCCAATTCCAGTCCTTGCAAAGAAATTTGGCGAGAGAACTTCCAGATCCGGTGGCTCCTCCTTTGTACCTGCAATGTTTTCAACAGCTTTGGCAAAGAGCAAGTGTGTTATCACAGTCATGAAAGTACCATAAACAAATAAACACTTCTTAGCTTGATTCAAAACATTATCCTTGTCAAGTTCTTCTTTTTCATTCATCTTAATACAAGAATTCTGTTCCGAATATTCTTTGAATAATCCTAACTTTTTCTCAATGATTTGTGGATAAAATAAACTCATATTCACAGCCCTTAAATCATGAGAAACAAGTCGAGATGAAGAGATACTTACCTTAACAAGGTCCTTGGTGTATTTGGTGCTTGTAAGTATCACATCAAATGAAAATAGTGTTGGATCCGGGGGTTCTTCTTGGATCAGGGCATTGTTGGTGACCATCGCATACTCTCTAGAGGTGTCTAAAAACTCTCCTGGTCGCCAATGATAGGTTAAGAATGATCCAGATGATGAAAGATCCATTTTAGGCTCCACGGAAAACTTTTGAAGTGATGTGATCCAAAATTCGAACGGTACAGGTCTTGAACGTTCTAGATAGTCTCCAGGTCTCCAAATGTGGCTTTGAGAGGCATCTTGATGAAGACAACGGATGGTTTTTCCAGTGGGTAGCTTTGCTTGCAATTCAATGTCTTCGAAAACTTGTTCACGATGATCTCTTGCTTTATTCCTATCATGACAAGAAGAAAACTCCATGTTAGTTAGTAGAAAATCAACAACATGACGAGGTTGTACTTTCATCAATTTAGAGCCATTAGAAATCATTCTAAAGCCCATGAAAAATCCTTGTTGAGCCGAAATACTCCTGGCTTGAACTGGTTGGGTCTCCTTAAGAAAGTTGTCATCACTTTGCTCTTCTTTTTCTTTAACTTTATCTTGAATTCCATCACCATAGATCATCGCCACATTGTAGTTGTAGGAGTGATTAGGCTGTAGCTTCTTCAGTTCAGTACCTATAGACACATCCTGCAAAAATTTAAGTTCACTCGGTGGCACCGGTGGAGGGTTAGAAGCACAAGTAATTTTATTCAAAGAAGTAAATAAATTTGAACCAAAAAGTTCACCCTCTTTCTCTTTACCAGACATGGCCCAGTAATTAGCTTGCTTACCTTGTTCTTGCTTACCTCTGAGTTTGGTTTTGTCAAGATATACTTCATGTGGTGGCAATGGTACAAGACTAATCTTCTTTTCTTGAAAAGGTTTTGACACCGAAATGGTACAATCTGCACCAAGAGAAAGCAAGTTAGCTCTCATTCGTTTTTGAGAGTCTAGATAATTACCTCGGGTATTCACTGGTAGCAAAACGTCTGGTGGTTTCTCATTAGTCTCAACACTGTGACAAGCTGTAGGTAAGTCATTGTGGGCCAGAACTGCTTCAGTTTGAGTAAACCCTCCTAATGCTCGTGTTGTTGTTTCTTTAGGCGATTCTTGGCTTGGAGCTTGTTGTAGTAGTTCTGGTGGTGCTTGTGGAGCATACTTATTCCTTAGTAGTTCCTTAAGATCTCTCCAGGTCGTGATAGTCGGCTTGTTGTAATACCAGCGTTCATAAACTTCATCCAACAACCATTTGTAAGCATCTCCATTGAGTCGTCCAATGGCATAAGCGAACCTCTTCTCTTTCAGAATTTGATTGTAGTAGAACCAATCCTCCATGTTTTGTTCCCACTCTAAGTAGTTTTCTTTTCCTGAAAATTTCCAAAGTCGAAACTCATTAGTTGGTTGAAAATCAAAACAAAACACAGATTTGGGAGCGTGAGAGGTTTTATGCGGGCTGCGCCAAGTTGATCTCGTTGTATTATCTGGCGGCTTGGGATTAAGATCAGGTTCCCTCATTTTTCTTGCTCTGCTCTGCCCTTGTTGAAGTCCTTGACGAAGTGCAGCCATGTTGTTATCCATTACTTGCTCCATGTTTGCTGTAATCGCTTCAACGAGTTGCTTGTTGCGGTTTCTCGCCCGGGTCTCCTCATCATGATCGGCCATCTCTGCCTGAAACAATACAAAAAAATACACCAGTAAAGAGTCCTTTTGATAATCAAATCGGTCCTAATACTTAAAAACACGAAAATGACTCTTGGTATTCAATTTCATCTGATGAACTCTGAACGCGACTGTTTTCAGAAAATGATCTCGACAAATTATCAAAACATATCCAAAAATTCTCAAACCAATTTTAACAAATACTAGACTCAAAATGGGTTCCGATCCAATTGGTTTCACGATTTTATCACAAGCCAATATTTAAATAAAATTCGAACAAGTTGGTACGAAAATCACTTAACTTCTCGATGTGGCTCTGATACCACTTGATACGATTCTGGGTGGAGAATCGTGTCCCAATCTCTCATCGGAAAGCTAAGATGCCAAGTTTAGACTCCAGGCTTGAGCAGCAAGCGGTTCTGGAGATGATGGAATGAGAGACGCCACGAGAGGTTGTGTAAGACCTCTTGATAAGTCTGGTTCGAACAATCTAATCACTAGAATTGTTCTCAAGTTTCTAATTCGAATCACTCGAAAGAGAAAACAAGGATCTATCAAGAAAAGAGATTTTTGATTAAAAAGATAGATGAGTAAAACACTAGAGTCTCAGAGACATATAAAGAAGAGAAGACGAAGAGGAGAAGAGAAGAGAGAGAGAAGAGCGTGTTTACGAGACATGCCTCGGTAAACAACAAGTCGAAACAAACCAGAAACTTAAATGTAGAGTTTGAAATTAAAATCAGAGAATAAGAGGATATGGGCCACGCCTAAAATGTCTTGATAGTGGGCCTAAGTGTGGATCGGACTAGAGGTGGCATAGATGACGCATGAGCCACAAGCCTCGTTAAAAACCTTATCTCGGAAAACCACTTGGGAAAAACCAGAGATGAAGGAAAAGAGTGCAATTGGATCATACGGCCATGCTCTAGCCATCTCGAGTGTGTATCTTGACCGGTGTGGCCTTGACACAACCACTAATACTCGAGTGATCCTCTTGAGTCTTTGCCGGATGTAGCAAGACTCCATTATCGTAGTGTAACTTCTTGATCCGTAACAATTCTTGACTCCTAAAGCTGCTTTCCTAGCTCCTTTTGCTCTTGGCTCGAACACCACTCCTTGTGCATCACCATCTCCAAGTCCTTGTGTCTTGATGCTTCCTAGGATCGTATCATGCCCCTCCTGTTGAAAAGGATTTGTCCTCAAATCCGCTTGACCTGCCACAAACAACATTAAGTTAGAAGCATCAAAAGGGTAAAACAACAATGACTTATCTTGGTAATGAAAAGAAAGGGAAAGAGTAGTGTCGGGAATTCTCAAGAGAGATTCAGCTTCATGGTGGCGTCCTTTGAGAACATTGGGGAGAACTCCCAGCATCTCCATCAGAAGAAATATCTTGAAAACGTTTAGCTCCTTTGACATAACGACTCCAATTCCAGTCCTTGCAAAGAAATTTGGCGAGAGAACTTCCAGATCCGGTGGCTCCTCCTTTGTACCTGCAATGTTTTCAACAGCTTTGGCAAAGAGCAAGTGTGTTATCACAGTCATGAAAGTACCATAAACAAATAAACACTTCTTAGCTTGATTCAAAACATTATCCTTGTCAAGTTCTTCTTTTTCATTCATCTTAATACAAGAATTCTGTTCCGAATATTCTTTGAATAATCCTAACTTTTTCTCAATGATTTGTGGATAAAATAAACTCATATTCACAGCCCTTAAATCATGAGAAACAAGTCGAGATGAAGAGATACTTACCTTAACAAGGTCCTTGGTGTATTTGGTGCTTGTAAGTATCACATCAAATGAAAATAGTGTTGGATCCGGGGGTTCTTCTTGGATCAGGGCATTGTTGGTGACCATCGCATACTCTCTAGAGGTGTCTAAAAACTCTCCTGGTCGCCAATGATAGGTTAAGAATGATCCAGATGATGAAAGATCCATTTTAGGCTCCACGGAAAACTTTTGAAGTGATGTGATCCAAAATTCGAACGGTACAGGTCTTGAACGTTCTAGATAGTCTCCAGGTCTCCAAATGTGGCTTTGAGAGGCATCTTGATGAAGACAACGGATGGTTTTTCCAGTGGGTAGCTTTGCTTGCAATTCAATGTCTTCGAAAACTTGGTCACGATGATCTCTTGCTTTATTCCTATCATGACAAGAAGAAAACTCCATGTTAGTTAGTAGAAAATCAACAACATGACGAGGTTGTACTTTCATCAATTTAGAGCCATTAGAAATCATTCTAAAGCCCATGAAAAATCCTTGTTGAGCCGAAATACTCCTGGCTTGAACTGGTTGCGTCTCCTTAAGAAAGTTGTCATCACTTTGCTCTTCTTTTTCTTTAACTTTATCTTGAATTCCATCACCATAGATCATCGCCACATTGTAGTTGTAGGAGTGATTAGGCTGTAGCTTCTTCAGTTCAGTACCTATAGACACATCCTGCAAAAATTTAAGTTCACTCGGTGGCACCGGTGGAGGGTTAGAAGCACAAGTAATTTTATTCAAAGAAGTAAATAAATTTGAACCAAAAAGTTCACCCTCTTTCTCTTTACCAGACATGGCCCAGTAATTAGCTTGCTTACCTTGTTCTTGCTTACCTCTGAGTTTGGTTTTGTCAAGATATACTTCATGTGGTGGCAATGGTACAAGACTAATCTTCTTTTCTTGAAAAGGTTTTGACACCGAAATGGTACAATCTGCACCAAGAGAAAGCAAGTTAGCTCTCATTCGTTTTTGAGAGTCTAGATAATTACCTCGGGTATTCACTGGTAGCAAAACGTCTGGTGGTTTCTCATTAGTCTCAACACTGTGACAAGCTGTAGGTAAGTCATTGTGGGCCAGAACTGCTTCAGTTTGAGTAAACCCTCCTAATGCTCGTGTTGTTGTTTCTTTAGGCGATTCTTGGCTTGGAGCTTGTTGTAGTAGTTCTGGTGGTGCTTGTGGAGCATACTTATTCCTTAGTAGTTCCTTAAGATCTCTCCAGGTCGTGATAGTCGGCTTGTTGTAATACCAGCGTTCATAAACTTCATCCAACAACCATTTGTAAGCATCTCCATTGAGTCGTCCAATGGCATAAGCGAACCTCTTCTCTTTCACAATTTGATTGTAGTAGAACCAATCCTCCATGTTTTGTTCCCACTCTAAGTAGTTTTCTTTTCCTGAAAATTTCCAAAGTCGAAACTCATTAGTTGGTTGAAAATCAAAACAAAACACAGATTTGGGAGCGTGAGAGGTTTTATGCGGGCTGCGCCAAGTTGATCTCGTTGTATTATCTGGCGGCTTGGGATTAAGATCAGGTTCCCTCATTTTTCTTGCTCTGCTCTGCTCTTGTTGAAGTCCTTGATGAAGTCCTTGACGAAGTGCAGCCATGTTGTTATCCATTACTTGCTCCATGTTTGCTGTAATCGCTTCAACGAGTTGCTTGTTGCGGTTTCTGAGTGTCTCCTCATCATGATCGGCCATCTCTGCCTGAAACAAAACAAAAAAATACACCAGTAAAGAGTCCTTTTGATAATCAAATCGGTCCTAATACTTAAAAACACGAAAATGACTCTTGGTATTCAATTTCATCTGATGAACACTGAACGCGACTGTTTTCAGAAAATGATCTCGAAAAATTATCAAAACATATCCAAAAATTCTCAAACAAATTTTAACAAATACTAGACTCAGAATGGGTTCCGATCCAATTGGTTTCACGATTTTATCACAAGCCAATATTTAAATAAAATTCGAACAAGTTGGTATGAAAATCACTTAACTTCTCGATGTGGCTCTGATACCACTTGATACGATTCTGGGTGGAGAATCGTGTCCCAATCTCTCACCGGGAAGCTAAGATGCCAAGTTTAGACTCCAGGCTTGAGCAGCAAGCGGTTCTGGAGATGATGGAACGAGAGACGCCACGAGAGGTTGTGTAAGACCTCTTGATAAGTCTGGTTCGAACAATCTAATCACTAGAATTGTTCTCAAGTTTCTAATTCGAATCACTCGAAAGAGAAAACAAGGATCTATCAAGAAAAGAGATTTTTGATTAAAAAGATAGATGAGTAAAACACTAGAGTCTCAGAGACATATAAAGAAGAGAAGACGAAGAGGAGAAGAGAAGAGAGAGAGAAGAGCGTGTTTACGAGACATGCCTCGGTAAACAACAAGTCGAAACAAAGCAGAAACTTAAATGTAGAGTTTGAAATTAAAATCATAGAATAAGAGGATATGGGCCACGCCTAAAATGTCTTGATAGTGGGCCTAAGTGTGGATCGGACTAGAGGTGGCATAGATGACGCATGAGCCACAAGCCTCGTTAAAAACCTTATCTCGGAAAACCACTTGGGAAAAACCAGAGATGAAGGAAAAGAGTGCAAGTGGATCATACGGCCATGCTCTAGCCATCTCGAGTGTGTATCTTGACCGGTGTGGCCTTGACACAACCACTAATACTCGAGTGATCCTCTTGAGTCTTTGCCGGATGTAGCAAGACTCCATTATCGTAGTGTAACTTCTTGATCCGTAACAATTCTTGACTCCTAAAGCTGCTTTCCTAGCTCCTTTTGCTCTTGGCTCGAACACCACTCCTTGTGCATCACCATCTCCAAGTCCTTGTGTCTTGATGCTTCCTAGGATCGTATCATGCCCCTCCTGTTGAAAAGGATTTGTCCTCAAATCCGCTTGACCTGCCACAAACAACATTAAGTTAGAAGCATCAAAAGGGTAAAACAACAATGACTTATCTTGGTAATGAAAAGAAAGGGAAAGAGTAGTGTCGGGAATTCTCAAGAGAGATTCAGCTTCATGGTGGCGTCCTTTGAGAACATTGGGGAGAACTCCCAGCATCTCCATCAGAAGAAATATCTTGAAAACGTTTAGCTCCTTTGACATAACGACTCCAATTCCAGTCCTTGCAAAGAAATTTGGCGAGAGAACTTCCAGATCCGGTGGCTCCTCCTTTGTACCTGCAATGTTTTCAACAGCTTTGGCAAAGAGCAAGTGTGTTATCACAGTCATGAAAGTACCATAAACAAATAAACACTTCTTAGCTTGATTCAAAACATTATCCTTGTCAAGTTCTTCTTTTTCATTCATCTTAATACAAGAATTCTGTTCCGAATATTCTTTGAATAATCCTAACTTTTTCTCAATGATTTGTGGATAAAATAAACTCATATTCACAGCCCTTAAATCATGAGAAACAAGTCGAGATGAAGAGATACTTACCTTAACAAGGTCCTTGGTGTATTTGGTGCTTGTAAGTATCACATCAAATGAAAATAGTGTTGGATATCCGGGGGTTCTTCTTGGATCAGGGCATTGTTGGTGACCATCGCATACTCTCTAGAGGTGTCTAAAAACTCTCCTGGTCGCCAATGATAGGTTAAGAATGATCCAGATGATGAAAGATCCATTTTAGGCTCCACGGAAAACTTTTGAAGTGATGTGATCCAAAATTCGAACGGTACAGGTCTTGAACGTTCTAGATAGTCTCCAGGTCTCCAAATGTGGCTTTGAGAGGCATCTTGATGAAGACAACGGATGGTTTTTCCAGTGGGTAGCTTTGCTTGCAATTCAATGTCTTCGAAAACTTGTTCACGATGATCTCTTGCTTTATTCCTATCATGACAAGAAGAAAACTCCATGTTAGTTAGTAGAAAATCAACAACATGACGAGGTTGTACTTTCATCAATTTAGAGCCATTAGAAATCATTCTAAAGCCCATGAAAAATCCTTGTTGAGCCGAAATACTCCTGGCTTGAACTGGTTGCGTCTCCTTAAGAAAGTTGTCATCACTTTGCTCTTCTTTTTCTTTAACTTTATCTTGAATTCCATCACCATAGATCATCGCCACATTGTAGTTGTAGGAGTGATTAGGCTGTAGCTTCTTCAGTTCAGTACCTATAGACACATCCTGCAAAAATTTAAGTTCACTCGGTGGCACCGGTGGAGGGTTAGAAGCACAAGTAATTTTATTCAAAGAAGTAAATAAATTTGAACCAAAAAGTTCACCCTCTTTCTCTTTACCAGACATGGCCCAGTAATTAGCTTGCTTACCTTGTTCTTGCTTACCTCTGAGTTTGGTTTTGTCAAGATATACTTCATGTGGTGGCAATGGTACAAGACTAATCTTCTTTTCTTGAAAAGGTTTTGACACCGAAATGGTACAATCTGCACCAAGAGAAAGCAAGTTAGCTCTCATTCGTTTTTGAGAGTCTAGATAATTACCTCGGGTATTCACTGGTAGCAAAACGTCTGGTGGTTTCTCATTAGTCTCAACACTGTGACAAGCTGTAGGTAAGTCATTGTGGGCCAGAACTGCTTCAGTTTGAGTAAACCCTCCTAATGCTCGTGTTGTTGTTTCTTTAGGCGATTCTTGGCTTGGAGCTTGTTGTAGTAGTTCTGGTGGTGCTTGTGGAGCATACTTATTCCTTAGTAGTTCCTTAAGATCTCTCCAGGTCGTGATAGTCGGCTTGTTGTAATACCAGCGTTCATAAACTTCATCCAACAACCATTTGTAAGCATCTCCATTGAGTCGTCCAATGGCATAAGCGAACCTCTTCTCTTTCAGAATTTGATTGTAGTAGAACCAATCCTCCATGTTCTGTTCCCACTCTAAGTAGTTTTCTTTTCCTGAAAATTTCCAAAGTCGAAACTCATTAGTTGGTTGAAAATCAAAACAAAACACAGATTTGGGAGCGTGAGAGGTTTTATGCGGGCTGCGCCAAGTTGATCTCGTTGTATTGTCTGGCGGCTTGGGATTAAGATCAGGTTCCCTCATTTTTCTTGCTCTGCTCTGCTCTTGTTGAAGTCCTTGATGAAGTCCTTGACGAAGTGCAGCCATGTAACATGTTATCCATTACTTGCTCCATGTTTGCTGTAATCGCTTCAACGAGTTGCTTGTTGCGGTTTCTCGCCCGGGTCTCCTCATCATGATCGGCCATCTCTGCCTGAAACAATACAACAAAATACACCAGTAAAGAGTCCTTTTGATAATCAAATCGGTCCTAATACTTAAAAACACGAAAATGACTCTTGGTATTCAATTTCATCTGGTGAACACTGAACGCGACTGTTTTCAGAAAATGATCTCGAAAAATTATCAAAACATATCCACAAATTCTCAAACAAATTTTAACAAATACTAGACTCAGAATGGGTTCCGATCCAATTGGTTTCACGATTTTATCACAAGCCAATATTTAAATAAAATTCGAACAAGTTGGTATGAAAATCACTTAACTTCTCGATGTGGCTCTGATACCACTTGATACGATTCTGGGTGGAGAATCGTGTCCCAATCTCTCACCGTGAAGCTAAGATGCCAAGTTTAGACTCCAGGCTTGAGCAGCAAGCGGTTCTGGAGATGATGGAATGAGAGACGCCACGAGAGGTTGTGTAAGACCTCTTGATAAGTCTGGTTCGAACAATCTAATCACTAGAATTGTTCTCAAGTTTCTAATTCGAATCACTCGAAAGAGAAAACAAGGATCTATCAAGAAAAGAGATTTTTGATTAAAAAGATAGATGAGTAAAACACTAGAGTCTCAGAGACATATAAAGAAGAGAAGACGAAGAGGAGAAGAGAAGAGAGAGAGAAGAGCGTGTTTACGAGACATGCCTCGGTAAACAACAAGTCGAAACAAAACAGAAACTTAAATGTAGAGTTTGAAATTAAAATCAGAGAATAAGAGGATATGGGCCACGCCTAAAATGTCTTGATAGTGGGCCTAAGTGTGGATCGGACTAGAGGTGGCATAGATGACGCATGAGCCACAAGCCTCGTTAAAAACCTTATCTCGGAAAACCACTTGGGAAAAACCAGAGATGAAGGAAAAGAGTGCAAGTGGATCATACGGCCATGCTCTAGCCATCTCGAGTGTGTATCTTGACCGGTGTGGCCTTGACACAACCACTAATACTCGAGTGATCCTCTTGAGTCTTTGCCGGATGTAGCAAGACTCCATTATCGTAGTGTAACTTCTTGATCCGTAACAATTCTTGACTCCTAAAGCTGCTTTCCTAGCTCCTTTTGCTCTTGGCTCGAACACCAGTCCTTGTGCATCACCATCTCCAAGTCCTTGTGTCTTGATGCTTCCTAGGATCGTATCATGCCCCTCCTGTTGAAAAGGATTTGTCCTCAAATCCGCTTGACCTGCCACAAACAACATTAAGTTAGAAGCATCAAAAGGGTAAAACAACAATGACTTATCTTGGTAATGAAAAGAAAGGGAAAGAGTAGTGTCGGGAATTCTCAAGAGAGATTCAGCTTCATGGTGGCGTCCTTTGAGAACATTGGGGAGAACTCCCAGCATCTCCATCAGAAGAAATATCTTGAAAACGTTTAGCTCCTTTGACATAACGACTCCAATTCCAGTCCTTGCAAAGAAATTTGGCGAGAGAACTTCCAGATCCGGTGGCTCCTCCTTTGTACCTGCAATGTTTTCAACAGCTTTGGCAAAGAGCAAGTGTGTTATCACAGTCATGAAAGTACCATAAACAAATATCAATTTAGAGCCATTAGAAATCATTCTAAAGCCCATGAAAAATCCTTGTTGAGCCGAAATACTCCTGGCTTGAACTGGTTGCGTCTCCTTAAGAAAGTTGTCATCACTTTGCTCTTCTTTTTCTTTAACTTTATCTTGAATTCCATCACCATAGATCATCGCCACATTGTAGTTGTAGGAGTGATTAGGCTGTAGCTTCTTCAGTTCAGTACCTATAGACACATCCTGCAAAAATTTAAGTTCACTCGGTGGCACCGGTGGAGGGTTAGAAGCACAAGTAATTTTATTCAAAGAAGTAAATAAATTTGAACCAAAAAGTTCACCCTCTTTCTCTTTACCAGACATGGCCCAGTAATTAGCTTGCTTACCTTGTTCTTGCTTACCTCTGAGTTTGGTTTTGTCAAGATATACTTCATGTGGTGGCAATGGTACAAGACTAATCTTCTTTTCTTGAAAAGGTTTTGACACCGAAATGGTACAATCTGCACCAAGAGAAAGCAAGTTAGCTCTCATTCGTTTTTGAGAGTCTAGATAATTACCTTGGGTATTCACTGGTAGCAAAACGTCTGGTGGTTTCTCATTAGTCTCAACACTGTGACAAGCTGTAGGTAAGTCATTGTGGGCCAGAACTGCTTCAGTTTGAGTAAACCCTCCTAATGCTCGTGTTGTTGTTTCTTTAGGCGATTCTTGGCTTGGAGCTTGTTGTAGTAGTTCTGGTGGTGCTTGTGGAGCATACTTATTCCTTAGTAGTTCCTTAAGATCTCTCCAGGTCGTGATAGTCGGCTTGTTGTAATACCAGCGTTCATAAACTTCATCCAACAACCATTTGTAAGCATCTCCATTGAGTCGTCCAATGGCATAAGCGAACCTCTTCTCTTTCAGAATTTGATTGTAGTAGAACCAATCCTCCATGTTTTGTTCCCACTCTAAGTAGTTTTCTTTTCCTGAAAATTTCCAAAGTCGAAACTCATTAGTTGGTTGAAAATCAAAACAAAACACAGATTTGGGAGCGTGAGAGGTTTTATGCGGGCTGCGCCAAGTTGATCTCGTTGTATTATTTGGCGGCTTGGGATTAAGATCAGGTTCCCTCATTTTTCTTGCTCTGCTCTGCTCTTGTTGAAGTCCTTGATGAAGTCCTTGACGAAGTGCAGCCATGTTGTTATCCATTACTTGCTCCATGTTTGCTGTAATCGCTTCAACGAGTTGCTTGTTGCGGTTTCTGAGTGTCTCCTCATCATGATCGGCCATCTCTGCCTGAAACAATACAAAAAAATACACCAGTAAAGAGTCCTTTTGATAATCAAATCGGTCCTAATACTTAAAAACACGAAAATGACTCTTGGTATTCAATTTCATCTGATGAACACTGAACGCGACTGTTTTCAGAAAATGATCTCGAAAAATTATCAAAACATATCCAAAAATTCTCAAACAAATGTTAACAAATACTAGACTCAGAATGGGTTCCGATCCAATTGGTTTCACGATTTTATCACAAGCCAATATTTAAATAAAATTCGAACAAGTTGGTATGAAAATCACTTAACTTCTCGATGTGGCTCTGATACCACTTGATACGATTCTGGGTGGAGAATCGTGTCCCAATCTCTCACCGGGAAGCTAAGATGCCAAGTTTAGACTCCAGGCTTGAGCAGCAAGCGGTTCTGGAGATGATGGAACGAGAGACGCCACGAGAGGTTGTGTAAGACCTCCTGATAAGTCTGGTTCGAACAATCTAATCACTAGAATTGTTCTCAAGTTTCTAATTCGAATCACTCGAAAGAGAAAACAAGGATCTATCAAGAAAAGAGATTTTTGATTAAAAAGATAGATGAGTAAAACACTAGAGTCTCAGAGACATATAAAGAACAGAAGACGAAGAGGAGAAGAGAAGAGAGAGAGAAGAGCGTGTTTACGAGACATGCCTCGGTAAACAACAAGTCGAAACAAAGCAGAAACTTAAATGTAGAGTTTGAAATTAAAATCAGAGAATAAGAGGATATGGGCCACGCCTAAAATGTCTTGATAGTGGGCCTAAGTGTGGATCGGACTAGAGGTGGCATAGATGACGCATGAGCCACAAGCCTCGTTAAAAACCTTATCTCGGAAAACCACTTGGGAAAAACCAGAGATGAAGGAAAAGAGTGCAAGTGGATCATACGGCCATGCTCTAGCCATCTCGAGTGTGTATCTTGACCGTTGTGGCCTTGACACAACCACTAATACTCGAGTGATCCTCTTGAGTCTTTGCCGGATGTAGCAAGACTCCATTATCGTAGTGTAACTTCTTGATCCGTAACAATTCTTGACTCCTAAAGCTGCTTTCCTAGCTCCTTTTGCTCTTGGCTCGAACACCACTCCTTCTGCATCACCATCTCCAAGTCCTTGTGTCTTGATGCTTCCTAGGATCGTATCATGCCCCTCCTGTTGAAAAGGATTTGTCCTCAAATCCGCTTGACCTGCCACAAACAACATTAAGTTAGAAGCATCAAAAGGGTAAAACAACAATGACTTATCTTGGTAATGAAAAGAAAGGGAAAGAGTAGTGTCGGGAATTCTCAAGAGAGATTCAGCTTCATGGTGGCGTCCTTTGAGAACATTGGGGAGAACTCCCAGCATCTCCATCAGAAGAAATATCTTGAAAACGTTTAGCTCCTTTGACATAACGACTCCAATTCCAGTCCTTGCAAAGAAATTTGGCGAGAGAACTTCCAGATCCGGTGGCTCCTCCTTTGTACCTGCAATGTTTTCAACAGCTTTGGCAAAGAGAAAGTGTGTTATCACAGTCATGAAAGTACCATAAACAAATAAACACTTCTTAGCTTGATTCAAAACATTATCCTTGTCAAGTTCTTCTTTTTCATTCATCTTAATACAAGAATTCTGTTCCGAATATTCTTTGAATAATCCTAACTTTTTCTCAATGATTTCTGGATAAAATAAACTCATATTCACAGCCCTTAAATCATGAGAAACAAGTCGAGATGAAGAGATACTTACCTTAACAAGGTCCTTGGTGTATTTGGTGCTTGTAAGTATCACATCAAATGAAAATAGTGTTGGATCCGGGGGTTCTTCTTGGATCAGGGCATTGTTGGTGACCATCGCATACTCTCTAGAGGTGTCTAAAAACTCTCCTGGTCGCCAATGATAGGTTAAGAATGATCCAGATGATGAAAGATCCATTTTAGGCTCCACGGAAAACTTTTGAAGTGATGTGATCCAAAATTCGAACGGTACAGGTCTTGAACGTTCTAGATAGTCTCCAGGTCTCCAAATGTGGCTTTGAGAGGCATCTTGATGAAGACAACTGATGGTTTTTCCAGTGGGTAGCTTTGCTTGCAATTCAATGTCTTCGAAAACTTGTTCACGATGATCTCTTGTTTTATTCCTATCATGACAAGAAGAAAACTCCATGTTAGTTAGTAGAAAATCAACAACATGACGAGGTTGTACTTTCATCAATTTAGAGCCATTAGAAATCATTCTAAAGCCCATGAAAAATCCTTGTTGAGCCGAAATACTCCTGGCTTGAACTGGTTGCGTCTCCTTAAGAAAGTTGTCATAACTTTGCTCTTCTTTTTCTTTAACTTTATCTTGAATTCCATCACCATAGATCATCGCCACATTGTAGTTGTAGGAGTGATTAGGCAGTAGCTTCTTCAGTTCAGTACCTATAGACACATCCTGCAAAAATTTAAGTTCACTCGGTGGCACCGGTGGAGGGTTAGAAGCACAAGTAATTTTATTCAAAGAAGTAAATAAATTTGAACCAAAAAGTTCACCCTCTTTCTCGTTACCAGACATGGCCCAGTAATTAGCTTGCTTACCTTGTTCTTGCTTACCTCTGAGTTTGGTTTTGTCAAGATATACTTCATGTGGTGGCAATGGTACAAGACTAATCTTCTTTTCTTGAAAAGGTTTTGACACCGAAATGGTACAATCTGCACCAAGAGAAAGCAAGTTAGCTCTCATTCGTTTTTGAGAGTCTAGATAATTAGCTCGGGTATTCACTGGTAGCAAAACGTCTGGTGGTTTCTCATTAGTCTCAACACTGTGACAAGCTGTAGGTAAGTCATTGTGGGCCAGAACTGCTTCAGTTTGAGTAAACCCTCCTAATGCTCGTGTTGTTGTTTCTTTAGGCGATTCTTGGCTTGGAGCTTGTTGTAGTAGTTCTGGTGGTGCTTGTGGAGCATACTTATTCCTTAGTAGTTCCTTAAGATCTCTCCAGGTCGTGATAGTCGGCTTGTTGTAATACCAGCGTTCATAAACTTCATCCAACAACCATTTGTAAGCATCTCCATTGAGTCGTCCAATGGCATAAGCGAACCTCTTCTCTTTCAGAATTTGATTGTAGTAGAACCAATCCTCCATGTTTTGTTACCACTCTAAGTAGTTTTCTTTTCCTGAAAATTTCCAAAGTCGAAACTCATTAGTTGGTTGAAAATCAAAATAAAACACAGATTTGGGACCGTGAGAGGTTTTATGCGGGCTGCGCCAAGTTGATCTCGTTGTATTGTCTGGCGGCTTGGGATTAAGATCAGGTTCCCTCATTTTTCTTGCTCTGCTCTGCTCTTGTTGAAGTCCTTGATGAAGTCCTTGACGAAGTGCAGCCATGTTTTTATCCATCACTTGCTCCATGTTTGCTGTAATCGCTTCAACGAGTTGCTTGTTGCGGTTTCTGAGTGTCTCCTCATCATGATCGGCCATCTCTGCCTGAAACAATACAAAAAAATACACCAGTAAAGAGTCCTTTTGATAATCAAATCGGTCCTAATACTTAAAAACACGAAAATGACTCTTGGTATTCAATTTCATCTGATGAACACTGAACGCGACTGTTTTCAGAAAATGATCTCGAAAAATTATCAAAACATATCCAACAATTCTCAAACCAATTTTAACAAATACTAGACTCAAAATGGGTTCCGATCCAATTGGTTTCACGATTTTATCAAAAGCCAATATTTAAATAAAATTCGAACAAGTTGGTATGAAAATCACAACTTCTCGATGTGGCTCTGATACCACTTGATACGATTCTGGGTGGAGAATCGTGTCCCAATCTCTCACCGGGAAGCTAAGATGCCAAGTTTAGACTCCAGGCTTGAGCAGCAAGCGGTTCTGGAGATGATGGAACGAGAGACGCCACGAGAGGTTGTGTAAGACCTCCTGATAAGTCTGGTTCGAACAATCTAATCACTAGAATTGTTCTCAAGTTTCTAATTCGAATCACTCGAAAGAGAAAACAAGGATCTATCAAGAAAAGAGATTTTTGATTAAAAAGATAGATGAGTAAAACACTAGAGTCTCAGAGACATATAAAGAACAGAAGACGAAGAGGAGAAGAGAAGAGAGAGAGAAGAGCGTGTTTACGAGACATGCCTCGGTAAACAACAAGTCGAAACAAAGCAGAAACTTAAATGTAGAGTTTGAAATTAAAATCAGAGAATAAGAGGATATGGGCCACGCCTAAAATGTCTTGATAGTGGGCCTAAGTGTGGATCGGACTAGAGGTGGCATAGATGACGCATGAGCCACAAGCCTCGTTAAAAACCTTATCTCGGAAAACCACTTGGGAAAAACCAGAGATGAAGGAAAAGAGTGCAAGTGGATCATACGGCCATGCTCTAGCCATCTCGAGTGTGTATCTTGACCGTTGTGGCCTTGACACAACCACTAATACTCGAGTGATCCTCTTGAGTCTTTGCCGGATGTAGCAAGACTCCATTATCGTAGTGTAACTTCTTGATCCGTAACAATTCTTGACTCCTAAAGCTGCTTTCCTAGCTCCTTTTGCTCTTGGCTCGAACACCACTCCTTCTGCATCACCATCTCCAAGTCCTTGTGTCTTGATGCTTCCTAGGATCGTATCATGCCCCTCCTGTTGAAAAGGATTTGTCCTCAAATCCGCTTGACCTGCCACAAACAACATTAAGTTAGAAGCATCAAAAGGGTAAAACAACAATGACTTATCTTGGTAATGAAAAGAAAGGGAAAGAGTAGTGTCGGGAATTCTCAAGAGAGATTCAGCTTCATGGTGGCGTCCTTTGAGAACATTGGGGAGAACTCCCAGCATCTCCATCAGAAGAAATATCTTGAAAACGTTTAGCTCCTTTGACATAACGACTCCAATTCCAGTCCTTGCAAAGAAATTTGGCGAGAGAACTTCCAGATCCGGTGGCTCCTCCTTTGTACCTGCAATGTTTTCAACAGCTTTGGCAAAGATAAAGTGTGTTATCACAGTCATGAAAGTACCATAAACAAATAAACACTTCTTAGCTTGATTCAAAACATTATCCTTGTCAAGTTCTTCTTTTTCATTCATCTTAATACAAGAATTCTGTTCCGAATATTATTTGAATAATCCTAACTTTTTCTCAATGATTTCTGGATAAAATAAACTCATATTCACAGCCCTTAAATCATGAGAAACAAGTCGAGATGAAGAGATACTTACCTTAACAAGGTCCTTGGTGTATTTGGTGCTTGTAAGTATCACATCAAATGAAAATAGTGTTGGATCCGGGGGTTCTTCTTGGATCAGGGCATTGTTGGTGACCATCGCATACTCTCTAGAGGTGTCTAAAAACTCTCCTGGTCGCCAATGATAGGTTAAGAATGATCCAGATGATGAAAGATCCATTTTAGGCTCCACGGAAAACTTTTGAAGTGATGTGATCCAAAATTCGAACGGTACAGGTCTTGAACGTTCTAGATAGTCTCCAGGTCTCCAAATGTGGCTTTGAGAGGCATATTGATGAAGACAACTGATGGTTTTTCCAGTGGGTAGCTTTGCTTGCAATTCAATGTCTTCGAAAACTTGTTCACGATGATCTCTTGTTTTATTCCTATCATGACAAGAAGAAAACTCCATGTTAGTTAGTAGAAAATCAACAACATGACGAGGTTGTACTTTCATCAATTTAGAGCCATTAGAAATCATTCTAAAGCCCATGAAAAATCCTTGTTGAGCCGAAATACTCCTGGCTTGAACTGGTTGCGTCTCCTTAAGAAAGTTGTCATAACTTTGCTCTTCTTTTTCTTTAACTTTATCTTGAATTCCATCACCATAGATCATCGCCACATTGTAGTTGTAGGAGTGATTAGGCAGTAGCTTCTTCAGTTCAGTACCTATAGACACATCCTGCAAAAATTTAAGTTCACTCGGTGGCACCGGTGGAGGGTTAGAAGCACAAGTAATTTTATTCAAAGAAGTAAATAAATTTGAACCAAAAAGTTCACCCTCTTTCTCGTTACCAGACATGGCCCAGTAATTAGCTTGCTTACCTTGTTCTTGCTTACCTCTGAGTTTGGTTTTGTCAAGATATACTTCATGTGGTGGCAATGGTACAAGACTAATCTTCTTTTCTTGAAAAGGTTTTGACACCGAAATGGTACAATCTGCACCAAGAGAAAGCAAGTTAGCTCTCATTCGTTTTTGAGAGTCTAGATAATTAGCTCGGGTATTCACTGGTAGCAAAACGTCTGGTGGTTTCTCATTAGTCTCAACACTGTGACAAGCTGTAGGTAAGTCATTGTGGGCCAGAACTGCTTCAGTTTGAGTAAACCCTCCTAATGCTCGTGTTGTTGTTTCTTTAGGCGATTCTTGGCTTGGAGCTTGTTGTAGTAGTTCTGGTGGTGCTTGTGGAGCATACTTATTCCTTAGTAGTTCCTTAAGATCTCTCCAGGTCGTGATAGTCGGCTTGTTGTAATACCAGCGTTCATAAACTTCATCCAACAACCATTTGTAAGCATCTCCATTGAGTCGTCCAATGGCATAAGCGAACCTCTTCTCTTTCAGAATTTGATTGTAGTAGAACCAATCCTCCATGTTTTGTTACCACTCTAAGTAGTTTTCTTTTCCTCAAAATTTCCAAAGTCGAAACTCATTAGTTGGTTGAAAATCAAAATAAAACACAGATTTGGGACCGTGAGAGGTTTTATGCGGGCTGCGCCAAGTTGATCTCGTTGTATTGTCTGGCGGCTTGGGATTAAGATCAGGTTCCCTCATTTTTCTTGCTCTGCTCTGCTCTTGTTGAAGTCCTTGATGAAGTCCTTGACGAAGTGCAGCCATGTTTTTATCCATCACTTGCTCCATGTTTGCTGTAATCGCTTCAACGAGTTGCTTGTTGCGGTTTCTGAGTGTCTCCTCATCATGATCGGCCATCTCTGCCTGAAACAATACAAAAAAATACACCAGTAAAGAGTCCTTTTGATAATCAAATCGGTCCTAATACTTAAAAACACGAAAATGACTCTTGGTATTCAATTTCATCTGATGAACACTGAACGCGACTGTTTTCAGAAAATGATCTCGAAAAATTATCAAAACATATCCAACAATTCTCAAACCAATTTTAACAAATACTAGACTCAAAATGGGTTCCGATCCAATTGGTTTCACGATTTTATCAAAAGCCAATATTTAAATAAAATTCGAACAAGTTGGTATGAAAATCACAACTTCTCGATGTGGCTCTGATACCACTTGATACGATTCTGGGTGGAGAATCGTGTCCCAATCTCTCACCGGGAAGCTAAGATGCCAAGTTTAGACTCCAGGCTTGAGCAGCAAGCGGTTCTGGAGATGATGGAATGAGAGACGCCACGAGAGGTTGTGTAAGACCTCCTGATAAGTCTGGTTCGAACAATCTAATCACTAGAATTGTTCTCAAGTTTCTAATTCGAATCACTCGAAAGAGAAAACAAGGATCTATCAAGAAAAGAGATTTTTGATTAAAAAGATAGATGAGTAAAACACTAGAGTCTCAGAGACATATAAAGAACAGAAGACGAAGAGGAGAAGAGAAGAGAGAGAGAAGAGCGTGTTTACGAGACATGCCTCGGTAAACAACAAGTCGAAACAAAGCAGAAACTTAAATGTAGAGTTTGAAATTAAAATCAGAGAATAAGAGGATATGGGCCACGCCTAAAATGTCTTGATAGTGGGCCTAAGTGTGGATCGGACTAGAGGTGGCATAGATGACGCATGAGCCACAAGCCTCGTTAAAAACCTTATCTCGGAAAACCACTTGGGAAAAACCAGAGATGAAGGAAAAGAGTGCAAGTGGATCATACGGCCATGCTCTAGCCATCTCGAGTGTGTATCTTGACCGTTGTGGCCTTGACACAACCACTAATACTCGAGTGATCCTCTTGAGTCTTTGCCGGATGTAGCAAGACTCCATTATCGTAGTGTAACTTCTTGATCCGTAACAATTCTTGACTCCTAAAGCTGCTTTCCTAGCTCCTTTTGCTCTTGGCTCGAACACCACTCCTTCTGCATCACCATCTCCAAGTCCTTGTGTCTTGATGCTTCCTAGGATCGTATCATGCCCCTCCTGTTGAAAAGGATTTGTCCTCAAATCCGCTTGACCTGCCACAAACAACATTAAGTTAGAAGCATCAAAAGGGTAAAACAACAATGACTTATCTTGGTAATGAAAAGAAAGGGAAAGAGTAGTGTCGGGAATTCTCAAGAGAGATTCAGCTTCATGGTGGCGTCCTTTGAGAACATTGGGGAGAACTCCCAGCATCTCCATCAGAAGAAATATCTTGAAAACGTTTAGCTCCTTTGACATAACGACTCCAATTCCAGTCCTTGCAAAGAAATTTGGCGAGAGAACTTCCAGATCCGGTGGCTCCTCCTTTGTACCTGCAATGTTTTCAACAGCTTTGGCAAAGATAAAGTGTGTTATCACAGTCATGAAAGTACCATAAACAAATAAACACTTCTTAGCTTGATTCAAAACATTATCCTTGTCAAGTTCTTCTTTTTCATTCATCTTAATACAAGAATTCTGTTCCGAATATTATTTGAATAATCCTAACTTTTTCTCAATGATTTCTGGATAAAATAAACTCATATTCACAGCCCTTAAATCATGAGAAACAAGTCGAGATGAAGAGATACTTACCTTAACAAGGTCCTTGGTGTATTTGGTGCTTGTAAGTATCACATCAAATGAAAATAGTGTTGGATCCGGGGGTTCTTCTTGGATCAGGGCATTGTTGGTGACCATCGCATACTCTCTAGAGGTGTCTAAAAACTCTCCTGGTCGCCAATGATAGGTTAAGAATGATCCAGATGATGAAAGATCCATTTTAGGCTCCACGGAAAACTTTTGAAGTGATGTGATCCAAAATTCGAACGGTACAGGTCTTGAACGTTCTAGATAGTCTCCAGGTCTCCAAATGTGGCTTTGAGAGGCATCTTGATGAAGACAACTGATGGTTTTTCCAGTGGGTAGCTTTGCTTGCAATTCAATGTCTTCGAAAACTTGTTCACGATGATCTCTTGCTTTATTCCTATCATGACAAGAAGAAAACTCCATGTTAGTTAGTAGAAAATCAACAACATGACGAGGTTGTACTTTCATCAATTTAGAGCCATTAGAAATCATTCTAAAGCCCATGAAAAATCCTTGTTGAGCCGAAATACTCCTGGCTTGAACTGGTTGCGTCTCCTTAAGAAAGTTGTCATAACTTTGCTCTTCTTTTTCTTTAACTTTATCTTGAATTCCATCACCATAGATCATCGCCACATTGTAGTTGTAGGAGTGATTAGGCAGTAGCTTCTTCAGTTCAGTACCTATAGACACATCCTGCAAAAATTTAAGTTCACTCGGTGGCACCGGTGGAGGGTTAGACGCACAAGTAATTTTATTCAAAGAAGTAAATAAATTTGAACCAAAAAGTTCACCCTCTTTCTCGTTACCAGACATGGCCCAGTAATTAGCTTGCTTACCTTGTTCTTGCTTACCTCTGAGTTTGGTTTTGTCAAGATATACTTCATGTGGTGGCAATGGTACAAGACTAATCTTCTTTTCTTGAAAAGGTTTTGACACCGAAATGGTACAATCTGCACCAAGAGAAAGCAAGTTAGCTCTCATTCGTTTTTGAGAGTCTAGATAATTAGCTCGGGTATTCACTGGTAGCAAAACGTCTGGTGGTTTCTCATTAATCTCAACACTGTGACAAGCTGTAGGTAAGTCATTGTGGGCCAGAACTGCTTCAGTTTGAGTAAACCCTCCTAATGCTCGTGTTGTTGTTTCTTTAGGCGATTCTTGGCTTGGAGCTTGTTGTAGTAGTTCTGGTGGTGCTTGTGGAGCATACTTATTCCTTAGTAGTTCCTTAAGATCTCTCCAGGTCGTGATAGTCGGCTTGTTGTAATACCAGCGTTCATAAACTTCATCCAACAACCATTTGTAAGCATCTCCATTGAGTCGTCCAATGGCATAAGCGAACCTCTTCTCTTTCAGAATTTGATTGTAGTAGAACCAATCCTCCATGTTTTGTTACCACTCTAAGTAGTTTTCTTTTCCTGAAAATTTCCAAAGTCGAAACTCATTAGTTGGTTGAAAATCAAAACAAAACACAGATTTGGGAGCGTGAGAGGTTTTATGCGGGCTGCGCCAAGTTGATCTCGTTGTATTGTCTGGCGGCTTGGGATTAAGATCAGGTTCCCTCATTTTTCTTGCTCTGCTCTGCTCTTGTTGAAGTCCTTGATGAAGTCCTTGACGAAGTGCAGCCATGTAACATGTTATCCATTATTTGCTCCATGTTTGCTGTAATCGCTTCAACGAGTTGCTTGTTGCGGTTTCTCGCCCGGGTCTCCTCATCATGATCGGCCATCTCTGCCTGAAACAATACAAAAAAATACACCAGTAAAGAGTCCTTTTGATAATCAAATCGGTCCTAATACTTAAAAACACGAAAATGACTCTTGGTATTCAATTTCATCTGATGAACACTGAACGCGACTGTTTTCAGAAAATGATCTCGACAAATTATCAAAACATATCCAAAAATTCTCAAACCAATTTTAACAAATACTAGACTCAAAATGGGTTCCGATCCAATTGGTTTCACGATTTTATCACAAGCCAATATTTAAATAAAATTCGAACAAGTTGGTACGAAAATCACTTAACTTCTCGATGTGGCTCTGATACCACTTGATATGATTCTGGGTGGAGAATCGTGTCCCAATCTCTCATCGGGAAGCTAAGATGCCAAGTTTAGACTCAAGGCTTGAGCAGCAAGCGGTTCTGGAGATGATGGAACGAGAGACGCCACGAGAGGTTGTGTAAGACCTCTTGATAAGTCTGGTTCGAACAATCTAATCACTAGAATTGTTCTCAAGTTTCTAATTCGAATCACTCGAAAGAGAAAACAAGGATCTATCAAGAAAAGAGATTTTTGATTAAAAAAGATAGATGAGTAGAACACTAGAGTCTCAGAGACATATAAAGAAGAGAAGACGAAGAGGAGAAGAGAAGAGAGAGAGAAGAGCGTGTTTACGAGACATGCCTCGGTAAACAACAAGTCGAAACAAAGCAGACTTAAATGTAGAGTTTGAAATTAAAATCAGAGAATAAGAGGATATGGGCCACGCCTAAAATGTCTTGAAAGTGGGCCTAAGTGTGGATCGGACTAGAGGTGGCATAGATGACGCATGAGCCACAAGCCTCGTTAAAAACCTTATCTCGGAAAACCACTTGGGAAAAACCAGAGATGAAGGAAAAGAGTGCAAGTGGATCATACGGCCATGCTCTAGCCATCTCGAGTGTGTATCTTGACCGGTGTGGCCTTGACACAACCACTAATACTCGAGTGATCCTCTTGAGTCTTTGCCGGATGTAGCAAGACTCCATTATCGTAGTGTAACTTCTTGATCCGTAACAATTCTTGACTCCTAAAGCTGCTTTCCTAGCTCCTTTTGCTCTTGGCTCGAACACCACTCCTTGTGCATCACCATCTCCAAGTCCTTGTGTCTTGATGCTTCCTAGGATCGTATCATGCCCCTCCTGTTGAAAAGGATTTGTCCTCAAATCCGCTTGACCTGCCACAAACAACATTAAGTTAGAAGCATCAAAAGGGTAAAACAACAATGACTTATCTTGGTAATGAAAAGAAAGGGAAAGAGTAGTGTCGGGAATTCTCAAGAGAGATTCAGCTTCATGGTGGCGTCCTTTGAGAACATTGGGGAGAACTCCCAGCATCTCCATCAGAAGAAATATCTTGAAAACGTTTAGCTCCTTTGACATAACGACTCCAATTCCAGTCCTTGCAAAGAAATTTGGCGAGAGAACTTCCAGATCCGGTGGCTCCTCCTTTGTACCTGCAATGTTTTCAACAGCTTTGGCAAAGAGCAAGTGTGTTATCACAGTCATGAAAGTACCATAAACAAATAAACACTTCTTAGCTTGATTCAAAACATTATCCTTGTCAAGTTCTTCTTTTTCATTCATCTTAATACAAGAATTCTGTTCCGAATATTCTTTGAATAATCCTAACTTTTTCTCAATGATTTCTGGATAAAATAAACTCATATTCACAGCCCTTAAATCATGAGAAACAAGTCGAGATGAAGAGATACTTACCTTAACAAGGTCCTTGGTGTATTTGGTGCTTGTAAGTATCACATCAAATGAAAATAGTGTTGGATCCGGGGGTTCTTCTTGGATCAGGGCATTGTTGGTGACCATCGCATACTCTCTAGAGGTGTCTAAAAACTCTCCTGGTCGCCAATGATAGGTTAAGAATGATCCAGATGATGAAAGATCCATTTTAGGCTCCACGGAAAACTTTTGAAGTGATGTGATCCAAAATTCGAACGGTACAGGTCTTGAACGTTCTAGATAGTCTCCAGGTCTCCAAATGTGGCTTTGAGAGGCATCTTGATGAAGACAACGGATGGTTTTTCCAGTGGGTAGCTTTGCTTGCAATTCAATGTCTTCGAAAACTTGTTCACGATGATCTCTTGCTTTATTCCTATCATGACAAGAAGAAAACTCCATGTTAGTTAGTAGAAAATCAACAACATGACGAGGTTGTACTTTCATCAATTTAGAGCCATTAGAAATCATTCTAAAGCCCATGAAAAATCCTTGTTGAGCCGAAATACTCCTGGCTTGAACTGGTTGCGTCTCCTTAAGAAAGTTGTCATCACTTTGCTCTTCTTTTTCTTTAACTTTATCTTGAATTCCATCACCATAGATCATCGCCACATTGTAGTTGTAGGAGTGATTAGGCTGTAGCTTCTTCAGTTCAGAACCTATAGACACATCCTGCAAAAATTTAAGTTCACTCGGTGGCACCGGTGGAGGGTTAGAAGCACAAGTAATTTTATTCAAAGAAGTAAATAAATTTGAACCAAAAAGTTCACCCTCTTTCTCTTTACCAGACATGGCCCAGTAATTAGCTTGCTTACCTTGTTCTTGCTTACCTCTGAGTTTGGTTTTGTCAAGATATACTTCATGTGGTGGCAATGGTACAAGACTAATCTTCTTTTCTTGAAAAGGTTTTGACACCGAAATGGTACAATCTGCACCAAGAGAAAGCAAGTTAGCTCTCATTCGTTTTTGAGAGTCTAGATAATTACCTCGGGTATTCACTGGTAGCAAAACGTCTGGTGGTTTCTCATTAGTCTCAACACTGTGACAAGTTGTAGGTAAGTCATTGTGGGCCAGAACTGCCTCAGTTTGAGTAAACCCTCCTAATGCTCGTGTTGTTGTTTCTTTAGGCGATTCTTGGCTTGGAGCTTGTTGTAGTAGTTCTGGTGGTGCTTGTGGAGCATACTTATTCCTTAGTAGTTCCTTAAGATCTCTCCAGGTCGTGATAGTCGGCTTGTTGTAATACCAGCGTTCATAAACTTCATCCAACAACCATTTGTAAGCATCTCCATTGAGTCGTCCAATGGCATAAGCGAACCTCTTCTCTTTCAGAATTTGATTGTAGTAGAACCAATCCTCCATGTTTTGTTCCCACTCTAAGTAGTTTTCTTTTCCTGAAAATTTCCAAAGTCGAAACTCATTAGTTGGTTGAAAATCAAAACAAAACACAGATTTGGGAGCGTGAGAGGTTTTATGCGGGCTGCGCCAAGTTGATCTCGTTGTATTGTCTGGCGGCTTGGGATTAAGATCAGGTTCCCTCATTTTTCTTGCTCTGCTCTGCTCTTGTTGAAGTCCTTGATGAAGTCCTTAACGAAGTGCAGCCATGTTGTTATCCATTACTTGCTCCATGTTTGCTGTAATCGCTTCAACGAGTTGCTTGTCGCGGTTTCTGAGTGTCTCCTCATCATGATCGGCCATCTCTGCCTGAAACAATACAAAAAAATACACCAGTAAAGAGTCCTTTTGATAATCAAATCGGTCCTAATACTTAAAAACACGAAAATGACTCTTGGTATTCAATTTCATCTGATGAACACTGAACGCGACTGTTTTCAGAAAATGATCTCGAAAAATTATCAAAACATATCCAAAAATTCTCAAACCAATTTTAACAAATACTAGACTCAAAATGGGTTCCGATCCAATTGGTTTCACGATTTTATCACAAGCCAATATTTAACTAAAATTCAAACAAGTTGGTACGAAAATCACTTAACTTCTCGATGTGGCTCTGATACCACTTAATACGATTCTGGGTGGAGAATCGTGTCCCAATCTCTCACCGGGAAGCTAAGATGCCAAGTTTAGACTCCAGGCTTGAGCAGCAAGCGGTTATGGAGATGATGGAACGAGAGACGTGTAACGCCCGTGTTCCAAAAATTGAGTTTTTGGAAATTAAAACTGGGATTTATGCGTAGATTTTTCTGGGAAAATTAATTCCGGGAATTTCTGGGGTAATTTGGAAGTTACACGCATTTTTCCCGTAAGGGGGGTGTTCGGAGCTAATTTAGGAGTTTGGGGTCAGTTTGTGAATTTTTCGGGAATTCAGGGACCAAAATCCTAAAATAGCGCCCGTGTTCCGGAAAAAGAGAAATTTCGGAATTGCATCCGGGATTTATGCGGAGAATCTCTGGAAAATATTTTCCGGAAGATTTTGGAGTGACTTAAAGGTTACGCCGCATTTTTCCCGTAGGGGTGTGCGGGATCAATTGGGAAGTTTGGGTTCCCTTCGTGAACTTTTGAGACTTCAGGGACCAAATCCTAATTAAGTTTTAATCTGATTTATTCAGATTTCACCAACCATTTCCACCTTCCAATTCCTCCATAGCTGCCTCCATTTTCCACCCTACAAAGCTAGACTTGTAGAGTTCCCCACCCTCCACCTTCTTTTGTGCAAAGCAGCCCACCATCTTCTCCATTAGCTGATCATTGCCGACTCTTGCACCTGCAGAGAGAAAAGAAAAGAGTTAAGGAGAAATGAGAGAGTAGGAGAAAAGGAGGAGGAAAAAGGTGTGAGCTTTGTGTGGTGTGGTGTGGTGAGCAAGAGCCAAAAGAAGTGTGGGCTTGTGTTGGTGTGGGTGTGGAGACCAAGCAAGACTTGTGAGTCTTGTGGCTGTGTGTGAGGGCGTGGAGAGCAAGGGAGGAGGTGAGTCTTGGTGGCTGAGTGGGCGTGTGAGTCTCGAGAGGAGTAAGTTGGAGAGCTGTTTCGTGGGTGTGAAGGAAAAAGGCGTTTGACCTAGCAAATCGTTTGCAAAGGTAGTGAATTTTTGTGGAGTTGTAGTTAACTCTTATATCTAGATGTACAAATTTATTCACGTTTCCGTGAGGCGCTCTGTTTAAGATGCGAACCGGACCAACGTGGATTCAAAGGGCAATCGCGAGTTTGTCTGTCGACGGATCATCTTGAAACTTTGAAGTTACCTTCAGGACATTTGGGGGTTGAGTTTCAACGGTGGGATTGAGCTTTCAACGGTTAGTTATTGATTTATTCATGTTTTGTTTCAAGGCGCGTAAGTGATGAAGGTGATCGTGTTGGTCGATCTGGTGTAGATCGATCGATCTGGTCAGGATCGATCGATCTGACCAGGATCGATCGATCTAGCCTTGTTTGGTCGATCTGAGAAGTTCACGCAAGTTGGGATCGATCGATCTAAGCCAAGATCGATCGATCTGGTGTTTCCCGTGTTCATTTCTTGTGTTTAAAGTTCCGTTTTGGTTTTATTGTTAGGCACGCGGTTGGGGGATTGAGGTCTATTCAATCCGGGGAGTTTTGGTAATTTCTGTGCGTGGATAAAGGTGAATGCATGACCGTAAGCTTATCTAAGCGATTGAGTTATTTGATGTGTTTGCATGATTATAGGCCGTATGATCTCTGGTGGATCTAGATCGAGTGTTTCTTGAGATGGTTGATTTGTTTGCGGTATTTTCGTGTTCAATGCATTGAATAATTTTAATCGTTTGTGTGTATAGCTTATAGACGGGAGGATTGCCTCACTAAGTATTTGTTGAAATACTTATGCATCTCCTTTGTTGATGCAGGAAAAGAGTTTGTTTGATCGTGGAATCAAGGCGAGGAAGAGGGGATGATCTAGGAACTCGTTGTGTGTTTAAGAGTCTTCCGCTATAAAAAGATTTTTGTGTTGTTTAGTATTTTTGGATAATTAATCTAGCGATCTCGAGTCCGGTTTCTCGTTATCGAGAACCGTTATAGACAACAGAAATTGTCTATGAAAGCCAAGGTGGCTACACAGACCAACTTCGACTCTCAACTCAAGTCGTCGTATTCTGGAAAGATCAATGGATTAATATCCTTTCGGTTATTTAAGTAAAATATTTATGTATTATATTTTACTTATGGAGTTAATTATTTATAACGCATGAGTAGTTGCATTTTAATTGATTGGGGAAATAATAAATATTTCTGGGGATATTAATTATTGTTTTATTATTGTTGGAGTGAGTTAATATTATTCATGATTAGTTGAATAATATTTGTTTGGGGTGGTAATTAATATTTATGGGAATATTAATTATTGGTTTTATAAAAAAAAAAAAAAAAAACGAGGGCGGTCGTTTCAAGACGCCACGAGAGGTTGTGTAAGACCTCTTGATAAGTCTGGTTCGAACAATCTAATCACTAGAATTGTTCTCAAGTTTCTAATTCGAATCACTCGAAAGAGAAAACAAGGATCTATCAAGAAAAGAGATTTTTGATTAAAAAGATAGATGAGTAAAACACTAGAGTCTCAGAGACATATAAAGAAGAGAAGACGAAGAGGAGAAGAGAAGAGAGAGAGAAGAGCGTGTTTACGAGACATGCCTCGGTAAACAACCAGTCGAAACAAAGCAGAAACTTAAATGTAGAGTTTGAAATTAAAATCAGAGAATAAGAGGATATGGGCCACGCCTAAAATGTCTTGATAGTGGGCCTAAGTGTGGATCGGACTAGAGGTGGCATAGATGACGCATGAGCCACAAGCCTCGTTAAAAACCTTATCTCGGAAAACCACTTGGGAAAAACCATAGATGAAGGAAAAGAGTGTAAGTGGATCATACGGCCATGCTCTAGCCATCTCGAGTGTGTATCTTGACCGGTGTGGCCTTGACACAACCACTAATACCCGATTGATCCTCTTGAGTCTTTGCCGGATGTAGCAAGACTCCATTATCGTAGTGTAACTTCTTGATCCGTAACAATTCTTGACTCCTAAAGCTGCTTTCCTAGCTCCTTTTGCTCTTGGCTCGAACACCACTCCTTGTGCATCACCATCTCTAAGTCCTTGTGTCTTGATGCTTCCTCGGATCGTATCATGCCCCTCCTGTTGAAAAGGATTTGTCCTCAAATCCGCTTGACCTGCCACAAACAACATTAAGTTAGAAGCATCAAAAGGGTAAAACAACAATGACTTATCTTGGTAATGAAAAGAAAGGGAAAGAGTAGTGTCGGGAATTCTCAAGAGAGATTCAGCTTCATGGTGGCGTCCTTTGAGAACATTGGGGAGAACTCCCAGCATCTGAAACGACCGCCCTCGTTTTTTTTTTAAAACCAAAATTAATTATTTAATTATTATTCCCATAAATAATAATTAATTTTCCAAAATCAATTAATAACGCATCCTATCTAACAACAATAGTTATTTAACTCCTCAAATAAATACACAACCATAAATAAAAAATACTTTCGCATAAATCCTTAAACAATAAAAATACGAATACAGAAACACCAAAGTTAACTGTAAGAAATTATTCAACCCTAATATAAATACTTAAACAAACAACCGAGTCTAGATCAACCCCTCTTCCTCGCCTTGATTCCAACAGTCACACCTTATCTTTACCTGCATCAAACACACACAGAGATGCATAAGTATTTCGACAAATACTTAGTGAGGCAATCCTCCCGTCTACAAGCTATGCACACAAACGATTATTATTGATCAACGTATTAGACAAGAAATACCGCAATAAATCAACCATCTCAAGAAACACTCGATCTAGATCCCCCATGAGATCATACGGCCTACAATCACGTAAACACATCAAATAACTCAAACCGTTCAGAAGCTTACGGTCCTGCACTCACCTTAGGCCACGCACGGAAATTCCCAAAACTTCCCAAAATGAATAGACTTCACTTCCTCAAACGCGTGCCTAACAACAACCCAAAAACGAGACTTAAAACACAAGAAACGAACACGAAAAACGGCCAGAACGACCAGATCGATCGATCCTGGTCAGGATCGATCGATCCCACCAAGCGTGACCTTCTCAGATCGACCAAACGAGGCTAGATCGATCGATGCTGGCCAGACGAACTCGCGATTGCCCTTTGAATCCACGTTGGTCCGGTTCGCGTCTGAAACAGAGCGCCTCACGGAAACGTGAATGACTTTCAGAATATTAACTCAAATCCAATTCCGCAAATTGGTACATCTAGATAAAAGACTTAACTACAACTCCACAAAAATTCGCTACCTTTGCAAACGATTTGCTAGGTCAAACTCCTTTTTCCTTCTCACCCACGAAACAGCTCTCTAACTTACTCCTCTTTTGCACACCACACAACACACTCAGCCAACAAACTCGCCTTCTTTGGCTCTAGCTCTCTACGCCCTCACACACAGCCACAAGACTCACAAGTCTCAGCCTCACTTGATCTCCACACCACACACAACTCAGCCCACTCCTCTTCTTTGCTCTTCACACCACACAAAAACTCTCACTTTTTCCTCCTTCTTTTCTCCTCCTCCTCCTCTCTCTTTTCTTTAACTCTTTTCTTTTCTCTCTGCAGATGGAAGAGTCGGCAACTGAAGGAGGAAGGAAGGAGTTGCTGACTTTGTGGGGAGAGTAGGAGTCCATAGGCTGCTTTGTACGATGGTGGAGAGGGTGGCTGCATAGGCTTCTTTCTAGGGGTGGAAAAAAAATGAGGAAAAGTGATGGAGACAGCTTGGCATAAGCGAACCTCTTCTCTTTGTGGGGAGAGTAGGAGTCCAGCGTTCATAAACTTCATCCAACAACCATTTGTAAGCATCTCCATTGAGTCGTCCAATGGCATAAGCGAACCTCTTCTCTTTCAGAATTTGATTGTAGTAGAACCAATCCTCCATGTTTTGTTCCCACTCTAAGTAGTTTTCTTTTCCTGAAATTTTCCAAAGTCGAAACTCATTAGTTGGTTGAAAATCAAAACAAAACACAGATTTGGGAGCGTGAGAGGTTTTATGCGGGCTGCGCCAAGTTGATCTCGTTGTATTGTCTGGCGGCTTTAAATAAAATTCGAACAAGTTGGTACGAAAATCACTTAACTTCTCGATGTGGCTCTGATACCACTTAATACGATTCTCGATGTGGCTCTGATACCAAGTTTAGACTCCAGGCTTGAGCAGCAAGCGGTTCTGGAGATGATGGAACGAGAGACGCCACGAGAGGTTGTGTAAGACCTCTTGATAAGTCTGGTTCGAACAATCTAATCACTAGAATTGTTCTCAAGTTTCTAATTCGAATCACTCGAAAGAGAAAACAAGGATCTATCAAGAAAAGAGATTTTTGATTAAAAAAGATAGATGAGTAGAACACTAGAGTCTCAGAGACATATAAAGAAGAGAAGACGAAGAGGAGAAGAGAAGAGAGAGAGAAGAGCGTGTTTACGAGACATGCCTCGGTAAACAACAAGTCGAAACAAAGCAGACTTAAATGTAGAGTTTGAAATTAAAATCAGAGAATAAGAGGATATGGGCCACGCCTAAAATGTCTTGAAAGTGGGCCTAAGTGTGGATCGGACTAGAGGTGGCATAGATGACGCATGAGCCACAAGCCTCGTTAAAAACCTTATCTCGGAAAACCACTTGGGAAAAACCAGAGATGAAGGAAAAGAGTGCAAGTGGATCATACGGCCATGCTCTAGCCATCTTGAGTGTGTATCTTGACCGGTGTGGCCTTGACACAACCACTAATACTCGAGTGATCCTCTTGAGTCTTTGCCGGATGTAGCAAGACTCCATTATCGTAGTGTAACTTCTTGATCCGTAACAATTCTTGACTCCTAAAGCTGCTTTCCTAGCTCCTTTTGCTCTTGGCTCGAACACCACTCCTTGTGCATCACCATCTCCAAGTCCTTGTGTCTTGATGCTTCCTAGGATCGTATCATGCCCCTCCTGTTGAAAAGGATTTGTCCTCAAATCCGCTTGACCTGCCACAAACAACATTAAGTTAGAAGCATCAAAAGGGTAAAACAACAATGACTTATCTTGGTAATGAAAAGAAAGGGAAAGAGTAGTGTCGGGAATTCTCAAGAGAGATTCAGCTTCATGGTGGCGTCCTTTGAGAACATTGGGGAGAACTCCCAGCATCTCCATCAGAAGAAATATCTTGAAAACGTTTAGCTCCTTTGACATAACGACTCCAATTCCAGTCCTTGCAAAGAAATTTGGCGAGAGAACTTCCAGATCCGGTGGCTCCTCCTTTGTACCTGCAATGTTTTCAACAGCTTTGGCAAAGAGCAAGTGTGTTATCACAGTCATGAAAGTACCATAAACAAATAAACACTTCTTAGCTTGATTCAAAACATTATCCTTGTCAAGTTCTTCTTTTTCATTCATCTTAATACAAGAATTCTGTTCCGAATATTCTTTGAATAATCCTAACTTTTTCTCAATGATTTCTGGATAAAATAAACTCATATTCACAGCCCTTAAATCATGAGAAACAAGTCGAGATGAAGAGATACTTACCTTAACAAGGTCCTTGGTGTATTTGGTGCTTGTAAGTATCACATCAAATGAAAATAGTGTTGGATCCGGGGGTTCTTCTTGGATCAGGGCATTGTTGGTGACCATCGCATACTCTCTAGAGGTGTCTAAAAACTCTCCTGGTCGCCAATGATAGGTTAAGAATGATCCAGATGATGAAAGATCCATTTTAGGCTCCACGGAAAACTTTTGAAGTGATGTGATCCAAAATTCGAACGGTACAGGTCTTGAACGTTCTAGATAGTCTCCAGGTCTCCAAATGTGGCTTTGAGAGGCATCTTGATGAAGACAACGGATGGTTTTTCCAGTGGGTAGCTTTGCTTGCAATTCAATGTCTTCGAAAACTTGTTCACGATGATCTCTTGCTTTATTCCTATCATGACAAGAAGAAAACTCCATGTTAGTTAGTAGAAAATCAACAACATGACGAGGTTGTACTTTCATCAATTTAGAGCCATTAGAAATCATTCTAAAGCCCATGAAAAATCCTTGTTGAGCCGAAATACTCCTGGCTTGAACTGGTTGCGTCTCCTTAAGAAAGTTGTCATCACTTTGCTCTTCTTTTTCTTTAACTTTATCTTGAATTCCATCACCATAGATCATCGCCACATTGTAGTTGTAGGAGTGATTAGGCTGTAGCTTCTTCAGTTCAGAACCTATAGACACATCCTGCAAAAATTTAAGTTCACTCGGTGGCACCGGTGGAGGGTTAGAAGCACAAGTAATTTTATTCAAAGAAGTAAATAAATTTGAACCAAAAAGTTCACCCTCTTTCTCTTTACCAGACATGGCCCAGTAATTAGCTTGCTTACCTTGTTCTTGCTTACCTCTGAGTTTGGTTTTGTCAAGATATACTTCATGTGGTGGCAATGGTACAAGACTAATCTTCTTTTCTTGAAAAGGTTTTGACACCGAAATGGTACAATCTGCACCAAGAGAAAGCAAGTTAGCTCTCATTCGTTTTTGAGAGTCTAGATAATTACCTCGGGTATTCACTGGTAGCAAAACGTCTGGTGGTTTCTCATTAGTCTCAACACTGTGACAAGTTGTAGGTAAGTCATTGTGGGCCAGAACTGCCTCAGTTTGAGTAAACCCTCCTAATGCTCGTGTTGTTGTTTCTTTAGGCGATTCTTGGCTTGGAGCTTGTTGTAGTAGTTCTGGTGGTGCTTGTGGAGCATACTTATTCCTTAGTAGTTCCTTAAGATCTCTCCAGGTCGTGATAGTCGGCTTGTTGTAATACCAGCGTTCATAAACTTCATCCAACAACCATTTGTAAGCATCTCCATTGAGTCGTCCAATGGCATAAGCGAACCTCTTCTCTTTCAGAATTTGATTGTAGTAGAACCAATCCTCCATGTTTTGTTCCCACTCTAAGTAGTTTTCTTTTCCTGAAAATTTCCAAAGTCGAAACTCATTAGTTGGTTGAAAATCAAAACAAAACACAGATTTGGGAGCGTGAGAGGTTTTATGCGGGCTGCGCCAAGTTGATCTCGTTGTATTGTCTGGCGGCTTGGGATTAAGATCAGGTTCCCTCATTTTTCTTGCTCTGCTCTGCTCTTGTTGAAGTCCTTGATGAAGTCCTTAACGAAGTGCAGCCATGTTGTTATCCATTACTTGCTCCATGTTTGCTGTAATCGCTTCAACGAGTTGCTTGTCGCGGTTTCTGAGTGTCTCCTCATCATGATCGGCCATCTCTGCCTGAAACAATACAAAAAAATACACCAGTAAAGAGTCCTTTTGATAATCAAATCGGTCCTAATACTTAAAAACACGAAAATGACTCTTGGTATTCAATTTCATCTGATGAACACTGAACGCGACTGTTTTCAGAAAATGATCTCGAAAAATTATCAAAACATATCCAAAAATTCTCAAACCAATTTTAACAAATACTAGACTCAAAATGGGTTCCGATCCAATTGGTTTCACGATTTTATCACAAGCCAATATTTAACTAAAATTCAAACAAGTTGGTACGAAAATCACTTAACTTCTCGATGTGGCTCTGATACCACTTAATACGATTCTGGGTGGAGAATCGTGTCCCAATCTCTCACCGGGAAGCTAAGATGCCAAGTTTAGACTCCAGGCTTGAGCAGCAAGCGGTTATGGAGATGATGGAACGAGAGACGTGTAACGCCCGTGTTCCAAAAATTGAGTTTTTGGAAATTAAAACTGGGATTTATGCGTAGATTTTTCTGGGAAAATTAATTCCGGGAATTTCTGGGGTAATTTGGAAGTTACACGCATTTTTCCCGTAAGGGGGGTGTTCGGAGCTAATTTAGGAGTTTGGGGTCAGTTTGTGAATTTTTCGGGAATTCAGGGACCAAAATCCTAAAATAGCGCCCGTGTTCCGGAAAAAGAGAAATTTCGGAATTGCATCCGGGATTTATGCGGAGAATCTCTGGAAAATATTTTCCGGAAGATTTTGGAGTGACTTAAAGGTTACGCCGCATTTTTCCCGTAGGGGTGTGCGGGATCAATTGGGAAGTTTGGGTTCCCTTCGTGAACTTTTGAGACTTCAGGGACCAAATCCTAATTAAGTTTTAATCTGATTTATTCAGATTTCACCAACCATTTCCACCTTCCAATTCCTCCATAGCTGCCTCCATTTTCCACCCTACAAAGCTAGACTTGTAGAGTTCCCCACCCTCCACCTTCTTTTGTGCAAAGCAGCCCACCATCTTCTCCATTAGCTGATCATTGCCGACTCTTGCACCTGCAGAGAGAAAAGAAAAGAGTTAAGGAGAAATGAGAGAGTAGGAGAAAAGGAGGAGGAAAAAGGTGTGAGCTTTGTGTGGTGTGGTGTGGTGAGCAAGAGCCAAAAGAAGTGTGGGCTTGTGTTGGTGTGGGTGTGGAGACCAAGCAAGACTTGTGAGTCTTGTGGCTGTGTGTGAGGGCGTGGAGAGCAAGGGAGGAGGTGAGTCTTGGTGGCTGAGTGGGCGTGTGAGTCTCGAGAGGAGTAAGTTGGAGAGCTGTTTCGTGGGTGTGAAGGAAAAAGGCGTTTGACCTAGCAAATCGTTTGCAAAGGTAGTGAATTTTTGTGGAGTTGTAGTTAACTCTTATATCTAGATGTACAAATTTATTCACGTTTCCGTGAGGCGCTCTGTTTAAGATGCGAACCGGACCAACGTGGATTCAAAGGGCAATCGCGAGTTTGTCTGTCGACGGATCATCTTGAAACTTTGAAGTTACCTTCAGGACATTTGGGGGTTGAGTTTCAACGGTGGGATTGAGCTTTCAACGGTTAGTTATTGATTTATTCATGTTTTGTTTCAAGGCGCGTAAGTGATGAAGGTGATCGTGTTGGTCGATCTGGTGTAGATCGATCGATCTGGTCAGGATCGATCGATCTGACCAGGATCGATCGATCTAGCCTTGTTTGGTCGATCTGAGAAGTTCACGCAAGTTGGGATCGATCGATCTAAGCCAAGATCGATCGATCTGGTGTTTCCCGTGTTCATTTCTTGTGTTTAAAGTTCCGTTTTGGTTTTATTGTTAGGCACGCGGTTGGGGGATTGAGGTCTATTCAATCCGGGGAGTTTTGGTAATTTCTGTGCGTGGATAAAGGTGAATGCATGACCGTAAGCTTATCTAAGCGATTGAGTTATTTGATGTGTTTGCATGATTATAGGCCGTATGATCTCTGGTGGATCTAGATCGAGTGTTTCTTGAGATGGTTGATTTGTTTGCGGTATTTTCGTGTTCAATGCATTGAATAATTTTAATCGTTTGTGTGTATAGCTTATAGACGGGAGGATTGCCTCACTAAGTATTTGTTGAAATACTTATGCATCTCCTTTGTTGATGCAGGAAAAGAGTTTGTTTGATCGTGGAATCAAGGCGAGGAAGAGGGGATGATCTAGGAACTCGTTGTGTGTTTAAGAGTCTTCCGCTATAAAAAGATTTTTGTGTTGTTTAGTATTTTTGGATAATTAATCTAGCGATCTCGAGTCCGGTTTCTCGTTATCGAGAACCGTTATAGACAACAGAAATTGTCTATGAAAGCCAAGGTGGCTACACAGACCAACTTCGACTCTCAACTCAAGTCGTCGTATTCTGGAAAGATCAATGGATTAATATCCTTTCGGTTATTTAAGTAAAATATTTATGTATTATATTTTACTTATGGAGTTAATTATTTATAACGCATGAGTAGTTGCATTTTAATTGATTGGGGAAATAATAAATATTTCTGGGGATATTAATTATTGTTTTATTATTGTTGGAGTGAGTTAATATTATTCATGATTAGTTGAATAATATTTGTTTGGGGTGGTAATTAATATTTATGGGAATATTAATTATTGGTTTTATAAAAAAAAAAAAAAAAAACGAGGGCGGTCGTTTCAAGACGCCACGAGAGGTTGTGTAAGACCTCTTGATAAGTCTGGTTCGAACAATCTAATCACTAGAATTGTTCTCAAGTTTCTAATTCGAATCACTCGAAAGAGAAAACAAGGATCTATCAAGAAAAGAGATTTTTGATTAAAAAGATAGATGAGTAAAACACTAGAGTCTCAGAGACATATAAAGAAGAGAAGACGAAGAGGAGAAGAGAAGAGAGAGAGAAGAGCGTGTTTACGAGACATGCCTCGGTAAACAACCAGTCGAAACAAAGCAGAAACTTAAATGTAGAGTTTGAAATTAAAATCAGAGAATAAGAGGATATGGGCCACGCCTAAAATGTCTTGATAGTGGGCCTAAGTGTGGATCGGACTAGAGGTGGCATAGATGACGCATGAGCCACAAGCCTCGTTAAAAACCTTATCTCGGAAAACCACTTGGGAAAAACCATAGATGAAGGAAAAGAGTGCAAGTGGATCATACGGCCATGCTCTAGCCATCTCGAGTGTGTATCTTGACCGGTGTGGCCTTGACACAACCACTAATACCCGATTGATCCTCTTGAGTCTTTGCCGGATGTAGCAAGACTCCATTATCGTAGTGTAACTTCTTGATCCGTAACAATTCTTGACTCCTAAAGCTGCTTTCCTAGCTCCTTTTGCTCTTGGCTCGAACACCACTCCTTGTGCATCACCATCTCTAAGTCCTTGTGTCTTGATGCTTCCTCGGATCGTATCATGCCCCTCCTGTTGAAAAGGATTTGTCCTCAAATCCGCTTGACCTGCCACAAACAACATTAAGTTAGAAGCATCAAAAGGGTAAAACAACAATGACTTATCTTGGTAATGAAAAGAAAGGGAAAGAGTAGTGTCGGGAATTCTCAAGAGAGATTCAGCTTCATGGTGGCGTCCTTTGAGAACATTGGGGAGAACTCCCAGCATCTCCATCAGAAGAAATATCTTGAAAACGTTTAGCTCCTTTGACATAACGACTCCAATTCCAGTCCTTGCAAAGAAATTTGGCGAGAGAACTTCCAGATCCGGTGGCTCCTCCTTTGTACCTGAAATGTTTTCAACAGCTTTGGCAAAGAGCAAGTGTGTTATCATAGTCATGAAATTACCATAAACAAATAAACACTTCTTAGCTTGATTCAAAACATTATCCTTGTCAAGTTCTTCTTTTTCATTCATCTTAATACAAGAATTCTGTTCCGAATATTCTTTGAATAATCCTAACTTTTTCTCAATGATTTCTGGATAAAATAAACTCATATTCACAGCCCTTAAATCATGAGAAACAAGTCGAGATGAAGAGATACTTACCTTAACAAGGTCCTTGGTGTATTTGGTGCTTGTAAGTATCACATCGAATGAAAATAGTGTTGGATCCGGGGGTTCTTCTTGGATCAGGGCATTGTTGGTGACCATCGCATACTCTCTAGAGGTGTCTAAAAACTCTCCTGGTCGCCAATGATAGGTTAAGAATGATCCAGATGATGAAAAATCCATTTTAGGCTCCACGGAAAACTTTTGAAGTGATGTGATCCAAAATTCGAACGGTACAGGTCTTGAACGTTCTAGATAGTCTCCAGGTCTCCAAATGTGGCTTTGAGAGGCATCTTGATGAAGACAACGGATGGTTTTTCCAGTGGGTAGCTTTGCTTGCAATTCAATGTCTTCGAAAACTTGTTCACGATGATCTCTTGCTTTATTCCTATCATGACAAGAAGAAAACTCCATGTTAGTTAGTAGAAAATCAACAACATGACGAGGTTGTACTTTCATCAATTTAGAGCCATTAGAAATCATTCTAAAGCCCATCAAAAATCCTTGTTGAGCCGAAATACTCCTGGCTTGAACTGGTTGCGTCTCCTTAAGAAAGTTGTCATCACTTTGCTCTTCTTTTTCTTTAACTTTATCTTGAATTCCATCACCATAGATCATCGCCACATTGTAGTTGTAGGAGTGATTAGGCTGTAGCTTCTTCAGTTCAGTACCTATAGACACATCCTGCAAAAATTTAAGTTCACTCGGTGGCACCGGTGGAGGGTTAGAAGCACAAGTAATTTTATTCAAAGAAGTAAATAAATTTGAACCAAAAAGTTCACCCTCTTTCTCGTTACCAGACATGGCCCAGTAATTAGCTTGCTTACCTTGTTCTTGCTTACCTCTGAGTTTGGTTTTGTCAAGATATACTTCATGTGGTGGCAATGGTACAAGACTAATCTTCTTTTCTTGAAAAGGTTTTGACACCGAAATGGTACAATCTGCACCAAGAGAAAGCAAGTTAGCTCTCATTCGTTTTTGAGAGTCTAGATAATTACCTCGGGTATTCACTGGTAGCAAAACGTCCGGTGGTTTCTCATTAGTCTCAACACTGTGACAAGTTGTAGGTAAGTCATTGTGGGCCAGAACTGCTTCAGTTTGAGTAAACCCTCCTAATGCTCGTGTTGTTGTTTCTTTAGGCGATTCTTGGCTTGGAGCTTGTTGTAGTAGTTCTGGTGGTGCTTGTGGAGCATACTTATTCCTTAGTAGTTCCTTAAGATCTCTCCAGGTCGTGATAGTAGGCTTGTTGTAATACCAGCGTTCATAAACTTCATCCAACAACCATTTGTAAGCATCTCCATTGAGTCATCCAATGGCATAAGCGAACCTCTTCTCTTTCAGAATTTGATTGTAGTAGAACCAATCCTCCATGTTTTGTTCCCACTCTAAGTAGTTTTCTTTTCCTGAAAATTTCCAAAGTCGAAACTCATTAGTTGGTAAAAATCAAAACAAAACACAGATTTGGGAGCGTGAGAGGTTTTATGCGGGCTGCACCAAGTTGATCTCGTTGTATTGTCTGGCGGCTTGGGATTAAGATCAGGTTCCCTCATTTTTCTTGCTCTGCTCTGCTCTTGTTGAAGTCCTTGACGAAGTGCAGCCATGTTGTTATCCATTACTTGCTCCATGTTTGCTGTAATCGCTTCAACGAGTTGCTTGTTGCGGTTTCTGAGTGTCTCCTCATCATGATCGACCATCTCTGCCTGAAACAATACAAAAAAATACACCAGTAAAGAGTCCTTTTGATAATCAAATCGGTCCTAATACTTAAAAACACGAAAATGACTCTTGGTATTCAATTTCATCTGATGAACACTGAACGCGACTGTTTTCATAAAATGATCTCGAAAAATTATCAAAACATATCCAAAAATTCTCAAACCAATTTTAACAAATACTAGACTGAAAATGGGTTCCGATCCAATTGGTTTCACGATTTTATCACAAGGCAATATTTAATTAAAATTCGAACAAGTTGGTACGAAAATCACTTAACTTCTCGATGTGGCTCTGATACCACTTGATACGATTCTGGGTGGAGAATCGTGTCCCAATCTCTCACCGGGAAGCTAAGATGCCAAGTTTAGACTCCAGGCTTGAGCAGCAAGCGGTTCTGGAGATGATGGAACGAGAGACGCCACGAGAGGTTGTGTAAGACCTCTTGATAAGTCTGGTTCGAACAATCTAATCACTAGAATTGTTCTCAAGTTTCTAATTCGAATCACTCGAAAGAGAAAACAAGGATCTATCAAGAAAAGAGATTTTTGATTAAAAAGATAGATGAGTAAAACACTAGAGTCTCAGAGACATATAAAGAAGAGAAGACGAAGAGGAGAAGAGAAGAGAGAGAGAAGAGCGTGTTTACGAGACATGCCTCGGTAAACAACAAGTCGAAACAAAGCAGAAACTTAAATGTAGAGTTTGAAATTAAAATCAGAGAATAAGAGGATATGGGCCACGCCTAAAATGTCTTGATAGTGGGCCTAAGTGTGGATCGGACTAGAGGTGGCATAGATGACGCATGAGCCACAAGCCTCGTTAAAAACCTTATCTCGGAAAACCACTTGGGAAAAACCAGAGATGAAGGAAAAGAGTGCATGTGGATCATACGGCCATGCTCTAGCCATCTCGAGTGTGTATCTTGACCGGTGTGGCCTTGACACAACCACTAATACCCGATTGATCCTCTTGAGTCTTTGCCGGATGTAGCAAGACTCCATTATCGTAGTGTAACTTCTTGATCCGTAACAATTCTTGACTCCTAAAGCTGCTTTCCTAGCTCCTTTTGCTCTTGGCTCGAACACCACTCCTTGTGCATCACCATCTCTAAGTCCTTGTGTCTTGATGCTTCCTCGGATCGTATCATGCCCCTCCTGTTGAAAAGGATTTGTCCTCAAATCCGCTTGACCTGCCACAAACAACATTAAGTTAGAAGCATCAAAATGGTAAAACAACAATGACTTATCTTGGTAATGAAAAGAAAGGGAAAGAGTAGTGTCGGAAATTCTCAAGAGAGATTCAGCTTCATGGTGGCGTCCTTTGAGAACATTGGGGAGAACTCCCAGCATCTCCATCAGAAGAAATATCTTGAAAACGTTTAGCTCCTTTGACATAACGACTCCAATTCCAGTCCTTGCAAAGAAATTTGGCGAGAGAACTTCCAGATCCGGTGGCTCCTCCTTTGTACCTGAAATGTTTTCAACAGCTTTGGCAAAGAGCAAGTGTGTTATCATAGTCATGAAATTACCATAAACAAATAAACACTTCTTAGCTTGATTCAAAACATTATCCTTGTCAAGTTCTTCTTTTTCATTCATCTTAATACAAGAATTCTGTTCCGAATATTCTTTGAATAATCCTAACTTTTTCTCAATGATTTCTGGATAAAATAAACTCATATTCACAGCCCTTAAATCATGAGAAACAAGTCGAGATGAAGAGATACTTACCTTAACAAGGTCCTTGGTGTATTTGGTGCTTGTAAGTATCACATCGAATGAAAATAGTGTTGGATCCGGGGGTTCTTCTTGGATCAGGGCATTGTTGGTGACCATCGCATACTCTCTAGAGATGTCTAAAAACTCTCCTGGTCGCCAATGATAGGTTAAGAATGATCCAGATGATGAAAGATCCATTTTAGGCTCCACGGAAAACTTTTGAAGTGATGTGATCCAAAATTCGAACGGTACAGGTCTTGAACGTTCTAGATAGTCTCCAGGTCTCCAAATGTGGCTTTGAGAGGCATCTTGATGAAGACAACGGATGGTTTTTCCAGTGGGTAGCTTTGCTTGCAATTCAATGTCTTCGAAAACTTGTTCACGATGATCTCTTGCTTTATTCCTATCATGACAAGAAGAAAACTCCATGTTAGTTAGTAGAAAATCAACAACATGACGAGGTTGTACTTTCATCAATTTAGAGCCATTAGAAATCATTCTAAAGCCCATGAAAAATCCTTGTTGAGCCGAAATACTCCTGGCTTGAACTGGTTGCGTCTCCTTAAGAAAGTTGTCATCACTTTGCTCTTCTTTTTCTTTAACTTTATCTTGAATTCCATCACCATAGATCATCGCCACATTGTAGTTGTAGGAGTGATTAGGCTGTAGCTTCTTCAGTTCAGTACCTATAGACACATCCTGCAAAAATTTAAGTTCACTCGGTGGCACCGGTGGAGGGTTAGAAGCACAAGTAATTTTATTCAAAGAAGTAAATAAATTTGAACCAAAAAGTTCACCCTCTTTCTCTTTACCAGACATGGCCCAGTAATTAGCTTGCTTACCTTGTTCTTGCTTACCTCTGAGTTTGGTTTTGTCAAGATATACTTCATGTGGTGGCAATGGTACAAGACTAATCTTCTTTTCTTGAAAAGGTTTTGACACCGAAATGGTACAATCTGCACCAAGAGAAAGCAAGTTAGCTCTCATTCGTTTTTGAGAGTCTAGATAATTACCTCGGGTATTCACTGGTAGCAAAACGTCTGGTGGTTTCTCATTAGTCTCAACACTGTGACAAGTTGTAGGTAAGTCATTGTGGGCCAGAACTGCTTCAGTTTGAGTAAACCCTCCTAATGCTCGTGTTGTTGTTTCTTTAGGCGATTCTTGGCTTGGAGCTTGTTGTAGTAGTTCTGGTGGTGCTTGTGGAGCATACTTATTCCTTAGTAGTTCCTTAAGATCTCTCCAGGTCGTGATAGTAGGCTTGTTGTAATACCAGCGTTCATAAACTTCATCCAACAACCATTTGTAAGCATCTCCATTGAGTCATCCAATGGCATAAGCGAACCTCTTCTCTTTCAGAATTTGATTGTAGTAGAACCAATCCTCCATGTTTTGTTCCCACTCTAAGTAGTTTTCTTTTCCTGAAAATTTCCAAAGTCGAAACTCATTAGTTGGTTGAAAATCAAAACAAAACACAGATTTGGGAGCGTGAGAGGTTTTATGCGGGCTGCGCCAAGTTGATCTCGTTGTATTGTCTGGCGGCTTGGGATTAAGATCAGGTTCCCTCATTTTTCTTGCTCTGCTCTGCTCTTGTTGAAGTCCTTGATGAAGTCCTTGACGAAGTGCAGCCATGTTGTTATCCATTACTTGCTCCATGTTTGCTGTAATCGCTTCAACGAGTTGCTTGTTGCGGTTTCTGAGTGTCTCCTCATCATGATCGACCATCTCTGCCTGAAACAATACAAAAAAATACACCAGTAAAGAGTCCTTTTGATAATCAAATCGGTCCTAATACTTAAAAACACGAAAATGACTCTTGGTATTCAATTTCATCTGATGAACACTGAACGCGACTGTTTTCATAAAATGATCTCGAAAAATTATCAAAACATATCCAAAAATTCTCAAACCAATTTTAACAAATACTAGACTCAAAATGGGTTCCGATCCAATTGGTTTCACGATTTTATCACAAGGCAATATGTAATTAAAATTCGAACAAGTTGGTACGAAAATCACTTAACTTCTCGATGCGGCTCTGATACCACTTGATACGATTCTGGGTGGAGAATCGTGTCCCAATCTCTCACCGGGAAGCTAAGATGCCAAGTTTAGACTCCAGGCTTGAGCAGCAAGCGGTTCTGGAGATGATGGAACGAGAGACGCCACGAGAGGTTGTGTAAGACCTCTTGATAAGTCTGGTTCGAACAATCTAATCACTAGAATTGTTCTCAAGTTTCTAATTCGAATCACTCGAAAGAGAAAACAAGGATCTATCAAGAAAAGAGATTTTTGATTAAAAAGATAGATGAGTAAAACACTAGAGTCTCAGAGACATATAAAGAAGAGAAGACGAAGAGGAGAAGAGAAGAGAGAGAGAAGAGCGTGTTTACGAGACATGCCTCGGTAAACAACAAGTCGAAACAAAGCAGAAACTTAAATGTAGAGTTTGAAATTAAAATCAGAGAATAAGAGGATATGGGCCACGCCTAAAATGTCTTGATAGTGGGCCTAAGTGTGGATCGGACTAGAGGTGGCATAGATGACGCATGAGCCACAAGCCTCGTTAAAAACCTTATCTCGGAAAACAACTTGGGAAAAACCAGAGATGAAGGAAAAGAGTGCAAGTGGATCATACGGCCATGCTCTAGCCATCTCGAGTGTGTATCTTGACCGGTGTGGTCTTGACACAACCACTAATACTCGAGTGATCCTCTTGAGTCTTTGCCGGATGTAGCAAGACTCCATTATCGTAGTGTAACTTCTTGATCCGTAACAATTCTTGACTCCTAAAGCTGCTTTCCTAGCTCCTTTTGCTCTTGGCTCGAACACTACTCCTTGTGCATCACCATCTCCAAGTCCTTGTGTCTTGATGCTTCCTAGGATCGTATCAATCTCCATGGTCCTTTATTTGAAACTCTAAGATAACTTTATCATCTTTTTAGGTTATTTAAGTGTGACATTTATTATTTTCTACCTTTGTTTAACAGTTTACATTATTACAAATCTTAATAGTTTTAACAATGATCAGTCTTAATCCAAGTTTTTGTCTGTTCGTTTACTGTTTAACAAATTTTAACTGGCAGAAAATAAACAACTTAATCCGGCCTATACATAGGGTTAATACATCCAAATGGGTCATTTAGCATGGCTAATACGTGATTTTTTAACTCAGAATGAAAAGGAAAACTGCCTTCCTTAATATATTTATGCGATCTAGGTTTTATGCTATATACACAAAACCATGGTTGCACGAGCATTCTCTGTTAACCAACTAACTCCATCTAGGTATGAATGACTAATTAAAATCAAAGTCTTGGCAATGTGGAGAAACACTACTAAGCATATTGGAACAGTTGTCCATATGGTTCTGGTAGACGAACAAGTTATACTCTAAACATTATATCTTAATTATAGAATGTAACTTGCGATATAATTCAAATTTAATCTATCTAACTACATTTATCTATATGTTTATTGTCCATGCAGGGCAATAAGATTCAAGCGTCGATTAGAGGTTCTGTAGTCGATAAAGTCGCTTCTAAATTCACTGAATCTGTTTCCTATGATATCGAGAATTTCAAAGTCATAGATCAAACTTATGATACCAGAGAAATGAGTCATCGTTATCAATTACTTTTCTTAAATCAAACCAAGATCACGCGAATAAATTCAATATCAAACAAATAAATTTTTGACTTTATTGATTTCCAAGATATGTCCTTCCGACGGCAAGACAACTGTTACTTGATGGGTAAGATACTGTTTCCTAATACTATATTATTCATTCATAATATCAAGTGCATGGATTAGTTTTATTAGTACCTATATTATCAAAACAGTTAAGCACGACCAGAATTATTGATTTATTTTGTTGATCTAAATGTAGATATTATAGAAAAGGTCATAAACGTCTCCGAACTTGCGATCCATGGTGGTTCAATGAGGCAGACTGAGGATGTGCCGACCAGTGTCAATGGAAAACAAATATCCGAGGACATTCTTAATGATGAATCCACTGATCAGGATGATATGGATTTTATTGACGATAATTCAACATATGATTCGGATGGGGTTGACCGTGATTACTAAGAAGGTGATGAAGACTTTGAAGAGAATGTTGTCATCGAAGAAGATGATGAATCCGAAGAAGATGAGTATTCGACTGACGATGATGATGATGACGAGTCTGAAGAAACGCCTGTAGATTACTACACAGAAGAAGATGATGCGTACGTGACTGATAGGGAGTATGTTAGTGGGTCTGACGAGGAAAATGGATTCTATCATATTCATTGTAATCAAGATCGTAAAAGAGACATGTCTGAAATTAACACGACCATTCAATGGATAAAATAAGACCATGATCACACTATGCCAATAGGTAACAAAGTCATCTCTTTTGTTCTGCGTGATGCAATGTATTCAAATGTTAAGATATGATTGTTCTTTTATATTTCATATCATAATTTAATGATCATTGCTCTTGCTCTTTGCAGATAGGAATTTTCGTATGGAATGTGTTCTGACTGGTGAATTAGCCTCGGAATTTTATAAGGCATGGAATGATTGTACTGATGCAATTCTCATATGTGTCATTAGATTAGGCTGGCTAAACACATTTGAAGGTGAACTCACATTTTATTGTACTCTATATTGCCTATACAATTATGATCTTATACACCCTTCACTATGTGCATTATGTTTTGGTTATAGCTAAGATGTCAATTACCTCTACTCACTATACTCGGCTCGCTTTAAATCCTACCATTGAAGAAGTTACGGACTTCAAATTATCGTGAGTTCATCTAATCTTTTAGTTATAGGGTTAATAGCTTCTGCATTCTTATATTAAGATTGCGACTTTATATATTGATATTATTTAATTTAATTATATTTGTTCTTTTTTGCAGTCTACCCAATAAACGCTTCCGCACTTTGTAAAGCAATATAGAGAAATGAAGATTTTTGAAAATTCTAATATTTGGTTTAACATTATTTTATTTACAATGTTTGTTTTAAACCTTTATTGGACAGATTTTATTATTATTCTTATAAATAATTGAATAGTAAGACTCAGTTTAAATTATAAGTTTTATAATTCAACAGCTATTATCCACTGATAATAATATTTTCCATTCAAATAACACTTCGAAAAAGTTCCGGCAAGATTGTTATGTAGTAACTTTGCATTAATTATCCAGAGCATGTTATTTGTATAAACTATTTGGATTTAAACTACTGTTTAAATAAGTATAGTAATTTTATTTCTGCATATTGATATTCAAAAATCAAAACTAACATCACCTAGATAAGGATAGTATTCTACTATTCATCTCTTATGTTCCGTGAAACTTATAAGCTTAGAAATGGCTAAATATTATTGAACTGATATTATCCATATAATAAATACATAAATTATCTTGCATTATCCGGTATCCAGTCAAGAAAAAATCCAAAATTATCATGTAAATATAATTAATAATTAAAATTTTATTCCTTTCCGGTTTGTTAATCGATGTGTTGTATCTACAGATATGAACTAATCATAATATTATTAAAAAACAAAAAAACTTATATAAATAAAACGGTTAACGAGTTTACTTACATATATATAAATATTCCAAAATGAATTATCAAATTAACACTAACCCTTTAAAATATATGACATTACCTATTTTAAAAAAAGAAAAGAAATACTCTCTTTAATTATTCTATGGCTAACTAAATAGGTAATTGAGCATTTGTATCTACCGATATGATCTAACCATAATCTTATAGAAAAAGTAAAACTTATATAAATAAGACGGTAGTAGGGTTTACTTGTATGTATATAAATATCAACAGTTCAAACTATACATGTATATTTGTTTTAATGGCTCATCTTCTACCTAACACGATTAGAAACTCTTTTAAAAAAAGACCACGTGTATCGATGTCTCAGCTCTTAACCCTTTTCCCGGACCAGACAAAAAGGGTACAAGAAAAATGGGCCAAAACGCAGGAAAGCCCATATAAAGCCCGGGAAAGAGAATCAAGCATCAGACCGTTGCAGCATTAAAGAGAGGAATCAACACGGGTGCATTAAAGGAGAATCAAGTAGTTAATTAGGAACATTTATCACTAATCATTGTATAAATACAGACCCCATATGATACGAGAATGGATGGCGTCCAGGATAGAATGCTGATGGCCGAGGAAATGTTGGACCCGGTCGAGGAAACAAAGGAGCTAGTTGAGAAAATGCTGGAACTGGTCGAGAAGGAAGCTACGGATGATCCATGTGGAGCTAGAACGCGATCTTGTTTGGCCAAGGCAGTGCTAGTTGGTTCTAAGATTCGTTCCAAGACTAAGGAACTCATTCATGCAGCTGGAACATTGCTACGACAAGCTTTGGTTCATAGGGGTCACTCGGACGAAGGTGATACCTCGGCCACGTTGGTCTTGGTTCATGTCCGGGATGGCTAGTATCAAGCCCTATGGCTCACCTACACTCTTTTTCCCTTGCCTTTGGTTTTTCCCAAGTGGTTTTCCAAAGGAAGGTTTTTAATGAGGTTCGTGGTCCATAGGTTCATCATTGCTTGGTGCTAGTCCGACCTAGTCCGGCCTTCTCGAGATTATTTGGCGCGGACCGACTATCTCTTATCTTTCTATCTTTATTTCTATTTTAGTTATTTGAATTTTAAACTTATGTCTGAGTGTTTTAGGCGTGTGAGACTTTAGTTGTGTGTTTGATTGAGTTGGTCTTTGGTGAGTTTCCGAGGCATGTCTCGAAACTCACCGAGCATTAACTCCATGCGCTCCTCCTCTCTTCTCCTCTTCGTCTCCTCTCTTCTTTATATTCTCTGAGAACTCTTATGTATTTTTTTAACCTCTTTTTGAATAAAAATTATCTTTCTATCTTTTCTTTTTCGAGTGATTCGAATCAGAAACCCAAGAACAATCCTAGTGATTAGGTTGTTCGAACCAGACTTATCAAGAGGCCTTCCGCATCCTCTCGTGGCGTCTATCCTTCCACCCAACTCTAGATCAGCTTGCTGTTCAAGCCTGGAGTCTAAACTTGTCACCTTAACTTCCAGTGAGTGATTGGAACACGATTCTCCATCCAGAATCGTATCAAGTGGTATCAGAGCAACATTGAGAAGTTAAGTGGTTTTCGCCCCATCTTGTCCGAATTTTAATTAAATATTGGCTCGTGCAAAAATTGTGAAATCAACTGCAAATCAATCTAGGATGAGTCTAGTATTTGTTAAAATTATTTTGGGAATTTTCTGAAGTGTTTTGATATTTTTTCGTAACCGATCGACTTCCACAGTCGCGTTTTGTGTTCTTCTGAGAAAATAGGATACCAAGAGTCATTTTCGTGTTCTTATGATTTAGGATCAATTCGATCTTCAAAAGGACTCTTTACTGGTGTATACTTGTGTGTTGTTTCAGGAAAAGGATGTCTGATCACAGTGGAACCAGCCGCAACAACAATCAACTCCTCATCGATGCTCTCACGGCAAAGATGGCTCGGTTGATGGATGAAAGATTTAGTGTTCTGCAAGAGCGAATTATTCCAGAGATGATTCGTGATGCTAGAGAATCTCAAGGAGCTAATACAGCAAGAAATGGTGAGGAAAACGTTCATCAAGCAAGGCAACAAGAAGAAGTTCTAAGAGAACCCCGGGAATTCAATCCAAGACCGCTTCCAAGGGAACCTGGAGATTTTGAAGCAGAAGATTATTACAGTGGCTCCTCTCGTGGCAGTCATAGGAGGCCCAGGCACATGTGGAATGAAAGGAACTAGCCCCAGGATGGCTTTGGAGGACTCAAACTCCGCATACCTTCTTTTCAAGGGAAAAATGATCCGAGTGCTTACTTGGAGTGGGAAAAGAAGATTGAGTTGGTATTTGATTGTCAACATTACACTGAGGTGAACCGAGTTAAATTGGCAGCTACTGAGTTCACTGACTATGCTTTGAGTTGGTGGGATCAGTTGGTTACGTCTAGAAGAAGAAACCAAGAGTATCCGGTTTCTACTTGGAATGAGATGAAGACCATTATGCGAAAACGTTTTGTGCCTAGCTATTACTACCGAGAGTTGCATAACCAGCTTAGGAGACTTGTGCAAGGTAGTAAGGGTGTTGAGGAGTACTATCAGGAGATGGAAACCTTATTGATACAAGCGGATGTTCAAGAGGATCGAGAAGCTACTATGTCGAGGTTTCTAGGAGGTTTGCAGCGTGACATTCAAGATAGGTTGGAGATGCAGCCTCATGTTGATCTACAGGAAATGCTACACCAAGCTATACTCATTGAACAACAACTTAAGAGAAGAGGTCCTATACGGACACAGTTTGGAGTTGGAAACACTAGTTACACAAGAGGCTACCCGAGGGAAGAAAAGCCGAAGATACTAAGCGAAAGCAAACAGCCGGCTATTTCAAACTCTGAAACAAGAACTTATGGAGATAAAAGAAAAACTGAATCCAGAACCAGCAGAATCAAGTGCTACAAATGTCAAGGAATGGGACACTATGCGAGTGAGTGTACCAATAAAAGGATAATGGTTCTGAAGGATAATGGCGAGTATGAATCCGAGGATGAGCAACCAGAAGTCAAGCAGCTTGAAGATGAGAATGTTGAGTTACCAGCTAAGGGAGAGTTGCTAGTATCAGTTAGGACGCTCAGCATACAGTCTAAGTCCGAAGAGCAAGAGCAAACAGCTAACTTGTTTCACACGCGATGCTTTGTCAAAGGAAAAGTGTGCAGCCTTATCATCGACGGTGGTAGTTGTACTAATGTGGCGAGTGAAACAATGGTTAAGAAGCTGGGATTGGAGACTAAGAAGCATCCAAAGCCGTATGATCTTCAGTGGCTTAGGAAAGATGGAGAAATGAAAGTGAAACATCAAGTGGAGGTTCCTATAGTAATCGGCAAATACGAAGATGAGATTTTGTGTGATGTTCTACCTATGGAAGCTGGACATATTCTGCTTGGGAGGCCGTGGCAATCTGACAGGAAGGTAGTTCATGATGGCTTCACCAACCGGCATACGTTCGAGTTCAAAGGAAGGAAGACTACTCTAGTGCCGATGTCACCGCATGAAGTTTATCTTGATCAAGTCCGACTACAAAGCAAACAGGAACCAAGCAAGAAAGCCAATCATTTTGCTATGGCTAGGATAAGTGAAAGAAACAAACTTTGGGCTGAACCAAATTATTTTGGACTTGATGATACTTTTACTTGTTCGTTTAACCTTACACCGGTGCCACCGAGTGATTTTAACTCTTTACAGGTTACAGATGATGGACCGAGACCAAAAGATCAGTTCTACCACTACAGTGTGTCTCTAGAACCCAACAAAGCTCCACCATCTGACCGAGACAAGGAAGCACCAAAGGAACAAAATGAAGCCTTCGAGAAGTATCCATCCGACTTGAGTGCCAAATACTTTGCTTATGATGGCGAGAAGACTCTATACATTTTTCAAGTCCAGGAAGAGAGTCAGACCCGTACAACCATCCAAGTCCAGTCCGCGGAAATTCCGGACCTAACAGGATTTCTTAAACTCTTTAAAATAGTTTCTAATGGCTTTAAGTTGCTGATAGTACAACCCGGTCCTGTTGTAGATTTCCTATCTTCTAATCGTGATTATACTTATCTTTGTGATATGACAGGAACAAGGAACAGAGCTAAGGATTACAAGGAACTGACGTTTGAAGTGAAGAACAGAAACTCAACTAATGAAGCTCCATGTCATCGAACCTTTGTTCTAGACTACTTCCGTGATACAAAGCTGGGAACCAAGGAAGATTTTTGGAAAGTGTTCAACTCCTCTGAAGCTCAAGAACGGGAACCAATCTCTCCATTCACCTACCGCCCTCATGCCGAACCACTTCCTAAGCTTTCTCCTTACCTTTCTCTTATTTTTAAATATTGGTATGTTTTTATCCGTTTTCTACTCTTTTGGAAAGCTAACTTGGCGTTATTCTTGGCAGGTATTCCGGATTTGAGGACAAATCCTTTTCAACTAGGGGAGCATGATACGAGAATGGATGGCGTCCAGGATAGAATGCTGATGGCCGAGGAAATGTTGGACCCGGTCGAGGAAACAAAGGAGCTGGTCGAGAAAATACTGGAACTGGTCGAGAAGGAAGCTACGGATGATCCATGTGGAGCTAGAACGCGATCTTGTTCGGCCAAGGCAGTGCTAGTTGGTTCTAAGATTCGTTCCAAGACTAAGGAACTCATTCATGCAGCTGGAACATTGCTACGACAAGCTTTGGTTCATAGGGGTCACTCGGACGAAGGTGATACCTCGGCCACGTTGGTCTTGGTTCATGTCCGGGGATGGCTAGTATCAAGCCCTATGGCTCACCTACACTCTTTTTCCCTTGCCTTTGGTTTTTCCCAAGTGGTTTTCCAAAGGAAGGTTTTTAATGAGGTTCGTGGTCCATAGGTTCATCATTGCTTGGTGCTAGTCCGACCTAGTCCGGCCTTCTCGAGATTATTTGGCGCGGACCGACTATCTCTTATCTTTCTATCTTTATTTCTATTTTAGTTATTTGAATTTTAAACTTATGTCTGAGTGTTTTAGGCGTGTGAGACTTTAGTTGTGTGTTTGATTGAGTTGGTCTTTGGTGAGTTTCCGAGGCATGTCTTGAAACTCACCGAGCATTAACTCCATGCGCTCCTCCTCTTCGTCTCCTCTCTTCTTTATATTCTCTGAGAACTCTTATGTATTTTCTTAACCTCTTTTTGAATAAAAATTATCTTTCTATCTTTTCTTTTTCGAGTGATTCGAATCAGAAACCCAAGAACAATCCTAGTGATTAGGTTGTTCGAACCAGACTTATCAAGAGGCCTTCCGCATCCTCTCGTGGCGTCTATCCTCCACCCAACTCTAGATCAGCTTGCTGTTCAAGCCTGGAGTCTAAACTTGTCACCTTAACTTCCAGTGAGTGATTGGGACATGATTCTCCATCCAGCATCGTATCACCATAGCTCAGGGACGGGGGACGAAACTTTTGGCAATTTTAGCATAATAAACATCTTTATTTTTCTCAAGCAGTAGATTGTATTTCCTTTGAGCATTTTATTTAGTGTTGGATCCTATATCAACATTTTGGCCCCATCTATGGGGACTTACGTTATAAGGATTGCGAAGCAGAGCGACGTAGCCCTCGAAAGTAGCTAAGCCCTACCATCCTCAAAGCATCATGTCGGAACCAGCTAGCCTTGCTGACGTAGCCGCCATTCTCCGTGAGCTTTAGCAAAGTATCGCAGACATAACAAACAAATTCACAAGCCTGGAGCAAGAGATGGCAACGTTGAAAGAATCCCATGTATCCTTAACAACAGCTCTTGGGAGGATCTCGCTTGAACTTTCTATGATCTTCTTCTCTTTAGACGATTTCTAGAGAGAACTCTTTTGGTGGGACTTCTCTCTTCTTTTAGGTGAGTTTTCGTGTTTATGGTGAATGAAGAGAATAGCTTGATGGCTTCTCCTTTTATAGGCGAAAGGAGTCACATCTTCTTCCTCCAGTTGTCACTCGCATGGCCATGTGTCTAAACCCAGAATAGTGACTTTGCATGAAAGCTATATTCGTGTGAAACTTTGCATGCAAGTCACATCACACGGTCAGCTTGTCTCTTGCCCGCGGTCAGATACATTGAATAGTGCGGTCAGCCGGTGATTAGAGACGAAAATATGATCGCTTGGAAGGCAAGATTCAAAGGTGTGGTCAGCAAGTTTCGGTTACTGGCTCGGTCAGCTTCGGTTATCGGCACGGTCAGTCGGCACTCGGTCGTCGTGGTCGAGTTCGGTACTCGAGTGGTGTCGCTCGGTAGTCGGTCGCTCGTGGTAGAGTGGTCGAGGAATTTCTCCCATCACAGTACATCCGGTCGATCGAATATCGATGACAGACTGTCGATGTTTTCTCGAGAGTTGTTCGCCTGATGGTCGAAGGTTCAGCAACCTCTCGATAGTATTCTATCGATGACAAGCTGTCGGTTCCTCGGTAACAATGGTCGATGGTCGATCGTTCGGTAACCCTTCCTCGGTAAGAATCTCTCGGTAGTTAGCTCTCGGTAGATCACCAATTGTCGATAAATATTCCTCGATAGCCGGTTGATAATTTCTCGGCAGCCGGTCGATGTCCCTTGCCATTTGTTCGACACTTCTTCTTCGATAGCTGGTTCCTGGTCTTGGGTGACTGCAGCTTGGTCGCGGTCGACGGTATATGACCAACTTACGATTACTTCGAGCAATTGGAGATTTTCTTCGGCAATTCTTCTTTTATTCCTGGATAAGAGAGATTTCTAAACCTCGGCTTGATATGCTTGGCTTATTTTGATGATCGTCACTCCTTTTTTTTCCTTGGTTCTCGGTAAATTGCTCTTGTAACCAGTTTGTAATTCCTCCAGGCCTTCTGGTCGTTTCTTCGGGAAATGGCTTTAAATATCTCAATTTTTATTCTTCGTCTTTTTAGTTTTCCCATTTATTTTGTTTGGCTTCTCGGTTTTTCATACTTGGCCAATGAACTAGGTCGAGACTCCTAGTCAAGGTGAGGGTCATTACATTCTCCCCCCCCCTTATTAGAATTCGTCCCCGAATTCTTCACCATTTGATCCTTCTCCTCTTAATAGTTCATCTTCCTTTCGTCACGTGGTTACCCCTTCGGCTTCACCTTGAATTTAGTACTCCTGGGTTATACTCCTTTGTCCATCTTTACTCCAAGTCTTCTATGTCTCCGTTTTCCATGATTCTCAACACATCCCCGTCATCACTCGAATTTGCTACACAAAACTTGTTAGTACATAAGCACACAAGAAAACATTCTTTTGAAAAACATGCAAGCATTTAGAAATATATAAGTTACATTATCATTTCTCCAAAGCTTACATTTTTTTTAACATGATTTTAAAGATAAACCCACCCTTTCCCCGAAAACACTTCAAAGCCACTATGCACAAACAAAATTTTGGCTTATAAACTTACTTACATCTACCCCAGATTTCTATAGGGTCCTAAAGGTTATGGCTAACCTAAGGGCTAGTCTACTCGGTAGAGTCATCCGCGGAACCAGAACCTTTGAATCCACTTTCCTCAGCCCCATCTTCACCCATGTCCTTCTTGACCGGAGATGTCTCCTTTTCTTCATCTGATTCTCAAGTCGATGCTTGCCCCTTCCTAGGGTGATACGAGAATGGATAGCATCCAGGATGGAACGCTGATGGCCGAGGAAATGCTGGACCAGGTCGAGCAAACGGTGGAGCTGGTCGAGGAGACGCTGGAACTGGTCGAGAAGGAAGCTAACGGATGATCCATTTGGTGTTAGGATGCGTTCTTGTTCGGCCAAGGAAGTGCTAGTTGGTTCTAAGACTCGTTCTAGGACTAAGGAACTCATTCATGCAGTTGGAGCCTTGCTACGTCAAGCTTTGGTTCAAAGGGGTCACTCGGACGCAAGTGATACCGCGGCCACGTTGGTCATGGTTCATGTTTGGAAAGACTAGTGTCAAGCCCTATGGCTCACTTACACTCTTTTTCCCTTGCCTTTGGTTTTTCCCAAGTGGTTTTCCAAAGGAAGGTTTTTAATGAGGTTCGTGGTCCATAGGTTCATCTTTGCTTGGCGCTAGTCCGACCTAGTCCGGCCGTCTCGAGATTATTTGGCGCGGACCGTCTATCTCTTATCTGTCTATCTTATTTCTTTTAGCTTATTTAAATTTTAAACTTATGTATGAGAATGTTATGTGTGCGCGGGATTGTGTTGTGTGCCTTAGTCGTTGGTTAGTTCCAAGGCCTGTCTTGGAACTCGCTGAGACTTCAATGCTCCGCTCCTCCTCTCTTCTCCTCTTCGTCTTCTTTCTTCTTTATATTCTCTGAGACTCTTATGTATTTTCTTAACGATCTTTTTATTAAAATCTCTTTTTCTCTTTCGAGTGATTCGAATCAGAAACCCAAGAACAATTCTAGTGATTAGATTGTTCGAACCAGACTTATCAAGAGACCTTCCGCATCCTCTCGTGGCGTCTATCATCCCATCCAACTCTAGAACAGCTTGCTGCTCAAGCCTGGAGTCTAAACTTGTCATCTTAACTTCCCGGTGAGAGATTGGGACACGATTCTCCACCCAGAATCGTATCAAGTGGTATCAGAGCAACATCGAGAAGTTAAGTGGTTTTCGTCCCAACTTGTTCGAATGTTAATTAAATATTGGCTCGTGAAAAAATTGTGAAACCAATTGCAAATGAATCTAGGATGAGTGTAGTATTTGTTAAAATTAGTTTGGGAATTTTCTGAAGTGTTTTGATATTTTTTCGTGACCGATCGACTTCCACAGTCGCGTTTAGTGTTCTTCTGAGAAAATAGGATACCAAGAGTCATTTTCGTGTTCTTATGATTGAGGGTCAATTCGATCTTCAAAAGGACTCTTTACTGGTGTATTCTGTTGTGTTGTTTCAGGAAAAGGATGTCTGATCACAGTGGAACCAGCCGCAACAACAATCAACTTCTGATAGATGCTCTCACGGCAAAGATGGCTCGATTGATGGATGAAAGATTTAATGTTCTGCAAGAGCAAATTCTTCCAGAGATGATTCGTGATGCTAGAGGATCTCAAGGAGCTCATACAGTCAGAAATGAAGAGGGAAACGTTCATCACGCAAGGCAACAAGAAGGAGTTCTAAGGGAACCCCGGGAAATTAATCAAAGACCGCTTCCAAGAGAACCTGGAGATTTTGAAGCAGAGAATTATTACAGTGGCTCTTCTCGTAGCAGTCATAGGAGGCAAAGGCACATGAGACATGAAAGGAACCAGCCCCAGGATGGTTTTGGAGGACTCAAGGTCCGTATACCTTCTTTTCAAGGGAAAAATGATCCGAGTGCTTACTTGGAGTTGGAAAAGAAGATAGAGCTGGTGTTTGATTGTCAACATTACACTGAGTTGAACAGAGTTAAAGTTGCAGCTACTGAGTTCACTGACTATGCTCTAAGTTGGTGGGATCAGTTGGTTACGTCTAAAAGAAGAAACCAAGAGTATCCGGTTTCTACTTGGAACGAGATGAAGACTATCATGCGGAAACGTTTTGTGCCTAGTTACTATTACCGGGAGTTGCATAATCAGTTGAGGAGGCTTGTGCAAGGTTGTAAGAGTATTGAGGAATACTACCAGGAGATGGAAACTTTGTTGATACAAGCTGATGTTCAAGAGGACCGAGAGGCTACCATGTCTAGGTTTCTAGGAGGTTTGCAGCGTGACATTCAAGATAGGTTGGAGATGCAGCCTCATGTTGATCTACAGGAAATGCTACATCAAGCTATACTACTAGAGCAGCAGCTTAAGAGGAGAGGTCCTATACGGACTCAGTTTGGAGCTGGAAACATTAGTTACACAAGAGGCTACCCGAGAGAAGAGAAGCAAAAGATACAAGGTGATAGCAAGCAACCGGCTATATCAAACTCTGAAGCAAAGAACTATGGAGATAAAGGAAAAGCTGAATCCAGAACCAGTAGAATCAAGTGCTACAAGTGCCAAGGAATGGGAAACTATGCGAGTGAGTGTACCAACAAAAGGATAATTGTTCTAAAAGATAATGGCGAGTATGAATCCGAAGATGAGCAACCAGAAGTTGAGAAGCCTGAAGATGAGAATGTTGAGTTACCAGCTAAGGGAGAGTTGCTAGTAGCAGTGAGGATGCTCAGCATACAGTCTAAGTCCGAAGAGCAAGAACAAAGAGCTAACTTGTTTCACACGTGATGCTTTGTCAAAGGAAAAGTATACAGCCTTATCATCGACGGTGGTAGTTGTACTAATGTGGCAAGTGAAACAATGGTTAAGAAGCTAGGATTGGAAATTAAGAAGCATCCAAAGTCGTATGATCTTCAATGGCTTAGCAAAGATGGAGAAATGAAGGTAAAGCATCAAGTGGAGGTTCCTATAGTCATCGGTAAATATGAAGATGAAATCTTGTGTGACGTGCTACCTATGGAAGCTGGACATATTCTGCTTGGGAGGCCGTGGCAATCTGACAGGAAGGTAGTTCATGATGGCTTCACCCATTGGCATACATTCGAGTTCAAGGGAAGGAAGACTACTCTAGTACCGATGTCACCACATGAAGTTTATCATGATCAAGTTCGACTACAAGGCAAACAGGAACCAAAAAAGAAAGCCAATCATTTTGCTATGGCTAGGATAAGTGAAAGAAACAAACCTTGGGCTGAACCAAACTATTTTGGACTTAATGACAATTTTACTTGTTCATTTAACATTACACCTGAAACGACCTCACCCGATTTTTTTTTTTTTTAACATTAAAATATTCATAAATATCAATTATTACACATACACTTCAATTTCAAATTATTCCAATTCAACATTCATTAAGACTCGCTTATTAAAATATACCAACAGTTCTAATAACAAACCGACACGACCTACGAGTCCTAATCATCCTCCTCCTCATAGCCTTGATTCCACGATCACACTTTATCTTTACCTGCATCAAACACACCCAGAGATGCGTAAGTATTATCATAAATACTTAGTGAGGCGATCCTCCCATCTACGAGTTATAGATGCATAAGTATTATCATAAATACTTAGATGCATGGTCCGCTTGTGGTTTTCCGAGGCATGTCTCGAAACCACTAGCGCATTTACTCTCCTCCGCTCCTCTCTCCTCCTCTTCGTCTTCTCTTCTTTATATGTTCTCTGAGACTCTATTTTATTTCTTATCTAATCTTGTTCTTTCAAAAACCTTTACAAAGTTTTAGATCATTGTCTACTTGTTTTCGAGTGATTCGAATAATAGGAGACTCTTAGACTTATCAAGTGGTAATTCCGCAACCTCTTGTGGCGTCATTCGATCCATTAAACCTCCAGGTGCTCAGCAATTGGGTCTGGAACCATTTCATCATGCTACCTAGCTTCACAGTGTGAGATTGGGGCTAGATTCATCACCAGAATCATATCAAGTGGTATCAGAGCCACATCGAGAAGTTAAGTGATTTTCGTACCAAATTGTTCGAATTTTAATTAACTATTGGCTCGTGTAAAAATTTCAAAATCAATTGTATAGGAATTTAGGATGAGTCTAGTATTTGTTAAAATTGATTTGGGAATTTTCTGAGGTGTTTTGATATTTTTGTGTGACTGATCGACTTCCACAGTCGCGATTAGGGTTCTTCGGAGAGATTGGCATACCAGGAGTCATTTTCGTGTTCTTATTTGTTAGGGTCGATTCGATCTTCAAAAGGACTCTTTACTGGTGTATTTGTGTTTGTTATTTCAGGGAAAAGATGTCCGATCACAGTGGATCAAGAGGAAACAACAACAAGCTCCTGATTGAAGCTCTCACGGCAACGATGGCTCGATTAATGGATGAAAGATTTAATGTTTTGCAAGAAAAAATTCTTCCAGAGATGATTCGTGATGCCAGAGGATCTCAAGGAGTGAATACAGCAAGAAATGATGAGGGGAACGTTCAGCAAGTAAGGCAGCAAGAAGAAGTTCTAAGGGAACCCCGGGAAAACAATCAAAGACCGCTTCTAAGGGAACCTGTAGACTTTGAGGCTGATAACTACTACAGTGGCTCTTCTCATAGCAGTCATAGGAGGCATAGACAAGGGAGAAATGAGAGGAACCAGCCGCAGGACAGCTTTGGAGGACTCAAGCTCCGTATACCATCTTTTCAAGGGAAAAATGATCCGAGAGCTTACTTGGAGTGGGAAAAAAAGATAGAATTGGTGTTTGATTTTCAACATTATACTTAGGTGAACCGAGTGAAGGTTGCAGCTACTGAGTTCACTGACTATGCCTTGAGTTGGTGGGATCAGCTGGTTACGTCTAGAAGAAAAAATCAAGAGTATCCGGTCTCTACTTGGACCGAGATGAAGACTATTATGCGGAAACGTTTTGTGCCTAGTTACTATTACCAGGAGTTGCATAATCAGTTGAGGAGGCTTGTGCAAGGAAGCAAGACTGTAGAGGAATACTACCAAGAGCTGGAAACTTTGATGATACAAGTTGATGTACAAGAAGACCGAGAAGCTACCATGTCTAGGTTTCTAGGAGGATTGCAGCGTGACATACAAGATAGGTTGGAGATGCAGCCTCATGTGGACCTACAGGAGATGCTACATCAAGCTATTCTTATTGAGCATCAGCTTAAGAGGAGAGGTCTTACACGATCTCATTTTGGAACTGGCAGTAGTAGTTATGCGAGAGGAAGCTATCCGAGAGATGAGAAGCCGAGAGCACGAGGCGATAGCAAGCAGCCGACTACTTCAAAACCTGAAACCAGAACGTATGGAGATAAAGGAAAAGCAGAGGCTAGAACTAGTGGAATCAAGTGCTATAAGTGTCATGGAATGGGGCACTATGCAAGTGATTGTACCAACAAGAAAATCATGGTGCTAAGAGACAACGGCGAGTATGAATCCGAGGATGAACATCTAGAGACTAAGCAGCCTGAAGATGAGAACATCAAGCTACCGGCTAAGGGAGAGTTGTTAGTAGCAGTAAGGACGCTCAGCATCCAATCCAAGACTGAAGAGCAAGAACAAAGAGCTAACTTGTTTCATACGCGATGCTATGTCAAGGGAAAGGTGTGCAGCCTTATCATTGATGGTGGGAGCTGTACTAATGTGGCAAGTGAAACAATGGTTAAGAAGTTTGGATTAGAGATAAAGAAGCATCCAAAGCCGTATGATCTTCAGTGGCTAAGCAAAGAAGGAGAAATGAAAGTAAAACATCAAGTGGAAGTACCCATTGTCATCGGCAAGTATGAGGATGTGATTTTGTGTGATGTGCTACCTATGGAAGCTTGTCATATTCTTCTTGGGAGGACGTGGCAATCTGATAGGAAGGTAGTACATGATGGCTTCACCAACCGGCATACATTCGAGTTTAAAGGAAGGAAAACCACTCTAGTACCGATGTCGCCACATGAAGTTTATCTTGATCAAGTTTGGCTCCAAGGCAAACAAGAATCAAACAAGAAGGCCAACCACTTTGCTATGGCCAGGATAAGTGAAAGAAACAAACCTTGGGCTGAACCGAACCCTTTTGGACTTAATGATGATTTTACTTGCACCACTAACCTTACACCGGTGCTACCGAGTGAGCTTGAACCCTTGCAGGATATAGGAGCTGGACCGAGAGAGGATCACTTCTACCACTACAGTGTGACTCTAAGGCAACATGAAGTCCCACCATCCGCACAAAACGAGGAAGCACTAAAAGAATATGAAGTCTTCAAGAAGTATCCATCCGACTTGAGTGCCAAATACTTTGCTTATGATGGCGAGAAGACTCTATATATTTTTCAAGTCGAGGATGAGAACAAGATCGGGGCAACCATACAAGTCCAAGCCATGAACATACCAGATCCAACAGGATTTCTTAAACTCTTTAAAATAGTTTCTAATGGCTTTAAATCGATGATATTACAACCCGGTCCTGTTGTAGATTTCCTATCTTCTAATCAGGATTTTACTTACTATTTTGATATGACAGGAACAAAGGACAGAGCTAAGGCTTGCAAGGAACAGACATTTGAAATGAAGAACAGAAACTCAACTAATGAAACCACAAGTCACGGGTCATTTGCTTTAGACTACTTCCGTGATACAAAACTAGGACCCGAGGGAGATCTTTGGAAAGTGTTCAGCGCTTATGAAGACCATGGACAGAGTCTACATCCTCCATTCGCCCACAACTCTTATGCCGACCCTCTTCCTAAGCTTTCTCTTTACTCTACTCTTAATCATAATTTTCAAGATAAAATTGTTAAGTTTCTATCCGTTTGCCTAGCTAACTTGAACTTGTTTTTGATAGGTACTTCGGATTTGAGGACAAATCCTTTTCAACTAAGGAAGCATAATGTGATTCTAGGAGGCATTCAGTTACAAGGACTTGGAGTTGGAGCTAAACAAGGGTTTGTGTTCGAGCCAGGTTCAAAAGGAGTAAGGATAGCAGCTTATGGACTCAAGACTCGTCTCCGGACCGAGAGAAATCATCTAACACTCCGAGGTTCACCACATCTGGTCTTAGTTCAAGAGAGTCACTCGGGCACCATGTCTTCTCTGGTCTTGGTTCACGTCCGAGATGACTAGAGTCTAGCCCTATGGCTCACCTACACTCTTTTTCCCTTGCCTTCGGTTTTTCCCAATTGGTTTTCCGGGGAAGGTTTTTAATGAGGTTCGTGGTTCGTAGGTTTGACTATGCTTGGCTCTAGTCCGACTTCACTCCGGCCCGTTATGAGATTATTGGCACGGCCCTTATCATCTTTTCTATCTATCTATTTTTATTTTACTCATTTGAATTCGAATATTAGTTTGTGTATTTTTGCATGGTCCGCTTGTGGTTTTCCGAGACATGTCTCGAAACCACTCGCGCATTTACTCTCCTCCGCTCCTCCTCTCTTCTCCTCTTCGTCTTCTCTTCTATATATGTTCTCTCAGACTCTATTTTATTTCTTATCTAATCTTTTTCTTTCAAAAACCTTTACAAAGTTTTAGATCATTGTCTACTTGTTTTCGAGTGATTCGAATAATAGGAGACTCTTAGACTTATCAAGTGGTAATTCCGCAACCGCTTGTAGCGTCATTCGATCCATTAAACCTCCAGGTTCTCAGCAATTGGGTATGGAACCATTTCATCACGTTACTTAGCTTCACGGTGTGAGATTGGGGCGAGATTCATCACCAGAATCATATCACTTGCCAAAGACCAACTCGAAATTTAAACACACACATAACTCTCGCACAAACCTAAACTCTCAGACATAAGTTTAAATTCAAAATGATAAAATAAAATAAAAGATAGATAGATAAGATAAGGGCCGCGCCAAATGATCTCGAGACGGGCCGGACTAGGTCGGACCAATGCCAAGCAAAGATGTACCTATGGACCACGAACCTCATTAAAAACCTTCCTTGGAAAACCACTTGGGAAAAACCAAAGGCAAGAGAAAAAGAGTGTAAGTGAGCCATAAGGCTTGACACTAGTCATCCCAGACGTGAACCATGACCAAGGTGGCCGCGATACCACATGTTTTCGAGTGACCTCTTTGAGCCAATGCTTGACGTAGCAAGACTCCGACAGTATGGTTAAGCTCCTTAGTCCTAGAGCGAGTCATAGAACCAGCTGGTACGTTCAGAACTTCCTTGGCTGTCCAAGATCGAGTCCTAGCTCCAAGTGGTATGTCCGGAGCTTCCTTCTCAACCGGTTCCAGCAGTTCCTCGGCCACTGACTCCAAATCCTGGTTGCTATCTATTATCAGATCATGCTCTTCCAGTTGAAAAGGATTTGTCCTCAAATCCGGAGTACCTGCCAAGAACAACGTCAAGTTAGTTTTGCAAAAGGATAGAAGCTTAATAAAACCATAACAATTATTTAAGAATAAGAGAATGGTAAAGAGAAAGCTTAGGAAGAGGTTCGGCATAAGGATCATGTCCATGGTTTTCAGAGGTGCTGAACACTTTCCAAAGATCTCCCTTGGTTCCAAGCTTTGTATCACGGAAGTAGTCTAGTTTCGTGACTTGTTGACTTGTTGCTTCATTAGTTGAGTTTATGTTCTTCATGTCAAACGTCGGTTCCTTGCAAGCCTTAGTACTCTCCCTTGATCCTGTCCCATCAAAATAATAAGTAAAATCTGGGTTAGATAATAGGAAATCAACAACAGGACTGGGTTGTACTATCATCGGTTTAAAGCCATTAGAAACTATTTTAAAGAGTTTAAGAAATCCTGTTAAGTCCGGTATGTCCACGGACTGGACTTGGATGGTTGTCTCGGTCTGGTCCCCATCCTTGGCTTGAAAAATATATAGAGTCTTCTCGCCATCATAAGCAAAGTAGTTGGCACTCAAATCGGATGGATACTCCTTGAAGACTTCTACTTGTTCTTTTGGTGCTTCTTTGTCTTGGCCAGATGGTGGAGCTTTGTCTTGCCTTAGAGCCACACTGTAGTGGTAGAAATGATCCCGTTTAGCCCCTGTATCCTGCAATGATTCAAATTCACTTGGTGGCACCGGTGTAAGGTTGAATGAACAAGTAAAAACATCATTAAGTCCAAAAGGGTTCGATTCAACCCAAGATTTGTTTCTTTCACTTATCCTGGCCATAGCAAAGTGGTTGGCCTTCTTGTTTGATTCCTGTTTTCCTTGGAGCCGAACTTGATCAAGATAAGCTTCATGTGGCGACATCGGTACTAGAGTGGTCTTCCTTCATTTGAACTCGAATGTATGCCGGTTGGTGAAGCCATCATGTACTACCTTCCTATCAGATTGCCACGTCCTCCCAAGAAGAATATGACAAGCTTCCATAGGTAGCACATCACACAAAATCTCATCCTCATACTTGCCGATGACAATGGGTACTTCCACTTGATGTTTTACTTTCATTTCTCCTTCTTTGCTTAGCCACTGAAGATCATACGGCTTCAGATGCTTCTTAATTTCTAATCCTAGCTTCTTAACCATTGTTTCACTTGCCACATTAGTACAACTCCCACCATCAATGATAAGGCTGCACACTTTCCTCTTGACATAGCATCGCGTGTGAAACAAATTAGCTCTTTGTTCTTGGTCTTCGGTCTTAGATTGTATGCTGAGCGTCCTCACTGCTACTAGCAATTCTCTCTTAGCTGGTAACTCAACATCCTCATCTTCATGCTGCTTAACTTCTGGTTGCTCATCTTCGGATTCATACTCGCCATTATCCTTTAGAACCATTATCCTTTTGTTGGTACACTCACTCGCATAGTGTCCCATTCCTCGGCACTTGTAGCACTTGATTCTAGTGGTTCTGGCTTCAGCTTTTCCTTTATCTTCATAAGGTTTGGTTTCAGGTCTTGTTATAGCCGGCTTCTTGTTATCTTCTTGTACTCTCGGCTTTTCATCTCTCGGGTATCCTCTTGCGTAACAACTACTTCTGGTTCCAAAATGTGGTCTTATGGGACCTCTCCTCTTAAGTTGTTGTTTAATGAGTATAGATTGGTGTAGCATTTCCTGTAGATCAACATGAGGCTGCATCTTTAATCTGTCTTGTATGTCTCGTTGCAACCCACCTAGAAACGTAGACATGGTAGCCTCTCGGTCTTCTTGTACATCAGCTTGTATCATCAATGTTTCCATCTCCTGGTAGTACTCCTCAACACTCTTACTACCTTGCACAAGCCTCCTAAGCTGGTTATGAAACTCACGGCAATAGTAGCTAGGCACAAAATGTTTCCTCATGATAATTTTCATCTCATTCCAAGTAGAAACCGTAAACTCTTGATTTCTTCTTCTAGACGTAGCCAACTGATCCCACCAACTCAGAGCATAGTCAGTGAACTCAGTAGCTGCAACTTTTACTCGGTTCACCTCAGTGTAGTGTTGACAATCAAACACCAACTCTATCTTCTTTTCCCACCCCAAGTAAGCACTCGGATCATTCTTCCCTTGGAAAGAAGGTATACGGAGCTTGAGTCCTCCAAAGCTATCATGGGGCTGGTTCCTCTCATTCCTCACATGCCTTTGTCTTCTATGACTGCTACGAGAAGAGCCACTATAATAGTTTTCTGCTTCAAAGTCTCCAGGTTCTCTTAGAAACGGTCTTTGATTGTTTTCCCGGGGATCCCTTAGAACTTCTTCTTGCTGTCTCACTTGCTGAACGTTTCCCTCATCATTTCTTGCTGTATTCACTCCTTGAGATCCTCTAGCATCACGAATCATCTCTGGAAGGAATTGCTCTTGAAAAACGTTAAACCTCTCATCCATCAATTGAGCCATCGTTGCCGTGAGAGCTTCAATCAGGAGCTTGTTGTTGTTACCGCTTGTTCCACTGTGATCGGACATCCTTTTCCTGAAACAACACAACAAAATACACCAGTAAAGAGTCCTTTTGAAGATCGAATTGACCCTATATCATAAGAACACGAAAATGACCCTTGGTATCCTAGTTTCTCCGAAGAACCCTAATCGCGACTGTGGAAGTCGATCGGTCACTAAAAAATATCAAAACACTTCAGAAAATTCCCAAATTAATTTTAACAAATACTACACTCATCCTAAGTTTATTTGCAGTTGATTTCACAATTTTTTCACGAGCCAATATTTAATTAAAATTCGAAAAGTTTGGATGAAATCACTTAACTTCTCGATGTGGCTCTGATACCACTTGATATGATTCTGGCTAGAGAATCACGCCCCAATCACACACCAGGTAGCTAAGATGACGATGATAAGGCTCCAGGCTTGAGAAGCAAGCGATCTGGAGTTGAATGGGATGATAGACGCCAAGAGAGGATGCGGAAGACCTCTTGATAAGTCTGGTTCGGACAATCTAATCACTAGAATTGTTCTCAAGTATACTAATTCGAATCACTTGAAAAAGAAGACAAAGATCTATCAGAGAAAAGATATTTTGATTAAAAAAAGATAGATAAGAAAATACATAGAGTTTTCAGAGACATATAAAGAAGAGGAGACAAAGAGGAGAAGAGAGGAGGAGCGGAGGGAGTTAATGCTCGGTAAGTTTCGAGACATACCTCGGAAACTTGCCAAAGACCAACTCGAAATTTAAACACACACATAACTCTCGCAAAAACGTAAACTCTCAGACATAAGTTTAAATTCAAAATGAGAAAATAAAATAAAAGATAGATAGATAAGATAAAGGCCGCGCCAAATGATCTCGAGACGGGCCGGACTAGGTCGGACAAATGCCAAGCAAAGATGTACCTATGGACCACGAACCTCATTAAAAACCTTCCTTGGAAAACCCTTGGGAAAAACCAAAGGCAAGGGAAAAAGAGTGTAAATGAGCCATAGGGCTTGACACTAGTCATCTCGGACGTGAACCATGACCAAGGTGGCCGCGGTACCACATGTTTCCGAGTGACCTCTTTGAGCCAATGCTTGACGTAGCAAGACTCCGACAGTATGGTTAAGCTCCTTAGTCCTAGAGCGAGTCATAGAACCAGCTGGTACGTTCAGAACTTCCTTGGCCGTCCAAGACCGAGTCCTAGCTCCAAGTGGTATGTCCGGAGCTTCCTTCTCGACCGGTTTCAGCAGTTCCTCGGCCACCGACTCCAACTCCTGGTTGCTCTCCATTATCACATCACGTTACCAATTTTGGAGACGATTCTTCCTCATATGCTCCCATCCATGAATGAGCAGAGTCAGAGGATATTTCAATGAATCTTGGACTTGGTGGCTCGCGAACCAAAGAGTTAAATGATCTTTCAGCGAAGACCTCACTATCCGAGATCACAATGTACGTCTTGACTCCTTCCATTTCCTGGTTCTTCTCCATTTACTGAGTAGACACCTTCGGCTTCCACTTCTGCCATCATTCCCTCGATTTCTGCTGCTATATCCACACTTGCCACAACTTCATCCGGTTGAGTTTGGTATCCCTCCTCGGTAAAAGTAGGCACTTGATACTCATCCGCAACTTGTGGTATCTCCATGTAAGAGTTCAGCTTAAACTCAGCTTCTGTCCCCTCCATAGACGCAATCAATTCTAGCATCGCTCTTTCCACACTATCCGAAGTTCCATCCTCCTCCTCGGCGATTGGTAAGAAATCAGGGTACTCGTCCACATTCAACTTAGTCTGAACAAAACTTGGTTGTCCCGGCTCGAAGATGGTTGTGATACCATCATCTCGGTCGTCCACTTCCATTACCCTTATTGAATGAACAGCTGGTTGTTCCTCTTCTTCATTCATGATCCCATAGCACCATTCTTCATCATTTCCTCCTACCTCGGATAATCCTCCCCCTATCTCAATTTCCCTGGATCCTGATCTTACATACCCTTCCGAACGTTTGGATGGATCTGTCTCCATTGAACTCTCGGAATCTTCTCCCTCTATTACTGCCGGCGAAGCAGTACCGGTTGAACCGAACTGGAAAAGGCTGGATTCTGGCTCGCTTGATGAACTCCCACCTGAAGACATCTAAAGAAAACAAAAAGGCTAAAACCAGTTAAAACAAGGATTACTAGCCGTCTCGACCTTAGTCCGGTCCCGCCGAGTCGGGTTTCACCTTTCCCATTGGAATCTCGTGCCGTTCTACCAATGAGTTTGGCTTTCCAACCCTCGTCACTGATAGCCCGTTGGCTCAATCCGGACAGGATCTTTTTACCGTGTATCAAACTCGAGGTTATGAATATAAAACCGATATATTACTAGGTATAATACTTGAAAATACTTTCGAAAACGTTTATATGGGAATTCCCTTTTCTTTAAAACACCATACATAATACACCAAGATTAGCATTTTACATTTGCAACGAAATCTATATCCGGGCCCTAGTACTCAATTCTGGGACTACTCAACTCAACTATTCCTGCAAAATAAAAAGAAAAAATGAGCAATCTAGTGTTTCCCTGTGAGTTGGCATTCCTGTACGGTTAGTTCTATTCCCCCCCTCCAAAAAACCCAAAATAACACACAACAAGCAAAACACACAAAGCATGCAATAAGACCGAAAATCACACAACCTAGACTCTAGACTCTACTAGGACCTATGAATCTTACAATTCTCCTAACTAACACTCATCTAGACTTCCTCTCATCCTAGGGTTAACCCGAGTATGATGCTATCACAAAGGAGCGCCATCATACCCTCACACTCATGCCGCTACCACACAGGAGTGCCGGCAGGCTTAGGATCATGTTGCTACAACAAAGGAGCGCCAACATGTCCTGAAACTACCACGGCATGCCCATTGCATCCGGGTTCACCACAATCACGTGAAGCCGCATGGCCTAAAAGCACATGACTCCAACACGGATTCCATAACTCACCATATGGGGAAGCATGACCGGACTAGCACATACCTCACCACATGACTACCCTCACAACCTAAGACTCTAGACTCGATACCAAGGACTTTAAGACCCTAAAACTAAGAACACAACACACAAATCATAGACTCTTCTAACACACAGCAAGCAATTCCTAAGGGTTTCTAACCAAATTTTAATCCTAGTTATGGTGATAATTCCTTAAAAATAAACCGGTTTCAAGAATAATAAGTTTCTAATCTTGGTTATAGATCTCCTAATGTTTCTAACCAAATTTTAATCCTAAGGCTGAATAGTTGTTAAGATTCATTTATCATGCAATTTCTAGGTGTAATCAAGCAATTTCACGCAAAGCAAGCAATAAACAAGCAAGAAAAATGGATATCATGCATGCCTTGAAAATGCATGAAATCCCACAGAAAACCAACTCACAGTGCTATGGAGTGTGATCGAGATACGGATGATGATGTTGAGAATCGTTTGCTAGCTCTTCTTGTCCGGATTCTCCGAAGCTCCTATCTTCGCGTACGATCGCTTGGAAGGGTTCTCGCCGGTCCTTGACAAACTTCTTAGTAACAACGTGATGCAGGTTAACCTCTTAATTTGTTAGAGGAAACCTTGGGAGAATCTCGCTTGAACTTTCTATGATCTTCTTCTCTTTAGATGATTTCTAGAGAGAACTCTTTTGGTGGGACATCTCTCTTCTTTTAGGTGAGTTTTCGCGTTTATGGTGAATGAAGAGAATAGCTTGATGGCTTCTCCTTTTATAGGCGAATGGAGTGACATCTTCTTGCTCCATTTGTCACTCGCATGGCCATGTGTCTAAACCCGGAATAGTGACTTTGCATGCAAGCTATATTAGTGTGAAACTTTGCATGCAAGTCACATCACACGGTCGCTTGTCTCTTGCCCACGGTCAGATACATCGAATAGTGCGATCAGCCGGTGATTAGAGACGAAAATATGATCGCTTGGAAGGCAAGGTTCAAAGGCATGGTCGGCAAGTTTCGGTCACTGGCTCGGTCAGCTTCGGTCATCGGCACGGTCAGTCGGCACTCGGTCGTCGTGGTCGAGTTCGGTACTCGAGTGGTGTCGCTCGGTCGTCGGTTGCTCGTGGTCGAGTGGTCGAGGAATTTCTCGATCACAGTTCATCCGGTCGATTGATTATCGATGACAGACTGTCGATGTTTTCTCGAGAGTTGTTCGCCTGATGGTCAAAGGTTCGGCAACCTCTCGATAGTATTCTCTCGATGATAAGCCGTTGGTTCCTCCGTAACAATGGTCGATGGTCGATCGTTCAGTAATCCTTCCTCGGTAAGAATCTCTCGGTAGTTAGCTCTCGGTAGATCGCCAATTACCGATAAATATTCCTCCATAGCCGGTTGATGATTTCTCGGCAGCCGGTCGATGTCCCTTGCCATTTGTTTGACACTTCTTCTTTGATAGCCGGTTCCTGGTCTCGGGTGACTACAGCTTGGTCGCGGTCGATGGTATACGACCAACTTACGATTACTTCGAGCAATTGGAGATTTTCTTCGGCAATTCTTCTTTTATTCCTTGATAAGAGAGATTTCTAAACCTCGGCTTGATATGCATGGCTTATTTTTATGATCGTCACTCCTTTTTCTTCCTTGGTTCTCGGTAACTTGCTCTCGTAACCAATTTGTAATTCCTCTGGGCCTTCTGGTCTTTTCTTCGGGCAATGGCTCTAAATATCTTGATTTTTATTCTTCGTCTTTTTAGTTTTCCCATTTCTTTTGTTTGGCTTCTCGGTTTTTCATACTTGGCCAATGAACTAGGTCGTGACTCCTAGTCAACGTGAGGGTCATTACATTCTCCCCCCTTATTAGAATTCGTCCCCGAATTCTTCACCATTTGATCCTTCTCCTCTTAATAGTTCATCCTCCTTTCATCACGTGGTTACCCCTCCGGCTTCGCCTTGAATTTAGTATTCCTGGATATATACTCCTTTGTCCATCCTTACTCCAAGTCTTCTATGTCTCCGTTCTCCATGATTCTCAACACATCCCGGTCATCACTCGAATTTGCTACACAAAACTTGTTAGTCCATAAGCACACAAGAAAACATTCTTTTGAAAAACATGCAAGCATTTAGAAATAGATAATTAACATTATCATTTCTCCAAAGCTTACATTTTTTTTAACATGATTTTAAAGAAAAACCCACCCTTTCCCCGAAAACACTTCAAAGCCACTATGCACAAACAAAATTTTGGCTTATAAACTTACTTACTTCTACCCCAGATTTCTATAGGGTCCTAAGGGTTATGGCTAACCTAAGGGCTAGTTGCTAGTCTACTCGGTAGAGTCATCCGCGGAACCAAAACCTTTGCATCCACTTTCCTCAGCCCCATCTTCACCCATGTCCTTCTTCACCGGAGATGTCTCCTTTCCTTCATCTGATTCTCGAGTCGATGCTTGCCCCTTCCTAGGGTCTCTCGGTGTAGCACTAGATTCAACTATTTCCCGAATAGTGATTTCTAGCTATTCCTCATTTCTTGCTGAATTTGCTTCCATACGAATTTTGGTCTCAACTAACTCTCCTCTTGCTAGCATCGCATCTAGCATAGCCATTAGTGGATCATAAGGAACATTGTTTGATAAATTCATGTGATCAAAGAGTGTACCCACGTTAGTATCTTCCTCATTTAGTGCATCAATGTATCCATATCCAGAATCTTCCACTCCCTCCACAAATGAACCTTGATTCGTCTCGGTACTAAAAGGAAGGTGAGTTACTGGTGGCGCATACTCGGGTACCTCGACCCCATATTCCACGATAGACGTTACCAATCTTGGAGACGATTCTTTCTCATATGCTCCCGTCCATGAATGAGCAGAGTCAGAGAATATTTCAATAAATCTTGGACTTGGTGGCTCAGGAACCAAAGAGTTAAATGATCTTTCGGCGGAGACCTCTGAAAGGACCCGTCCCGGACTCATTGACCAAGTCCGGATCCTTTCTTATACTTAACTCGTTTTATAGTCTGATCCTTAGACAAATTCGTTTTGAGGTTGATTCCGTGATTCATTTTAAGAGTCATATGTAAGCATTAGAGATAAACACAACAACCGGATTTCTTTATTTATATAACAAAGGATTCGATACAACTTGAGAGTTTGCATATAAGCTATTACAAGTTATATTATCCTAACTATCCGGTTTCATCACCACCCATCTTCCCGACTTTGAGTCCCGCCTAAGCCCGATCCTTCCCACGATCATTCTCTTTTCCTGAAAGCCACAAAGGCATAAGTAACCGTACTTCCTTACTGGAAAACGGATGAATGCATATGCAGGTTATGAACGTTTGGTTTGCCAGTTTCCCTTTTATTCCCCCAAATATCAATAGAACTGAACGTTAGTCATATAGACAATAAAGTAACAAGTCCGGGCTTAAAAGCCACGGTCTCGCACTTACCTTGGCAACACAGATCCGTTAGACGATTATCTGCGCTGTTTCTGGTACCACCGATCCAACCGCTCGGCTTGATTTCTTCTTATTCTGGCAACAATGCCTTAACGCCCAGATTCTTTCTGTGTTCTTTTTTTTTTAGAATAATATTCTGGGTTTTTCTGTATGTTCGTGGTGATTTTCTGCGAGTTCTGACGGTCTTTTTATAATTTTCCTTGACAGAAACCGCTTTCATAACCGCCTGGTCAGATTCAATGAATCTTTGGTAACCGCTCGGCAGTTACTTAACCGTTCGTACCAAGCACCCGTTCGGCAGCCGACCTGGTAACTGCCTCGGACACTCCAGCTGTGCCTCGGACACTCCAGCTGCACCAGCTGAGCTTCAGTCCGTCCAGCTGACCTTTAGTCCGTCCAGCTGCTTCAGCTGACCTTCCGTCCGTCCAGCTAGGTCGAGCTTCCCGGCAGCTGGTTAAGCTACGTCGAGCTACTCAGTCAGCTGGTTGTAAGCTTCATGAGCTTCTGCCGAGCTCAATCCAGCTTCTCCTTCATATTTCCGGACTATTTCTCGACCGGCGTCCTTACCGCGGGTCGCGGGCGTGATAAGTCTCCCCCCTTAAAGGGGATTCATCCCCGAATCCGCCTCTTGTTGATCTTTTCCCATCTTTTTAAACCGTTCTGGAAAATCGGCCTTCATCTTATTTTCAATCTCCCAAGTGGCTTCTTCACGTCCGGAACAATCCCATACAACCTTTATCATGGTGAACTTCTTCCTTCGAGTTCCTTTCTCCGTGCGGTCAATGATCCTCATTGGTTTTGCTTCCACCGTTAGGTTACTTTTTAACCCATTCGGTATGTCCTTAACGACGTAGTCTTGGTCACTTAGGCACTTCCTTAGTTGTAATACATGGAATACCTTGTGGAAGGCATCCAACCTTGGTGGTAATTCAAGTTTATAAGTGATATGCTCAAATTTACCCTGAGCTACTCTCTCAAATTAAGAGATCACTGTAGTACTTAGGGATCGAAGCCACAAGGACTATGAAATACCCAATAAATCCCGGTAAAAGTATTATGCTAAATAAAGTATAATGTAATGAAATTGCAATGCGAGTAATTAAACAAAGTGTAAATCAATGGAGAAAAGCGCTAGGCATAGGGAAATCTCAGGAATCTTCAGAATTGTGAATAAGTTGAATTATCAGGATTATAATTAAGAACCGTTCTAGAACTCAAACACAATTGTAAAACCTACCAGCTTCCGCTGCGTAAACTATCTATCCATGAATCTATAATTCCAAATTCCTTTGCTAATTCTAAGATCCAGAAAAGCAGTAATGATCAGGTTCAATTTGTTCACAAAATCCCTAAATCAAATTCCTTTGCAGATAGGTATTTTGCTCACCTAAGATAGATCTAGCAATCAATCACACTTTCATGTGAATTGATAACCCTAAATCAGATTCTAGGTCGCGAATCTAGAATAAGCAGTAAGTTCAATCCTAGATGAAGAACCCTATCAATTAACCCTAGTAATCTAATGATTCAACAATTCCTCAGAAACCCTTGAAAACCCATAACCTAACAGGGGAACTACTCAGACATGGTGAAAGCAACAATCATCATGATATGAATAGAAATCATTCAATATAATAGAAAATAAAAGTAGAGAACAAAGAGTATCATGGATTAGAGAAAGATGATCCAAGCTTGAGATAGATAGAGGGTCTGCTGCTTGATAATCCCTAAAAACCCTGATCTAAAACACAATATATAGCTAAAAACACGTACAGGGACTAATGCTGAAATATTAGAAACTTCTGGGCAAAATTGTAAATCTTCCAAAATTTCTGAAGTTGTCCGCCTGTGGTGTCGATCGACACTCATGGCTGGTGTCGATCGACACCAAGTCACACATCGCCTCAAAACATGATTCTTCGATGCAACTTCTTGGTCTTTGCTCCAAAATCTCCCATATTCTTCACATTAGTCCTAAATGCATACCTGAAGATAAAAGACTCTAATAGACTCTAAAAACACCAAAAAGACTCGATTAAAGACTCTTATATCATGGTTAAAACCCATAAAAACCATGATATATCAACTCCCCCAGACTTAGCTTTTGCTTGCCCTCAAGCAAAACAGAAACTCAGCCTGTGAAAGAAGTTTGAAAACACAGGAAACTCATTTTGTCATAAGAGCACCAGACTCACATTCACCATAGTAAAGCCACTGGAAATTCTTACCCGACAAGGTCCAGACCACCATGTACTTCCCCCAGACTTAGCAATTGTCCCAAACAACTCCACAATTCAAATAAACAATCCAAATTCACCATACTGACTTCTATAAACTAAGGTGAAGACTCATCCAGGGAGTATCAATCAAAGGACACATGGACTCTTTCTCAATCAGTTTCCCTGATCACACAGACTGTCTTTACTTTTGGTTCCTTTCCTCTCCCTTTTCTCACTTCTGCAGTTAATTATATCAAAGCTGTAGGCGAATAATGTTATCACGGGAAATTTTCCTAACCTCGCTTCCAACCTTTGTGTGATCATTCCTTTCAAAGTAGAATAATGAGGTCACTGGAAATTTTCCTACCTCTCTACTCAAAAGAAAATCATTTCATCTTTTACTGCTTAGTATATATATATATATATATTTTTTTTTTTCTTCTTTTTTTTTTTTTTTTTATTTATGAAGGGAAGAGAGAGGGGAACCATACTCACACAGTCAAGTCTTTCAGGACTGAAGGGAGAATCCGATCCAATGTATATCAAGCCCCTGGACAAGCAAAATAAAGTCAGGTTAATGGGCGAAGTCGGTGATGGATCCTCTGAAAGCTCAGGTGAACATGGGTAACATTGGTAGGTTGATCAGCCTTGGGGTTTTTCATTAGTCTCAGACACAAGTCAAGCTTGAATCAGTGGTCACTCAAGTTCCTGCAAATATGGTGATTTCCTCGAAAAATCATAGTTTCCAAACTAAATTTTGACTCAATAAAACAAAAAAATTGGACTGACTCTAAGAAAATAAAAAGAATGATGTTAGTAACTACCTCCCCCAGACTTAAACAACACTGTCCCCAGTGTTATCAAGCAAGGAGTTGGTGAAAAGGAAATAAAACTGATGAACCATAGTGAAAAAGTTAAAATATTAGAACACAAAACCTGAATCCGTGGCATGGGTGTCGATCGACATCGACGACTGGTGTCGATCGACACCAGCAACAAGGGTCGTCACTCTCTTTTTTTTTTTTTTTTTTTTTAAATATAGAGGTAAATAAATTAAACAAAAGAAAACCAAAAATAAAAATTAGTCAAAGTTAGACCGAAAAATATAGAAAAACCTAGATAATTAAAAATCAAATAAATGAAATATATTCACAACTTACCAGTGGGTTGCCTCCCACCAAGCGCTTGTTTAAAGTCATTAGCTTGACTTTGTGACGGTTTAGGCAGAAGGTGCATCATCCAGACGCAATATGTGTCCGTCTGGGATCTTGGCATGTGCCCAATAATGTTTGACCCTCTGACCGTTGACTGTAAATTCATTGCCCTCAGGACTGAGCAAGACAACAGCACCATATGGTCGAACTTCCTTGACTGTGAAAGGACCTGACCAACGAGAACGTAATTTCCCAGGAAACAATATTAAACGAGAGTTATACAAAAGTACCTGATCATTGGGTGCGAAAGTCCTGGAAATGATCTTCTTATCGTGATAAGCTTTGGTCCTTTCCTTGTACAGCTTAGAGCTTTCATAAGCATGGAGTTGAATCTCATCAAGCTCATTGAGCTGAATCAAACGTCTCTCTGCTGCTGGCTTGATATCGAAGTTCAGCAGCTTTACAGCCCAGGCGGCCTTATGCTCAAGCTCTACTGGAAGATGACATGCTTTCCCATAAAGCAGATGAAACGGTGTAGTACCAAGTGGCGTCTTGAATGCAGTCCGATAAGCCCAGAGTGCATCATCTAACTTTGCGGACCAGTCCTTTCTAGAGCGTCCTACTGTCTTCTCTAAAATCTCCTTGATCTGCCTGTTAGAGACCTCAACTTGTCCACTTGTCTGCGGATGATATGGAGTAGCAACGCGATGATGTACACCGTGCTTCTTAAGAAGCCGCTCAAACACGCGGTTGATGAAGTGCTTGCCACCATCGCTGATGACAATCCTCAGGACTCCAAATCGTGGGAAGATAATGGTCTTAAACAGCGTAAGGACCACTGAAGCGTCATTGCTAGGACTGGCGATCGCTTCAACCCACTTCGACACATAATCAACCGCAACCAAGATGTACTTGTTCTTGTATGATGTCGGGAAAGGGCCCATGAAGTCTATACCCCAGCAATCAAAGACCTCGACCTCGAGGATGAAGTTCTGAGGCATCTCATGCCGCTTACTGATCTTCCCTCTCCTTTGACATGCATCACATCGAGACACAAAGGCATGGGTATCTCTGAACATAGTCGGCCACCAGAAGCCTACTTGTAGAACCTTAGATACTGTCTTGAAGGTAGCAAAGTGCCCAGCATACTCAGAACCATGACAGTGAAACAAGACAGCCGGAATCTCAGTATTAGCTATGCATCTACGATAGACCCCATCTGAACAATGTCTATACAAGTAAGGTTCATCCCAATAGAACCGTCTCAGCTCACGCATGAACTTCTTCTTCGAGTACCCTGTAAACTCATCCGGTTCATCTCCTGCAGCAAGGTAATTGGCAATATCAGCAAACCATGGTCGATTTTGGCCCTCAACAATAGCTATTGAGTGGTTATCTGCCAAATCGGAGCTTTCTGGAACGTGGGTGTCGATCGACACAAAGGCGTGGTGTCGATCGACACTCGGACCTGTTGTCCGAGAATACTGCAGATCACCGCAAGAAAAATCACACCATCCCGTTTCCAATAAGTGCACATTCTCTTCTGGCAGAGAATCATCAATAGGGATGTCGTCCTCAATCCTAATCCGCGAAAGATGATCAGCAGCTCCATTTTCAGTACCTTTCTTATCCTTGACTTCGATGTCGAACTCCTGGAGCAATAGAATCCATCTTAACAGTCTAGGCTTAGAATCCTTCTTCTGCATCAGGTACTTGAGTGCAGAATGATCAGTGTGCACCACTACCTTAGAGCCAACAAGATACTGCCTGAACTTCTCAAAAGCAAACACAACAGCAAGCAGTTATTTCTCTGTGGTAGCGTAGTTCTTCTGTGCATCATCCAATGTACGGCTGGCATAGTATATGGCATGAAGCTTCTTGTCTTTCTTTTGTCCCAGCACAGCCCCAACTGCAAAGTCGCTGGCGTCACACATTACCTCAAAAGGCAAATCCCAATCCGGCGGCTGAATAATTGGAGCACTCACTAATGCACGCTTGAGCTGTTGAAAGGCATCAAAACAATCGGCATCAAACTCAAATGTGACATCCTTACAGAGCAAAGCGGTGAGTGGACGTGCTATCTTGCTGAAATCCTTGATGAAACGTCTATAGAATCCAGCGTGTCCAAGAAAGCTTCTCAATGTCTTGATATTAGAAGGAGGCTGCAGATTAGTCATCACCTCAATCTTAGCTCTATCAACCTCAATACCAGCCTCTGATACCCTATGTCCAAGAACAATGCCATCTCTGACCATAAAGTGGCATTTCTCCCAATTCAGAACCAAGTGCGTCTCTTCACATCTAGCTAGCACTCTGCATATGTTATCCAAACAATCCTTGAATGAGGACCCATAAACTGAGAAATCATCCATAAATACCTCCATACTGTCCTCAATCATGTCTGTGAAGATAGACATCATACACCTCTGAAATGTAGCAGGAGCGTTGCATAGTCCAAAGGGCATTCTGCGGTATGCGAAAGTGCCATAGGGACATGTAAACGTGGTCTTCTCCTGGTCATCCGGGTGAATAGGAATCTGAAAGAACCCTGAATAACCGTCAAGGAAACAGTAATAAGGGTGATTAGCTAAACGCTCAAGCATCTGATCAATGAAGGGCAAAGGAAAATGATCCTTTCTTGTAGCGGCATTCAGCTTCCTATAATCAATGCACATTCTGTGCCCTGTCACAGTCCTAGTCGGTATCAGCTCATTCTTCTCATTCTGTACCACTGTGACTCCTCCTTTCTTAGGCACAACATGCACTGGACTGACCCAATCACTGTCGGAAATCGGATAGATGATCCCTGCATCCAACAGCTTCATGATCTCTTTCTTAACCACATCCTTCAGATTTGGATTCAGCCGTCTCTGATGTTCAACTGATGACTTAGTCTCATCCTCAAGATGTATCCTATTCATGCACAGATCTGGAGAGATACCTGAAATATCATCAAGAGAATAGCCAAGAGCCTTGCGAAACTTGCGCAGCTTACTTAGCAATAGGGTGAGCTCTGCGTTGTTCAAGGACGCATTAACAATTACAGGATATGAATTATGTTCACCAAGGAATGCGTACCTGAGCCCCGCAGGGAGTTGCTTAAGTTCTATCTTTGGAGCTTGCTCAAAGCTCCAATCAGCTGCTTTCCTATCTTTCCGGACACCGGTGTCGATCGACACCAGTGATGGGTGTCGATCGACACCCGCTACGTGTATCACTTCCTTGGTTGCATCCATTAGCTTGACATACCCAGCAGCAATATCATCTAAATGCTCAACCTCATCCACTGAAGCAATCAAAGCACGTTCCAGAGGGTCCTCATAATGCAACTCTTTGAAACTCTCCTCAACAAGATCCATGAGAGTCTCGAGGCAGAAGGTCTGGCCATCGATCGTAGGCCGCTTTACAAGCTTATCCATCTCAAAGTTCATGACTAAATCGCCTACATTCAGACCAATGCGTCCCCTTTTGACATCAATCATGGCACCAGCTGTAGCCAAGAATGGTCGTCCCAATATCAACGGATCCTTAGGCTCTTCCTCATATGTTAACACAACGAAGTCCGTAGGAATCAAGCAACCTCCTATCTTGATAGGAACATCCTCAAGGATACCGTCTGGAAGACGAACAGAACGATCAGCAAGGATGAGAGTGATCCTTGTCGGCTGAAAGTCTGTCATACCAAGATTCACAGCAACTGATCTGGGCATCAAATTCACACTAGAACCAAGATCATATAAAGACCGTTCGAACTTCTCTGCAAAGATGGTGCAGTCAAGAACGAAACTACCTGGGTCTGGAAGCTTCTCTGGAATCTTGTTCTGAATCACGGCACTAACCTGGGCGGAAATCATCATCGCACCCTGTTCAACATTCAAATCCTTAGTGACCATGCGTTTCACGTACCGTCGAATTATGGGGGATGTCCTGATGGCATCAATCAACGGTAACTCAACAATGAGCTTGTCCATCATAGCCTTACACCTGGCATCGTCTATCTCTTGCTTAGATTTCCTGGGGTTTCGAGGATAAGGGATCCTCGGTTTGTATGATGATTCGGTGAACGGCTCAGCAGATGATGAAGAAGCCTTGTCTGTCCGTGAAGGGTGTCGATCGACACCCGGGTGGTGTCGGTCGACACTAACATCCTGTGTCGTGTCCTTGGTAGCGATCGACACAGCTTTGTCCTTGCCAATCCCTTCTGTATCAACTGGTGTCGATCGACACATAGTGTTGGTGTCGATCGACACTAACTCCGGAAGAACAACATCTTCGTCTTCGACTTCTTCTAAGTCTATCATCTCTTCAGGTGTCAGAGTATTCCTGATCACAGGCTCAACCTTCTTCCCACTCCTCAATGAGATGGCATTCACTGGATGCCTCGGATTAGTATCCGTCTTCCCAGGAAGAAAACCGTCATGTCTCTTAATAGCTCCAGCGGTCTGACCAACCTGAGTGTCTAACTTCTTGACATGAGTATTCAGCTGCTCAAACTTCCCATTCAAATCCTGATACAGTGAGTCTAACTTTCCATTGAATTCCACGGTGATCTTCTGTTGACCTTCTAGAATCTGCTCAAGCATCGATTCCATCTTACTCTCTGTAGTAGGTGGTGGAACGCTCTGATATGAAGATGAACCATAGTTCCTCTGATTGAAGCTGTTGTTGCTCTGATAGGGCTTCTGATACAGAGGCTGCTGAGTGAAAGTAGAGGAGGACTGATTTCCTTGATAGTTGCCTCGCGGACTGCCTCCATTGTAGCCTCGGTTTCCTTGTGAGTTACCGAAACGCTGAAAGCCTGTGCCACCGACATAGTTAACACCTTGCTCCTCATGCTCATCAACTGGCTCATAGGTCTCAACCTCAGCAGCAAACTAGACCTGCTTCTTGCTTATTAGAAGGTTGTGAACCGTATCAAGTTTCGCCTTTACCTCAGCTATCTGACTTCCATCTAAGTTCCCAGCTTGCTTCTTTCTCTCGAAATCAGCATTCTTAGTACTGTTGCTTGAAACCAAGTTCTCTATTAGTACCACAGCATCCTCAGGATATCTGGTATTGAAGTTGCCATTACTTGCAGCATCCAGAGCCATCTGATACCTCCAATCGATACCCCTGAAGAAAATCCCAAGCAATTGAACCTCATTGAACCCATGGTGTGGACAATCTCTCTGATAAGCCCTGAACCTTGCCCAAGCGGCCTTGAATGCCTTAGTAGGTCCTTGAGAGAAGGCTAAAATCTTCGTCCTCAGCTCTTCAGACCGTGCATCATCATAGAAGTTGTTCAGGAAAGCATTTTTAGTGTCCTCCCAAGTGGTCAGTGACCCCGGCTTCAACTGCTTAAGCCAATAAGCTGCTTCCCCAGCAAGAGAGTATGGGAAAAGCTTACAGAACAAATAGTCGTTTGACACCCCGTTAGCCTTGATGCTAGTGACTAGATCCTCAAACCGCTCAATATGATCCATAGGGTGCTCATGTGATAGCCCGTGGAAAGGGTTCTGACCTACTAGCGTGTAGTATGCAGGTTTGAGTTCAAAGTCATTCCTTTGAAACGGAGGCGGGCGGATGGCAGACCGGTTAGCATAGAACTGCTCTGGCCGGTTGTAATCCCCCAATGTCATTGCTCGTGGACCTAAGGCACCAGGTGCACCTTGTCCAACCAAAACCCCACTAGCCGCTGGTGGGTGTCGACCGACACCAGGTGGTGGGTGTCGATCGACACCAGCACCCTGGCCGGGTACCTCAGCCTCAACAATGACTTGGCCGTTATCATCGATCCTTTTGGCCTCTGCATTGTATGCATGACCATCCCTGTCCCGGAGAACTCCATGTTCATCAGCCATGATGATAGTACGCAACATCGCTTCTGAATTCTTCACTGTCCGGGTTCTTCGTTCTAACTTAGCTAGCTCTTGATTTGAAAGGGTTACTAGCTCAAGATTCTTGTTGCTCTGAGTTTTGCGATTAAGCATGCACTTGAAACACACAAGAAAGAAAGAAAGAACGAGATCAGTAACAAAATAAAAGAAAATTTAGACAAAAACTTAAACTTAAATCTAATGGTAAATTCAATAGTCCCCGGCAACGGCGCCAAAATTTGATATGCTCAAATTTACCCTGAGCTACTCTCTCAAATTAAGAGATCACTGTAGTACTTAGGGATCGAATCCACAAGGACTATGAAATACCCAATAAATCCCGGTAAAAGTATTATGCTAAATAAAGTATAATGTAATGAAATTGCAATGCGAGTAATTAAACAAAGTGTAAATCAATGGAGAAAAGCGCTAGGCATAGGGAAATCTCAGGAATCTTCAGAATTGTGAATAAGTTGAATTATCAGGATTATAATTAAGAACCGTTCTAGAACTCAAACACAATTGTAAAACCTACCAGCTTCCGCTGCGTAAACTATCTATCCCTGAATCTATAATTCCAAATTCCTTTGCTAATTCTAAGATCCAGACAAGCAGTAATGATCAGGTTCAATTTGTTCACAAAATCCCTAAATCAAATTCCTTTGCAGATAGGTATTTTGCTCACCTAAGATAGATCTAGCAATCAATCACACTTTCATGTGAATTGATAACCCTAAATCAGATTCTAGGTCGCGAATCTAGAATAAGCAGTAAGTTCAATCCTAGATGAAGAACCCTATCAATTAACCCTAGTAATCTAATGATTCAACAATTCCTCAGAAACCCTTGAAAACCCATAACCTAACAGGGGAACTACTCAGACATGGTGAAAGCAACAATCATCATGATATGAAAAGAAATCATTCAATATAATAGAAAATAAAAGTAGAGAACAAAGAGTATCAGGGATTAGAGAAAGATGATCCAAGCTTGAGATATATAGAGGGTCTGCTGCTTGATAATCCCTAAAAACCCTGATCTAAAACACAATATATAGCTAAAAACTCGTACAGGGACTAATGCTGAAATATTAGAAACTTCTGGGCAAAATTGTAAATCTTCCAAAATTTCCGAAGTTGTCCGCCTGTGGTGTCGATCGACACTCATGGCTGGTGTCGATCGACACCAAGTCACACATCGCCTCAAAACATGATTCTTCGATGCAACTTCTTGGTCTTTGCTCCAAAATCTCCCATATTCTTCACATTAGTCCTAACTGCATACCTGAAGATAAAAGACTCTAATAGACTCTAAAAACACCAAAAAGACTCGATTAAAGACTCTTATATCATGGTTAAAACCCATAAAAACCATGATATATCAATAAGCCACCGCGCCTATCCGTTCAATCACCTTGTAAGAACCAACGTACCTTGGACTTAACTTCTTCTTCTTCGTAAACCGACCTTGACCCTTGTATGTAACCGCTTTAAGGTACACCAGGTCGCCTACATTAAACTCCAACTCCTTACGTCGCCTATCCGCATAGCTCTTCGTTCTATCTTAGGCTTCCCTTAGTTTTATCTTTAGGAATTTCATCTTGGCCGTTGTCTCATCCACGATGTCTGGCCCTAATAATCTTCTTTCTCCCACCGGTGTCCAACACAACGGTGTTCTACAAGCTCTACCGTATAATGCTTCGTATGGTGACATTCCAATACTAGCTTGATAGCTATTATTGTAGGCAAATTCAACCAACGTTAAGTACTTCTCCCAATTGCCTCCCCAATCCAACACGCATGCTCGCAACATGTCTTCTAGTGTTTGGATCGTTCTTTCAGATTGTCCATCCGTTTGTGGGTGATAGGCCGTTCTCATATTCACCCTTGTTCCCAAAGCCCTTTGGAAGGCTTTCCAAAAGTGTGACGTGAATCGGGTGTCACGATCCGATACAATGCTTACCGGAATCCCATGCAACCGGACTATCTCTTCTACGTACCTTGCTGCAATCTCTTCGGCTCCATCTTTTTCCGAGATTGCCACAAAATGTGCAGATTTGGTCAGTCTATCGACTACCACCCAAACCGCATCATGCTTTGCTTTTCCCATTGGTAACCCGGTCACAAAGTCCATTGTTACGTGATCCCACTTCCATTCTGGTATTGGTAAGCTTTGTAGCAAACCGCTTGGCACTTGGTGTTCTGCCTTAACGAGTTGGCACGTCGGACACTTGGCTACCCAGGCAGCCACGTCTTTCTTCATTCCTACCCAATGGTAGTATCTTTTCAAGTCCCGGTACATCTTATTTGATCCTGGATGTATCGCAAACTTGGATTGATGCGCTTCCATAAGGATTTCTTCCTTCAGTCCCAGATTGTTCGGTACGCTCACTCGCCCCTTCACAACAATTGTTCCATTGTTTGAAGTCTGGTACTCGTTTTGATCATTTTGTGCTACCTTCTTCAAATTTTCATCCTTCTCTTGAGCAATCCGGATTCGGCTAAGTAAATCAGCCTGATCTGCCACCGCCAATCCCAACGGTTCCAATCCTTGGGTTAATGCATTCAAATGCAACGTCCCAATCATATTCACCAATACTTCTTGGTTCCTTCCCGCTTCTACCTCAAACCGTCTACGGCTTAGTGCGTCGGCAACTTGGTTTGCCTTTCCGGGATGATAGGCAATGTCCATATCATAGTCAGCGACTAACTCCATCCATCTCCTTTGCCTTAGGTTCAACTCCGGCTGGGTGAATATGTATTTTAAACTCTTGTGGTCGGTAAAGATTTGCACCTTGGCACCATACAAGTATGATCGCCATATCTTTAACGCGAACACCACCGCAGCCATCTCAAGGTCATGTGTGGGATAATTCCCTTCATGCTTCCTTAGTTGCCTTGAGGCATATGCAATCACACTCCCCTTCTTCATTAATACGCATCCTGATACGATCCTAGAAAGCATCAAGACACAAGGACTTGGAGATGGTGATGCACAAGGAGTGGTGTTCGAGCCAAGAGCAAAAGGAGCTAGGAAAGCAGCTTTAGGAGTCAAGAATTGTTACGGATCAAGAAGTTACACTACGATAATGGAGTCTTGCTACATCCGGAAAAGACTCAAGAGGATCACTCGAGTATTAGTGGTTGTGTCAAGGCCACACCGGTCAAGATACACACTCGAGATGGCTAGAGCATGGCCGTATGATCCACTTGCACTCTTTTCGTTCATCTCTGGTTTTTCCCAAGTGGTTTTCCGAGATAAGGTTTTTAACGAGGCTTGTGGCTCATGCGTCATCTATGCCACCTCTAGTCCGATCCACACTTAGGCCCACTATCAAGATATTTTAGGCGTGGCCCATATCCTCTTTATCTCTGATTTTAAGTTCAAACTCTACATTTAAGTTTCTGTTTGTTTCGAGTTGTTCTTTACCGAGGCATGTCTCGTAAACACGCTCTTCTCTCTCTCTTCTCTTCTCCTCTTCGTCTTCTCTCCTTTATATGTCTCTGAGACTCTAGTGTTTTACTCATCTATCTTTTTAATCAAAAATCTCTTTTCTTGATAGATCCTTGTTTTCTCTTTCGAGTGATTCGAATTAGAAACTTGAGAACAATTCTAGTGATTAGATTGTTCGAACCAGACTTATCAAGAGGCCTTCCGCATCCTCTCGTGGCGTCTATCATCCCATCAACTCCAGAACCGCTTGCTGCTCAAGCCTGGAGTCTAAACTGGTTATCTTAGCTTCCCGGTGTGTGATTGGGGCGTGATTCTTCACCCAGAATCGTATCAAGTGGTATCAGAGCCACATCGAGAAGTTAAGTGATTTTCGTACCAAATTGTTCGAATTTTAGTTAAATATTGGCTTGAGATAAAATCGTGAAACCAATTGGATCGGAACCAATTTTGAGTCTAGTATTGTTTAAAATTTGTTTGAGAATTTTTGGATATGTTTTGATAATTTTTCGAGATCATTTTCTGAAAACAGTCGTTGACAGTGTTCATCAGATGAAATTGAATACCAAGAGTCATTTTCGTGTTTTTAAGTATTAGGACCGATTTGATTATCAAAAAGACTCTTTACTGGTGTATTTTGTTGTGTTGTTTCAGGCAGAGATGGCCGATCATGATGAGAAGACACTCAGCAACCGCAACAAGCAACTCGTTGAAGCGATTACAGCAAACATGGAGCAAGTAATGGATAACAACATGGCTGTACTTCGTCAAAGACTTCATCAAGGACTTCAACAAGAGCAGAGCAGAGCACGAAAAATGAGGGAACAAGATCTTAATCCCAAGCCGCCAGACAATACAACGAGATCAACTCGGCGCAGCCCGCATAAAACCTCTCACGCTCCCAAATCTGAGTTTTGTTCTGATTTTCAACCAACTAATGAGCTTCGACTTTGGAAATTTTCAGGAAAAGAAAACTATTTAGAGTGGGAACAAAACATGGAGGATTGGTTCTACTACAATCTCATTCTGAAAGAGAAGAGGTTAGATTATGCCATTGGCCGACTCATTGGAGATGCTTACAAATGGTTGTTGGATGAAGTTTATGAATGCTGGTATTACAACAAGCCGACTATCACGACCTGGAGAGATCTTAAGGAACTACTAAGGAATAAGTATGCTCCACAAGCACCACCAGAACTACTACAACAAGCTCCAAGCCAAGAATCGCCTAAAGAAGCAACAACACGAGCATTAGGAGAGTTTACTCAAACTGAAGCAGTTCTGGCCCACAATAACTTACCTACAGCTTGTCACAGTGTTGAGACTAATGAGAAACCACCAGACGTTTTGCCACCAGTGAATACCCGAGGTAATTGTCTAGACTGTCAAAAACGAATGAGAGCTAACTCGTTTTCTCTTGGTGCAGATTGTACCATTTCGGTGTCAAAACCTTTTCAAGAAAAGAAGATTAGTCTTGTAACATTGCCACCAGATGAAGTATATCTTGACAAAACCAAACTCAAAGGTAAGCAAGAACAAGGTAAGCAAGCTAATTACTTGGCCATGTCTGGTAAAGAGAAAGAGGATGAAACTTTTGATTCAAATTTATTTTCCTCTTTGAATAAAATTACTTGTGCTTCTAACCCTCCACCGGTGCCACCGAGTGAACTTAAATTTTTGCAGGATGTGTCTATAGGTACTGAACCGAAGAAGCTACAGCCTAATCACTCCTACAACTACAATGTGGCGATGATCTATGGTGATGGAATTCAAGATAAAGCTAAAGAAAAAGAAGAGCAAAGTGATGACAACTTTCTTAAGGTGACTCAACCAGTTCAAGCCAGGAGTATTTCGGCTCAACAAGAATTCCTCATGGGCTTTAGAATGAATAAAACAAGAGATCATCGTGAACAAGTTTTCGAAGACATTGAATTGCAAGCAATGCTACCCACTGGAAAAACCATCCGTTGTCTTCATCAAGAGGCCTCTCAAAGCCACATTTGGAGACCTGGAGACTATCTAGAACTTTCAAGACCTGTACCGTTCGAGTTTTGGATCACATCACTTCAAAAGTTTAACGTGGAGCCTAAAATGGATATTTCATCATCTGGATCATTCTTAACCTATCATTGGCGACCAGGAGAATTTTTAGACACCTCTAGAGAGTATAAGATGGTCACCAACAATGCCCTGATCCAAGAAGAACCCCCGGATCCAACACTATTTTCATTTGATGTGATACTTACAAGCACCAAATACACCAAGGACCTTGTTCAGGTAAGTATCTCTTCATCTCGACTTGTTTCTCATGATTTAAGGGCTGTGAATATGAGTTTATTTTATCCAGAAATCATTGAGAAAAAGTTAGAATTATTCAATGAATATTCTGAACAGAATTCTTGTATTAAGATGCATGAAAAAGAAGAACTTGACAAGGATAATGTTTTGAATCAAGCTAAGAAGTGTTTATTTGTTTATGGTACTTCCATGACTGTGATAACACACTTGCTTTTTGCCAAAGCTGTTGAAAACATTGCAGGTACAAAGGAGGAGCCACCGGATCTGGAAGTTCTCTCGCCAAATTTCTTTGCAAGGACTGGAATTGGAGTCGTTATGTCAAAGGAGCTGAACGTTTTCAAGATATTTCGTCTGATGAAGATGCTGGGAGTTCTCCCCAATGTTCTCAAAGGACGCCACCATGAAGCTGAATCTCTCTTGAGAATTCCCGACACTACTCTTTCCCTTTCTTTTCATTACCAAGATAAGTCATTGTTTTTTTACCCTTTTGATGCTTCTAACTTAATGTTGTTTGTGGCAGGTCAAGCGGATTTGAGGACAAATCCTTTTCAACAGGAGGGGCATGATACGATCCTAGAAAGCATCAAGACACAAGGACTTGGAGATGGTGATGCACAAGGAGTGGTGTTCGAGCCAAGAGCAAAAGGAGCTAGGAAAGCAGCTTTAGGAGTCAAGAATTGTTACGGATCAAGAAGTTACACTACGATAATGGAGTCTTGCTACATCCGGAAAAGACTCAAGAGGATCACTCGAGTATTAGTGGTTGTGTCAAGGCCACACCGGTCAAGATACACACTCGAGATGGCTAGAGCATGGCCGTATGATCCACTTGCACTCTTTTCCTTCATCTCTGGTTTTTCCCAAGTGGTTTTCCGAGATAAGGTTTTTAACGAGGCTTGTGGCTCATGCGTCATCTATGCCACCTCTAGTCCGATCCACACTTAGGCCCACTATCAAGATATTTTAGGCGTGGCCCATATCCTCTTTATCTCTGATTTTAAGTTCAAACTCTACATTTAAGTTTCTGTTTGTTTCGAGTTGTTGTTTACCGAGGCATGTCTCGTAAACACGCTCTTCTCTCTCTCTTCTCTTCTCCTCTTCGTCTTCTCTCCTTTATATGTCTCTGAGACTCTAGTGTTTTACTCATCTATCTTTTTAATCAAAAATCTCTTTTCTTGATAGATCCTTGTTTTCTCTTTCGAGTGATTCGAATTAGAAACTTGAGAACAATTCTAGTGATTAGATTGTTCGAACCAGACTTATCAAGAGGCCTTCCGCATCCTCTCGTGGCGTCTATCATCCCATCAACTCCAGAACCGCTTGCTGCTCAAGCCTGGAGTCTAAACTGGTCATCTTAGCTTCCCGGTGTGTGATTGGGGCGTGATTCTTCACCCAGAATCGTATCAAGTGGTATCAGAGCCACATCGAGAAGTTAAGTGATTTTCGTACCAAATTGTTCGAATTTTAGTTAAATATTGGCTTGAGATAAAATCGTGAAACCAATTGGATCGGAACCGATTTTGAGTCTAGTATTGTTTAAAATTGGTTTGAGAATTTTTGGATATGTTTTGATAATTTTTCGAGATCATTTTCTGAAAACAGTCGTTGACAGTGTTCATCAGATGAAATTGAATACCAAGAGTCATTTTCGTGTTTTTAAGTATTAGGACCGATTTGATTATCAAAAAGACTCTTTACTGGTGTATTTTGTTGTGTTGTTTCAGGCAGAGATGGCCGATCATGATGAGAAGACACTCAGCAACCGCAACAAGCAACTCGTTGAAGCGATTACAGCAAACATGGAGCAAGTAATGGATAACAACATGGCTGTACTTCGTCAAAAACTTCATCAAGGACTTCAACAAGAGCAGAGCAGAGCACGAAAAATGAGGGAACAAGATCTTAATCCCAAGCCGCCAGACAATACAACGAGATCAACTCGGCGCAGCCCGCATAAAACCTCTCACGCTCCCAAATCTGAGTTTTGTTCTGATTTTCAACCAACTAATGAGCTTCGACTTTGGAAATTTTCAGGAAAAGAAAACTATTTAGAGTGGGAACAAAACATGGAGGATTGGTTCTACTACAATCTCATTCTGAAAGAGAAGAGGTTAGATTATGCCATTGGCCGACTCATTGGAGATGCTTACAAATGGTTGTTGGATGAAGTTTATGAATGCTGGTATTACAACAAGCCGACTATCACGACCTGGAGAGATCTTAAGGAACTACTAAGGAATAAGTATGCTCCACAAGCACCACCAGAACTACTACAACAAGCTCCAAGCCAAGAATCGCCTAAAGAAGCAACAACACGAGCATTAGGAGAGTTTACTCAAACTGAAGCAGTTCTGGCCCACAATAACTTACCTACAGCTTGTCACAGTGTTGAGACTAATGAGAAACCACCAGACGTTTTGCCACCAGTGAATACCCGAGGTAATTGTCTAGACTGTCAAAAACGAATGAGAGCTAACTCGTTTTCTCTTGGTGCAGATTGTACCATTTCGGTGTCAAAACCTTTTCAAGAAAAGAAGATTAGTCTTGTAACATTGCCACCAGATGAAGTATATCTTGACAAAACCAAACTCAAAGGTAAGCAAGAACAAGGTAAGCAAGCTAATTACTTGGCCATGTCTGGTAAAGAGAAAGAGGATGAAACTTTTGATTCAAATTTATTTTCCTCTTTGAATAAAATTACTTGTGCTTCTAACCCTCCACCGGTGCCACCGAGTGAACTTAAATTTTTGCAGGATGTGTCTATAGGTACTGAACCGAAGAAGCTACAGCCTAATCACTCCTACAACTACAATGTGGCGATGATCTATGGTGATGGAATTCAAGATAAAGCTAAAGAAAAAGAAGAGCAAAGTGATGACAACTTTCTTAAGGTGACTCAACCAGTTCAAGCCAGGAGTATTTCGGCTCAACAAGAATTCCTCATGGGCTTTAGAATGAATAAAACAAGAGATCATCGTGAACAAGTTTTCGAAGACATTGAATTGCAAGCAATGCTACCCACTGGAAAAACCATCCGTTGTCTTCATCAAGAGTCCTCTCAAAGCCACATTTGGAGACCTGGAGACTATCTAGAACTTTCAAGACCTGTACCGTTCGAGTTTTGGATCACATCACTTCAAAAGTTTAACGTGGAGCCTAAAATGGATATTTCATCATCTGGATCATTCTTAACCTATCATTGGCGACCAGGAGAATTTTTAGACACCTCTAGAGAGTATAAGATGGTCACCAACAATGCCCTGATCCAAGAAGAACCCCCGGATCCAACACTATTTTCATTTGATGTGATACTTACAAGCACCAAATACACCAAGGACCTTGTTCAGGTAAGTATCTCTTCATCTCGACTTGTTTCTCATGATTTAAGGGCTGTGAATATGAGTTTATTTTATCCAGAAATCATTGAGAAAAAGTTAGAATTATTCAATGAATATTCTGAACAGAATTCTTGTATTAAGATGCATGAAAAAGAAGAACTTGACAAGGATAATGTTTTGAATCAAGCTAAGAAGTGTTTATTTGTTTATGGTACTTCCATGACTGTGATAACACACTTGCTTTTTGCCAAAGCTGTTGAAAACATTGCAGGTACAAAGGAGGAGCCACCGGATCTGGAAGTTCTCTCGCCAAATTTCTTTGCAAGGACTGGAATTGGAGTCGTTATGTCAAAGGAGCTGAACGTTTTCAAGATATTTCGTCTGATGAAGATGCTGGGAGTTCTCCCCAATGTTCTCAAAGGACGCCACCATGAAGCTGAATCTCTCTTGAGAATTCCCGACACTACTCTTTCCCTTTCTTTTCATTACCAAGATAAGTCATTGTTTTTTTACCCTTTTGATGCTTCTAACTTAATGTTGTTTGTGGCAGGTCAAGCGGATTTGAGGACAAATCCTTTTCAACAGGAGGGGCATGATACGATCCTAGAAAGCATCAAGACACAAGGACTTGGAGATGGTGATGCACAAGGAGTGGTGTTCGAGCCAAGAGCAAAAGGAGCTAGGAAAGCAGCTTTAGGAGTCAAGAATTGTTACGGATCAAAAAGTTACACTACGATAATGGAGTCTTGCTACATCCGGAAAAGACTCAAGAGGATCACTCGATATTAGTGGTTGTGTCAAGGCCACACCGGTCAAGATACACACTCGAGATGGCTAGAGCATGGCCGTATGATCCACTTGCACTCTTTTCCTTCATCTCTGGTTTTTCCCAAGTGGTTTTCCGAGATAAGGTTTTTAACGAGGCTTGTGGCTCATGCGTCATCTATGCCACCTCTAGTCCGATCCACACTTAGGCCCACTATCAAGATATTTTAGGCGTGGCCCATATCCTCTTTATCTCTGATTTTAAGTTCAAACTCTACATTTAAGTTTCTGTTTGTTTCGAGTTGTTGTTTACCGAGGCATGTCTCGTAAACACGCTCTTCTCTCTCTCTTCTCTTCTCCTCTTCGTCTTCTCTCCTTTATATGTCTCTGAGACTCTAGTGTTTTACTCATCTATCTTTTTAATCAAAAATCTCTTTTCTTGATAGATCCTTGTTTTCTCTTTCGAGTGATTCGAATTAGAAACTTGAGAACAATTCTAGTGATTAGATTGTTCGAACCAGACTTATCAAGAGGCCTTCCGCATCCTCTCGTGGCGTCTATCATCCCATCAACTCCAGAACCGCTTGCTGCTCAAGCCTGGAGTCTAAACTGGTCATCTTAGCTTCCCGGTGTGTGATTGGGGCGTGATTCTTCACCCAGAATCGTATCAAGTGGTATCAGAGCCACATCGAGAAGTTAAGTGATTTTTGTACCAAATTGTTCGAATTTTAGTTAAATATTGGCTTGAGATAAAATCGTGAAACCAATTGGATCGGAACCGATTTTGAGTCTAGTATTGTTTAAAATTGGTTTGAGAATTTTTGGATATGTTTTGATAATTTTTCGAGATCATTTTCTGAAAACAGTCGTTGACAGTGTTCATCAGATGAAATTGAATACCAAGAGTCATTTTCGTGTTTTTAAGTATTAGGACCGATTTGATTATCAAAAAGACTCTTTACTGGTGTATTTTGTTGTGTTGTTTCAGGCAGAGATGGCCGATCATGATGAGAAGACACTCAGCAACCGCAACAAGCAACTCGTTGAAGCGATTACAGCAAACATGGAGCAAGTAATGGATAACAACATGGCTGTACTTCGTCAAAGACTTCATCAAGGACTTCAACAAGAGCAGAGCAGAGCACGAAAAATGAGGGAACAAGATCTTAATCCCAAGCCGCCAGACAATACAACGAGATCAACTCGGCGCAGCCCGCATAAAACCTCTCACGCTCCCAAATCTGAGTTTTGTTCTGATTTTCAACCAACTAATGAGCTTCGACTTTGGAAATTTTCAGGAAAAGAAAACTATTTAGAGTGGGAACAAAACATGGAGGATTGGTTCTACTACAATCTCATTCTGAAAGAGAAGAGGTTAGATTATGCCATTGGCCGACTCATTGGAGATGCTTACAAATGGTTGTTGGATGAAGTTTATGAATGCTGGTATTACAACAAGCCGACTATCACGACCTGGAGAGATCTTAAGGAACTACTAAGGAATAAGTATGCTCCACAAGCACCACCAGAACTACTACAACAAGCTCCAAGCCAAGAATCGCCTAAAGAAGCAACAACACGAGCATTAGGAGAGTTTACTCAAACTGAAGCAGTTCTGGCCCACAATAACTTACCTACAGCTTGTCACAGTGTTGAGACTAATGAGAAACCACCAGACGTTTTGCCACCAGTGAATACCCGAGGTAATTGTCTAGACTGTCAAAAACGAATGAGAGCTAACTCGTTTTCTCTTGGTGCAGATTGTACCATTTCGGTGTCAAAACCTTTTCAAGAAAAGAAGATTAGTCTTGTAACATTGCCACCAGATGAAGTATATCTTGACAAAACCAAACTCAAAGGTAAGCAAGAACAAGGTAAGCAAGCTAATTACTTGGCCATGTCTGGTAAAGAGAAAGAGGATGAAACTTTTGATTCAAATTTATTTTCCTCTTTGAATAAAATTACTTGTGCTTCTAACCCTCCACCGGTGCCACCGAGTGAACTTAAATTTTTGCAGGATGTGTCTATAGGTACTGAACCGAAGAAGCTACAGCCTAATCACTCCTACAACTACAATGTGGCGATGATCTATGGTGATGGAATTCAAGATAAAGCTAAAGAAAAAGAAGAGCAAAGTGATGACAACTTTCTTCAGGTGACTCAACCAGTTCAAGCCAGGAGTATTTCGGCTCAACAAGAATTCCTCATGGGCTTTAGAATGAATAAAACAAGAGATCATCGTGAACAAGTTTTCGAAGACATTGAATTGCAAGCAATGCTACCCACTGGAAAAACCATCCGTTGTCTTCATCAAGAGGCCTCTCAAAGCCACATTTGGAGACCTGGAGACTATCTAGAACTTTCAAGACCTGTACCGTTCGAGTTTTGGATCACATCACTTCAAAAGTTTAACGTGGAGCCTAAAATGGATATTTCATCATCTGGATCATTCTTAACCTATCATTGGCGACCAGGAGAATTTTTAGACACCTCTAGAGAGTATAAGATGGTCACCAACAATGCCCTGATCCAAGAAGAACCCCCGGATCCAACACTATTTTCATTTGATGTGATACTTACAAGCACCAAATACACCAAGGACCTTGTTCAGGTAAGTATCTCTTCATCTCGACTTGTTTCTCATGATTTAAGGGCTGTGAATATGAGTTTATTTTATCCAGAAATCATTGAGAAAAAGTTAGAATTATTCAATGAATATTCTGAACAGAATTCTTGTATTAAGATGCATGAAAAAGAAGAACTTGACAAGGATAATGTTTTGAATCAAGCTAAGAAGTGTTTATTTGTTTATGGTACTTCCATGACTGTGATAACACACTTGCTTTTTGCCAAAGCTGTTGAAAACATTGCAGGTACAAAGGAGGAGCCACCGGATCTGGAAGTTCTCTCGCCAAATTTCTTTGCAAGGACTGGAATTGGAGTCGTTATGTCAAAGGAGCTGAACGTTTTCAAGATATTTCGTCTGATGAAGATGCTGGGAGTTCTCCCCAATGTTCTCAAAGGACGCCACCATGAAGCTGAATCTCTCTTGAGAATTCCCGACACTACTCTTTCCCTTTCTTTTCATTACCAAGATAAGTCATTGTTTTTTTACCCTTTTGATGCTTCTAACTTAATGTTGTTTGTGGCAGGTCAAGCGGATTTGAGGACAAATCCTTTTCAACAGGAGGGGCATGATACGATCCTAGAAAGCATCAAGACACAAGGACTTGGAGATGGTGATGCACAAGGAGTGGTGTTCGAGCCAAGAGCAAAAGGAGCTAGGAAAGCAGCTTTAGGAGTCAAGAATTGTTACGGATCAAGAAGTTACACTACGATAATGGAGTCTTGCTACATCCGGAAAAGACTCAAGAGGATCACTCGAGTATTAGTGGTTGTGTCAAGGCCACACCGGTCAAGATACACACTCGAGATGGCTAGAGCATGGCCGTATGATCCACTTGCACTCTTTTCCTTCATCTCTGGTTTTTCCCAAGTGGTTTTCCGAGATAAGGTTTTTAACGAGGCTTGTGGCTCATGCGTCATCTATGCCACCTCTAGTCCGATCCACACTTAGGCCCACTATCAAGATATTTTAGGCGTGGCCCATATCCTCTTTATCTCTGATTTTAAGTTCAAACTCTACATTTAAGTTTCTGTTTGTTTCGAGTTGTTGTTTACCGAGGCATGTCTCGTAAACACGCTCTTCTCTCTCTCTTCTCTTCTCCTCTTCGTCTTCTCTCCTTTATATGTCTCTGAGACTCTAGTGTTTTACTCATCTATCTTTTTAATCAAAAATCTCTTTTCTTGATAGATCCTTGTTTTCTCTTTCGAGTGATTCGAATTAGAAACTTGAGAACAATTCTAGTGATTAGATTGTTCGAACCAGACTTATCAAGAGGCCTTCCGCATCCTCTCGTGGCGTCTATCATCCCATCAACTCCAGAACCGCTTGCTGCTCAAGCCTGGAGTCTAAACTGGTCATCTTAGCTTCCCGGTGTGTGATTGGGGCGTGATTCTTCACCCAGAATCGTATCACATCCTAAGCCCGTGATTGATGCATCGGTGTAAACCACATATGGTACATCCGGTTCTGGCAATACTAGCACTGGGGCACTTGTAAGCATTTTCTTTAATTCCATGAAACTGGCCTCACATTCCTCAGACCATAAAAACTTAGTATCCTTTCCAGTTAAACGAGTCATCGGTTGTGACATACTCGCAAAACCCTTGACAAACTTCCTGTAGTAACCAGCCAATCCGAGAAAACTCCTTATCTCGGTGGCATTTCTAGGTCGTGACCACTCCTTGATCGATTTGATCTTATCCGGATCCACGGCCACACCTTGTTCTGACACAACGTGTCCAAGGAATCCAATGCTCCTTTGCCAAAAACTACACTTGCTTAATTTTGCAAAGAGTTTGTGCTCCCTTAACCGTTCCAAGACCTTCCTTCGGTGATCTTGGTGAGTTTCCCAATCCTTGGAATAAACCAAGATGTCATCAATGAAAACAATCACGAATTCATCCAGGAATTCTCGGAAAACTCCATTCATCATTTTCATAAAGGCTGCTGGCGCATTCGTTAGCCCGAAAGGCATTACCACACTCGTAATGCCCATACCTTGTCCAGAAAGCCGTTTTCCGCACGTCCGAAGGTTCTATCGGGATTTGATGTCCCGAAGCCAAGTCTATTTTGGAGAACCATGTCGCGCCCCCAAGTTGATCCAGCAACTCGTCAATCCTTGGTAACGGGTATTTATTCTTTACCGTCACCCGATTCAATCCCCGGTAGTCGATACACAACCGGAAGCTTCCATCTTTCTTTTTCACGAACAAGACCGGTGCACCCCATGGTGAACTACTCGGCCGTATGAACCCTTTGATATAGGCTTTGTGTCCGGTTCAAGCTCAATTGTGAATGGATCGGAGCGGTCTGGTGGTAATCCACTCACGGCCCCGAATACATCCTTGAACTCCCCAGCGATCGGAATATCTTTCAACTCCGTATTCGCCCCAACTTCCGTTGTATTGATTGTGGCTAAATATGCCTCACAACCCTTCTCGAGCATCCGTTCTGCCTGGATTTCCGAGATTACCAAATTTCCCGAAGTTGTTTTAATTCCTTGGAATTTTAACATACCTTCGTCCCTCTCAAATTGAACCCGGCCTCGTTGACAATCGATGTGTGCCTTATACTTTCCCAACCAGTCCATTCCCAAGATAACTTCGTGTTTCTCCAATGGAACAATGATTAGGTCTGCCGGCATATCGACTCCATTGACCACAACTGAGATGCCCCGAACAATGCCAGACGGATACATTGCCTGTCCGCCGGCTGCTCGTACCATTCCATACCCGGTGTTTGGCTCTTTCTCGAACCCACCTGTTACAACCATTTCGGGACTCACAAAACAATGTGTAGCTCCCGAATCAAATAGGGTGTGTGTTTCTACACCACCGATACTCAAGGTCCCTATACATCCCTCTAGAATGTTAAGTCCCCAAGCCGTTTTCCTTAATGCCTTATGCTTATGCAATGCAAGTATTCACAAGATAAGGCCTTAGTAACTTACCAGTGATCGCGTTGAAGTTTTCGGAACTTCCAGCTTCCTCGGACATCTCATAAACCCGTGGTGCTATTGCCAGCCTTTTTGGCGCTGGTGGCAAGGCATTGCTTCCACGATTATCCTTTAGCCTTACTTGTCTTTCCGCGTCAAGCTTTGGTCATTCTCGCTTGAAATGTCCCGTCTTTCCGCAATGGTAACAAGCCCTCGGCTCATCGCCGTTTGGTTTCGCTTGTCCCTTTTCCATCCGTGGGCAGTTTTGGATTGCATGATCCTTACTCCCGCAACGACCACATGCACCGATGGCCTTCCAGCACTTTCCGCTATGATTTTTCACTCAAGTTTGGCATTCTCCTGGTTTGCCATCCGGCTTGGTATCTTCGACCTTGTCGAATTTCCTTTTACGGTCCCCGGTCTTAACAGTCGGATTGTTGCGGGCTTGGAACCTTGCTCGATTGATTTGTTTCTCCTCCTCAATCCCCATTTCAATCATAGCAGCATGTTCCACTAACTCCGATACCGAGTTAAACATACGTATCAAGCAATGGTTACGGATTTCCACCCTTAGTCCTCGTATGAACCGCCGGACTTGAGCTTGCTCCTCCTCAAGCTCTCTCCCAACATATCGCCTAAGGCGATTGAATTCCTCATCATATTCCCGGACTGTTTTGTTCCCTTGTACCAATTCCAGGTACGCACATTCCAGTCTGTCCCATGCTTCCGGTGGGAAGAACTTTTTATTGAACTCACGTTCGAAGTCATCAAAGGATCTTATTTCGTCACCCTTGCGCTTCTCTACAGTCAGTCACCAGTTATGCGCATCACCTTCCAGGAAGTGAACTGCAATATCCTTCCGGTAGTCATCCGGGCAACGAGTGGATTTGAAATTCCTCACCAACCGACTTCTCCATCCGTCAGCCACGATCGGGTCTGAACTTCCAGTAAAATGCCTTGTTCCTAACTTGGAAACATGTTCCAGTAAGCTTAGATAGTCACCCCTTTTCCTTGCCGAACTCGCCCTTGGACTTATCTCAATCACGTCCATTTCGGCACCTGAGTGTTTTTCCTCTACTTGCACCACAGGAGCCGGTGCAAGTGCTTGTGTCAATATGGCCATCTGTGCCATCATTGCCTTCATTGGTATCCTATTGTTCCTGGGCGCTTGGTAGCGTACTTGGGTTTTCAACCGTTCCCCCATTCCCGGTCGCTAATGGCACCGAATTTCGTCCCGCGTTTGAAGTCTCGGCCGTATCATCTCGACCGTTTACATTATGACCATCTTGTTGCCCATCCGGAGTTTGAAGAACCGGAAGGTTTTGATTCTGCCTAGCCACAGGTCCGACTAGGTTCTGTTCCTGCCTAGCCACAGGTCCGGCTGGGTTTTGCTCATTTATCCTCACATGCGTTACCGTAACTTCGGTTTCCTCGGCAATGTCCTTGCCTTTTTCCTTCCTACTTTTCCTTTCCGTTTTGTTGCTCTTACCCATCTGCAGAAACTTAAAAGTTAATCACGGTAATTTTAACAAAACCGTTAAGTGAGTAAGACAACAATACCGCGAGAACTCAAAAGCCGGTGAGTGGTGATCCCCAAACCCCATACTAACAGTCCTAAGAACAAGCATGCTCTGATACCAACTTGAAAGGACCCGTCCCGGACTCAATGACCAAGTCCGGATCCTTTCTTATACTTAACTCGTTTTATAGTCTGATCCTTAGACAAATTCGTTTTGAGGTTGATTTCGTGATTCATTTTAAGAGTCATATGTAAGCATTAGAGATAAACACAACAACCGGATTTCTTTATTTATATAACAAAGGATTCGATACAACTTGAGAGTTTGCATATAAGCTATTACAAGTTATATTATCCTAACTATCCGGTTTCATCACCACCCATCTTCCCGACTTTGAGTCCCGCCTAAGCCCGATCCTTCCCACGATCATTCTCTTTTCCTGAATGCCACAAAGGCATAAGTAACCGTACTTCCTTACTGGAAAACGGATGAATGCATATGCAGGTTATGAACGTTTGGTTTCGTAACCGCCTGGTCAGATTCAATGAATCTTTGGTAACCGCTCGGCAGTTACTTAACCGTTCGTACCAAGCACCCGTTCGGCAGCCGACCTGGTAACTGCCTCGGACACTCCAGCTGTGCCTCGGACACTCCAGCTGCACCAGCTGAGCTTCAGTCCGTCCAGCTGACCTTCAGTCCGTCCAGCTGCTTCAGCTGACCTTCCGTCCGTCCAGCTAGGTCGAGCTTCCCGGCAGCTGGTTAAGCTACGTCGAGCTACTCAGTCAGCTGGTTGTAAGTTTCATGAGCTTCTGCAGAGCTCAATCCAGCTTCTCCTTCATATTTCCGGACTATTTCTCGACCGGCGTCCTTACCGCGGGTCGCGGGCGTGACAACCTCACTATCCGAGATCACAATGTACGACACGTCTTGACTCCTTCCATTTCTTGGTTCTTCTCCATTTACTGAGTAGAGACCTTCGGCTTCCATTTCTGCCATCCTTCCCTCGATTTCTGCTGCTATATCCACACTTGCCTCTTCTGCGACCAAAACAACTTCATCCGGTTGAGTTTGGTATCCCTCCTCGGTAAAAGTAGGCACTTGATACTCATCCGCAACTTGTGGTATCTCCATGTACGAGTTGAGCTCAAACTCAGCTTCTGTCCCCTCCATAGACGCAATCATTTCTAACATCGCTCTTTCCACACTATCCAAAGTTCCATTCTCCTCCTCGGCGATTGGTAAGAAATCAGGGTACTCGTCCACTTCCATTACCCTTAATGAATGAACAGCTGGTTGTTCCTCTTCTTCATTCATGATCCCATAGCACCATTCTTCATCATTTCATCCTACCTCGGATAATCCTCCCCCTATCTCAATTTCCCTGGATCCTGATCCTACATACCCTTCCGAAGGTTCGGATGGATCCGTCTCCATTGAACTCTCGGAACCTTCTCCATCTATTACTACCAGCGAATCACTACCGGTTGAACCGAAACTTGGCGAATCAAAGATATTGGGTGAGCTCATGGATGAGTTGGAACCGGGCTGGAAAAGGCTGGATTCTGGCTCGCTTGATGAATTCCCACCTGAAGACATCTAAAGAAAACAAAAAGACTAAAACCGGTTAAAAGAAAAATTTCCAAAGACGAAACAAATCAACCTAGGGTATAACTCTAAGGGTTAGGTGATTCTAAGGGTAAGGGAAATCGAGTACACCGGATCCTAATGTTGCAAATGCGACTCATTTTTGACTCGATAAAACTGATTGAAAACTCGAGTTGATACAGCATAGTTAACCATGATCTGATACAATCTAAATCTCACTACTGTAGCGAACACGGATCGGCCTATGACTCGATCTACCCTAAAAACCTAACTATCTACAATCCGTGCTCACTACAGTACGGACGTAAGGAAGGACAGCCGAGTATCAATAGGATTACTAGCCGTGTCGACCTTAGTCCGGTCCCGCCAAGTCCGGTTTTCACCTTTCCCATTGGAATCTCGTGCCGTTCTACCAATGAGTTTGGCTTTGCAACCCTTGTCACCGCTAGCCCGTTGGCTCAATCCGGACAGGATCTTTTTACCGTGTATCAAACTTGAGGTTACGAATATAAAACCAATTTATTACAAGGTATAATACTTAAAAATACTTTCCAAAATGTTTATATGGGAATTCCCTTTCCTTTTAAAACACCATACATAATACACCAAGATTAGCATTTTACATTTGCAACGAAATCTATATCTGGGCCCTAGTACTCGATTTTGGGACTACTCAACTCAACTATTCCTGCAAAATAAAAAAAGAAAGAATGAGCAACCTAGTGTTGCCCAGTGAGTTGGCATCCCTCTACGATTAGTTCTATTCCCCCCCCCCCAAAATCCCAAAATAACACACAACAAGCAAAACACACAAGGCACGCAATAAGACCGAAAATCACACAACCTAGACTCTAGACTCTACTAGGACCTATGAATCTTACGATTCTCCTAACTAACACTCATCTAGACTTCCTCTCATCCTAGGGTTAACCCGAGTATCATGCTACCACAAAGGAGCGCCATCATACCCTCACACTAATGCCGCTACCACACATCACACTGTCGGCTTGTCTCTTGCCCGCGGTCAGATACATTGAATAGTGCGGTCAGCCAGTGATTAGAACAAAAATATGATCGCTTGGAAGGCAAGCTTCGAAGGCGTGGTCGGCAAGTTTCGGTCACTTGGTCGGTCAGCTTCAGTCATCGGCACGGTCAGTCGGCACTCGGTCGTCTGTCGCTCGTGGTTGAGTGGTCGAGGAATTTCTCGATCACAGTTCATCTGGTCGATCGATAGTCGATGACAGACTGTCGATCTTTTCTCGAGATTTGTTCGCCTAATGGTCAAAGGTTCGGCAACCTCTCGATAGTATTCTCTCGATGATAAGCCGTCGTTTCCTCGGTAACAATGGTTGATGGTCGATCGTTCGGTAACCCTTCCTCGGTAAGAACATCTCAGTAGTTAGCTCTCGGTAGATTGGCAATTGCCGATAAATATTCCTCGATAGCCGGTTGATGATTTCTCAGCAGCCGGTCGATGTCCCTTGCCATTTGTTCGACACTTCTTCTTCGATAGCCGGTTCCTGGTCTCGGGTGACTGCATCTTGGTCGCAGTCAACGGTATACGACCAACTTACGATTACTTCGAGCAATTGGAGATTTTCTTCGGTAATTCTTCTTTTATTCCTTGATAAGAGAGATTTCTAAACCTCGACTTGATATGCTTGGCTTATTTTGATGATCGTCACTCCTTTTTCTTCCTTGGTTCTCGGTAACTTGCTCTCGTAACCAAGTTGTAATTCCTCCGGGCCTTCTGGTCCTTTCTTCGGGCAATGGCTTTAAATATCTCGATTTTTATTCTATTTTCCCATTTCTTTTGTTTGGCTTCTCGGTTTTTGATATTTGGCCAATGAAGTAGGTCGCGACTCCTAGTCAAGGTGAGGGTCATTACACCGATCCCGAGGCATTTGCGTTTCTAGGCAACCGCTTTTTGCGGTATTTCGGATTACCCTGATGCCGAGAAATTTTCGTTTCTAGGTAACCGCTTTTTAGGGTATTTCGGATTACCCCGATCCCGAGGCATTTGTGTTTCTAGGCAACCGCTTTTTGAGGTATTTTGGATTACCCTGGTTCCGAGGAATTTGCGTTCTAGGCAACCATTTTTAGAGGTATTTTGGATTACCCCATCCCGAGGCATTTGCGTTTCTAGACAACTGCTTTTTAGGGTATTTCGGATTACCCTGATCCCGAGGCATTTGCGTTTATAGGCAACCGCTTTTTGCGGTATTTCGGATTGTCTTGATCCCGAGGCATTTGCGTTTTAGGAAACCGCTTTTTGGGTATTTCGGATTACCCCGATCCCGAGGCATTTGCGTTCCTAAGCAACCACTTTTTGGGGTATTTGGGATTACCCCGATCCCGATTCATTTGCGTTTCTAGGCAACCGCTTTTTAGGGTATTTCGGATTACCCCGATCCCGAGGCATTTGTGTTTCTAGGCAACTGCTTTTTGGCGTATTTCGGAATATCCCGATCCTGAGGCATTTCCGTTTTAGGAAACTGCTTTTTGGGGTATTTCAGATTACCCCAATCCCGAGGCATTTGTGTTTCTAAGCAACCGCTTTTTGGGGTATTTGGGATTACTCCGATCCCGAGGCATTTGCGTTTCTAGGCAACCGCTTTTTAGGGTACTTTGGATTACCCCGATCCCGAGGTATTTGTGTTTCTAGGCAACTGCTTTTTGGGGTATTTCGGATTACCCTGATCTCGAGGCATTTGCGTTTCTTGGCAACCACTTTTTGGGGTATTTTGGATTACCCCGATCCCAAGGCATTTGCGTTTCAAGGTAATCGCTTTTTTGGGTATTTCGGATTACCCCGATCCTGAGGCATTTGCGTTTTAAGAAACCGCTTTTTGGGGTATTTCGGATAACCCTGATCCCGAGGGATTTACGTTTCTAGGCAACTCCTTTATGGGGTATTTCAGATTACCCTGATCCCGAGGCATTTGTGTTTTTAGGCAAATGCTTTTTGGGGTATTTCGGATTACACCTATCCCGAGGCATTTATGTTTTTAGGCAACCGCTTTTTGAGGTATTTTGGATTACCCCGATCCCGAGGCATTTACTTTTCTAGGCAACCATTTTTTGGAGTATTTCGGATTATCCCAATCCCGAGGCATTTGAGTTTCTAGGCAACCGCTTTTTAGAATATATCGGATTACCCTGATCCCGAGGCATTTGCGTTTATAGGCAACTGTTTTTTGGGGTATTTCGGATTACCTTGATCCCGAGGCATCTACAGTTTCCGAGCAACCGTTTTTTGGGGTCTTTCGGATTACCCCGATCCCGAGGCATCAGCGGTTTCTAGGCAACCGCTTTTTGGGGTCTTTCGGATTACCCCGATCCCGAGGCATCTGCGGTTTCCAGGCAACCGCTTTTTGGGGTGTTTCGGATTACCCCGATCCCGAGGCATCTGCGGTATCCAGACAACTACTTTTTTGGGGTATTTCGGATTACCCCGATCCCGAGGCATTTGCATTTCTAAGCAACCGCTTTTTAGGGTATTTTGGATTACCCTGATCCCGAGACATTTGCGTTTCTCGGCAACCGCTTTTTGGGGTATTTCAGATTACCCCGAACCTGAGGCATTTGCGTTTCTAGGCAACCGCTTTTTGGGGTATTTCGGATTACCCCGATCCCGTGGCATTTGTGTTTCTAGGCAATTGCTTTTTGGGGTATTTCGGATTACCCCGATCCCGAGGCATTTGCGTTTCTAGGCAACTGCTTTTTGGCGTATTTTGGATTACCCTGATCCTGAGGCATCTGCGTTTCCAGGCAACCGCTTTTTGGGGTATTTCGAATTATCCCGTTCCCGAGGCATTTATTTTCTAGGCAACCGCTTTTGGGGTATTTTGGATTACCCCAATCCCGTGGTATTTGCGTTTCAAGGCAATCGCTTTTTGGGTATTTCGGATTACCCCAAACCCGAGGCATTTGCGTTTTAAGAAACCGCTTTTTGGGGTATTTCGGATAACCCTGATCCCGAGGGATTTACGTTTCTAGGCAACTGCTTTATGGGGTATTTCAGATTACCCTGATCCCGAGGCATTTGTGTTTTTAGGCAAATGCTTTTTGGGGTATTTCGGATTACCCCGATCCCGAGGTATTTGCATTTTTAGGCAACCGCTTTTTGAGGTATTTTGGATTACCCCGATCCCGAGGCATTTAATTTTCTAGGCAACCATTTTTGGTATTTCGGATTATCCCAATCCCGAGGCATTTGAGTTTCTAGGCAACCGCTTTTTAGAATATATCGGATTACCCTGATCCCGAGGCATTTGCGTTTATAGGCAACTGCTTTTTGCGGTATTTCGGATTGCCTCGATCCCGAGGCATTTGTGTTTTAGGAAACCGCTTTTTGGGGTATTTCGGATTACCCCGATCCCGAGACATTTGCGTTTCTAGGCAACCGCTTTTTGTGGTATTTCGGATTACCCCGATCCCGAGACATTTGCATTTCTAGGCAACCACTTTTTGGGGTATTTCGGATTACCCTAATCCCGAGACATTTACGTTTCTTGGCAACCACTTTTTGGGGTATTTCAGATTACCCTGATCCCGAGGCATTTGCGTTTCTAGGCAACCGCTTTTTGGCATATTTCAGATTACCCCGATCCCGAGGCATTTGCGTTTTAGGAAACAGCTTTTTCGGGTATTTCGGATAACCCTGATCCCGAGACATTTACGTTTATTGGCAACTCCTTTTCGGGGTATTTCAGATTACCCTGATCCCGAGGCATTTGCGTTTTTACGCAATAGCTTTTTGAGGTATTTCGGATTACCCCGATCCTGATGCATTTGCGATTCTAGGCAACCGATTTTTGGGGTATTTTGGATTACCCCGATCCCGAGGCATTTGCGTTTCTAGGCAACCGCTTTTGGGGGTATTTCAGATTATCCCGACCCAAAGGCATTTGTGTTTCTAAGCAACCGCTTTTTGATGTATTTCGGATTACCCCGATCCCGAGACATTTGCGTTTTAGGCAACCGCTTTTTGGGGTATTTCAGATTACTCCAATTCCGAGGCATTTGCGTTTCTAGGCAACCGCTTTTTGGGGTATTTCGGATTACCCCGGTCCCGAGGAATTTTAGTTTCTAAGCAACAACTTTTTGGGGTATTTCGGATTACCCCGGTCCTGAGGCATGTGCGTATCTAGGCAACTGCTTTTTGGGGTATTTCAGATTACCCTGATCCCAAGGCATTTGCGTTTCTAGGCAACCGCTTTTGAGGGTATTTCGGATTACCTCGATCCCGAGGTATTTGCGTTTCTATGCAACTGCTTTTTTGGCGTATTTCGGAATACCCAGATCCCGAGGCATTGTCATTTTAGGAAACTGTTTTTTGGGGTAGTTCGGATTACCCCGATCCCGAGGCATTTGCGTTTCTAAGCAACCGCTTTTTAGGGTATTTAGGATTACCCCGATCCCGACGCATTCGAGTTTTTAGGCAAACGCTTTTTAGGGTATTATGGATTACCCCGATCCCGAGGCATTTGCGTTTCTAGGCAACAGCTTTTTGGGGTATTTCGGATTACCCCGATCCCGTGGCATTTGCGTTTCTAGGCAACTGCTTTTTGGGTTATTTCGGATTACCCCGATCCCGAGGTATTTGCATTTTTAGGCAACAACTTTTTGGGGTATTTCGGATTACCCTAATCCCGAGGCATATGCGTTTCTAGGCAACCACTTTTTGGGGTATTTCGGAATACCCCGATCCCGTGGCATTTGTGTTTCTCGGCAACCGCTTTTTTGGGTATTTCGGATTACCCCGATCCCGAGGGATTTACATTTCTAGGCAACCACTTTTTGGGGTATTTTGGATTACCCCGATCTCGAGGCATATGCGTTTTTTGGCAACCACTTTTTGGGGTATTTTGGATTACCCCTATCCCGAGACATTTGTGTTTCTAGGCAACCGCTTTTTGCGGTATTTCGGATTACCCCAATCCCGAGGCATTTGCATTTCTAGGCAACCACTTTTTGGGGTATTTCGGATTACCCCAATCCCGAGACATTTGTGTTTTTTGGCAACTACTTTTGGGGTATTTCAGATTATCCTGATCTCGAGGCATTTGTGTTTTAAGGCAACCGCATTTTAGGGTATTTCAGATTACCCCGATCCCAAGGTATTTGCGTTTCTAGGCAACCGCTTTTTGGCGTATTTCGGATTACCCCGATCCCGAGACATTTGCGTTTTAGGAAACCGCTTTTTAGGGTATTTCGGATAACCCTGATCCCGAGGCATTTACATTTCAGGCAACTGCTTTATGGGGTATTTCGGATTACCCTGATCCCGAGGCATTTGTGCTTTTCGGCAAATGCTTTTCGGGTATTTCGGATTACCCCGATCCCGAAGCATTTGCGTTTTTAGGCAACCGCTTTTGAGGTATTTTGGATTACTCCAATCCTGAGGCATTTGAGTTTCTAGGCAACCATTTTTTCGGTATTTCGGATTACCCCGATCCCGAGACATTTACATTTCTAGGCAACCACTTTTTGGGGTATTTCGGATTATCCTAATCCCGAGACATTTACGTTTCTTGGCAACCACTTTTTGGGGTATTTCAGATTACCCTGATCCCGAGGCATTTTCGTTTCTATGCAACCGCTTTTTGGCATATTTCGGATTATACCACTCCCGAGGCATTTGCGTTTTAAGAAACCGCTTTTTGGGGTATTTCGGATAACCCTGATCCCGAGACATTTACGTTTCTTGGCAACTCCTTTTTGGGGTATTTCAGATTACCCAGATCCCGAGGAATTTGCGTTTTTACGCAATCGCTTTTTAGGGTATTTCGGATTACCCCGATCCCGATGCATTTACGTTTCTAGGCAACCAGTTTTTGGGGTATTTCGGATTACCCCGATCCCGAGGCACTTGTGTTTCTAAGCAACAGCTTTTTGGGGTATTTCGGATTACCCCTGTCCTGAGGAATTTGCGTATCTTGACAACTGCTTTTTGAGGTATTTCATATTACCCTGATCCCGAGGCATTTACGTTTCTAAGCAACCGCTTTTTAGGGTATTTCGGATTACCTCGATCCCGAGGTATTTGCGTTTCTATGCAACTGCTTTTTGGCATATTTCGGAATACCACAGTTCCCGAGGCATTTGCATTTTTGGAAACTGCTTTTTGGGGTATTTCGGATTACCCCGATCCCGAGACATTTGCGTTTCTAAGCAACCGCTTTTTAGGGTATTTGGGATTACCCCGATCCCGACGCATTTGCGTTTCTAGGCAAACATTTTTAGGGTATTTTGGATTACGCCGATTCCGAAGCATTTGTGATTCTAGGCAATGGCTTTTTGGGGTATTTTGGATTATCCCGATCCCGAGGCATTTGCGTTTTTTGGCAACCATTTTTAGGGTATTTCGGATTACCGCGATCCTGAGGTATTTGCGTTTCTAGGCAACTGGTTTTTGTAGTATTTCGGAATACCCCGATCCCGAGGCATTTGTGTTTTAGGAAACCGCTTTTTAGGGTATTTCGGATTACCCCGATCCCGATGCATTTGCGTTTCTAAACAATCGCTTTTTGGGGTATTTGGGATTACCCCGATCCCGACGTATTTGCGGGGTATTTTGGATTACCCCGATCCCGAGGTATTTGCGTTTCAAGGCAACTGCTTTTTGGGGTATTTCGGATTACCCCGATCCCGAGGCATTTGCGTTTCTTGGCAACCATTTTTTGGAGTCTTTTGGATTACCCCGATCCCGAGGCATTTGTGTATCAAGGCAACCGCTTTTTGGGGAATTTCAGATTACTTCGATCCCGTGGCATTTGCATTTCCAGGAAACCGCTTATTGGCGTATTTTGGATTACCTAGATCCCGAGGCATTTGCATTTATGGGCAACCGCTTTTTGGCGTATTTTGGATTACCCCGATCCCGAGGGATTTGCGTTTTAGGAAACCGCTTTTTGGGGTATTTCAGATAACCCTTATCCCGAGGCATTTACGTTTCCAGGCAACTGCTTTTTGGGGTATTTTAGATTACCCTGATCCCGAGGCATTTGCGTTTTTAGGCAACCACTTTTTGGGGTATTTCGGATTACACCGGTCCCGAGGAATTTTTGTTTCTAAGCAACCGCTTTTTGGGTATTTCGGATTACCCCGGTCCCTAGGCATCTGCGGTTTCCAGGCAACCGCTTTTTGGGGTCTTCCGGATTACTCCGATATCCCGAGGCATCTGCGGTTTCCAGGCAACCGCTTTTTGGGGTCATCCGGATTACCCCGATAACCCGAGGTATCTGCGGTTTCCAGGCAACCGCTTTGGATTCTTCCAGATTACCCCGATATCCCAAGGCATCTGCGGTTTCCAGGCAACCGCTTTTTGGGGTCTTCCGGATTACCCCGATCTTGAGGAATCTGCGGTGTCCAGGCAACCACTTTTTGGGGTCTTCCGGATTACCCCAATCTTGAGGCATCTGCGTTTTCCAGGCAACCGCTTTTTGGGGTATTCCGATTACCCCGATCTCGAGGCATCTGCGGTTTCCAGGCAACCCAGGCAACCACTTTTTGGGGTCTTCCGGATTACCCCGATATCCCGAGGCATCTGCGGTTTCTAGGCAACCGCTTTTGGGAGTCTTCCGGATTACCCTGATATCCCGAGGCATCTGCGGTTTCCAGGCAACCACTTTTTGGGGTCTTCCGGATTACCCCGATCCTGAGGCATCTGCGGTTTCCAGGCAACCGCTTTTTGGGGTCTTCTGGATTACCCCGATCTCCCGAGGAATCTGCGGTTTCCAGGCAACCGCTTTTTGGGGTCTTCCGGATTACCCCGATCCCGAGGTATTTGCGGTTTCCAGGCAACCGCTTTTTGCGGTCTTCCGGATTACCCCGATATCCCGAGGCATCTGCGGTTTGCAGGCAACCGCTTTGGGGTCTTCCGGATTACCCGATCTTGAGGAATCTGCGGTTTCGAGGCAACCGCTTTTTGGTGTCTTCCGGATTACCCCGATCCCGAGGCATCTGCGGTTTCCAGGTAACCGCTTTTTGGGGTCTTCCGGATTACCCCATTCTTGAGGCATCTGCGGTTTCTAGGCAACCGCTTTTTGGGGTCTTCCGGATTACCCCGATCCCGAGGCATCTGCGGTCTGCAGGCAACCGCTTTGGGGTCTTCCGGATTACCCCGATCTTGAGGAATTTGCGGTTTCCAGGCAACCGCTTTTTGGGGTCTTCCGGATTACCCCAATCTTGAGGTATCTGCGGTTTCCAGGCAACCGCTTTTTTGGGGCTTCCGTATTACCCCGATCCCGAGGCATCTGCGGTTTCTAGGCAACCGCTTTTTAGGGACTTTCGGATTACCTCGATCCCGAGGCATCTGCGGTTTCCAAGCAACCACTTTTTTGGGGCTTCCAGATTACCCCGATCCAGGGGCATCTGCGGTTTCCAGGCAACCACTTTTTGGGGTCTTCCGGATTACCCCGATCCCGAGGCATCTGCTGTTTCCAGGCAACCGGTTTTTGGGGTCTTCCGGATTACCCCGATCTCCCTAGGCATCTGCGGTTTCAAGGCAACCGCTTTTTAGGGTCTTCCGGATTACCCCGATATCCCGAGGCATCTGCGGTCTGCAGGCAACCGCTTTGCGGTCTTCCGGATTACTCCGATCTTGAGGAATCTGCGGTTTCCAGGTAACCGCTTTTTGGGGTCTTCCAGATTACCCCGATCCCTTGGCATCTGCGGTTTCCAGGCAACCGCTTTTTGGGGTCTTCCAGATTACCCCGATCCCTTGGCATCTGTGGTTTTCAGGCAACCGCTTTTTGGGGTCTTCCGGATTACCCCAATCTTGAGGCATCTGGGGTTTCCAGGCAACCGTTTTTTGGGGTCTTCCGGATTACCCCGATCCCGAGGCATCTGCGGTCTGCAGGCAACCGCTTTGGGGTCTTCCGGATTACCCCGATATACCGAAGAATCTGCGGTTTCCAGACAAGCGCTTTTTGGGTCTTCCGTATTACCCCGATCCCGAGGCATCTGCGGTTTCCAGGCAATCGCTTTTTAGAGTCTTCCGGATTACCCCGATCCCAAAGCATCTGCGGTTTCCAGGCAACCGCTTTTTAGGGTCTTCCGGATTACCCCGATCCCGAGGCATCTGCGGTTTCCAGGCAACCGCTTTTTGGGTTCTTCCGGATTACCCCAATCTTGAGGCATCTGGGGTTTCCAGGCAACCGTTTTTTGGGGTCTTCCGGATTATCCCGATCCCGAGGCATCTGCGGTCTGCAGGCAACCGCTTTGGGGTCTTCCGGATTACCCCGATATACCGAAGAATCTGCGGTTTCCAGGCAACCACTTTTTGGGGTCTTCCGGATTACCCCAATCTTGAGGCATCTGCGGTTTCCAGGCAACCGCTTTTTGGGGTCTTCCGGATTACCCCGATATCCCGAGGCATCTGCGGTTTCCAGGCAACCGCTTTTTGGGGTCTTCCGGATTACCCCAATCTTGAGGCATCTGGGGTTTCCAGGCAACCATTTTTTGGGGTCTTCCGGATTACCCCGATCCCGAGGCATCTGCGGTCTGCAGGCAACCGCTTTAGGGTCTTCCGGATTACCCCGATATACCGAAGAATCTGCGGTTTCCAGGCAACCGCTTTTTGGGTCTTCCGGATTACCCCAATCTTGAGGCATCTGCGGTTTCCAGGCAACCGCTTTTTTGGGTCTTCCGTATTACCCCGATCCCGAGGCATCTGCGGTTTCCAGGCAACCGCTTTTTAGAGTCTTCCGGATTACCCCGATCCCGAGGCATCTGCGGTTTCGAGGCAACCGCTTTTTAGGGTCTTCCGGATTACCCCGATCCCGAGGCATCTGCGGTTTCCAGGCAACCGCTTTTTGGGGTCTTCCGGATTACCCCGATATCTCGAGGCGTCTGCGGTTTCCAGGCAACCGCTTTTTGGGGTCTTCCGGATTACCCCGATCTCCCGAGACATCTGCGGTTTCCAGGCAACCGCTTTTTAGGGTCTTCCGGATTACCCCGATCCCGAGGCATATGCGGTTTCCAGGCAACCGCTTTTTGGAGTCTTCCGGATTACCCCGATCCCGAGGCATCTGCGGTTTGCAGATAACCGCTTTGGGGTTTTCCGGATTACCCCGATCTTGAGGAATCTGCGGTTTCCAGGCAACCGCTTTTTGGGGTCTTCCGGATTACCCCAATCTTGAGGCATCTGCGGTTTCCAGGCAACCGCGTTTTTTGGTCTTCCGTATTACCCCGATCCCGAGGCATCTGCGGTTTCCAGGCAACCGCTTTTTGGGATCTTCCGTATTACCCCGATCCCGATGCATTTACGTTTCTAGGCAACCAGTTTTTGGGGTATTTCGGATTACCCCGATCCCGAGGCACTTGTGTTTCTAAGCAACAGCTTTTTGGGGTATTTCGGATTACCCCTGTCCTGAGGAATTTGCGTATCTTGACAACTGCTTTTTGAGGTATTTCATATTACCCTGATCCCGAGGCATTTACGTTTCTAAGCAACCGCTTTTTAGGGTATTTCGGATTACCTCGATCCCGAGGTATTTGCGTTTCTATGCAACTGCTTTTTGGCATATTTCGGAATACCACAGTTCCCGAGGCATTTGCATTTTTGGAAACTGCTTTTTGGGGTATTTCGGATTACCCCGATCCCGAGACATTTGCGTTTCTAAGCAACCGCTTTTTAGGGTATTTGGGATTACCCCGATCCCGACGCATTTGCGTTTCTAGGCAAACATTTTTAGGGTATTTTGGATTACGCCGATTCCGAAGCATTTGTGATTCTAGGCAATGGCTTTTTGGGGTATTTTGGATTATCCCGATCCCGAGGCATTTGCGTTTTTTGGCAACCATTTTTAGGGTATTTCGGATTACCGCGATCCTGAGGTATTTGCGTTTCTAGGCAACTGGTTTTTGTAGTATTTCGGAATACCCCGATCCCGAGGCATTTGTGTTTTAGGAAACCGCTTTTTAGGGTATTTCGGATTACCCCGATCCCGATGCATTTGCGTTTCTAAACAATCGCTTTTTGGGGTATTTGGGATTACCCCGATCCCGACGTATTTGCGGGGTATTTTGGATTACCCCGATCCCGAGGTATTTGCGTTTCAAGGCAACTGCTTTTTGGGGTATTTCGGATTACCCCGATCCCGAGGCATTTGCGTTTCTTGGCAACCATTTTTTGGAGTCTTTTGGATTACCCCGATCCCGAGGCATTTGTGTATCAAGGCAACCGCTTTTTGGGGAATTTCAGATTACTTCGATCCCGTGGCATTTGCATTTCCAGGAAACCGCTTATTGGCGTATTTTGGATTACCTAGATCCCGAGGCATTTGCATTTATGGGCAACCGCTTTTTGGCGTATTTTGGATTACCCCGATCCCGAGGGATTTGCGTTTTAGGAAACCGCTTTTTGGGGTATTTCAGATAACCCTTATCCCGAGGCATTTACGTTTCCAGGCAACTGCTTTTTGGGGTATTTTAGATTACCCTGATCCCGAGGCATTTGCGTTTTTAGGCAACCACTTTTTGGGGTATTTCGGATTACACCGGTCCCGAGGAATTTTTGTTTCTAAGCAACCGCTTTTTGGGTATTTCGGATTACCCCGGTCCCTAGGCATCTGCGGTTTCCAGGCAACCGCTTTTTGGGGTCTTCCGGATTACTCCGATATCCCGAGGCATCTGCGGTTTCCAGGCAACCGCTTTTTGGGGTCATCCGGATTACCCCGATAACCCGAGGTATCTGCGGTTTCCAGGCAACCGCTTTGGATTCTTCCAGATTACCCCGATATCCCAAGGCATCTGCGGTTTCCAGGCAACCGCTTTTTGGGGTCTTCCGGATTACCCCGATCTTGAGGAATCTGCGGTGTCCAGGCAACCACTTTTTGGGGTCTTCCGGATTACCCCAATCTTGAGGCATCTGCGTTTTCCAGGCAACCGCTTTTTGGGGTATTCCGATTACCCCGATCTCGAGGCATCTGCGGTTTCCAGGCAACCCAGGCAACCACTTTTTGGGGTCTTCCGGATTACCCCGATATCCCGAGGCATCTGCGGTTTCTAGGCAACCGCTTTTGGGAGTCTTCCGGATTACCCTGATATCCCGAGGCATCTGCGGTTTCCAGGCAACCACTTTTTGGGGTCTTCCGGATTACCCCGATCCTGAGGCATCTGCGGTTTCCAGGCAACCGCTTTTTGGGGTCTTCTGGATTACCCCGATCTCCCGAGGAATCTGCGGTTTCCAGGCAACCGCTTTTTGGGGTCTTCCGGATTACCCCGATCCCGAGGTATTTGCGGTTTCCAGGCAACCGCTTTTTGCGGTCTTCCGGATTACCCCGATATCCCGAGGCATCTGCGGTTTGCAGGCAACCGCTTTGGGGTCTTCCGGATTACCCGATCTTGAGGAATCTGCGGTTTCGAGGCAACCGCTTTTTGGTGTCTTCCGGATTACCCCGATCCCGAGGCATCTGCGGTTTCCAGGTAACCGCTTTTTGGGGTCTTCCGGATTACCCCATTCTTGAGGCATCTGCGGTTTCTAGGCAACCGCTTTTTGGGGTCTTCCGGATTACCCCGATCCCGAGGCATCTGCGGTCTGCAGGCAACCGCTTTGGGGTCTTCCGGATTACCCCGATCTTGAGGAATTTGCGGTTTCCAGGCAACCGCTTTTTGGGGTCTTCCGGATTACCCCAATCTTGAGGTATCTGCGGTTTCCAGGCAACCGCTTTTTTGGGGCTTCCGTATTACCCCGATCCCGAGGCATCTGCGGTTTCTAGGCAACCGCTTTTTAGGGACTTTCGGATTACCTCGATCCCGAGGCATCTGCGGTTTCCAAGCAACCACTTTTTTGGGGCTTCCAGATTACCCCGATCCAGGGGCATCTGCGGTTTCCAGGCAACCACTTTTTGGGGTCTTCCGGATTACCCCGATCCCGAGGCATCTGCTGTTTCCAGGCAACCGGTTTTTGGGGTCTTCCGGATTACCCCGATCTCCCTAGGCATCTGCGGTTTCAAGGCAACCGCTTTTTAGGGTCTTCCGGATTACCCCGATATCCCGAGGCATCTGCGGTCTGCAGGCAACCGCTTTGCGGTCTTCCGGATAACTCCGATCTTGAGGAATCTGCGGTTTCCAGGTAACCGCTTTTTGGGGTCTTCCAGATTACCCCGATCCCTTGGCATCTGCGGTTTCCAGGCAACCGCTTTTTGGGGTCTTCCAGATTACCCCGATCCCTTGGCATCTGTGGTTTTCAGGCAACCGCTTTTTGGGGTCTTCCGGATTACCCCAATCTTGAGGCATCTGGGGTTTCCAGGCAACCGTTTTTTGGGGTCTTCCGGATTACCCCGATCCCGAGGCATCTGCGGTCTGCAGGCAACCGCTTTGGGGTCTTCCGGATTACCCCGATATACCGAAGAATCTGCGGTTTCCAGACAAGCGCTTTTTGGGTCTTCCGTATTACCCCGATCCCGAGGCATCTGCGGTTTCCAGGCAATCGCTTTTTAGAGTCTTCCGGATTACCCCGATCCCAAAGCATCTGCGGTTTCCAGGCAACCGCTTTTTAGGGTCTTCCGGATTACCCCGATCCCGAGGCATCTGCGGTTTCCAGGCAACCGCTTTTTGGGTTCTTCCGGATTACCCCAATCTTGAGGCATCTGGGGTTTCCAGGCAACCGTTTTTTGGGGTCTTCCGGATTATCCCGATCCCGAGGCATCTGCGGTCTGCAGGCAACCGCTTTGGGGTCTTCCGGATTACCCCGATATACCGAAGAATCTGCGGTTTCCAGGCAACCACTTTTTGGGGTCTTCCGGATTACCCCAATCTTGAGGCATCTGCGGTTTCCAGGCAACCGCTTTTTGGGGTCTTCCGGATTACCCCGATATCCCGAGGCATCTGCGGTTTCCAGGCAACCGCTTTTTGGGGTCTTCCGGATTACCCCAATCTTGAGGCATCTGGGGTTTCCAGGCAACCGTTTTTTGGGGTCTTCCGGATTACCCCGATCCCGAGGCATCTGCGGTCTGCAGGCAACCGCTTTAGGGTCTTCCGGATTACCCCGATATACCGAAGAATCTGCGGTTTCCAGGCAACCGCTTTTTGGGTCTTCCGGATTACCCCAATCTTGAGGCATCTGCGGTTTCCAGGCAACCGCTTTTTTGGGTCTTCCGTATTACCCCGATCCCGAGGCATCTGCGGTTTCCAGGCAACCGCTTTTTAGAGTCTTCCGGATTACCCCGATCCCGAGGCATCTGCGGTTTCGAGGCAACCGCTTTTTAGGGTCTTCCGGATTACCCCGATCCCGAGGCATCTGCGGTTTCCAGGCAACCGCTTTTTGGGGTCTTCCGGATTACCCCGATATCTCGAGGCGTCTGCGGTTTCCAGGCAACCGCTTTTTGGGGTCTTCCGGATTACCCCGATCTCCCGAGACATCTGCGGTTTCCAGGCAACCGCTTTTTAGGGTCTTCCGGATTACCCCGATCCCGAGGCATATGCGGTTTCCAGGCAACCGCTTTTTGGAGTCTTCCGGATTACCCCGATCCCGAGGCATCTGCGGTTTGCAGATAACCGCTTTGGGGTTTTCCGGATTACCCCGATCTTGAGGAATCTGCGGTTTCCAGGCAACCGCTTTTTGGGGTCTTCCGGATTACCCCAATCTTGAGGCATCTGCGGTTTCCAGGCAACCGCGTTTTTTGGTCTTCCGTATTACCCCGATCCCGAGGCATCTGCGGTTTCCAGGCAACCGCTTTTTGGGATCTTCCGGATTACCCCGATATCCCGAGGCAGCTGCGGTTTCCAGGCAACCGCTTTTTGGGGTCTTCCGGATTACCCCGATATCCCGAGGCATCTGCGGTTTCCAGGCAACCGCTTTTTGGGGTCTTCCGGATTACCCCGATATCCCGAGGCATCTGCGGTTTCCAGGTAACCGCTTTTTGGGGTCTTCCGGATTACCCCGATATCCCGAGGCATCTGCGGTTTCCAGGCAACCGCTTTTTGGGGTCTTCGGGATTACCCCAATCTTGAGGCATCTGGGTTTCCAGGCAACCGTTTTTTGGGGTCTTCCGGATTACCCCGATCCCGAGGCATCTGCGGTCTGCAGGCAACCGCTTTGGGGTCTTCCGGATTACCCCGATATACCGAAGAATCTGCGGTTTCCAGGCAACCGCTTTTTAGGGTCTTCCGGATTACCCCAATCTTGAGGCATCTGCGGTTTCCAGGCAACCGCTTTTTTGGGTCTTCCGTATTACCCCGATCCCGAGGCATCTGCGGTTTCCAGGCAACCGCTTTTTATAGTCTTCCGGATTACCCCGATCCCGAGGCATCTGCGGTTTCCAGGAAACCGCTTTTTGGGGTCTTCCGGATTACCCCGATATCCCGAGGCATCTGCAGTTTCCAGGCAACCGCTTTTTAGAGTCTTCCGGATTACCCCAATCTTGAGGCATCTGCGGTTTCCAGGCAACCGCTTTTTTGGGTCTTCTGGATTACCCCGATCCCGAAGCATATGCGGTTTCCAGGCAACCGCTTTTTGGGGTCTTCCGGATTACCCCAATCTTGAGGCATCTGGGGTTTCCAGGCAACCGTTTTTTGGGGTCTTCCGGATTACCCCGATCCCGAGGCATCTGCGGTCTGCAGGCAACCGCTTTGGGGTCTTCCGGATTACCCCGATATACCGAAGAATCTGCGGTTTCCAGGCAACCGCTTTTTTGGTCTTCCTGATTACCCCGATATCCCGAGGCATCTGCGGTTTCCAGGCAACCGCTTTTTGGGGTCTTCCGGATTACCCCGATATCTTGAGGCATCTGCGGTTTCCAGGCAACCGCTTTTTTGGGTCTTCCGGATTACCCCGATCCCGAAGCATATGCGGTTTCCAGGCAACCGCTTTTTGGAGTCTTCCGGATTACTCCGATCCCGAGGCATCTGCGGTTTGCAGATAACCGCTTTGGGGTCTTCCGGATTACCCCGATCTTGAGGAATCTGCGGTTTCCAGGCAACTGCTTTTTGGGGTCTTCCGGATTACCCTAATCTTGAGGCATCTGCGGTTTCCAGGCAACCGCGTTTTTTGGTCTTCCGTATTACCCCGATCCCGAGGCATCTGCGGTTTCCTGACAACTGCTTTTTGGGGTCTTCCGGATTACCCCGATATACCGAGGCATCTGCGGTTTCCAGGCAACCGCTTTTTGGGGTCTTCCGGCTTACCCCGATCTCCCGAGGCATCTGCGGTTTCCAGGCAACCGCTTTTTAGGGTCTTCCGGATTACCCCGATCCCGAGGCATATGCGGTTTCTAGGCAACCACTTTTTGGAGTCTTCCGGATTACCCCGATCCCGAGGCATCTGCGGTTTGCAGATAACCGCTTTGGGGTCTTCCGGATTACCCCGATCCCGAGGCATCTGCGGTTTCCAGGCAACCGCTTTTTTGGGTCTTCCGTATTACCCTGATCTCGAGGCATCTGCGGTTTGCAGGCAACCGCTTTTTGGGGTCTTCTGGATTACCCCGATATACCGAAGAATCTGCAGTTTCCAGGCAACCGCTTTTTGGTCTTCCGGATTACCCTGATCTCCCGAGGCATCTGCGGTTTCCAGGCAACCGCTTTTTAGGGTCTTCCGGATTACCCCGATCTCCCGAGGCATCTGCGGTTTGCAGGCAACCGCTTTTTGAGGTCTTCCTGATTACCCCGATCTCCCGAGGCAACAGCTTTTTAGGGTCTTCCGGATTACCCCGATCCCGAGGCATCTGCGGTTTCCAGGCAACCGCTTTTTAGGGTCTTCCGAATTACCCCGATCCCGAGGCATCTGCGGTTTCCAAACAACCGCTTTTTGGGGTTTTCCGGATTACCCCGATATCCCGAGGCATCTGCGGTTTGCAGGCAACCGCTTTGGGATCTTCCGGATTACCCCGATCGTTAGGCATCTGCGGTTTCCAGGCAACCGCAGATTGGAGCCTTCCGGATTACCTCGATATCCCGAGGCATCTGCGGTTTGCAGGCAACCGCTTTGGGGTCTTCCGGATTACCCCGATCTTGAGGAATCTACGGGTTTCCAGGCAACCGCTTTTTGGGGTCTTCCGGATGATCCCGATCCCGAGGCATCTGCGGTTTCCAGGCAACCGCTTTTTGGGGTCTTCTGGATTACCCCCATATCCCGAGGCATCTGCGGTTTCCAGGCAACCTCTTTTTAGGGTCTTCCGGATTACCCCGATCTCGAGGCATCTGCGGTTTCCAGGCAACCGCTTTTTGGGGTCGTCCAGATTATCCCGATATCCCGAGGCATCTGCGGTTTCCAGGCAACAGCTTTTTGGGGTCTTCCGGATTACCCCGATATCCCGAGGCATCTGCGGTTTCCAAGCAACCGCTTTTTGGGGTCTTCCGGATTACCCCGATATCCCGAGGCATCTGCGGTTTCCAGGCAACCGCTTTTTAGGGTCTTCCGGATTACCCCGATCCCGAGGCATCTGCGGTTTCCAGCCAACCGCTTTTTTGGGTCTTCCGGATTACCCTGATATCCCGAGGCATCTGCGGTTTCCAGGTAACCGCTTTTTGGGATCTTCCGGATTACCCCGATATCCCGAGGCATCTGCGGTTTCCAGGCAACCGCTTTTTGGGGTCTTCCGGATTACCCCGATCTCCCGAGGCATCTGCGGTTTCCAGGCAACCGCTTTTTAGGGTCTTCCGGATTACCCCGATCCCGAGGCATATGCGGTTTCTAGGCAACCACTTTTTGGAGTCTTCCGGATTACTCCGATCCCGAGGCATCTGCGGTTTGCAGATAACCGCTTTGGGGTCTTCCGGATTACCCCGATCCCGAGGCATCTGCGGTTTCCAGGCAACCGCTTTTTTGGGTCTTCCGTATTACCCCGATCCCGAGGCATCTGGGGTTTGCAGGCAACCGCTTTTTGGTGTCTTCCGGATTACCCCGATATACCGAAGAATCTGCAGTTTCCAGGCAACCGCTTTTTGGTCTTCCGGATTACCCCGATCTCCCGAGGCATCTGCGGTTTCCAGGCAACCGCTTTTTAGGGTCTTCCGGATTATCCCGATCTCCCGAGGCATCTGCGGTTTGCAGGCAACCGGTTTTTGCGGTCTTCCGGATTACCCCGATCTCCCGAGGCAACAGCTTTTTAGGGTATTCCGGATTACCCCGATTCCGAGGCATCTGCGGTTTCCAGGCAACCGCTTTTTAGGGTCTTCCGAATTACCCCGATCCCGAGGCATCTGCGGTTTCCAAGCAACCGCAGATTGGAGCCTTCCGGATTACCTCGATATCCCGAGGCATCTGCGGTTTGCAGGCAACCGCTTTGGGGTCTTCCGGATTACCCCGATCTTGAGGAATCTACGGGTTTCCAGGCAACCGCTTTTTGGGGTCTTCCGGATGATCCCGATCCCGAGGCATCTGCGGTTTCCAGGCTACCGCTTTTTGGGGTCTTCTGGATTACCCCCATATCCCGAGGCATCTGCGGTTTCCAGGCAACCTCTTTTTAGGGTCTTCCGGATTACCCCGATCTCGAGGCATCTGCGGTTTCCAGGCAACCGTTTTTTGGGGTCTTCCGGATTACCCCGATATCCCGAGGCATCTGTGGTTTCCAGGCAACCGCTTTTTGGGGTCTTCCGGATTACCCCGATATCCCGAGGCATCTGCGGTTTCCAGGCAACCGCTTTTTAGGGTCTTCCGGATTACCCCGATCCCGAGGTATCTGCGGTTTCCATCCAACCGCTTTTTCGGGTCTTCCGTATTACCCTGATATCCCGAGGCATCTGCGGTTTCTAGGGAACCGCTTTTTGGGGTCTTCCGGATTACCCCGATATCCCGAGGCATCTGCGGTTTCCAGGCAACCGCTTTTTGGGGTCTTCCGGATTACCCCGATCTCCCGAGGCATATGCGGTTTCCAGGCAACCGCTTTTTAGGGTCTTCCGGATTACCCCGATCCCGAGGCATATGCGGTTTCTAGGCAACCACTTTTTAGAGTCTTCCAGATTACCCCGATCCCGAGGCATCTGCGGTTTGCAGATAACCGCTTTGGGGTCTTCCGGATTACCCCGATCCCGAGGCATCTGCGGTTTCCAGGCAACCGCTTTTTTTGGTCTTCCGTATTACCCCGATCCCGAGGCATCTGCGGTTTGCAGGCAACCGCTTTTTGGGGTCTTCCGGATTACCCCGATATACCGAAGAATCTGCAGTTTCCAGGCAACCGCTTTTTTGTCTTCCGGATTACCCCGATCTCCCGAGGCATCTGCGGTTTCCAGGCAACCGCTTTTTAGGGTCTTCCGGATTACCCCGATCTCCCGAGGCATCTGCGGTTTGCAGGCAACCGCTTTTTGCGGTCTTCCGGATTACCCCGATCTCCCGAGGCAACAGCTTTTTAGGGTCTTCCGGATTACCCCGATCCCGAGGCATCTGCGGTTTCCAGGCAACCGCTTTTTAGGGTCGTCCGAATTACCCCGATCCCGAGGCATCTGCGGTTTCCAAACAACCGCTTTTTGGGGTTTTCCGGATTACCCCGATATCCCGAGGCATCTGCGGTTTGCAGGCAACCGCTTTGGGATCTTCCGGATTACCCCGATCTTGAGGTATCTGCGGTTTCCAGGCAACCGCAGATTGGAGCCTTCCGCATTACCTCGATATCCCGAGGCATCTGCGGTTTGCAGGCAACCGCTTTGGGTTTTCTGGATTACCCCCATATCCCGAGGCATCTGCGGTTTCCAGGCAACCTCTTTTTAGGGTCTTTCGGATTACCCCGATCTCGAGGCATCTGCGGTTTCCAGGCAACCGCTTTTTGGGGTCTTCCGGATTACCCCGATATCCCGAGGAATCTGCGGTTTCCAGGTAACCGCTTTTTAGGGTCTTCCGGATTATCCCGATCCCGAGGCATCTGCGGTTTCCAGCCAACCGCTTTTTCGGGTCTTCCGGATTACCCTGATATCCCGAGGCATCTGCGGTTTCCAGGTAACCGCTTTTTGGGGTCTTTCAGATAACCCTGATCCCGAGACATTTACGTTTCTTGGCAACTCCTTTTTGGGGTATTTCAGATTACCCAGATCCCGAGGAAGTTGCGTTTTTACGCAATCGCTTCTTAGGGTATTTTGGATTACCCCGATCCCGATGCATTTACGTTTCTAGGCAACCAGTTTTTGGGGTATTTCGGATTACCCCGATCCCGAGGCACTTGCGTTTCTAAGCAACAGCTTTTTGGGGTATTTCGGATTACCCCTGTCCTGAGGAATTTGCGTATCTTGACAACTGCTTTTTGAGGTATTTCATATTACCCTGATCCCGAGGCATTTACGTTTCTAAGCAACCGCTTTTTAGGGTATTTCAGATTACCTCGATCCCGAGGTATTTGCGTTTCTATGCAACTGCTTTTTGGCATATTTTGGAATACCACAGTTCCCGAGGCATTTGCATTTTTGGAAACTGCTTTTTGGGGTATTTCGGATTACCCCGATCCCGAGACATTTGCGTTTCTAAGCAACCGCTTTTTAGGGTATTTGGGATTACCCCGATCCCGACGCATTTGCGTTTCTAGGCAAACGTTTTTAGGGTATTTTGTATTACGCCGATTCCGAAGCATTTGTGATTCTAGGCAATGGCTTTTTGGGGTATTTTGGATTATCCCGATCCCGAGGCATTTGCGTTTTTTGGCAACTATTTTTAGGGTATTTCGGATTACCGCGATCCTGAGGTATTTGCATTTCTAGGCAACTGGTTTTTGTAGTATTTCGGAATACCCCGATCCCGAGGCATTTGTGTTTTAGGAAACCGCTTTTTAGGGTATTTCGGATTACCCCGATCCTGATGCATTTGCGTTTCTAAGCAATCGCTTTTTGGGGTATTTGGGATTACCCCGATCCCGACGTATTTGCGGGGTATTTTGGATTACCCCGATCCCGAGGTATTTGCGTTTCAAGGCAACTGCTTTTTGGGGTATTTCGGATTACCCCGATCCCGAGGCATTTGCGTTTCTTGGCAACCATTTTTTGGAGTCTTTTGGATTACCTCGATCCCGAGGCATTTGTGTATCAAGGCAACCGCTTTTTGGGGAATTTCAGATTACTTCGATCCCGTGGCATTTGCATTTCCAGGAAACCGCTTATTGGCGTATTTTGGATTACCTAGATCCCGAGGCATTTGCATTTATGGGCAACCGCTTTTTGGCGTATTTTGGATTACCCCGATCCCGAGGGATTTGCGTTTTAGGAAACCGCTTTTTGGGGTATTTCAGATAACCCTTATCCCGAGGCATTTACGTTTCCAGGCAACTGCTTTTTGGGGTATTTTAGATTACCCTGATCCCGAGGCATTTGCGTTTTTAGGCAACCACTTTTTGGGGTATTTCGGATTACCCCGGTCCCGAGGAATTTTTGTTTCTAAACAACCGCTTTTTGGGTATTTCGGATTACCCCGGTCCCTAGGCATCTGCGGTTTCCAGGCAACCGCTTTTTGGGGTCTTCCGGATTACTCCGATATCCCGAGGCATCTGCGGTTTCCAGGCAACCGCTTTTTGGGGTCATCCGGATTACCCCGATAACCCGAGGTATCTGCGGTTTCCAGGCAACCGCTTTGGATTCTTCCAGATTACCCCGATATCCCAAGGCATCTGCGGTTTCCAGGCAACCGCTTTTTGGGGTCTTCCGGATTACCCCGATCTTGAGGAATCTGCGGTGTCCAGGCAACCACTTTTTGGGGTCTTCCGGATTACCCCAATCTTGAGGCATCTGCGTTTTCCAGGCAACCGCTTTTTGGGGTATTCCGGATTACCCCGATCTCGAGGCATCTGCGGTTTCCAGGCAACCCAGGCAACCACTTTTTGGGGTCTTCCGGATTACCCCGATATCCCGAGGCATCTGCGGTTTCTAGGCAACCGCTTTTGGGAGTCTTCCGGATTACCCTGATATCCCGAGGCATCTGCGGTTTCCAGGCAACCACTTTTTGGGGTCTTCCGGATTACCCCGATCCTGAGGCATCTGCGGTTTCCAGGCAACCGCTTTTTGGGGTCTTCTGAATTACCCCGATCTCCCGAGGAATCTGCGGTTTCCAGGCAACCGCTTTTTGGGGTCTTCCGGATTACCCCGATCCCGAGGTATTTGCGGTTTCCAGGCAACCGCTTTTTGCGGTCTTCCGGATTACCCCGATATCCCGAGGCATCTACGGTTTGCAGGCAACCGCTTTGGGGTCTTCCGGATTACCCGATCTTGAGGAATCTGCGGTTTCGAGGCAACCGCTTTTTGGTGTCTTCCGGATTACCCAGATCCCGAGGCATCTGCGGTTTCCAGGCAACCGCTTTTTGGGGTCTTCCGGATTACCCCATTCTTGAGGCATCTGCGGTTTCTAGGCAACCGCTTTTTGGGGTCTTCCGGATTACCCCGATCCCGAGGCATCTGCGGTCTGCAGGCAACCGCTTTGGGGTCTTCCGGATTACCCCGATCTTGAGGAATTTGCGGTTTCCAGGCAACCGCTTTTTGGGGTCTTCCGGATTACCCCAATCTTGAGGTATCTGCGGTTTCCAGGCAACCGCTTTTTTGGGGCTTCCGTATTACCCCGATCCCGAGGCATCTGCGGTTTCTAGGCAACCGCTTTTTAGGGACTTTCGGATTACCTCGATCCCGAGGCATCTGCGGTTTCCAAGCAACCACTTTTTTGGGGCTTCCAGATTACCCCGATCCAGGGGCATCTGCGGTTTCCAGGCAACCACTTTTTGGGGTCTTCCGGATTACCCCGATCCCGAGGCATCTGCTGTTTCCAGGCAACCGGTTTTTGGGGTCTTCCGGATTACCCCGATCTCCCTAGGCATCTGCGGTTTCAAGGCAACCGCTTTTTAGGGTCTTCCGGATTACCCCGATATCCCGAGGCATCTGCGGTCTGCAGGCAACCGCTTTGCGGTCTTCCGGATTACTCCGATCTTGAGGAATCTGCGGTTTCCAGGTAACCGCTTTTTGGGGTCTTCCAGATTACCCCGATCCCTTGGCATCTGCGGTTTCCAGGCAACCGCTTTTTGGGGTCTTCCAGATTACCCCGATCCCTTGGCATCTGTGGTTTTCAGGCAACCGCTTTTTGGGGTCTTCCGGATTACCCCAATCTTGAGGCATCTGGGGTTTCCAGGCAACCGTTTTTTGGGGTCTTCCGGATTACCCCGATCCCGAGGCATCTGCGGTCTGCAGGCAACCGCTTTGGGGTCTTCCGGATTACCCCGATATACCGAAGAATCTGCGGTTTCCAGGCAAGCGCTTTTTGGGTCTTCCGTATTACCCCGATCCCGAGGCATCTGCGGTTTCCAGGCAATCGCTTTTTAGAGTCTTCCGGATTACCCCGATCCCAAAGCATCTGCGGTTTCCAGGCAACCGCTTTTTAGGGTCTTCCGGATTACCCCGATCCCGAGGCATCTGCGGTTTCCAGGCAACCGCTTTTTGGGGTCTTCCGGATTACCCCAATCTTGAGGCATCTGGGGTTTCCAGGCAACCGTTTTTTGGGGTCTTCCGGATTATCCCGATCCCGAGGCATCTGCGGTCTGCAGGCAACCGCTTTGGGGTCTTCCGGATTACCCCGATATACCGAAGAATCTGCGGTTTCCAGGCAACCACTTTTTGGGGTCTTCCGGATTACCCCAATCTTGAGGCATCTGCGGTTTCCAGGCAACCGCTTTTTGGGGTCTTCCGGATTACCCCGATATCCCGAGGCATCTGCGGTTTCCAGGCAACCGCTTTTTGGGGTCTTCCGGATTACCCCAATCTTGAGGCATCTGGGGTTTCCAGGCAACCGTTTTTTGGGGTCTTCCGGATTACCCCGATCCCGAGGCATCTGCGGTCTGCAGGCAACCGCTTTAGGGTCTTCCGGATTACCCCGATATACCGAAGAATCTGCGGTTTCCAGGCAACCGCTTTTTGGGTCTTCCGGATTACCCCAATCTTGAGGCATCTGCGGTTTCCAGGCAACCGCTTTTTTGGGTCTTCCGTATTACCCCGATCCCGAGGCATCTGCGGTTTCCAGGCAACCGCTTTTTAGAGTCTTCCGGATTACCCCGATCCCGAGGCATCTGCGGTTTCGAGGCAACCGCTTTTTAGGGTCTTCCGGATTACCCCGATCCCGAGGCATCTGCGGTTTCCAGGCAACCGCTTTTTGGGGTCTTCCGGATTACCCCGATATCTCGAGGCGTCTGCGGTTTCCAGGCAACCGCTTTTTGGGGTCTTCCGGATTACCCCGATCTCCCGAGACATCTGCGGTTTCCAGGCAACCGCTTTTTAGGGTCTTCCGGATTACCCCGATCCCGAGGCATATGCGGTTTCCAGGCAACCGCTTTTTGGAGTCTTCCGGATTACCCCGATCCCGAGGCATCTGCGGTTTGCAGATAACCGCTTTGGGGTTTTCCGGATTACCCCGATCTTGAGGAATCTGCGGTTTCCAGGCAACCGCTTTTTGGGGTCTTCCGGATTACCCCAATCTTGAGGCATCTGCGGTTTCCAGGCAACCGCGTTTTTTGGTCTTCCGTATTACCCCGATCCCGAGGCATCTGCGGTTTCCAGGCAACCGCTTTTTGGGGTCTTCCGGATTACCCCGATATCCCGAGGCAGCTGCGGTTTCCAGGCAACCGCTTTTTGGGGTCTTCCGGATTACCCCGATATCCCGAGGCATCTGCGGTTTCCAGGCAACCGCTTTTTGGGGTCTTCCGGATTACCCCGATATCCCGAGGCATCTGCGGTTTCCAGGTAACCGCTTTTTGGGGTCTTCCGGATTACCCCGATATCCCGAGGCATCTGCGGTTTCCAGGCAACCGCTTTTTGGGGTCTTCGGGATTACCCCAATCTTGAGGCATCTGGGTTTCCAGGCAACCATTTTTTGGGGTCTTCCGGATTACCCCGATCCCGAGGCATCTGCGGTCTGCAGGCAACCGCTTTGGGGTCTTCCGGATTACCCCGATATACCGAAGAATCTGCGGTTTCCAGGCAACCGCTTTTTAGGGTCTTCCGGATTACCCCAATCTTGAGGCATCTGCGGTTTCCAGGCAACCGCTTTTTTGGGTCTTCCGTATTACCCCGATCCCGAGGCATCTGCGGTTTCCAGGCAACCGCTTTTTATAGTCTTCCGGATTACCCCGATCCCGAGGCATCTGCGGTTTCCAGGAAACCGCTTTTTGGGGTCTTCCGGATTATCCCGATATCCCGAGGCATCTGCAGTTTCCAGGCAACCGCTTTTTAGAGTCTTCCGGATTACCCCAATCTTGAGGCATCTGCGGTTTCCAGGCAACCGCTTTTTTGGGTCTTCTGGATTACCCCGATCCCGAAGCATATGCGGTTTCCAGGCAACCGCTTTTTGGGGTCTTCCGGATTACCCCAATCTTGAGGCATCTGGGGTTTCCAGGCAACCGTTTTTTGGGGTCTTCCGGATTACCCTGATCCCGAGGCATCTGCGGTCTGCAGGCAACCGCTTTGGGGTCTTCCGGATTACCCCGATATACCGAAGAATCTGCGGTTTCCAGGCAACCGCTTTTTTGGTCTTCCTGATTACCCCGATATCCCGAGGCATCTGCGGTTTCTAGGCAACCGCTTTTTGGGGTCTTCCGGATTACCCCGATATCTTGAGGCATCTGCGGTTTCCAGGCAACCGCTTTTTTGGGTCTTCCGGATTACCCCGATCCCGAGGCATATGCGGTTTCTAGGCAACCACTTTTTGGAGTCTTCCGGATTACCCCGATCCCGAGGCATCTGCGGTTTGCAGATAACCGCTTTGGGGTCTTCCGGATTACCCCGATCCCGAGGCATCTGCGGTTTCCAGGCAACCGCTTTTTTGGGTCTTCCGTATTACCCCGATCCCGATGCATCTGCGGTTTGCAGGCAACCGCTTTTTGGGGTCTTCTGGATTACCCCGATATACCGAAGAATCTGCAGTTTCCAGGCAACCGCTTTTTGGTCTTCCGGATTACCCCGATCTCCCGAGGCATCTGCGGTTTCCAGGCAACCGCTTTTTAGGGTCTTCCGGATTACCCCGATCTCCCGAGGCATCTGCGGTTTGCAGGCAACCGCTTTTTGCGGTCTTCCTGATTACCCCGATCTCCCGAGGCAACAGCTTTTTAGGGTCTTCCGGATTACCCCGATCCCGAGGCATCTGCGGTTTCCAGGCAACCGCTTTTTAGGGTCTTCCGAATTACCCCGATCCCGAGGCATCTGCGGTTTCCAAACAACCGCTTTTTGGGGTTTTCCGGATTACCCCGATATCCCGAGGCATCTGCGGTTTGCAGGCAACCGCTTTGGGATCTTCCGGATTACCCCGATCTTGAGGCATCTGCGGTTTCCAGGCAACCGCAGATTGGAGCCTTCCGGATTACCTCGATATCCCGAGGCATCTGCGGTTTGCAGGCAACCGCTTTGGGGTCTTCCGGATTACCCCGATCTTGAGGAATCTACGGGTTTCCAGGCAACCGCTTTTTGGGGTCTTCCGGATGATCCCGATCCTGAGGCATCTGCGGTTTCCAGGCAACCGCTTTTTGGGGTCTTCTGGATTACCCCCATATCCCGAGGCATCTGCGGTTTCCAGGCAACCTCTTTTTAGGGTCTTCCGGATTACCCCGATCTCGAGGCATCTGCGGTTTCCAGGCAACCGCTTTTTGGGGTCTTCCAGATTATCCCGATATCCCGAGGCATCTGCGGTTTCCAGGCAACAGCTTTTTGGGGTCTTCCGGATTACCCCGATATCCCGAGGCATCTGCGGTTTCCAAGCAACCGCTTTTTGGGGTCTTCCGGATTACCCCGATATCCCGAGGCATCTGCGGTTTCCAGGCAACCGCTTTTTAGGGTCTTCCGGATTACCCCGATCCCGAGGCATCTGCGGTTTCCAGCCAACCGCTTTTTCGGGTCTTCCGGATTACCCTGATATCCCGAGGCATCTGCGGTTTCCAGGTAACCGCTTTTTGGGATCTTCCGGATTACCCCGATATCCCGAGGCATCTGCGGTTTCCAGGCAACCGCTTTTTGGGGTCTTCCGGATTACCCCGATCTCCCGAGGCATCTGCGGTTTCCAGGCAACCGCTTTTTAGGGTCTTCCGGATTACCCCGATCCCGAGGCATATGCGGTTTCTAGGCAACCACTTTTTGGAGTCTTCCGGATTACTCCGATCCCGAGGCATCTGCGGTTTGCAGATAACCGCTTTGGGGTCTTCCAGATTACCCCGATCCCGAGGCATCTGCGGTTTCCAGGCAACCGCTTTTTTGGGTCTTCCGTATTACCCCGATCCCGAGGCATCTGGGGTTTGCAGGCAACCGCTTTTTGGTGTCTTCCGGATTACCCCGATATACCGAAGAATCTGCAGTTTCCAGGCAACCGCTTTTTGGTCTTCCGGATTACCCCGATCTCCCGAGGCATCTGCGGTTTCCAGGCAACCGCTTTTTAGGGTCTTCCGGATTATCCCGATCTCCCGAGGCATCTGCGGTTTGCAGGCAACCGGTTTTTGCGGTCTTCCGGATTACCCCGATCTCCCGAGGCAACAGCTTTTTAGGGTCTTCCGAATTACCCCGATCCCGAGGCATCTGCGGTTTCCAAGCAACCGCAGATTGGAGCCTTCCGGATTACCTCGATATCCCGAGGCATCTGCGGTTTGCAGGCAACCGCTTTGGGGTCTTCCGGATTACCCCGATCTTGAGGAATCTACGGGTTTCCAGGCAACCGCTTTTTGGGGTCTTCCGGATGATCCCGATCCCGAGGCATCTGCGGTTTCCAGGCTACCGCTTTTTGGGGTCTTCTGGATTACCCCCATATCCTGAGGCATCTGCGGTTTCCAGGCAACCTCTTTTTAGGGTCTTCCGGATTACCCCGATCTCGAGGCATCTGCGGTTTCCAGGCAACCGTTTTTTGGGGTCTTCCAGATTATCCCGATATCCCGAGGCATCTGCGGTTTCAGGCAACAGCTTTTTGGGGTCTTCCGGATTACCCCGATATCCCGAGGCATCTGCGGTTTCCAGGCAACCGCTTTTTGGGGTCTTCCGGATTACCCCGATATCCCGAGGCATCTGCGGTTTCCAGGCAACCGCTTTTTAGGGTCTTCCGGATTACCCCGATCCCGAGGTATCTGCGGTTTCCAGCCAACCGCTTTTTCGGGTCTTCCGGATTACCCTGATATCCCGAGGCATCTGCGGTTTCTAGGTAACCACTTTTTGGGGTCTTCCGGATTACCCCGATATCCCGAGGCATCTGCGGTTTCCAGGCAACCGCTTTTTGGGGTCTTCCGGATTACCCCGATCTCCCGAGGCATATGCGGTTTCCAGGCAACCGCTTTTTAGGGTCTTCCGGATTACCCCGATCCCGAGGCATATGCGGTTTCTAGGCAACCACTTTTTAGAGTCTTCCAGATTACCCCGATCCCGAGGCATCTGCGGTTTGCAGATAACCGCTTTGGGGTCTTCCGGATTACCCCGATCCCGAGGCATCTGCGGTTTCCAGGCAACCGCTTTTTTTGGTCTTCCGTATTACCCCGATCCCGAGGCATCTGCGGTTTGCAGGCAACCGCTTTTTGGGGTCTTCCGGATTACCCCGATATACCGAAGAATCTGCAGTTTCCAGGCAACCGCTTTTTTGTCTTCCGGATTACCCCGATCTCCCGAGGCATCTGCGGTTTCCAGGCAACCGCTTTTTAGGGTCTTCCGGATTACCCCGATCTCCCGAGGCATCTGCGGTTTGCAGGCAACCGCTTTTTGCGGTCTTCCGGATTACCCCGATCTCCCGAGGCAACAGCTTTTTAGGGTCTTCCGGATTACCCCGATCCCGAGGCATCTGCGGTTTCCAGGCAACCACTTTTTAGGGTCGTCCGAATTACCCCGATCCCGAGGCATCTGCGGTTTCCAAACAACCGCTTTTTGGGGTTTTCCGGATTACCCCGATATCCCGAGGCATCTGCGGTTTGCAGGCAACCGCTTTGGGATCTTCCGGATTACCCCGATCTTGAGGTATCTGCGGTTTCCAGGCAACCGCAGATTGGAGCCTTCCGCATTACCTCGATATCCCGAGGCATCTGCGGTTTGCAGGCAACCGCTTTGGGTCTTCTGGATTACCCCCATATCCCGAGGCATCTGCGGTTTCCAGGCAACCTCTTTTTAGGGTCTTCCGGATTACCCCGATCTCGAGGCATCTGCGGTTTCCAGGCAACCGCTTTATGGGGTCTTCCAGATTATCCCGATATCCCGAGACATCTGCGGTTTCTAGGCAACAGCTTTTTGGGGTCTTCCGGATTACCCCGATATCCCGAGGCATCTGCGGTTTCCAGGCAACCGCTTTTTGGGGTCTTCCGGATTACCCCGATATCCCGAGGAATCTGCGGTTTCCAGGCAACCGCTTTTTAGGGTCTTCCGGATTATCCCGATCCCGAGGCATCTGCGGTTTCCAGCCAACCGCTTTTTCGGGTCTTCCGGATTACCCTGATATCCCGAGGCATCTGCGGTTTCCAGGTAACCGCTTTTTGGGGTCTTTCAGATAACCCTGATCCCGAGACATTTACGTTTCTTGGCAACTCCTTTTTGGGGTATTTCAGATTACCCAGATCCCGAGGAATTTGCGTTTTTACGCAATCGCTTTTTAGGGTATTTTGGATTACCCCGATCCCGATGCATTTACGTTTCTAGGACCCCAGTTTTTGGGGTATTTCGGATTACCCCGATCCCGAGGCACTTGCGTTTCTAAGCAACAGCTTTTTGGGGTATTTCGGATTACCCCTGTCCTGAGGAATTTGCGTATCTTGACAACTGCTTTTTGAGGTATTTCATATTACCCTGATCCCGAGGCATTTACGTTTCTAAGCAACCGCTTTTTAGGGTATTTCAGATTACCTCGATCCCGAGGTATTTGCGTTTCTATGCAACTGCTTTTTGGCATATTTCGGAATACCACAGTTCCCGAGGCATTTGCATTTTTGGAAACTGCTTTTTGGGGTATTTCGGATTACCCCGATCCCGAGACATTTGCGTTTCTAAGCAACTGCTTTTTAGGGTATTTGGGATTACCCCGATCCCGACGCATTTGCGTTTCTAGGCAAACGTTTTTAGGGTATTTTGTATTACGCCGATTCCGAAGCATTTGTGATTCTAGGCAATGGCTTTTTGGGGTATTTTGGATTATCCCGATCCCGAGGCATTTGCGTTTTTTGGCAACCATTTTTAGGGTATTTCGGATTACCGCGATCCTGAGGTATTTGCATTTCTAGGCAACTGGTTTTTGTAGTATTTCGGAATACCCCGATCCCGAGGCATTTGTGTTTTAGGAAACCGCTTTTTAGGGTATTTCGGATTACCCCGATCCCGATGCATTTGCGTTTCTAAGCAATCGCTTTTTGGGGTATTTGGGATTACCCCGATCCCGACGTATTTGCGGGGTATTTTGGATTACCCCGATCCCGAGGTATTTGCGTTTCAAGGCAACTGCTTTTTGGGGTATTTCGGATTACCCCGATCCCGAGGCATTTGCGTTTCTTGGCAACCATTTTTTGGAGTCTTTTGGATTACCCCGATCCCGAGGCATTTGTGTATCAAGGCAACCGCTTTTTGGGGAATTTCAGATTACTTCGATCCCGTGGCATTTGCATTTCCAGGAAACCGCTTATTGGCGTATTTTGGATTACCTAGATCCCGAGGCATTTGCATTTATGGGCAACCGCTTTTTGGCGTATTTTGGATTACCCCGATCCCGAGGGATTTGCGTTTTAGGAAACCGCTTTTTGGGGTATTTCAGATAACCCTTATCCCGAGGCATTTACGTTTCCAGGCAACTGCTTTTTGGGGTATTTTAGATTACCCTGATCCCGAGGCATTTGCGTTTTTAGGCAACCACTTTTTGGGGTATTTCGGATTACCCCGGTCCCGAGGAATTTTTGTTTCTAAGCAACCGCTTTTTGGGTATTTCGGATTACCCCGGTCCCTAGGCATCTGCGGTTTCCAGGCAACCGCTTTTTGGGGTCTTCCGGATTACTCCGATATCCCGAGGCATCTGCGGTTTCCAGGCAACCGCTTTTTGGGGTCATCCGGATTACCCCGATAACCCGAGGTATCTGCGGTTTCCAGGCAACCGCTTTGGATTCTTCCGGATTACCCCGATATCCCAAGGCATCTGCGGTTTCCAGGCAACCGCTTTTTGGGGTCTTCCGGATTACCCCGATCTTGAGGAAACTGCGGTGTCCAGGCAACCACTTTTTGGGGTCTTCCAGATTACCCCAATCTTGAGGCATCTGCGTTTTCCAGGCAACCGCTTTTTGGGGTATTCCGGATTACCCCGATCTCGAGGCATCTGCGGTTTCCAGGCAACCCAGGCAACCACTTTTTGGGGTCTTCCGGATTACCCCGATATCCCGAGGCATCTGCGGTTTCTAGGCAACCGCTTTTGGGAGTCTTCCGGATTACCCTGATATCCCGAGGCATCTGCGGTTTCCAGGCAACCACTTTTTGGGGTCTTCCGGATTACCCCGATCCTGAGGCATCTGCGGTTTCCAGGCAACCGCTTTTTGGGGTCTTCTGGATTACCCCGATCTCCCGAGGAATCTGCGGTTTCCAGGCAACCGCTTTTTGGGGTCTTCCGGATTACCCCGATCCCGAGGTATTTGCGGTTTCCAGGCAACCGCTTTTTGCGGTCTTCCGGATTACCCCGATATCCCGAGGCATCTGCGGTTTGCAGGCAACCGCTTTGGGGTCTTCCGGATTACCCGATCCCGAGGCATCTGCGGTTTCCAGGCAACCGCTTTTTGGGGTCTTCCGGATTACCCCATTCTTGAGGCATCTGCGGTTTCTAGGCAACCGCTTTTTGGGGTCTTCCGGATTACCCCGATCCCGAGGCATCTGCGGTCTGCAGGCAACCGCTTTGGGGTCTTCCGGATTACCCCGATCTTGAGGAATTTGCGGTTTCCAGGCAACCGCTTTTTGGGGTCTTCCGGATTACCCCAATCTTGAGGTATCTGCGGTTTCCAGGCAACCGCTTTTTTGGGGCTTCCGTATTACCCCGATCCCGAGGCATCTGCGGTTTCTAGGCAACCGCTTTTTAGGGACTTTCGGATTACCTCGATCCCGAGGCATCTGCGGTTTCCAAGCAACCACTTTTTTGGGGCTTCCGGATTACCCCGATCCAGGGGCATCTGCGGTTTCCAGGCAACCACTTTTTGGGGTCTTCCAGATTATCCCGATATCCCGAGGCATCTGCGGTTTCAGGCAACAGCTTTTTGGGGTCTTCCGGATTACCCCGATATCCCGAGGCATCTGCGGTTTCCAGGCAACCGCTTTTTGGGGTCTTCCGGATTAACCCGATATCCCGAGGCATCTGCGGTTTCCAGGCAACCGCTTTTTAGGGTCTTCCGGATTACCCCGATCCCGAGGTATCTGCGGTTTCCAGCCAACCGCTTTTTCGGGTCTTCCGGATTACCCTGATATCCCGAGGCATCTGCGGTTTCTAGGTAACCACTTTTTGGGGTCTTCCGGATTACCCCGATATCCCGAGGCATCTGCGGTTTCCAGGCAACCGCTTTTTGGGGTCTTCCGGATTACCCCGATCTCCCGAGGCATATGCGGTTTCCAGGCAACCGCTTTTTAGGGTCTTCCGGATTACCCCGATCCCGAGGCATATGCGGTTTCTAGGCAACCACTTTTTAGAGTCTTCCAGATTACCCCGATCCCGAGGCATCTGCGGTTTGCAGATAACCGCTTTGGGGTCTTCCGGATTACCCCGATCCCGAGGCATCTGCGGTTTCCAGGCAACCGCTTTTTTTGGTCTTCCGTATTACCCCGATCCCGAGGCATCTGCGGTTTGCAGGCAACCGCTTTTTGGGGTCTTCCGGATTACCCCGATATACCGAAGAATCTGCAGTTTCCAGGCAACCGCTTTTTTGTCTTCCGGATTACCCCGATCTCCCGAGGCATCTGCGGTTTCCAGGCAACCGCTTTTTAGGGTCTTCCGGATTACCCCGATCTCCCGAGGCATCTGCGGTTTGCAGGCAACCGCTTTTTGCGGTCTTCCGGATTACCCCGATCTCCCGAGGCAACAGCTTTTTAGGGTCTTCCGGATTACCCCGATCCCGAGGCATCTGCGGTTTCCAGGCAACCACTTTTTAGGGTCGTCCGAATTACCCCGATCCCGAGGCATCTGCGGTTTCCAAACAACCGCTTTTTGGGGTTTTCCGGATTACCCCGATATCCCGAGGCATCTGCGGTTTGCAGGCAACCGCTTTGGGATCTTCCGGATTACCCCGATCTTGAGGTATCTGCGGTTTCCAGGCAACCGCAGATTGGAGCCTTCCGCATTACCTCGATATCCCGAGGCATCTGCGGTTTGCAGGCAACCGCTTTGGGTCTTCTGGATTACCCCCATATCCCGAGGCATCTGCGGTTTCCAGGCAACCTCTTTTTAGGGTCTTCCGGATTACCCCGATCTCGAGGCATCTGCGGTTTCCAGGCAACCGCTTTATGGGGTCTTCCAGATTATCCCGATATCCCGAGGCATCTGCGGTTTCTAGGCAACAGCTTTTTGGGGTCTTCCGGATTACCCCGATATCCCGAGGCATCTGCGGTTTCCAGGCAACCGCTTTTTGGGGTCTTCCGGATTACCCCGATATCCCGAGGAATCTGCGGTTTCCAGGCAACCGCTTTTTAGGGTCTTCCGGATTATCCCGATCCCGAGGCATCTGCGGTTTCCAGCCAACCGCTTTTTCGGGTCTTCCGGATTACCCTGATATCCCGAGGCATCTGCGGTTTCCAGGTAACCGCTTTTTGGGGTCTTTCAGATAACCCTGATCCCGAGACATTTACGTTTCTTGGCAACTCCTTTTTGGGGTATTTCAGATTACCCAGATCCCGAGGAATTTGCGTTTTTACGCAATCGCTTTTTAGGGTATTTTGGATTACCCCGATCCCGATGCATTTACGTTTCTAGGACCCCAGTTTTTGGGGTATTTCGGATTACCCCGATCCCGAGGCACTTGCGTTTCTAAGCAACAGCTTTTTGGGGTATTTCGGATTACCCCTGTCCTGAGGAATTTGCGTATCTTGACAACTGCTTTTTGAGGTATTTCATATTACCCTGATCCCGAGGCATTTACGTTTCTAAGCAACCGCTTTTTAGGGTATTTCAGATTACCTCGATCCCGAGGTATTTGCGTTTCTATGCAACTGCTTTTTGGCATATTTCGGAATACCACAGTTCCCGAGGCATTTGCATTTTTGGAAACTGCTTTTTGGGGTATTTCGGATTACCCCGATCCCGAGACATTTGCGTTTCTAAGCAACTGCTTTTTAGGGTATTTGGGATTACCCCGATCCCGACGCATTTGCGTTTCTAGGCAAACGTTTTTAGGGTATTTTGTATTACGCCGATTCCGAAGCATTTGTGATTCTAGGCAATGGCTTTTTGGGGTATTTTGGATTATCCCGATCCCGAGGCATTTGCGTTTTTTGGCAACCATTTTTAGGGTATTTCGGATTACCGCGATCCTGAGGTATTTGCATTTCTAGGCAACTGGTTTTTGTAGTATTTCGGAATACCCCGATCCCGAGGCATTTGTGTTTTAGGAAACCGCTTTTTAGGGTATTTCGGATTACCCCGATCCCGATGCATTTGCGTTTCTAAGCAATCGCTTTTTGGGGTGTTTGGGATTACCCCGATCCCGACGTATTTGCGGGGTATTTTGGATTACCCCGATCCCGAGGTATTTGCGTTTCAAGGCAACTGCTTTTTGGGGTATTTCGGATTACCCCGATCCCGAGGCATTTGCGTTTCTTGGCAACCATTTTTTGGAGTCTTTTGGATTACCCCGATCCCGAGGCATTTGTGTATCAAGGCAACCGCTTTTTGGGGAATTTCAGATTACTTCGATCCCGTGGCATTTGCATTTCCAGGAAACCGCTTATTGGCGTATTTTGGATTACCTAGATCCCGAGGCATTTGCATTTATGGGCAACCGCTTTTTGGCGTATTTTGGATTACCCCGATCCCGAGGGATTTGCGTTTTAGGAAACCGCTTTTTGGGGTATTTCAGATAACCCTTATCCCGAGGCATTTACGTTTCCAGGCAACTGCTTTTTGGGGTATTTTAGATTACCCTGATCCCGAGGCATTTGCGTTTTTAGGCAACCACTTTTTGGGGTATTTCGGATTACCCCGGTCCCGAGGAATTTTTGTTTCTAAGCAACCGCTTTTTGGGTATTTCGGATTACCCCGGTCCCTAGGCATCTGCGGTTTCCAGGCAACCGCTTTTTGGGGTCTTCCGGATTACTCCGATATCCCGAGGCATCTGCGGTTTCCAGGCAACCGCTTTTTGGGGTCATCCGGATTACCCCGATAACCCGAGGTATCTGCGGTTTCCAGGCAACCGCTTTGGATTCTTCCGGATTACCCCGATATCCCAAGGCATCTGCGGTTTCCAGGCAACCGCTTTTTGGGGTCTTCCGGATTACCCCGATCTTGAGGAAACTGCGGTGTCCAGGCAACCACTTTTTGGGGTCTTCCAGATTACCCCAATCTTGAGGCATCTGCGTTTTCCAGGCAACCGCTTTTTGGGGTATTCCGGATTACCCCGATCTCGAGGCATCTGCGGTTTCCAGGCAACCCAGGCAACCACTTTTTGGGGTCTTCCGGATTACCCCGATATCCCGAGGCATCTGCGGTTTCTAGGCAACCGCTTTTGGGAGTCTTCCGGATTACCCTGATATCCCGAGGCATCTGCGGTTTCCAGGCAACCACTTTTTGGGGTCTTCCGGATTACCCCGATCCTGAGGCATCTGCGGTTTCCAGGCAACCGCTTTTTGGGGTCTTCTGGATTACCCCGATCTCCCGAGGAATCTGCGGTTTCCAGGCAACCGCTTTTTGGGGTCTTCCGGATTACCCCGATCCCGAGGTATTTGCGGTTTCCAGGCAACCGCTTTTTGCGGTCTTCCGGATTACCCCGATATCCCGAGGCATCTGCGGTTTGCAGGCAACCGCTTTGGGGTCTTCCGGATTACCCGATCCCGAGGCATCTGCGGTTTCCAGGCAACCGCTTTTTGGGGTCTTCCGGATTACCCCATTCTTGAGGCATCTGCGGTTTCTAGGCAACCGCTTTTTGGGGTCTTCCGGATTACCCCGATCCCGAGGCATCTGCGGTCTGCAGGCAACCGCTTTGGGGTCTTCCGGATTACCCCGATCTTGAGGAATTTGCGGTTTCCAGGCAACCGCTTTTTGGGGTCTTCCGGATTACCCCAATCTTGAGGTATCTGCGGTTTCCAGGCAACCGCTTTTTTGGGGCTTCCGTATTACCCCGATCCCGAGGCATCTGCGGTTTCTAGGCAACCGCTTTTTAGGGACTTTCGGATTACCTCGATCCCGAGGCATCTGCGGTTTCCAAGCAACCACTTTTTTGGGGCTTCCGGATTACCCCGATCCAGGGGCATCTGCGGTTTCCAGGCAACCACTTTTTGGGGTCTTCCAGATTATCCCGATATCCCGAGGCATCTGCGGTTTCAGGCAACAGCTTTTTGGGGTCTTCCGGATTACCCCGATATCCCGAGGCATCTGCGGTTTCCAGGCAACCGCTTTTTGGGGTCTTCCGGATTAACCCGATATCCCGAGGCATCTGCGGTTTCCAGGCAACCGCTTTTTAGGGTCTTCCGGATTACCCCGATCCCGAGGTATCTGCGGTTTCCAGCCAACCGCTTTTTCGGGTCTTCCGGATTACCCTGATATCCCGAGGCATCTGCGGTTTCTAGGTAACCACTTTTTGGGGTCTTCCGGATTACCCCGATATCCCGAGGCATCTGCGGTTTCCAGGCAACCGCTTTTTGGGGTCTTCCGGATTACCCCGATCTCCCGAGGCATATGCGGTTTCCAGGCAACCGCTTTTTAGGGTCTTCCGGATTACCCCGATCCCGAGGCATATGCGGTTTCTAGGCAACCACTTTTTAGAGTCTTCCAGATTACCCCGATCCCGAGGCATCTGCGGTTTGCAGATAACCGCTTTGGGGTCTTCCGGATTACCCCGATCCCGAGGCATCTGCGGTTTCCAGGCAACCGCTTTTTTTGGTCTTCCGTATTACCCCGATCCCGAGGCATCTGCGGTTTGCAGGCAACCGCTTTTTGGGGTCTTCCGGATTACCCCGATATACCGAAGAATCTGCAGTTTCCAGGCAACCGCTTTTTTGTCTTCCGGATTACCCCGATCTCCCGAGGCATCTGCGGTTTCCAGGCAACCGCTTTTTAGGGTCTTCCGGATTACCCCGATCTCCCGAGGCATCTGCGGTTTGCAGGCAACCGCTTTTTGCGGTCTTCCGGATTACCCCGATCTCCCGAGGCAACAGCTTTTTAGGGTCTTCCGGATTACCCCGATCCCGAGGCATCTGCGGTTTCCAGGCAACCACTTTTTAGGGTCGTCCGAATTACCCCGATCCCGAGGCATCTGCGGTTTCCAAACAACCGCTTTTTGGGGTTTTCCGGATTACCCCGATATCCCGAGGCATCTGCGGTTTGCAGGCAACCGCTTTGGGATCTTCCGGATTACCCCGATCTTGAGGTATCTGCGGTTTCCAGGCAACCGCAGATTGGAGCCTTCCGCATTACCTCGATATCCCGAGGCATCTGCGGTTTGCAGGCAACCGCTTTGGGTCTTCTGGATTACCCCCATATCCCGAGGCATCTGCGGTTTCCAGGCAACCTCTTTTTAGGGTCTTCCGGATTACCCCGATCTCGAGGCATCTGCGGTTTCTAGGCAACCGCTTTATGGGGTCTTCCAGATTATCCCGATATCCCGAGGCATCTGCGGTTTCTAGGCAACAGCTTTTTGGGGTCTTCCGGATTACCCCGATATCCCGAGGCATCTGCGGTTTCCAGGCAACCGCTTTTTGGGGTCTTCCGGATTACCCCGATATCCCGAGGAATCTGCGGTTTCCAGGCAACCGCTTTTTAGGGTCTTCCGGATTATCCCGATCCCGAGGCATCTGCGGTTTCCAGCCAACCGCTTTTTCGGGTCTTCCGGATTACCCTGATATCCCGAGGCATCTGCGGTTTCCAGGTAACCGCTTTTTGGGGTCTTTCAGATAACCCTGATCCCGAGACATTTACGTTTCTTGGCAACTCCTTTTTGGGGTATTTCAGATTACCCAGATCCCGAGGAATTTGCGTTTTTACGCAATCGCTTTTTAGGGTATTTTGGATTACCCCGATCCCGATGCATTTACGTTTCTAGGACCCCAGTTTTTGGGGTATTTCGGATTACCCCGATCCCGAGGCACTTGCGTTTCTAAGCAACAGCTTTTTGGGGTATTTCGGATTACCCCTGTCCTGAGGAATTTGCGTATCTTGACAACTGCTTTTTGAGGTATTTCATATTACCCTGATCCCGAGGCATTTACGTTTCTAAGCAACCGCTTTTTAGGGTATTTCAGATTACCTCGATCCCGAGGTATTTGCGTTTCTATGCAACTGCTTTTTGGCATATTTCGGAATACCACAGTTCCCGAGGCATTTGCATTTTTGGAAACTGCTTTTTGGGGTATTTCGGATTACCCCGATCCCGAGACATTTGCGTTTCTAAGCAACTGCTTTTTAGGGTATTTGGGATTACCCCGATCCCGACGCATTTGCGTTTCTAGGCAAACGTTTTTAGGGTATTTTGTATTACGCCGATTCCGAAGCATTTGTGATTCTAGGCAATGGCTTTTTGGGGTATTTTGGATTATCCCGATCCCGAGGCATTTGCGTTTTTTGGCAACCATTTTTAGGGTATTTCGGATTACCGCGATCCTGAGGTATTTGCATTTCTAGGCAACTGGTTTTTGTAGTATTTCGGAATACCCCGATCCCGAGGCATTTGTGTTTTAGGAAACCGCTTTTTAGGGTATTTCGGATTACCCCGATCCCGATGCATTTGCGTTTCTAAGCAATCGCTTTTTGGGGTATTTGGGATTACCCCGATCCCGACGTATTTGCGGGGTATTTTGGATTACCCCGATCCCGAGGTATTTGCGTTTCAAGGCAACTGCTTTTTGGGGTATTTCGGATTACCCCGATCCCGAGGCATTTGCGTTTCTTGGCAACCATTTTTTGGAGTCTTTTGGATTACCCCGATCCCGAGGCATTTGTGTATCAAGGCAACCGCTTTTTGGGGAATTTCAGATTACTTCGATCCCGTGGCATTTGCATTTCCAGGAAACCGCTTATTGGCGTATTTTGGATTACCTAGATCCCGAGGCATTTGCATTTATGGGCAACCGCTTTTTGGCGTATTTTGGATTACCCCGATCCCGAGGGATTTGCGTTTTAGGAAACCGCTTTTTGGGGTATTTCAGATAACCCTTATCCCGAGGCATTTACGTTTCCAGGCAACTGCTTTTTGGGGTATTTTAGATTACCCTGATCCCGAGGCATTTGCGTTTTTAGGCAACCACTTTTTGGGGTATTTCGGATTACCCCGGTCCCGAGGAATTTTTGTTTCTAAGCAACCGCTTTTTGGGTATTTCGGATTACCCCGGTCCCTAGGCATCTGCGGTTTCCAGGCAACCGCTTTTTGGGGTCTTCCGGATTACTCCGATATCCCGAGGCATCTGCGGTTTCCAGGCAACCGCTTTTTGGGGTCATCCGGATTACCCCGATAACCCGAGGTATCTGCGGTTTCCAGGCAACCGCTTTGGATTCTTCCGGATTACCCCGATATCCCAAGGCATCTGCGGTTTCCAGGCAACCGCTTTTTGGGGTCTTCCGGATTACCCCGATCTTGAGGAAACTGCGGTGTCCAGGCAACCACTTTTTGGGGTCTTCCAGATTACCCCAATCTTGAGGCATCTGCGTTTTCCAGGCAACCGCTTTTTGGGGTATTCCGGATTACCCCGATCTCGAGGCATCTGCGGTTTCCAGGCAACCCAGGCAACCACTTTTTGGGGTCTTCCGGATTACCCCGATATCCCGAGGCATCTGCGGTTTCTAGGCAACCGCTTTTGGGAGTCTTCCGGATTACCCTGATATCCCGAGGCATCTGCGGTTTCCAGGCAACCACTTTTTGGGGTCTTCCGGATTACCCCGATCCTGAGGCATCTGCGGTTTCCAGGCAACCGCTTTTTGGGGTCTTCTGGATTACCCCGATCTCCCGAGGAATCTGCGGTTTCCAGGCAACCGCTTTTTGGGGTCTTCCGGATTACCCCGATCCCGTGGTATTTGCGGTTTCCAGGCAACCGCTTTTTGCGGTCTTCCGGATTACCCCGATATCCCGAGGCATCTGCGGTTTGCAGGCAACCGCTTTGGGGTCTTCCGGATTACCCGATCCCGAGGCATCTGCGGTTTCCAGGCAACCGCTTTTTGGGGTCTTCCGGATTACCCCATTCTTGAGGCATCTGCGGTTTCTAGGCAACCGCTTTTTGGGGTCTTCCGGATTACCCCGATCCCGAGGCATCTGCGGTCTGCAGGCAACCGCTTTGGGGTCTTCCGGATTACCCCGATCTTGAGGAATTTGCGGTTTCCAGGCAACCGCTTTTTGGGGTCTTCCGGATTACCCCAATCTTGAGGTATCTGCGGTTTCCAGGCAACCGCTTTTTTGGGGCTTCCGTATTACCCCGATCCCGAGGCATCTGCGGTTTCTAGGCAACCGCTTTTTAGGGACTTTCGGATTACCTCGATCCCGAGGCATCTGCGGTTTCCAAGCAACCACTTTTTTGGGGCTTCCGGATTACCCCGATCCAGGGGCATCTGCGGTTTCCAGGCAACCACTTTTTGGGGTCTTCCGGATTACCCCGATCCCGAGGCATCTGCTGTTTCCAGGCAACCGGTTTTTGGGGTCTTCCGGATTACCCCGATCTCCCTAGGCATCTGCGGTTTCAAGGCAACCGCTTTTTAGGGTCTTCCGGATTACCCCGATATCCCGAGGCATCTGCGGTCTGCAGGCAACCGCTTTGCGGTCTTCCGGATTACTCCGATCTTGAGGAATCTGCGGTTTCCAGGTAACCGCTTTTTGGGGTCTTCCAGATTACCCCGATCCCTTGGCATCTGCGGTTTCCAGGCAACCGCTTTTTGGGGTCTTCCAGATTACCCCGATCCCTTGGCATCTGTGGTTTTCAGGCAACCGCTTTTTGGGGTCTTCCGGATTACCCCAATCTTGAGGCATCTGGGGTTTCCAGGCAACCGTTTTTTGGAGTCTTCCGGATTACCCCGATCCCGAGGCATCTGCGGTCTGCAGGCAACCGCTTTGGGGTCTTCCGGATTACCCCGATATACCGAAGAATCTGCGGTTTCCAGGCAAGCGCTTTTTGGGTCTTCCGTATTACCCCGATCCCGAGGCATCTGCGGTTTCCAGGCAACCGCTTTTTAGAGTCTTCCGGATTACCCCGATCCCGAAGCATCTGCGGTTTCCAGGCAACCGCTTTTTAGGGTCTTCCGGATTACCCCGATCCCGAGGCATCTGCGGTTTCCAGGCAACCGCTTTTTGGGGTCTTCCGGATTACCCCAATCTTGAGGCATCTGGGGTTTCCAGGCAACCGTTTTTTGGGGTCTTCCGGATTATCCCGATCCCGAGGCATCTGCGGTCTGCAGGCAACCGCTTTGGGGTCTTCCGGATTACCCCGATATACCGAAGAATCTACGGTTTCCAGGCAACCACTTTTTGAGGTCTTCCGGATTACCCCAATCTTGAGGCATCTGCGGTTTCCAGGCAACCGCTTTTTGGGGTCTTCCGGATTACCCCGATATCCCGAGGCATCTGCGGTTTCTAGGCAACCGCTTTTTGGGGTCTTCCGGATTACCCCAATCTTGAGGCATCTGGGGTTTCCAGGCAACCGTTTTTTGGGGTCTTCCGGATTACCCCGATCCCGAGGCATCTGCGGTCTGCAGGCAACCGCTTTAGGGTCTTCCGGATTACCCCGATATACCGAAGAATCTGCGGTTTCCAGGCAACCGCTTTTTGGGGTCTTCCGGATTACCCCAATCTTGAGGCATCTGCGGTTTCCAGGCAACCGCTTTTTTGGGTCTTCCGTATTACCCCGATCCCGAGGCATCTGCGGTTTCCAGGCAACCGCTTTTTAGAGTCTTCCGGATTACCCCGATCCCGAGGCATCTGCGGTTTCGAGGCAACCGCTTTTTAGGGTCTTCCGGATTACCCCGATCCCGAGGCATCTGCGGTTTCCAGGCAACCGCTTTTTGGGGTCTTCCGGATTACCCCGATCTCCCGAGACATCTGCGGTTTCCAGGCAACCGCTTTTTAGGGTCTTCCAGATTACCCCGATCCCGAGGCATATGCGGTTTCCAGGCAACCGCTTTTTGGAGTCTTCCGGATTACCCCGATCCCGAGGCATCTGCGGTTTGCAGATAACCGCTTTGGGGTTTTCCGGATTACCCCGATCTTGAGGAATCTGCGGTTTCCAGGCAACCGCTTTTTGGGGTCTTCCGGATTACCCCAATCTTGAGGCATCTGCGGTTTCCAGGCAACCGCGTTTTTTGGTCTTCCGTATTACCCCGATCCCGAGGCATCTGTGGTTTCCAGGCAACCGCTTTTTGGGGTCTTCCGGATTACCCCGATATCCCGAGGCAGCTGCGGTTTCAGGCAACCGCTTTTTGGGGTCTTCCGGATTACCCCGATATCCCGAGGCATCTGCGGTTTCCAGGCAACCGCTTTTTGGGGTCTTCCGGATTACCCCGATATCCCGAGGCATCTGCGGTTTCCAGGTAACCGCTTTTTGGGGTCTTCCGGATTACCCCGATATCCCGAGGCATCTGCGGTTTCCAGGCAACCGCTTTTTGGGGTCTTCGGGATTACCCCAATCTTGAGGCATCAGGGTTTCCAGGCAACCGTTTTTTGGGGTCTTCCGGATTACCCCGATCCCGAGGCATCTGCGGTCTGCAGGCAACCGCTTTGGGGTCTTCCGGATTACCCCGATATACCGAAGAATCTGCGGTTTCCAGGCAACCGCTTTTTAGGGTCTTCCGGATTACCCCAATCTTGAGGCATCTGCGGTTTCCAGGCAACCGCTTTTTTGGGTCTTCCGTATTACCCCGATCCCGAGGCATCTGCGGTTTCCAGGCAACCGCTTTTTATAGTCTTCCGGATTACCCCGATCCCGAGGCATCTGCGGTTTCCAGGAAACCGCTTTTTGGGGTCTTCCGGATTACCCCGATATCCCGAGGCATCTGCGGTTTCCAGGCAACCGCTTTTTAGAGTCTTCCAGATTACCCCAATCTTGAGGCATCTGCGGTTTCCAGGCAACCGCTTTTTTGGGTCTTCTGGATTACCCCGATCCCGAAGCATATGCGGTTTCCAGGCAACCGCTTTTTGGGGTCTTCCGGATTACCCCAATCTTGAGGCATTTGGGGTTTCCAGGCAACCGTTTTTTGGGGTCTTCCGGATTACCCCGATACCGAGGCATCTGCGGTCTGCAGGCAACCGCTTTGGGGTCTTCCGGATTACCCCGATATACCGAAGAATCTGCGGTTTCCAGGCAACCGCTTTTTTGGTCTTCCTGATTACCCCGATATCCCGAGGCATCTGCGGTTTCCAGGCAACCGCTTTTTGGGGTCTTCCGGATTACCCCGATATCTTGAGGCATCTGCGGTTTCCAGGCAACCGCTTTTTTGGGTCTTCCGGATTACCCCGATCCCAAAGCATATGCGGTTTCCAGGCAACCGCTTTTTTGGGTCTTCCGGATTACCCCGATCCCGAAGCATATGCGGTTTCCAGGCAACCGCTTTTTGGAGTCTTCCGGATTACCCCGATCTTGAGGAATCTGCGGTTTCCAGGCAACCGCTTTTTGGGGTCTTCCGGATTACCCTAATCTTGAGGCATCTGCGGTTTCCAGGCAACCGCGTTTTTTGGTCTTCCGTATTACCCCGATCCCGAGGCATCTGCGGTTTCCTGACAACCGCTTTTTGGGGTCTTCCGGATTACCCCGATATACCGAGGCATCTGCGGTTTCCAGGCAACCGCTTTTTGGGGTCTTCCAGATTACCCCGATCTCCCGAGGCATCTGCGGTTTCTAGGCAACCGCTTTTTAGGGTCTTCCGGATTACCCCGATCCCGAGGCATATGCGGTTTCTAGGCAACCACTTTTTGGAGTCTTCCGGATTACCCCGATCCCGAGGCATCTGCGGTTTGCAGATAACCGCTTTGGGGTCTTCCGGATTACCCCGATCCCGAGGCATCTGCGGTTTCCAGGCAACCGCTTTTTTGGGTCTTCCGTATTACCCCGATCCCGAGGCATCTGCGGTTTGCAGGCAACCGCTTTTTGGGGTCTTCTGGATTACCCCGATATACCGAAGAATCTGCAGTTTCCAGGCAACCGCTTTTTGGTCTTCCGGATTACCCCGATCTCCCGAGGCATCTGCGGTTTCTAGGCAACCGCTTTTTAGGGTCTTCCGGATTACCCCGATCTCCCGAGGCATCTGCGGTTTGCAGGCAACCGCTTTTTACGGTCTTCCTGATTACCCCGATCTCCCGAGGCAACAGCTTTTTAGAGTCTTCCGGATTACCCCAATCCCGAGGCATCTGCGTTTTCCAGGCAACCGCTTTTTAGGGTCTTCCGAATTACCCCGATCCCGAGGCATTTGCGGTTTCCAAACAACCGCTTTTTGGCGTTTTCCGGATTACCCCGATATCCCGAGGCATCTGCGGTTTGCAGGCAACCGCTTTGGGATCTTCCGGATTACCCCGATCTTGAGGCATCTGCGGTTTCCAGGCAACCGCAGATTGGAGCCTTCCGGATTACCTCGATATCCCGAGGCATCTGCGGTTTGCAGGCAACCGCTTTGGGGTCTTCCGGATTACCCCGATCTTGAGGAATCTATGGGTTTCAAGGCAACCGCTTTTTGGGGTCTTCCGGATGATCCCGATCCCGAGGCATCTGCGGTTTCCAGGCAACCGCTTTTTGGGGTCTTCTGGATTACCCCCATATCCCGAGGCATCTGCGGTTTCCAGGCAACCTCTTTTTAGGGTCTTCCGGATTACCCCGATCTCGAGGCATCTGCGGTTTCCAGGCAACCGCTTTTTGGGGTCTTCCAGATTATCCCGATATCCCGAGGCATCTGCGGTTTCCAGGCAACAGCTTTTTGGGGTCTTCCGGATTACCCCGATATCCCGAGGCATCTGCGGTTTCCAAGAAACCGCTATTTGGGGTCTTCCGGATTACCCCGATATCCCGAGGCATCTGCGGTTTCCAGGCAACCGCTTTTTAGGGTCTTCCGGATTACCCCGATCCCGAGGCATCTGCGGTTTCCAGCCAACCGCTTTTTCGGGTCTTCCGGATTTCCCTGATATCCCGAGGCATCTGCGGTTTCCAGGTAACCGCTTTTTGGGATCTTCCGGATTACCCCGATATCCCGAGGCATCTGCGGTTTCCAGGCAACCGCTTTTTGGGGTCTTCCGGATTACCCCGATCTCCCGAGGCATCTGCGGTTTCCAGGCAACCGCTTTTTAGGGTCTTCCGGATTACCCCGATCCCGAGGCATATGCGGTTTCTAGGCAACCACTTTTTGGAGTCTTCCGGATTACTCTGATCCCGAGGCATCTGCGGTTTGCAGATAACCCCTTTGGGGTCTTCCGGATTACCCCGATCCCGAGGCATCTGCGGTTTCCAGGCAACCGCTTTTTTGGGTCTTCCGTATTACCCCGATCCCGAGGCATCTGGGGTTTGCAGGCAACCGCTTTTTGGGGTCTTCCGGATTACCCCGATATACCGAAGAATCTGCAGTTTCCAGGCAACCGCTTTTTGGTCTTCCGGATTACCCCGATCTCCCGAGGCATCTGCGGTTTCCAGGCAACCGCTTTTTAGGGTCTTCCCCCCGATCTCCCGAGGCATCTGCGGTTTGCAGGCAACCGGTTTTTGCGGTCTTCCGGATTACCCCGATCTCCCGAGGCAACAGCTTTTTAGGGTATTCCGGATTACCCCGATCCCGAGGCATCTGCGGTTTTCAGGCAACCGCTTTTTAGGGTCTTCCGAATTACCCCGATCCCGAGGCATCTGCGGTTTCCAGGCAACCGCAGATTGGAGCCTTCCGGATTACCTCGATATCCCGAGGCATCTGCGGTTTGCAGGCAACCGCTTTGGGGTCTTCCGGATTACCCCGATCTTGAGGAATCTACGGGTTTCCAGGCAACCGCTTTTTGGGGTCTTCCGGATGATCCCGATCCCGAGGCATCTGCGGTTTCCAGGCTACCGCTTTTTGGGGTCTTCTGGATTACCCCCATATCCCGAGGCATCTGCGGTTTCCAGGCAACCGCTTTTTGGGGTCATCCGGATTACCCCGATAACCCGAGGTATCTGCGGTTTCCAGGCAACCGCTTTGGATTCTTCCGGATTACCCCGATATCCCAAGGCATCTGCGGTTTCCAGGCAACCGCTTTTTGGGGTCTTCCGGATTACCCCGATCTTGAGGAATCTGCGGTGTCCAGACAACCACTTTTTGGGGTCTTCCGGATTACCCCAATCTTGAGGCATCTGCGTTTTCCAGGCAACCGCTTTTTGGGGTATTCCGGATTACCCCGATCTCGAGGCATCTGCGGTTTCCAGGCAACCCAGGCAACCACTTTTTGGGGTCTTCCGGATTACCCCGATATCCCGAGGCATCTGCGGTTTCTAGGCAACCGCTTTTGGGAGTCTTCCGGATTACCCTGATATCCCGAGGCATCTGCGGTTTCCAGGCAACCACTTTTTGGGGTCTTCCGGATTACCCCGATCCTGAGGCATCTGCGGTTTCCAGGCAACCGCTTTTTGGGGTCTTCTGGATTACTCCGATCTCCCGAGGAATCTGCGGTTTCCAGGGAACCGCTTTTTGGGGTCTTCCGGATTACCCCGATCCCGAGGTATTTGCGGTTTCCAGGCAACCGCTTTTTGCGGTCTTCCGGATTACCCCGATATCCCGAGGCATCTGCGGTTTGCAGGCAACCGCTTTGGGGTCTTCCGGATTACCCGATCTTGAGGAATCTGCGGTTTCGAGGCAACCGCTTTTTGGTGTCTTCCGGATTACCCCGATCCCGAGGCATCTGCGGTTTCCAGGCAACCGCTTTTTAGGGTCTTCCGGATTACCCCATTCTTGAGGCATCTGCGGTTTCTAGGCAACCGCTTTTTGGGGTCTTCCGGATTACCCCGATCCCGAGGCATCTGCGGTCTGCAGGCAACCGCTTTGGGGTCTTCCGGATTACCCCGATCTTGAGGAATTTGCGGTTTCTAGGCAACCGCTTTTTGGGGTCTTCCGGATTACCCCAATCTTGAGGTATCTGCGGTTTCCAGGCAACCGCTTTTTTGGGGCTTCCGTATTACCCCGATCCCGAGGCATCTGCGGTTTCTAGGCAACCGCTTTTTAGGGACTTTCGGATTACCTCGATCCCGAGGCATCTGCGGTTTCCAAGCAACCACTTTTTTGGGGCTTCCGGATTACCCCGATCCAGGGGCATCTGCGGTTTCCAGGCAACCACTTTTTGGGGTCTTCCGGATTACCCCGATCCCGAGGCATCTGCTGTTTCCAGGCAACCGGTTTTTGGGGTCTTCCGGATTACCCCGATCTCCCTAGGCATCTGCGGTTTCAAGGCAACCGCTTTTTAGGGTCTTCCGGATTACCCCGATATCCCGAGGCATCTGCGGTCTGCAGGCAACCGCTTTGCGGTCTTCCGGATTACCCCGATCCCGAGGCATCTGCTGTTTCCAGGTAACCGCTTTTTGGGGTCTTCCAGATTACCCCGATCCCTTGGCATCTGCGGTTTCTAGGCAACCGCTTTTTGGGGTCTTCCAGATTACCCCGATCCCTTGGCATCTGTGGGTTTCAGGCAACCGCTTTTTGGGGTCTTCCGGATTACCCCGATATCCCGAGGCATCTGCGGTTTCCAGGCAACCGCTTTTTGGGGTCTTCCGGATTACCCCGATATCCCGAGGCATCTGCGGTTTCCAGGTAACCGCTTTTTGGGGTCTTCCGGATTACCCCGATATCCCGAGGTATCTGCGGTTTCCAGGCAACCGCTTTTTGGGGTCTTCGGGATTACCCCAATCTTGAGGCATCAGGGTTTCCAGGCAACCGTTTTTTGGGGTCTTCCGGATTACCCCGATCCCGAGGCATCTGCGGTCTGCAGGCAACCGCTTTGGGGTCTTCCGGATTACCCCGATATACCGAAGAATCTGCGGTTTCCAGGCAAGCGCTTTTTGGGTCTTCCGTATTACCCCGATCCCTAGGCATCTGCGGTTTCCAGGCAACCGCTTTTTAGAGTCTTCCGGATTACCCCGATCCCGAAGCATCTGCGGTTTCCAGGCAACCGCTTTTTAGGGTCTTCCGGATTACCCCGATCCCGAGGCATCTGCGGTTTCCAGGCAACCGCTTTTTGGGGTCTTCCGGATTACCCCAATCTTGAGGCATCTGGGGTTTCCAGGCAACCGTTTTTTGGGGTCTTCCGGATTATCCCGATCCCGAGGCATCTGCGGTCTGCAGGAAACCGCTTTGGGGTCTTCCGGATTACCCCGATATACCGAAGAATCTGCGGTTTCCAGGCAACCACTTTTTGGGGTCTTCCGGATTACCCCAATCTTGAGGCATCTGCGGTTTCCAGGCAACCGCTTTTTGGGGTCTTCCGGATTACCCCGATATCCCGAGGCATCTGCGCTTTCCAGGCAACCGCTTTTTGGGGTCTTCCGGATTACCCCAATCTTGAGGCATCTGGGGTTTCCAGGCAACCGTTTTTTGGGGTCTTCCGGATTACCCCGATCCCGAGGCATCTGCGGTCTGCAGGCAACCGCTTTAGGGTCTTCCGGATTACCCCAATATACCGAAGAATCTGCGGTTTCCAGGCAACCGCTTTTTGGGGTCTTCCGGATTACCCCAATCTTGAGGCATCTGCGGTTTCCAGGCAACCGCTTTTTTGGGTCTTCCGTATTACCCCGATCCCGAGGCATCTGCGGTTTCCAGGCAACCGCTTTTTAGAGTCTTCCGGATTACCCCGATCCCGAGGCATCTGCGGTTTCGAGGCAACCGCTTTTTAGGGTCTTCCGGATTACCCCAATCCCGAGGCATCTGCGGTTTCCAGGCAACCGCTTTTTGGGGTCTTCCGGATTACCCCGATCTCCCGAGACATCTGCGGTTTCCAGGCAACCGCTTTTTAGGGTCTTCCGGATTACCCCAATCCCGAGGCATATGCGGTTTCCAGGCAACCACTTTTTGGAGTCTTCCGGATTACCCCGATCCCGAGGTATCTGCGGTTTGCAGATAACCGCTTTGGGGTTTTCCGGATTACCCCGATCTTGAGGAATCTGCGGTTTCCAGGCAACCGCTTTTTGGGGTCTTCCGGATTACCCCAATCTTGAGGCATCTGCGGTTTCCAGGCAACCGCGTTTTTTGGTCTTCCGTATTACCCCGATCCCGAGGCATCTGCGGTTTCCAGGCAACCGCTTTTTGGGGTCTTCCGGATTACCCCGATATCCCGAGGCAGCTGCGGTTTCCAGGCAACCGCTTTTTGGGGTCTTCCGGATTACCCCGATATCCCGAGGCATCTGCGGTTTCCAGGCAACCGCTTTTTGGGGTCTTCCGGATTACCCCGATATCCCGAGGCATCTGCGGTTTCCAGGTAACCGCTTTTTGGGGTCTTCCGGATTACCCCGATATCCCGAGGCATCTGCGGTTTCCAGGCAACCGCTTTTTGGGGTCTTCGGGATTACCCCAATCTTGAGGCATCTGGGTTTCCAGGCAACCGTTTTTTAGGGTCTTCCGGATTACCCCGATCCCGAGGCATCTGCGGTCTGCAGGCAACCGCTTTGGGGTCTTACGGATTACCCCGATATACCGAAGAATCTGCGGTTTCCAGGCAACCGCTTTTTAGGGTCTTCCGGATTACCCCAATCTTGAGGCATCTGCGGTTTCCAGGCAACCGCTTTTTTGGGTCTTCCGTATTACCCCGATCCCGAGGCATCTGCGGTTTCCAGGCAACCGCTTTTTATAGTCTTCCGGATTACCCCGATCCCGAGGCATCTGCGGTTTCCAGGAAACCGCTTTTTGGGGTCTTCCGGATTACCCCGATATTCCGAGGCATCTGCGGTTTCCAGGCAACCGCTTTTTAGAGTCTTCCGGATTACCCCAATCTAGAGGCATCTGCGGTTTCCAGGCAACCGCTTTTTTGGGTCTTCTGGATTACCCCGATCCCGAAGCATATGCGGTTTCCAGGCAACCGCTTTTTGGGGTCTTCCGGATTACCCCAATCTTGAGGCATCTGGGGTTTCCAGGCAACCGTTTTTTGGGGTCTTCCGGATTACCCCGATACCGAGGCATCTGCGGTCTGCAGGCAACCGCTTTGGGGTCTTCCGGATTACCCCGATATATCGAAGAATCTGCGGTTTCCAGGCAACCGCTTTTTTGGTCTTCCTGATTACCCCGATATCCCGAGGCATCTGCGGTTTCCAGGCAACCGTTTTTTGGGGTCTTCCAGATTATCCCGATATCCCGAGGCATCTGCGGTTTCAGGCAATAGCTTTTTGGGGTCTTCCGGATTACCCCGATATCCCGAGGCATCTGCGGTTTCCAGGCAACCGCTTTTTGGGGTCTTCCGGATTACCCCGATATCCCGAGGCATCTGCGGTTTCCAGGCAACCGCTTTTTAGAGTCTTCCGGATTACCCCGATCCCGAGGCATCTGCGGTTTCCAGCCAACCGCTTTTTCGGGTCTTCCGGATTACCCTGATATCCCGAGGCATCTGCGGTTTCCAGGTAACCGCTTTTTTGGGTCTTCCGGATTACCCCGATATACCGAAGAATCTGCAGTTTCCAGGCAACCGCTTTTTTGTCTTCCGGATTACCCCGATCTCCCGAGGCATCTGCGGTTTCCAGGGAACCGCTTTTTAGGGTCTTCCGGATTACCCCGATCTCCCGAGGCATCTGCGGTTTGCAGGAAACCGCTTTTTGCGGTCTTCCGGATTACCCCAATCTCCCGAGGCAACAGCTTTTTAGGGTCTTCCGGATTACCCCGATCCCGAGGCATCTGCGGTTTCCAGGCAACCGCTTTTTAGGGTCGTCCGAATTACCCCGATCCCGAGGCATCTGCGGTTTCCAAACAACCGCTTTTTGGGGTTTTCCGGATTACCCCGATATCCCGAGGCATCTGCGGTTTGCAGGCAACCGCATTGGGATCTTCCGGATTACCCCGATCTTGAGGTATCTGCGGTTTCCAGGCAACCGCAGTTTGGAGCCTTCCGCATTACCTCGATATCCCGAGGCATCTGCGGTTTGCAGGCAACCGCTTTGGGTCTTCTGGATTACCCCCATATCCCGAGGCATCTGCGGTTTCCAGGCAACCTCTTTTTAGGGTCTTCCGGATTACCCCGATCTCGAGGCATCTGCGGTTTCCAGGCAATTGCTTTATGGGGTCTTCCAGATTATCCCGATATCCCGAGGCATCTGCGGTTTCCAGACAACAGCTTTTTGGGGTCTTCCGGATTACCCCGATATCCCGAGGCATCTGCGGTTTCCAGGCAACCGCTTTTTGGGGTCTTCCGGATTACTCCGATATCCCGAGGCATCTGCGGTTTCCAGGCAACCGCTTTTTAGGGTCTTCCGGATTACCCCGATCCCGAGGCATCTGCGGTTTCCAGCCAACCGCTTTTTCGGGTCTTCTGGATTACCCTGATATCCCGAGGTATCTGCGGTTTCCAGGTAACCGCTTTTTGGGGTCTTCCGGATTACTCCGATATCCCGAGGCATCTGCGGTTTCCAGGCAACCGCTTTTTTGGGTCTTCCGTATTACCCCGATCCCGAGGCATCTGCGGTTTCCAGGCAACCGCTTTTTATAGTCTTCCGGATTACCCCGATATACCGAAGAATCTACAGTTTCCAGGCAACCGCTTTTTTGTCTTCCGGATTACCCCGATATCCCGAGGCATCTGCGGTTTCCAAGCAACCGCTTTTTAGAGTCTTCCGGATTACCCCGATCCCGAGGCATCTGCGGTTTCCAGGCAACCGCTTTTTGGGGTCTTCCGGATTACCCCGATATCCCGAGGCATCTGCGGTTTCCAGGCAACCACTTTTTGGGGTCTTCCGGATTACTCCGATCCCGAGGCATCTGCGGTTTCCAGGCAACCGCTTTTTGGGGTCTTCCGGATTACCCCGATCTCCCGAGATATTTGCGGTTTCCAGGCAACCGCTTTTTGGGGTCTTCCGGATTACCCCGATCTCCCGAGATATTTGCGGTTTCCAGACAACCGCTTTTTGGGGTCTTCCAGATTACCCCGATCTCCCGAGGCATCTGCGGTTTCCAGGCAACCGCTTTTTGGGGTCTTCCGGATTATCCCGATATCCCGAGGCATCTGCAGCAACCGCTTTTTAGGGTCTTCCGGATTACCCCGATCCCGAGGCATCTGCGGTTTCCAAACAACCGCTTTTTGGGGTCTTCCGGATTACCCCGATATCCCGAGGCTTCTGCGGTTTGCAGGCAACCGCTTTGTGATCTTCCGGATTACCCCGATCTTGAGGCATCTGCGGTTTCCAGGCAACCGCTTTTTGGGGTCTTCCGGATTACCCCGATCTCCCGAGGCATATGCGGTTTCCAGGCAACCGCTTTTTAGGGTCTTCCGGATTACCCCGATCCCGAGGCATATGCGGTTTCTAGGCAACCACTTTTTAGAGTCTTCCAGATTACCCCGATCCCGAGGCATCTGCGGTTTGCAGATAACCGCTTTGGGGTCTTCCGGATTACCCCGATCCCGAGGCATCTGCGGTTTCCAGGCAACCGCTTTTTTTGGTCTTCCGTATTACCCCGATCCCGAGGCATCTGCGGTTTGCAGGCAACCGCTTTTTGGGGTCTTCCGGATTACCCCGATATACCGAAGAATCTGCAGTTTCCAGGCAACCGCTTTTTTGTCTTCCGGATTACCCCGATCTCCCGAGGCATCTGCGGTTTCCAGGCAACCGCTTTTTAGGGTCTTCCGGATTACCCCGATCTCCCGAGGCATCTGCGGTTTGCAGGCAACCGCTTTTTGCGGTCTTCCGGATTACCCCGATCTCCCGAGGCAACAGCTTTTTAGGGTCTTCCGGATTACCCCGATCCCGAGGCATCTGCGGTTTCCAGGCAACCACTTTTTAGGGTCGTCCGAATTACCCCGATCCCGAGGCATCTGCGGTTTCCAAACAACCGCTTTTTGGGGTTTTCCGGATTACCCCGATATCCCGAGGCATCTGCGGTTTGCAGGCAACCGCTTTGGGATCTTCCGGATTACCCCGATCTTGAGGTATCTGCGGTTTCCAGGCAACCGCAGATTGGAGCCTTCCGCATTACCTCGATATCCCGAGGCATCTGCGGTTTGCAGGCAACCGCTTTGGGTCTTCTGGATTACCCCCATATCCCGAGGCATCTGCGGTTTCCAGGCAACCTCTTTTTAGGGTCTTCCGGATTACCCCGATCTCGAGGCATCTGCGGTTTCCAGGCAACCGCTTTATGGGGTCTTCCAGATTATCCCGATATCCCGAGGCATCTGCGGTTTCTAGGCAACAGCTTTTTGGGGTCTTCCGGATTACCCCGATATCCCGAGGCATCTGCGGTTTCCAGGCAACCGCTTTTTGGGGTCTTCCGGATTACCCCGATATCCCGAGGAATCTGCGGTTTCCAGGCAACCGCTTTTTAGGGTCTTCCGGATTATCCCGATCCCGAGGCATCTGCGGTTTCCAGCCAACCGCTTTTTCGGGTCTTCCGGATTACCCTGATATCCCGAGGCATCTGCGGTTTCCAGGTAACCGCTTTTTGGGGTCTTTCAGATAACCCTGATCCCGAGACATTTACGTTTCTTGGCAACTCCTTTTTGGGGTATTTCAGATTACCCAGATCCCGAGGAATTTGCGTTTTTACGCAATCGCTTTTTAGGGTATTTTGGATTACCCCGATCCCGATGCATTTACGTTTCTAGGACCCCAGTTTTTGGGGTATTTCGGATTACCCCGATCCCGAGGCACTTGCGTTTCTAAGCAACAGCTTTTTGGGGTATTTCGGATTACCCCTGTCCTGAGGAATTTGCGTATCTTGACAACTGCTTTTTGAGGTATTTCATATTACCCTGATCCCGAGGCATTTACGTTTCTAAGCAACCGCTTTTTAGGGTATTTCAGATTACCTCGATCCCGAGGTATTTGCGTTTCTATGCAACTGCTTTTTGGCATATTTCGGAATACCACAGTTCCCGAGGCATTTGCATTTTTGGAAACTGCTTTTTGGGGTATTTCGGATTACCCCGATCCCGAGACATTTGCGTTTCTAAGCAACTGCTTTTTAGGGTATTTGGGATTACCCCGATCCCGACGCATTTGCGTTTCTAGGCAAACGTTTTTAGGGTATTTTGTATTACGCCGATTCCGAAGCATTTGTGATTCTAGGCAATGGCTTTTTGGGGTATTTTGGATTATCCCGATCCCGAGGCATTTGCGTTTTTTGGCAACCATTTTTAGGGTATTTCGGATTACCGCGATCCTGAGGTATTTGCATTTCTAGGCAACTGGTTTTTGTAGTATTTCGGAATACCCCGATCCCGAGGCATTTGTGTTTTAGGAAACCGCTTTTTAGGGTATTTCGGATTACCCCGATCCCGATGCATTTGCGTTTCTAAGCAATCGCTTTTTGGGGTATTTGGGATTACCCCGATCCCGACGTATTTGCGGGGTATTTTGGATTACCCCGATCCCGAGGTATTTGCGTTTCAAGGCAACTGCTTTTTGGGGTATTTCGGATTACCCCGATCCCGAGGCATTTGCGTTTCTTGGCAACCATTTTTTGGAGTCTTTTGGATTACCCCGATCCCGAGGCATTTGTGTATCAAGGCAACCGCTTTTTGGGGAATTTCAGATTACTTCGATCCCGTGGCATTTGCATTTCCAGGAAACCGCTTATTGGCGTATTTTGGATTACCTAGATCCCGAGGCATTTGCATTTATGGGCAACCGCTTTTTGGCGTATTTTGGATTACCCCGATCCCGAGGGATTTGCGTTTTAGGAAACCGCTTTTTGGGGTATTTCAGATAACCCTTATCCCGAGGCATTTACGTTTCCAGGCAACTGCTTTTTGGGGTATTTTAGATTACCCTGATCCCGAGGCATTTGCGTTTTTAGGCAACCACTTTTTGGGGTATTTCGGATTACCCCGGTCCCGAGGAATTTTTGTTTCTAAGCAACCGCTTTTTGGGTATTTCGGATTACCCCGGTCCCTAGGCATCTGCGGTTTCCAGGCAACCGCTTTTTGGGGTCTTCCGGATTACTCCGATATCCCGAGGCATCTGCGGTTTCCAGGCAACCGCTTTTTGGGGTCATCCGGATTACCCCGATAACCCGAGGTATCTGCGGTTTCCAGGCAACCGCTTTGGATTCTTCCGGATTACCCCGATATCCCAAGGCATCTGCGGTTTCCAGGCAACCGCTTTTTGGGGTCTTCCGGATTACCCCGATCTTGAGGAAACTGCGGTGTCCAGGCAACCACTTTTTGGGGTCTTCCAGATTACCCCAATCTTGAGGCATCTGCGTTTTCCAGGCAACCGCTTTTTGGGGTATTCCGGATTACCCCGATCTCGAGGCATCTGCGGTTTCCAGGCAACCCAGGCAACCACTTTTTGGGGTCTTCCGGATTACCCCGATATCCCGAGGCATCTGCGGTTTCTAGGCAACCGCTTTTGGGAGTCTTCCGGATTACCCTGATATCCCGAGGCATCTGCGGTTTCCAGGCAACCACTTTTTGGGGTCTTCCGGATTACCCCGATCCTGAGGCATCTGCGGTTTCCAGGCAACCGCTTTTTGGGGTCTTCTGGATTACCCCGATCTCCCGAGGAATCTGCGGTTTCCAGGCAACCGCTTTTTGGGGTCTTCCGGATTACCCCGATCCCGAGGTATTTGCGGTTTCCAGGCAACCGCTTTTTGCGGTCTTCCGGATTACCCCGATATCCCGAGGCATCTGCGGTTTGCAGGCAACCGCTTTGGGGTCTTCCGGATTACCCGATCCCGAGGCATCTGCGGTTTCCAGGCAACCGCTTTTTGGGGTCTTCCGGATTACCCCATTCTTGAGGCATCTGCGGTTTCTAGGCAACCGCTTTTTGGGGTCTTCCGGATTACCCCGATCCCGAGGCATCTGCGGTCTGCAGGCAACCGCTTTGGGGTCTTCCGGATTACCCCGATCTTGAGGAATTTGCGGTTTCCAGGCAACCGCTTTTTGGGGTCTTCCGGATTACCCCAATCTTGAGGTATCTGCGGTTTCCAGGCAACCGCTTTTTTGGGGCTTCCGTATTACCCCGATCCCGAGGCATCTGCGGTTTCTAGGCAACCGCTTTTTAGGGACTTTCGGATTACCTCGATCCCGAGGCATCTGCGGTTTCCAAGCAACCACTTTTTTGGGGCTTCCGGATTACCCCGATCCAGGGGCATCTGCGGTTTCCAGGCAACCACTTTTTGGGGTCTTCCGGATTACCCCGATCCCGAGGCATCTGCTGTTTCCAGGCAACCGGTTTTTGGGGTCTTCCGGATTACCCCGATCTCCCTAGGCATCTGCGGTTTCAAGGCAACCGCTTTTTAGGGTCTTCCGGATTACCCCGATATCCCGAGGCATCTGCGGTCTGCAGGCAACCGCTTTGCGGTCTTCCGGATTACTCCGATCTTGAGGAATCTGCGGTTTCCAGGTAACCGCTTTTTGGGGTCTTCCAGATTACCCCGATCCCTTGGCATCTGCGGTTTCCAGGCAACCGCTTTTTGGGGTCTTCCAGATTACCCCGATCCCTTGGCATCTGTGGTTTTCAGGCAACCGCTTTTTGGGGTCTTCCGGATTACCCCAATCTTGAGGCATCTGGGGTTTCCAGGCAACCGTTTTTTGGAGTCTTCCGGATTACCCCGATCCCGAGGCATCTGCGGTCTGCAGGCAACCGCTTTGGGGTCTTCCGGATTACCCCGATATACCGAAGAATCTGCGGTTTCCAGGCAAGCGCTTTTTGGGTCTTCCGTATTACCCCGATCCCGAGGCATCTGCGGTTTCCAGGCAACCGCTTTTTAGAGTCTTCCGGATTACCCCGATCCCGAAGCATCTGCGGTTTCCAGGCAACCGCTTTTTAGGGTCTTCCGGATTACCCCGATCCCGAGGCATCTGCGGTTTCCAGGCAACCGCTTTTTGGGGTCTTCCGGATTACCCCAATCTTGAGGCATCTGGGGTTTCCAGGCAACCGTTTTTTGGGGTCTTCCGGATTATCCCGATCCCGAGGCATCTGCGGTCTGCAGGCAACCGCTTTGGGGTCTTCCGGATTACCCCGATATACCGAAGAATCTACGGTTTCCAGGCAACCACTTTTTGAGGTCTTCCGGATTACCCCAATCTTGAGGCATCTGCGGTTTCCAGGCAACCGCTTTTTGGGGTCTTCCGGATTACCCCGATATCCCGAGGCATCTGCGGTTTCTAGGCAACCGCTTTTTGGGGTCTTCCGGATTACCCCAATCTTGAGGCATCTGGGGTTTCCAGGCAACCGTTTTTTGGGGTCTTCCGGATTACCCCGATCCCGAGGCATCTGCGGTCTGCAGGCAACCGCTTTAGGGTCTTCCGGATTACCCCGATATACCGAAGAATCTGCGGTTTCCAGGCAACCGCTTTTTGGGGTCTTCCGGATTACCCCAATCTTGAGGCATCTGCGGTTTCCAGGCAACCGCTTTTTTGGGTCTTCCGTATTACCCCGATCCCGAGGCATCTGCGGTTTCCAGGCAACCGCTTTTTAGAGTCTTCCGGATTACCCCGATCCCGAGGCATCTGCGGTTTCGAGGCAACCGCTTTTTAGGGTCTTCCGGATTACCCCGATCCCGAGGCATCTGCGGTTTCCAGGCAACCGCTTTTTGGGGTCTTCCGGATTACCCCGATCTCCCGAGACATCTGCGGTTTCCAGGCAACCGCTTTTTAGGGTCTTCCAGATTACCCCGATCCCGAGGCATATGCGGTTTCCAGGCAACCGCTTTTTGGAGTCTTCCGGATTACCCCGATCCCGAGGCATCTGCGGTTTGCAGATAACCGCTTTGGGGTTTTCCGGATTACCCCGATCTTGAGGAATCTGCGGTTTCCAGGCAACCGCTTTTTGGGGTCTTCCGGATTACCCCAATCTTGAGGCATCTGCGGTTTCCAGGCAACCGCGTTTTTTGGTCTTCCGTATTACCCCGATCCCGAGGCATCTGTGGTTTCCAGGCAACCGCTTTTTGGGGTCTTCCGGATTACCCCGATATCCCGAGGCAGCTGCGGTTTCAGGCAACCGCTTTTTGGGGTCTTCCGGATTACCCCGATATCCCGAGGCATCTGCGGTTTCCAGGCAACCGCTTTTTGGGGTCTTCCGGATTACCCCGATATCCCGAGGCATCTGCGGTTTCCAGGTAACCGCTTTTTGGGGTCTTCCGGATTACCCCGATATCCCGAGGCATCTGCGGTTTCCAGGCAACCGCTTTTTGGGGTCTTCGGGATTACCCCAATCTTGAGGCATCAGGGTTTCCAGGCAACCGTTTTTTGGGGTCTTCCGGATTACCCCGATCCCGAGGCATCTGCGGTCTGCAGGCAACCGCTTTGGGGTCTTCCGGATTACCCCGATATACCGAAGAATCTGCGGTTTCCAGGCAACCGCTTTTTAGGGTCTTCCGGATTACCCCAATCTTGAGGCATCTGCGGTTTCCAGGCAACCGCTTTTTTGGGTCTTCCGTATTACCCCGATCCCGAGGCATCTGCGGTTTCCAGGCAACCGCTTTTTATAGTCTTCCGGATTACCCCGATCCCGAGGCATCTGCGGTTTCCAGGAAACCGCTTTTTGGGGTCTTCCGGATTACCCCGATATCCCGAGGCATCTGCGGTTTCCAGGCAACCGCTTTTTAGAGTCTTCCAGATTACCCCAATCTTGAGGCATCTGCGGTTTCCAGGCAACCGCTTTTTTGGGTCTTCTGGATTACCCCGATCCCGAAGCATATGCGGTTTCCAGGCAACCGCTTTTTGGGGTCTTCCGGATTACCCCAATCTTGAGGCATCTGGGGTTTCCAGGCAACCGTTTTTTGGGGTCTTCCGGATTACCCCGATACCGAGGCATCTGCGGTCTGCAGGCAACCGCTTTGGGGTCTTCCGGATTACCCCGATATACCGAAGAATCTGCGGTTTCCAGGCAACCGCTTTTTTGGTCTTCCTGATTACCCCGATATCCCGAGGCATCTGCGGTTTCCAGGCAACCGCTTTTTGGGGTCTTCCGGATTACCCCGATATCTTGAGGCATCTGCGGTTTCCAGGCAACCGCTTTTTTGGGTCTTCCGGATTACCCCGATCCCAAAGCATATGCGGTTTCCAGGCAACCGCTTTTTTGGGTCTTCCGGATTACCCCGATCCCGAAGCATATGCGGTTTCCAGGCAACCGCTTTTTGGAGTCTTCCGGATTACCCCGATCTTGAGGAATCTGCGGTTTCCAGGCAACCGCTTTTTGGGGTCTTCCGGATTACCCTAATCTTGAGGCATCTGCGGTTTCCAGGCAACCGCGTTTTTTGGTCTTCCGTATTACCCCGATCCCGAGGCATCTGCGGTTTCCTGACAACCGCTTTTTGGGGTCTTCCGGATTACCCCGATATACCGAGGCATCTGCGGTTTCCAGGCAACCGCTTTTTGGGGTCTTCCAGATTACCCCGATCTCCCGAGGCATCTGCGGTTTCTAGGCAACCGCTTTTTAGGGTCTTCCGGATTACCCCGATCCCGAGGCATATGCGGTTTCTAGGCAACCACTTTTTGGAGTCTTCCGGATTACCCCGATCCCGAGGCATCTGCGGTTTGCAGATAACCGCTTTGGGGTCTTCCGGATTACCCCGATCCCGAGGCATCTGCGGTTTCCAGGCAACCGCTTTTTTGGGTCTTCCGTATTACCCCGATCCCGAGGCATCTGCGGTTTGCAGGCAACCGCTTTTTGGGGTCTTCTGGATTACCCCGATATACCGAAGAATCTGCAGTTTCCAGGCAACCGCTTTTTGGTCTTCCGGATTACCCCGATCTCCCGAGGCATCTGCGGTTTCTAGGCAACCGCTTTTTAGGGTCTTCCGGATTACCCCGATCTCCCGAGGCATCTGCGGTTTGCAGGCAACCGCTTTTTACGGTCTTCCTGATTACCCCGATCTCCCGAGGCAACAGCTTTTTAGAGTCTTCCGGATTACCCCAATCCCGAGGCATCTGCGGTTTCCAGGCAACCGCTTTTTAGGGTCTTCCGAATTACCCCGATCCCGAGGCATTTGCGGTTTCCAAACAACCGCTTTTTGGCGTTTTCCGGATTACCCCGATATCCCGAGGCATCTGCGGTTTGCAGGCAACCGCTTTGGGATCTTCCGGATTACCCCGATCTTGAGGCATCTGCGGTTTCCAGGCAACCGCAGATTGGAGCCTTCCGGATTACCTCGATATCCCGAGGCATCTGCGGTTTGCAGGCAACCGCTTTGGGGTCTTCCGGATTACCCCGATCTTGAGGAATCTATGGGTTTCAAGGCAACCGCTTTTTGGGGTCTTCCGGATGATCCCGATCCCGAGGCATCTGCGGTTTCCAGGCAACCGCTTTTTGGGGTCTTCTGGATTACCCCCATATCCCGAGGCATCTGCGGTTTCCAGGCAACCTCTTTTTAGGGTCTTCCGGATTACCCCGATCTCGAGGCATCTGCGGTTTCCAGGCAACCGCTTTTTGGGGTCTTCCAGATTATCCCGATATCCCGAGGCATCTGCGGTTTCCAGGCAACAGCTTTTTGGGGTCTTCCGGATTACCCCGATATCCCGAGGCATCTGCGGTTTCCAAGAAACCGCTATTTGGGGTCTTCCGGATTACCCCGATATCCCGAGGCATCTGCGGTTTCCAGGCAACCGCTTTTTAGGGTCTTCCGGATTACCTCGATCCCGAGGCATCTGCGGTTTCCAGCCAACCGCTTTTTCGGGTCTTCCGGATTTCCCTGATATCCCGAGGCATCTGCGGTTTCCAGGTAACCGCTTTTTGGGATCTTCCGGATTACCCCGATATCCCGAGGCATCTGCGGTTTCCAGGCAACCGCTTTTTGGGGTCTTCCGGATTACCCCGATCTCCCGAGGCATCTGCGGTTTCCAGGCAACCGCTTTTTAGGGTCTTCCGGATTACCCCGATCCCGAGGCATATGCGGTTTCTAGGCAACCACTTTTTGGAGTCTTCCGGATTACTCTGATCCCGAGGCATCTGCGGTTTGCAGATAACCCCTTTGGGGTCTTCCGGATTACCCCGATCCCGAGGCATCTGCGGTTTCCAGGCAACCGCTTTTTTGGGTCTTCCGTATTACCCCGATCCCGAGGCATCTGGGGTTTGCAGGCAACCGCTTTTTGGGGTCTTCCGGATTACCCCGATATACCGAAGAATCTGCAGTTTCCAGGCAACCGCTTTTTGGTCTTCCGGATTACCCCGATCTCCCGAGGCATCTGCGGTTTCCAGGCAACCGCTTTTTAGGGTCTTCCCCCCGATCTCCCGAGGCATCTGCGGTTTGCAGGCAACCGGTTTTTGCGGTCTTCCGGATTACCCCGATCTCCCGAGGCAACAGCTTTTTAGGGTATTCCGGATTACCCCGATCCCGAGGCATCTGCGGTTTTCAGGCAACCGCTTTTTAGGGTCTTCCGAATTACCCCGATCCCGAGGCATCTGCGGTTTCCAGGCAACCGCAGATTGGAGCCTTCCGGATTACCTCGATATCCCGAGGCATCTGCGGTTTGCAGGCAACCGCTTTGGGGTCTTCCGGATTACCCCGATCTTGAGGAATCTACGGGTTTCCAGGCAACCGCTTTTTGGGGTCTTCCGGATGATCCCGATCCCGAGGCATCTGCGGTTTCCAGGCTACCGCTTTTTGGGGTCTTCTGGATTACCCCCATATCCCGAGGCATCTGCGGTTTCCAGGCAACCGCTTTTTGGGGTCATCCGGATTACCCCGATAACCCGAGGTATCTGCGGTTTCCAGGCAACCGCTTTGGATTCTTCCGGATTACCCCGATATCCCAAGGCATCTGCGGTTTCCAGGCAACCGCTTTTTGGGGTCTTCCGGATTACCCCGATCTTGAGGAATCTGCGGTGTCCAGACAACCACTTTTTGGGGTCTTCCGGATTACCCCAATCTTGAGGCATCTGCGTTTTCCAGGCAACCGCTTTTTGGGGTATTCCGGATTACCCCGATCTCGAGGCATCTGCGGTTTCCAGGCAACCCAGGCAACCACTTTTTGGGGTCTTCCGGATTACCCCGATATCCCGAGGCATCTGCGGTTTCTAGGCAACCGCTTTTGGGAGTCTTCCGGATTACCCTGATATCCCGAGGCATCTGCGGTTTCCAGGCAACCACTTTTTGGGGTCTTCCGGATTACCCCGATCCTGAGGCATCTGCGGTTTCCAGGCAACCGCTTTTTGGGGTCTTCTGGATTACTCCGATCTCCCGAGGAATCTGCGGTTTCCAGGGAACCGCTTTTTGGGGTCTTCCGGATTACCCCGATCCCGAGGTATTTGCGGTTTCCAGGCAACCGCTTTTTGCGGTCTTCCGGATTACCCCGATATCCCGAGGCATCTGCGGTTTGCAGGCAACCGCTTTGGGGTCTTCCGGATTACCCGATCTTGAGGAATCTGCGGTTTCGAGGCAACCGCTTTTTGGTGTCTTCCGGATTACCCCGATCCCGAGGCATCTGCGGTTTCCAGGCAACCGCTTTTTAGGGTCTTCCGGATTACCCCATTCTTGAGGCATCTGCGGTTTCTAGGCAACCGCTTTTTGGGGTCTTCCGGATTACCCCGATCCCGAGGCATCTGCGGTCTGCAGGCAACCGCTTTGGGGTCTTCCGGATTACCCCGATCTTGAGGAATTTGCGGTTTCTAGGCAACCGCTTTTTGGGGTCTTCCGGATTACCCCAATCTTGAGGTATCTGCGGTTTCCAGGCAACCGCTTTTTTGGGGCTTCCGTATTACCCCGATCCCGAGGCATATGCGGTTTCTAGGCAACCGCTTTTTAGGGACTTTCGGATTACCTCGATCCCGAGGCATCTGCGGTTTCCAAGCAACCACTTTTTTGGGGCTTCCGGATTACCCCGATCCAGGGGCATCTGCGGTTTCCAGGCAACCACTTTTTGGGGTCTTCCGGATTACCCCGATCCCGAGGCATCTGCTGTTTCCAGGCAACCGGTTTTTGGGGTCTTCCGGATTACCCCGATCTCCCTAGGCATCTGCGGTTTCAAGGCAACCGCTTTTTAGGGTCTTCCGGATTACCCCGATATCCCGAGGCATCTGCGGTCTGCAGGCAACCGCTTTGCGGTCTTCCGGATTACCCCGATCCCGAGGCATCTGCTGTTTCCAGGTAACCGCTTTTTGGGGTCTTCCAGATTACCCCGATCCCTTGGCATCTGCGGTTTCTAGGCAACCGCTTTTTGGGGTCTTCCAGATTACCCCGATCCCTTGGCATCTGTGGGTTTCAGGCAACCGCTTTTTGGGGTCTTCCGGATTACCCCGATATCCCGAGGCATCTGCGGTTTCCAGGCAACCGCTTTTTGGGGTCTTCCGGATTACCCCGATATCCCGAGGCATCTGCGGTTTCCAGGTAACCGCTTTTTGGGGTCTTCCGGATTACCCCGATATCCCGAGGTATCTGCGGTTTCCAGGCAACCGCTTTTTGGGGTCTTCGGGATTACCCCAATCTTGAGGCATCAGGGTTTCCAGGCAACCGTTTTTTGGGGTCTTCCGGATTACCCCGATCCCGAGGCATCTGCGGTCTGCAGGCAACCGCTTTGGGGTCTTCCGGATTACCCTGATATACCGAAGAATCTGCGGTTTCCAGGCAAGCGCTTTTTGGGTCTTCCGTATTACCCCGATCCCTAGGCATCTGCGGTTTCCAGGCAACCGCTTTTTAGAGTCTTCCGGATTACCCCGATCCCGAAGCATCTGCGGTTTCCAGGCAACCGCTTTTTAGGGTCTTCCGGATTACCCCGATCCCGAGGCATCTGCGGTTTCCAGGCAACCGCTTTTTGGGGTCTTCCGGATTACCCCAATCTTGAGGCATCTGGGGTTTCCAGGCAACCGTTTTTTGGGGTCTTCCGGATTATCCCGATCCCGAGGCATCTGCGGTCTGCAGGAAACCGCTTTGGGGTCTTCCGGATTACCCCAATATACCGAAGAATCTGCGGTTTCCAGGCAACCGCTTTTTGGGGTCTTCCGGATTACCCCAACCTTGAGGCATCTGCGGTTTCCAGGCAACCGCTTTTTTGGGTCTTCCGTATTACCCCGATCCCGAGGCATCTGCGGTTTCCAGGCAACCGCTTTTTAGAGTCTTCCGGATTACCCCGATCCCGAGGCATCTGCGGTTTCGAGGCAACCGCTTTTTAGGGTCTTCCGGATTACCCCAATCCCGAGGCATCTGCGGTTTCCAGGCAACCGCTTTTTGGGGTCTTCCGGATTACCCCGATCTCCCGAGACATCTGCGGTTTCCAGGCAACCGCTTTTTAGGGTCTTCCGGATTACCCCAATCCCGAGGCATATGCGGTTTCCAGGCAACCACTTTTTGGAGTCTTCCGGATTACCCCGATCCCGAGGTATCTGCGGTTTGCAGATAACCGCTTTGGGGTTTTCCGGATTACCCCGATCTTGAGGAATCTGCGGTTTCCAGGCAACCGCTTTTTGGGGTCTTCCGGATTACCCCAATCTTGAGGCATCTGCGGTTTCCAGGCAACCGCGTTTTTTGGTCTTCCGTATTACCCCGATCCCGAGGCATCTGCGGTTTCCAGGCAACCGCTTTTTGGGGTCTTCCGGATTACCCCGATATCCCGAGGCAGCTGCGGTTTCCAGGCAACCGCTTTTTGGGGTCTTCCGGATTACCCCGATATCCCGAGGCATCTGCGGTTTCCAGGCAACCGCTTTTTGGGGTCTTCCGGATTACCCCGATATCCCGAGGCATCTGCGGTTTCCAGGTAACCGCTTTTTGGGGTCTTCCGGATTACCCCGATATCCCGAGGCATCTGCGGTTTCCAGGCAACCGCTTTTTGGGGTCTTCGGGATTACCCCAATCTTGAGGCATCTGGGTTTCCAGGCAACCGTTTTTTAGGGTCTTCCGGATTACCCCGATCCCGAGGCATCTGCGGTCTGCAGGCAACCGCTTTGGGGTCTTACGGATTACCCCGATATACCGAAGAATCTGCGGTTTCCAGGCAACCGCTTTTTAGGGTCTTCCGGATTACCCCAATCTTGAGGCATCTGCGGTTTCCAGGCAACCGCTTTTTTGGGTCTTCCGTATTACCCCGATCCCGAGGCATCTGCGGTTTCCAGGCAACCGCTTTTTATAGTCTTCCGGATTACCCCGATCCCGAGGCATCTGCGGTTTCCAGGAAACCGCTTTTTGGGGTCTTCCGGATTACCCCGATATTCCGAGGCATCTGCGGTTTCCAGGCAACCGCTTTTTAGAGTCTTCCGGATTACCCCAATCTAGAGGCATCTGCGGTTTCCAGGCAACCGCTTTTTTGGGTCTTCTGGATTACCCCGATCCCGAAGCATATGCGGTTTCCAGGCAACCGCTTTTTGGGGTCTTCCGGATTACCCCAATCTTGAGGCATCTGGGGTTTCCAGGCAACCGTTTTTTGGGGTCTTCCGGATTACCCCGATACCGAGGCATCTGCGGTCTGCAGGCAACCGCTTTGGGGTCTTCCGGATTACCCCGATATATCGAAGAATCTGCGGTTTCCAGGCAACCGCTTTTTTGGTCTTCCTGATTACCCCGATATCCCGAGGCATCTGCGGTTTCCAGGCAACCGTTTTTTGGGGTCTTCCAGATTATCCCGATATCCCGAGGCATCTGCGGTTTCAGGCAATAGCTTTTTGGGGTCTTCCGGATTACCCCGATATCCCGAGGCATCTGCGGTTTCCAGGCAACCGCTTTTTGGGGTCTTCCGGATTACCCCGATATCCCGAGGCATCTGCGGTTTCCAGGCAACCGCTTTTTAGAGTCTTCCGGATTACCCCGATATACCGAAGAATCTGCAGTTTCCAGGCAACCGCTTTTTTGTCTTCCGGATTACCCCGATCTCCCGAGGCATCTGCGGTTTCCAGGGAACCGCTTTTTAGGGTCTTCCGGATTACCCCGATCTCCCGAGGCATCTGCGGTTTGCAGGAAACCGCTTTTTGCGGTCTTCCGGATTACCCCAATCTCCCGAGGCAACAGCTTTTTAGGGTCTTCCGGATTACCCCGATCCCGAGGCATCTGCGGTTTCCAGGCAACCGCTTTTTAGGGTCGTCCGAATTACCCCGATCCCGAGGCATCTGCGGTTTCCAAACAACCGCTTTTTGGGGTTTTCCGGATTACCCCGATATCCTGAGGCATCTGCGGTTTGCAGGCAACCGCATTGGGATCTTCCGGATTACCCCGATCTTGAGGTATCTGCGGTTTCCAGGCAACCGCAGTTTGGAGCCTTCCGCATTACCTCGATATCCCGAGGCATCTGCGGTTTGCAGGCAACCGCTTTGGGTCTTCTGGATTACCCCCATATCCCGAGGCATCTGCGGTTTCCAGGCAACCTCTTTTTAGGGTCTTCCGGATTACCCCGATCTCGAGGCATCTGCGGTTTCCAGGCAATTGCTTTATGGGGTCTTCCAGATTATCCCGATATCCCGAGGCATCTGCGGTTTCCAGACAACAGCTTTTTGGGGTCTTCCGGATTACCCCGATATCCCGAGGCATCTGCGGTTTCCAGGCAACCGCTTTTTGGGGTCTTCCGGATTACTCCGATATCCCGAGGCATCTGCGGTTTCCAGGCAACCGGTTTTTAGGGTCTTCCGGATTACCCCGATCCCGAGGCATCTGCGGTTTCCAGCCAACCGCTTTTTCGGGTCTTCTGGATTACCCTGATATCCCGAGGTATCTGCGGTTTCCAGGTAACCGCTTTTTGGGGTCTTCCGGATTACTCCGATATCCCGAGGCATCTGCGGTTTCCAGGCAACCGCTTTTTTGGGTCTTCCGTATTACCCCGATCCCGAGGCATCTGCGGTTTCCAGGCAACCGCTTTTTATAGTCTTCCGGATTACCCCGATATACCGAAGAATCTACAGTTTCCAGGCAACCGCTTTTTTGTCTTCCGGATTACCCCGATATCCCGAGGCATCTGCGGTTTCCAAGCAACCGCTTTTTAGAGTCTTCCGGATTACCCCGATCCCGAGGCATCTGCGGTTTCCAGGCAACCGCTTTTTGGGGTCTTCCGGATTACCCCGATATCCCGAGGCATCTGCGGTTTCCAGGCAACCACTTTTTGGGGTCTTCCGGATTACTCCGATCCCGAGGCATCTGCGGTTTCCAGGCAACCGCTTTTTGGGGTCTTCCGGATTACCCCGATCTCCCGAGATATTTGCGGTTTCCAGGCAACCGCTTTTTGGGGTCTTCCGGATTACCCCGATCTCCCGAGATATTTGCGGTTTCCAGACAACCGCTTTTTGGGGTCTTCCAGATTACCCCGATCTCCCGAGGCATCTGCGGTTTCCAGGCAACCGCTTTTTGGGGTCTTCCGGATTATCCCGATATCCCGAGGCATCTGCAGCAACCGCTTTTTAGGGTCTTCCGGATTACCCCGATCCCGAGGTATCTGCGGTTTCCAAACAACCGCTTTTTGGGGTCTTCCGGATTACCCCGATATCCCGAGGCTTCTGCGGTTTGCAGGCAACCGCTTTGTGATCTTCCGGATTACCCCGATCTTGAGGCATCTGCGGTTTCCAGGCAACCGCAGATTGGAGTCTTCCGGATTACCTCGATCCCGAGGCATCTGCGGTTTCCAGGCAACCGCTTTTTGGGGTCTTCCGGATTACCCCAATCTTGAGGCATCTGGGGTTTCCAGGCAACCGTTTTTTGGGGTCTTCCGGATTATCCCGATCCCGAGGCATCTGCGGTCTGCAGGAAACCGCTTTGGGGTCTTCCGGATTACCCCGATATACCGAAGAATCTGCGGTTTCCAGGCAACCACTTTTTGGGGTCTTCCGGATTACCCCAATCTTGAGGCATCTGCGGTTTCCAGGCAACCGCTTTTTGGGGTCTTCCGGATTACCCCGATATCCCGAGGCATCTGCGCTTTCCAGGCAACCGCTTTTTGGGGTCTTCCGGATTACCCCAATCTTGAGGCATCTGGGGTTTCCAGGCAACCGTTTTTTGGGGTCTTCCGGATTACCCCGATCCCGAGGCATCTGCGGTCTGCAGGCAACCGCTTTAGGGTCTTCCGGATTACCCCGATATACCGAAGAATCTGCGGTTTCCAGGCAACCGCTTTTTGGGGTCTTCCGGATTACCCCAATCTTGAGGCATCTGCGGTTTCCAGGCAACCGCTTTTTTGGGTCTTCCGTATTACCCCGATCCCGAGGCATCTGCGGTTTCCAGGCAACCGCTTTTTAGAGTCTTCCGGATTACCCCGATCCCGAGGCATCTGCGGTTTCGAGGCAACCGCTTTTTAGGGTCTTCCAGATTACCCCAATCCCGAGGCATCTGCGGTTTCCAGGCAACCGCTTTTTGGGGTCTTCCGGATTACCCCGATCTCCCGAGACATCTGCGGTTTCCAGGCAACCGCTTTTTAGGGTCTTCCGGATTACCCCAATCCCGAGGCATATGCGGTTTCCAGGCAACCACTTTTTGGAGTCTTCCGGATTACCCCGATCCCGAGGTATCTGCGGTTTGCAGATAACCGCTTTGGGGTTTTCCGGATTACCCCGATCTTGAGGAATCTGCGGTTTCCAGGCAACCGCTTTTTGGGGTCTTCCGGATTACCCCAATCTTGAGGCATCTGCGGTTTCCAGGCAACCGCGTTTTTTGGTCTTCCGTATTACCCCGATCCCGAGGCATCTGCGGTTTCCAGGCAACCGCTTTTTGGGGTCTTCCGGATTACCCCGATATCCCGAGGCAGCTGCGGTTTCCAGGCAACCGCTTTTTGGGGTCTTCCGGATTACCCCGATATCCCGAGGCATCTGCGGTTTCCAGGCAACCGCTTTTTGGGGTCTTCCGGATTACCCCGATATCCCGAGGCATCTGCGGTTTCCAGGTAACCGCTTTTTGGGGTCTTCCGGATTACCCCGATATCCCGAGGCATCTGCGGTTTCCAGGCAACCGCTTTTTGGGGTCTTCCGGATTACCCCAATCTTGAGGCATCTGGGGTTTCCAGGCAACCGTTTTTTGGGGTCTTCCGGATTACCCCGATACCGAGGCATCTGCGGTCTGCAGGCAACCGCTTTGGGGTCTTCCGGATTACCCCGATATATCGAAGAATCTGCGGTTTCCAGGCAACCGCTTTTTTGGTCTTCCTGATTACCCCGATATCCCGAGGCATCTGCGGTTTCCAGGCAACCGTTTTTTGGGGTCTTCCAGATTATCCCGATATCCCGAGGCATCTGCGGTTTCAGGCAATAGCTTTTTGGGGTCTTCCGGATTACCCCGATATCCCGAGGCATCTGCGGTTTCCAGGCAACCGCTTTTTGGGGTCTTCCGGATTACCCCGATATCCCGAGGCATCTGCGGTTTCCAGGCAACCGCTTTTTAGAGTCTTCCGGATTACCCCGATCCCGAGGCATCTGCGGTTTCCAGCCAACCGCTTTTTCGGGTCTTCCGGATTACCCTGATATCCCGAGGCATCTGCGGTTTCCAGGTAACCGCTTTTTTGGGTCTTCCGGATTACCCCGATATACCGAAGAATCTGCAGTTTCCAGGCAACCGCTTTTTTGTCTTCCGGATTACCCCGATCTCCCGAGGCATCTGCGGTTTCCAGGGAACCGCTTTTTAGGGTCTTCCGGATTACCCCGATCTCCCGAGGCATCTGCGGTTTGCAGGAAACCGCTTTTTGCGGTCTTCCGGATTACCCCAATCTCCCGAGGCAACAGCTTTTTAGGGTCTTCCGGATTACCCCGATCCCGAGGCATCTGCGGTTTCCAGGCAACCGCTTTTTAGGGTCGTCCGAATTACCCCGATCCCGAGGCATCTGCGGTTTCCAAACAACCGCTTTTTGGGGTTTTCCGGATTACCCCGATATCCCGAGGCATCTGCGGTTTGCAGGCAACCGCATTGGGATCTTCCGGATTACCCCGATCTTGAGGTATCTGCGGTTTCCAGGCAACCGCAGTTTGGAGCCTTCCGCATTACCTCGATATCCCGAGGCATCTGCGGTTTGCAGGCAACCGCTTTGGGTCTTCTGGATTACCCCCATATCCCGAGGCATCTGCGGTTTCCAGGCAACCTCTTTTTAGGGTCTTCCGGATTACCCCGATCTCGAGGCATCTGCGGTTTCCAGGCAACTGCTTTATGGGGTCTTCCAGATTATCCCGATATCCCGAGGCATCTGCGGTTTCCAGACAACACCTTTTTGGGGTCTTCCGGATTACCCCGATATCCCGAGGCATCTGCGGTTTCCAGGCAACCGCTTTTTGGGGTCTTCCGGATTACTCCGATATCCCGAGGCATCTGCGGTTTCCAGGCAACCGCTTTTTAGGGTCTTCCGGATTACCCCGATCCCGAGGCATCTGCGGTTTCCAGCCAACCGCTTTTTCGGGTCTTCTGGATTACCCTGATATCCCGAGGTATCTGCGGTTTCCAGGTAACCGCTTTTTGGGGTCTTCCGGATTACTCCGATATCCCGAGGCATCTGCGGTTTCCAGGCAACCGCTTTTTTGGGTCTTCCGTATTACCCCGATCCCGAGGCATCTGCGGTTTCCAGGCAACCGCTTTTTATAGTCTTCCGGATTACCCCGATATACCGAAGAATCTACAGTTTCCAGGCAACCGCTTTTTTGTCTTCCGGATTACCCCGATATCCCGAGGCATCTGCGGTTTCCAAGCAACCGCTTTTTAGAGTCTTCCGGATTACCCCGATCCCGAGGCATCTGCGGTTTCCAGGCAACCGCTTTTTGGGGTCTTCCGGATTACCCCGATATCCCGAGGCATCTGCGGTTTCCAGGCAACCACTTTTTGGGGTCTTCCGGATTACTCCGATCCCGAGGCATCTGCGGTTTCCAGGCAACCGCTTTTTGGGGTCTTCCGGATTACCCCGATCTCCCGAGATATTTGCGGTTTCCAGGCAACCGCTTTTTGGGGTCTTCCGGATTACCCCGATCTCCCGAGATATTTGCGGTTTCCAGACAACCGCTTTTTGGGGTCTTCCAGATTACCCCGATCTCCCGAGGCATCTGCGGTTTCCAGGCAACCGCTTTTTGGGGTCTTCCGGATTATCCCGATATCCCGAGGCATCTGCAGCAACCGCTTTTTAGGGTCTTCCGGATTACCCCGATCCCGAGGCATCTGCGGTTTCCAAACAACCGCTTTTTGGGGTCTTCCGGATTACCCCGATATCCCGAGGCTTCTGCGGTTTGCAGGCAACCGCTTTGTGATCTTCCGGATTACCCCGATCTTGAGGCATCTGCGGTTTCCAGGCAACCGCAGATTGGAGTCTTCCGGATTACCTCGATCCCGAGGCATCTGCGGTTTCCAGGCAACCGCTTTTTGGGGTCTTCCGGATTACCCCAATCTTGAGGCATCTGGGGTTTCCAGGCAACCGTTTTTTGGGGTCTTCCGGATTATCCCGATCCCGAGGCATCTGCGGTCTGCAGGAAACCGCTTTGGGGTCTTCCGGATTACCCCGATATACCGAAGAATCTGCGGTTTCCAGGCAACCACTTTTTGGGGTCTTCCGGATTACCCCAATCTTGAGGCATCTGCGGTTTCCAGGCAACCGCTTTTTGGGGTCTTCCGGATTACCCCGATATCCCGAGGCATCTGCGCTTTCCAGGCAACCGCTTTTTGGGGTCTTCCGGATTACCCCAATCTTGAGGCATCTGGGGTTTCCAGGCAACCGTTTTTTGGGGTCTTCCGGATTACCCCGATCCCGAGGCATCTGCGGTCTGCAGGCAACCGCTTTAGGGTCTTCTGGATTACCCCGATATACCGAAGAATCTGCGGTTTCCAGGCAACCGCTTTTTGGGGTCTTCCGGATTACCCCAATCTTGAGGCATCTGCGGTTTCCAGGCAACCGCTTTTTTGGGTCTTCCGTATTACCCCGATCCCGAGGCATCTGCGGTTTCCAGGCAACCGCTTTTTAGAGTCTTCCGGATTACCCCGATCCCGAGGCATCTGCGGTTTCGAGGCAACCGCTTTTTAGGGTCTTCCGGATTACCCCAATCCCGAGGCATCTGCGGTTTCCAGGCAACCGCTTTTTGGGGTCTTCCGGATTACCCCGATCTCCCGAGACATCTGCGGTTTCCAGGCAACCGCTTTTTAGGGTCTTCCGGATTACCCCAATCCCGAGGCATATGCGGTTTCCAGGCAACCACTTTTTGGAGTCTTCCGGATTACCCCGATCCCGAGGTATCTGCGGTTTGCAGATAACCGCTTTGGGGTTTTCCGGATTACCCCGATCTTGAGGAATCTGCGGTTTCCAGGCAACCGCTTTTTGGGGTCTTCCGGATTACCCCAATCTTGAGGCATCTGCGGTTTCCAGGCAACCGCGTTTTTTGGTCTTCCGTATTACCCCGATCCCGAGGCATCTGCGGTTTCCAGGCAACCGCTTTTTGGGGTCTTCCGGATTACCCCGATATCCCGAGGCAGCTGCGGTTTCCAGGCAACCGCTTTTTGGGGTCTTCCGGATTACCCCGATATCCCGAGGCATCTGCGGTTTCCAGGCAACCGCTTTTTGGGGTCTTCCGGATTACCCCGATATCCCGAGGCATCTGCGGTTTCCAGGTAACCGCTTTTTGGGGTCTTCCGGATTACCCCGATATCCCGAGGCATCTGCGGTTTCCAGGCAACCGCTTTTTGGGGTCTTCCGGATTACCCCAATCTTGAGGCATCTGGGGTTTCCAGGCAACCGTTTTTTGGGGTCTTCCGGATTACCCCGATACCGAGGCATCTGCGGTCTGCAGGCAACCGCTTTGGGGTCTTCCGGATTACCCCGATATATCGAAGAATCTGCGGTTTCCAGGCAACCGCTTTTTTGGTCTTCCTGATTACCCCGATATCCCGAGGCATCTGCGGTTTCCAGGCAACCGTTTTTTGGGGTCTTCCAGATTATCCCGATATCCCGAGGCATCTGCGGTTTCAGGCAATAGCTTTTTGGGGTCTTCCGGATTACCCCGATATCCCGAGGCATCTGCGGTTTCCAGGCAACCGCTTTTTGGGGTCTTCCGGATTACCCCGATATCCCGAGGCATCTGCGGTTTCCAGGCAACCGCTTTTTAGAGTCTTCCGGATTACCCCGATCCCGAGGCATCTGCGGTTTCCAGCCAACCGCTTTTTCGGGTCTTCCGGATTACCCTGATATCCCGAGGCATCTGCGGTTTCCAGGTAACCGCTTTTTTGGGTCTTCCGGATTACCCCGATATACCGAAGAATCTGCAGTTTCCAGGCAACCGCTTTTTTGTCTTCCGGATTACCCCGATCTCCCGAGGCATCTGCGGTTTCCAGGGAACCGCTTTTTAGGGTCTTCCGGATTACCCCGATCTCCCGAGGCATCTGCGGTTTGCAGGAAACCGCTTTTTGCGGTCTTCCGGATTACCCCAATCTCCCGAGGCAACAGCTTTTTAGGGTCTTCCGGATTACCCCGATCCCGAGGCATCTGCGGTTTCCAGGCAACCGCTTTTTAGGGTCGTCCGAATTACCCCGATCCCGAGGCATCTGCGGTTTCCAAACAACCGCTTTTTGGGGTTTTCCGGATTACCCCGATATCCCGAGGCATCTGCGGTTTGCAGGCAACCGCATTGGGATCTTCCGGATTACCCCGATCTTGAGGTATCTGCGGTTTCCAGGCAACCGCAGTTTGGAGCCTTCCGCATTACCTCGATATCCCGAGGCATCTGCGGTTTGCAGGCAACCGCTTTGGGTCTTCTGGATTACCCCCATATCCCGAGGCATCTGCGGTTTCCAGGCAACCTCTTTTTAGGGTCTTCCGGATTACCCCGATCTCGAGGCATCTGCGGTTTCCAGGCAACTGCTTTATGGGGTCTTCCAGATTATCCCGATATCCCGAGGCATCTGCGGTTTCCAGACAACAGCTTTTTGGGGTCTTCCGGATTATCCCGATATCCCGAGGCATCTGCGGTTTTCAGGCAACCGCTTTTTGGGGTCTTCCGGATTACTCCGATATCCCGAGGCATCTGCGGTTTCCAGGCAACCGCTTTTTAGGGTCTTCCGGATTACCCCGATCCCGAGGCATCTGCGGTTTCCAGCCAACCGCTTTTTCGGGTCTTCTGGATTACCCTGATATCCCGAGGTATCTGCGGTTTCCAGGTAACCGCTTTTTGGGGTCTTCCGGATTACTCCGATATCCCGAGGCATCTGCGGTTTCCAGGCAACCGCTTTTTTGGGTCTTCCGTATTACCCCGATCCCGAGGCATCTGCGGTTTCCAGGCAACCGCTTTTTATAGTCTTCCGGATTACCCCGATATACCGAAGAATCTACAGTTTCCAGGCAACCGCTTTTTTGTCTTCCGGATTACCCCGATATCCCGAGGCATCTGCGGTTTCCAAGCAACCGCTTTTTAGAGTCTTCCGGATTACCCCGATCCCGAGGCATCTGCGGTTTCCAGGCAACCGCTTTTTGATGTCTTCCGGATTACCCCGATATCCCGAGGCATCTGCGGTTTCCAGGCAACCACTTTTTGGGGTCTTCCGGATTACTCCGATCCCGAGGCATCTGCGGTTTCCAGGCAACCGCTTTTTGGGGTCTTCCGGATTACCCCGATCTCCCGAGATATTTGCGGTTTCCAGGCAACCGCTTTTTGGGGTCTTCCGGATTACCCCGATCTCCCGAGATATTTGCGGTTTCCAGACAACCGCTTTTTGGGGTCTTCCAGATTACCCCGATCTCCCGAGGCATCTGCGGTTTCCAGGCAACCGCTTTTTGGGGTCTTCCGGATTATCCCGATATCCCGAGGCATCTGCAGCAACCGCTTTTTAGGGTCTTCCGGATTACCCCGATCCCGAGGCATCTGCGGTTTCCAAACAACCGCTTTTTGGGGTCTTCCGGATTACCCCGATATCCCGAGGCTTCTGCGGTTTGCAGGCAACCGCTTTGTGATCTTCCGGATTACCCCGATCTTGAGGCATCTGCGGTTTCCAGGCAACCGCAGATTGGAGTCTTCCGGATTACCTCGATATCCCGAGGCATATGCGGTTTGCAGGCAACCGCTTTTTGCGGTCTTCCGGATTACCCCGATCTTCCGAGGCAACCGCTTTTTGGGGTTTTCCGGATTACCCCGATATCCCGAGGCATCTGCGGTTTGCAGGCAACCGCTTTGGGATCTTCCGGATTACCCCGATCTTGAGGCATCTGCGGTTTCCAGGCAACCGCTTTTTAGGGTCTTCCGGATTACCCCGATCTCCCGAGGCATCTGCGGTTTGCAGGCAACCGCTTTTTGCGGTCTTCCGGATTACCCCGATCTCCCGAGGCAACAGCTTTTTAGGGTCTTCCGGATTACCCCGATCCCGAGGCATCTGCGGTTTCCAGGCAACCGCTTTTTAGGGTCTTCCGAATTACCCCGATCCCGAGGCATCTGCGGTTTCCAAACAACCGCTTTTTGGGGTTTTCCGGATTACCCCGATATCCCGAGGCATCTGCGGTTTGCAGGCAACCGCTTTGGGATCTTCCGGATTACCCCGATCTTGAGGCATCTGCGGTTTCCAGGCAACCGCAGATTGGAGCCTTCCGGATGACCTCGATATCCTGAGGCATCTGCGGTTTGCAGGCAACCGCTTTGGGGTCTTCCGGATTACCCCGATCCCGAGGCATCTGCGGTTTGCAGATAACCGCTTTGGGGTCTTCCGGATTACCCCGATCTTGAGGAATCTGCGGTTTCCATGCAACCGCTTTTAGGGGTCTTCCAGATTACCCCAATCTTGAGGCATCTGCGGTTTCCAGGCAACCGTGTTTTTTGGTCTTCCGTATTACCCCGATCCCGAGGCATCTGCGGTTTCCAGACAACCGCTTTTTGGGGTCTTCCGGATTACCCCGATATCCCGAGGCATCTGCGGTTTCCAGGCAACCGCTTTTTGGGGTCTTCCGGATTACCCCGATCTCCCGAGGCATCTGCGGTTTCCAGGCAACCGCTATTTAGGGTCTTCCGGATTACCCCGATCCCGAGGCATATGCGGTTTCTAGGCAACCACTTTTTGGAGTCTTCCGGATTACCCCGATCCCGAGGCATCTGCGGTTTGCAGATAACCGCTTTGGGGTCTTCCGGATTACCCCGATCCCGAGGCATCTGCGGTTTCCAGGCAACCGCTTTTTTGGGTCTTCCGTATTACCCCGATCCCGAGGCATCTGCGGTTTCCAGGCAACCGCTTTTTGGGGTCTTCCGGATTACCCCGATATACCGAAGAATCTGCAGTTTCCAGGCAACCGCTTTTTGGTTTTCCGGATTACCCCGATCTCCCGAGGCATCTGCGGTTTCCAGGCAACCGCTTTTTAGGGTCTTCTAGATTACCCCGATCCCGAGGCATCTGCGGTTTCCAGGCAACCGCTTTTTTGGGTCTTCCGGATTACCCCGATCCCGAGGCATCTGCGGTTTCCAGGCAACCGCTTTTTGGGGTCTTCCGGATTACCCCGATATACCGAAGAATCTGCAGTTTCCAGGCAACCGCTTTTTGGTCTTCCGGATTACCCCGATCTCCCGAGGCATCTGCGGTTTCCAGGCAACCGCTTTTTAGGGTCTTCCGGATTACCCCGATCTCCCGGGGCATCTGCGGTTTCCAGGCAACCGCTTTTTGGGGTCTTCCGGATTACCCCGATCTCCCGAGACATTTGCGATTTCCAGGCAACCGCTTTTTAGGGTCTTCCGGATTACCCCGATCTCCCGAGGCATCTGCGGTTTCCGGGCAACCGCTTTTTGGGGTCTTCCGGATTATCCCGATATCCCGAGGCATCCGCAGTTTCCAGGCAACCGCTTTTTAGGGTCTTCCGGATTACCCCGATCCCGAGGCATCTGCGGTATCCAGGCAACCTCTTTTTAGGGTCTTCCGGATTACCCCGATCCCGAGGCATCTGCGGTTTCCAGGCAACCGTTTTTTGGGGTCTTCCAGATTATCCCGATATCCCGAGGCATCTGCGGTTTCAGGCAACAGCTTTTTGGGGTCTTCCGGATTACCCCGATATCCCGAGGCATCTGCGGTTTCCAGGCAACCGCTTTTTGTGGTCTTCCGGATTACTCCGATATCCCGAGGCATCTGCGGTTTCCAGGCAACCGCTTTTTAGGGTCTTCCGGATTACCCCGATCCCGAGGCATCTGCGGTTTCCAGCCAACCGCTTTTTCGGGTCTTCCGGATTACCCTGATATCCCGAGGCATCTGCGGTTTCCAGGTAACCGCTTTTTGGGGTCTTCCGGATTACCCCGATATACCGAAGAATCTGCAGTTTCCAGGCAACCGCTTTTTAGGGTCGTCCGAATTACCCCGATCCCGAGGCATCTGCGGTTTCCAAACAACCGCTTTTTGGGGTTTTCCGGATTACCCCGATATCCCGAGGCATCTGCGGTTTGCAGGCAACCGCTTTGGGATCTTCCGGATTACCCCGATCTTGAGGTATCTGCGGTTTCCAGGCAACCGCAGTTTGGAGCCTTCCGCATTACCTCGATATCCCGAGGCATCTGCGGTTTGCAGGCAACCGCTTTGGGTCTTCTGGATTACCCCCATATCCCGAGGCATCTGCGGTTTCCAGGCAACCTCTTTTTAGGGTCTTCCGGATTACCCCGATCTCGAGGCATCTGCGGTTTCCAGGCAACCGCTTTATGGGGTCTTCCAGATTATCCCGATATCCCGAGGCATCTGCGGTTTCCAGGCAACAGCTTTTTGGGGTCTTCCGGATTACCCCGATATCCCGAGGCATCTGCGGTTTCCAGGCAACCGCTTTTTGGGGTCTTCCGGATTACCCCGATATCCCGAGGCATCTGCGGTTTCCAGGCAACCGCTTTTTAGGGTCTTCCGGATTACCCCGATCCCGAGGCATCTGCGGTTTCCAGCCAACCGCTTTTTCGGGTCTTCCGGATTACCCTGATATCCCGAGGTATCTGCGGTTTCCAGGTAACCGCTTTTTGGGGTCTTCCGGATTACCCCGATATCCCGAGGCATCTGCGGTTTCCAGGCAACCGCTTTTTTGGGTCTTCCGTATTACCCCGATCCCGAGGCATCTGCGGTTTCCAGGCAACCGCTTTTTATAGTCTTCCGGATTACCCCGATATACCGAAGAATCTGCAGTTTCCAGGCAACCGCTTTTTTGTCTTCCGGATTACCCCGATATCCCGAGGCATCTGCGGTTTCCAGGCAACCGCTTTTTAGAGTCTTCCGGATTACCCCGATCCCGAGGCATCTGCGGTTTCCAGGCAACCGCTTTTTGGGGTCTTCCGGATTACCCCGATATCCCGAGGCATCTGCGGTTTCCAGGCAACCACTTTTTGGGGTCTTCCGGATTACTCCGATCCCGAGGCATCTACGGTTTCCAGGCAACCGCTTTTTGGGGTCTTCCGGATTACCCCGATCTCCCGAGATATTTGCGGTTTCCAGACAACCGCTTTTGGGGTCTTCCGGATTACCCCGATCTCCCGAGGCATCTGCGGTTTCCAGGCAACCGCTTTTTGGGGTCTTCCGGATTATCCCGATATCCCGAGGCATCTGCAGCAACCGCTTTTTAGGGTCTTCCGGATTACCCTGATCCCGAGGCATCTGCGGTATCCAGGCAACCGCTTTTTAGGGTCTTCCGGATTACCCCGATCCCGAGGTATCTACGGTTTCCAAACAACCGCTTTTTGGGGTCTTCCGGATTACCCCGATATCCCGAGGCTTCTGCGGTTTGCAGGCAACCGCTTTGGGATCTTCCGGATTACCCCGATCTTGAGGCATCTGCGGTTTCCAGGCAACCGCAGATTGGAGTCTTCCGGATTACCTCGATATCCCGAGGCATCTGCGGTTTGCAGGCAACCGCTTTTTGCGGTCTTCCGGATTACCCCGATCTCCGAGGCAACCGCTTTTTGGGGTTTTCCGGATTACCCCAATATCCCGAGGCATCTGCGGTTTGCAGGCAACCGCTTTGGGATCTTCCGGATTACCTCGATCTTGAGGCATCTGCGGTTTCCAGGCAACCGCTTTTTAGGGTCTTCCAGATTACCCCGATCCCGAGGCATCTGCAGTTTCCAGGCAACCGCTTTTTTGGGTCTTCCGGATTACCCCGATCCCGAGGCATCTTCGGTTTCCAGGCAACCGCTTTTTGGGGTCTTCCGGATTACCCCGATATACCGAAGAATCTGCAGTTTCCAGGCAACCGCTTTTTGGTCTTCCGGATTACCCCGATCTCCCGAGGCATCTGCGGTTTCCAGGCAACCGCTTTTTAGGGTCTTCCATATTACCCCGATCTCCCGGGGCATCTGCGGTTTCCAGGCAACCGCTTTTTGGGGTCTTCCGGATTACCCCGATCTCCCGAGACATTTGCGATTTCCAGGCAACCGCTTTTTAGGGTCTTCCGGATTACCCCGATCTCCCGAGGCATCTGCGGTTTCCGGGCAACCGCTTTTTGGGGTCTTCCGGATTACCCCGATATCCCGAGGCATCTGCGGTTTGCAGGCAACCGCTTTGGGATCTTCCGGATTACCTCGATCTTGAGGCATCTGCGGTTTCCAGGCAACCGCTTTTTAGGGTCTTCCAGATTACCCCGATCCCGAGGCATCTGCAGTTTCCAGGCAACCGCTTTTTTGGGTCTTCCGGATTACCCCGATCCCGAGGCATCTGCGGTTTCCAGGCAACCGCTTTTTGGGGTCTTCCGGATTACCCCGATATACCGAAGAATCTGCAGTTTCCAGGCAACCGCTTTTTGGTCTTCCGGATTACCCCGATCTCCCGAGGCATCTGCGGTTTCCAGGCAACCGCTTTTTAGGGTCTTCCATATTACCCCGATCTCCCGGGGCATCTGCGGTTTCCAGGCAACCGCTTTTTGGGGTCTTCCGGATTACCCCGATCTCCCGAGACATTTGCGATTTCCAGGCAACCGCTTTTTAGGGTCTTCCGGATTACCCCGATCTCCCGAGGCATCTGCGGTTTCCGGGCAACCGCTTTTTGGGGTCTTCCGGATTATCCCGATATCCCGAGGCATCCGCAGTTTCCAGGCAACCGCTTTTTAGGGTCTTCCGGATTACCCCGATCCCGAGACATCTGCGGTATCCAGGCAACCTCTTTTTAGGGTCTTCCGGATAACCCCGATCCCGAGGCATCTGCGGTTTCCAGGCAACCGTTTTTTGGGGTCTTCCAGATTATCCCGATATCCCGAGGCATCTGCGGTTTCAGGCAACAGCTTTTTGGGGTCTTCCGGATTACCCCGATATCCCGAGGCATCTGCGGTTTCCAGGCAACCGCTTTTTGGGGTCTTCCGGATTACCCCGATATCCCGAGGCATCTGCGGTTTCCAGGCAACCGCTTTTTAGGGTCTTCCGGATTACCCCGATCCCGAGGCATCTGCGGTTTCCAGCCAACCGCTTTTTCGGGTCTTCCGGATTACCCTGATATCCCGAGGCATCTGCGGTTTCCAGGTAACCGCTTTTTTGGGTCTTCCGGATTACCCCGATATACCGAAGAATCTGCAGTTTCCAGGCAACCGCTTTTTTGTCTTCCGGATTACCCCGATCTCCCGAGGCATCTGCGGTTTCCAGGGAACCGCTTTTTAGGGTCTTCCGGATTACCCCGATCTCCCGAGGCATCTGCGGTTTGCAGGCAACCGCTTTTTGCGGTCTTCCGGATTACCCCAATCTCCCGAGGCAACAGCTTTTTAGGGTCTTCCGGATTACCCCGATCCCGAGGCATCTGCGGTTTCCAGGCAACCGCTTTTTAGGGTCGTCCGAATTACCCCGATCCCGAGGCATCTGCGGTTTCCAAACAACCGCTTTTTGGGGTTTTCCGGATTACCCCGATATCCCGAGGCATCTGCGGTTTGCAGGCAACCGCTTTGGGATCTTCCGGATTACCCCGATCTTGAGGTATCTGCGGTTTCCAGGCAACCGCAGTTTGGAGCCTTCTGCATTACCTCGATATCCCGAGGCATCTGCGGTTTGCAGGCAACCGCTTTGGGTCTTCTGGATTACCCCCATATCCCGAGGCATCTGCGGTTTCCAGGCAACCTCTTTTTAGGGTCTTCCGGATTACCCCGATCTCGAGGCATCTGCGGTTTCCAGGCAACCGCTTTATGGGGTCTTCCAGATTATCCCGATATCCCGAGGCATCTGCGGTTTCCAGACAACAGCTTTTTGGGGTCTTCCGGATTACCCCGATATCCCGAGGCATCTGCGGTTTCCAGGCAACCGCTTTTTGGGGTCTTCCGGATTACCCCGATATCCCGAGGCATCTGCGGTTTCCAGGCAACCGCTTTTTAGGGTCTTCCGGATTACCCCGATCCCGAGGCATCTGCGGTTTCCAGCCAACCGCTTTTTCGGGTCTTCCGGATTACCCCGATATCCCGAGGCATCTGCGGTTTCCAGGCAACCGCTTTTTTGGGTCTTCCGTATTACCCCGATCCCGAGGCATCTGCGGTTTCCAGGCAACCGCTTTTTATAGTCTTCCGGATTACCCCGATATACCGAAGAATCTGCAGTTTCCAGGCAACCGCTTTTTTGTCTTCCGGATTACCCCGATATCCCGAGGCATCTGCGGTTTCCAAGCAACCGCTTTTTAGAGTCTTCCGGATTACCCCGATCCCGAGGCATCTGCGGTTTCCAGGCAACCGCTTTTTGGGGTCTTCCGGATTACCCCGATATCCCGAGGCATCTGCGGTTTCCAGGCAACCACTTTTTGGGGTCTTCCGGATTACTCCGATCCCGAGGCATCTGCGGTTTCCAGGCAACCGCTTTTTGGGGTCTTCCGGATTACCCCGATCTCCCGAGATATTTGCGGTTTCCAGGCAACCGCTTTTTGGGGTCTTCCGGATTACCCCGATCTCCCGAGATATTTGCGGTTTCCAGACAACCGCTTTTTGGGGTCTTCCGGATTACCCCGATCTCCCGAGGCATCTGCGGTTTCCAGGCAACCGCTTTTTGGGGTCTTCCGGATTATCCCGATATCCCGAGGCATCTGCAGCAACCGCTTTTTAGGGTCTTCCGGATTACCCCGATCCCGAGGCATCTGCGGTATCCAGGCAACCGCTTTTTAGGGTCTTCCGGATTACCCCGATCCCGAGGTATCTACGGTTTCCAAACAACCGCTTTTTGGGGTCTTCCGGATTACCCCGATATCCCGAGGCATCTGCGGTTTCCAGGCAACCGCTTTTTGGGGTCTTCCGGATTACCCCGATCTCCCGAGGCATCTGCGGTTTCCAGGCAACCGCTATTTAGGGTCTTCCGGATTACCCCGATCCCGAGGCATATGCGGTTTCTAGGCAACCACTTTTTGGAGTCTTCCGGATTACCCCGATCCCGAGGCATCTGCGGTTTGCAGATAACCGCTTTGGGGTCTTCCGGATTACCCCGATCCCGAGGCATCTGCGGTTTCCAGGCAACCGCTTTTTTGGGTCTTCCGTATTACCCCGATCCCGAGGCATCTGCGGTTTCCAGGCAACCGCTTTTTGGGGTCTTCCGGATTACCCCGATATACCGAAGAATCTGCAGTTTCCAGGCAACCGCTTTTTGGTTTTCCGGATTACCCCGATCTCCCGAGGCATCTGCGGTTTCCAGGCTACCGCTTTTTAGGGTCTTCTAGATTACCCCGATCCCGAGGCATCTGCGGTTTCCAGGCAACCGCTTTTTTGGGTCTTCCGGATTACCCCGATCCCGAGGCATCTGCGGTTTCCAGGCAACCACTTTTTGGGGTCTTCCGGATTACCCCGATATACCGAAGAATCTGCAGTTTCCAGGCAACCGCTTTTTGGTCTTCCGGATTACCCCGATCTCCCGAGGCATCTGCGGTTTCCAGGCAACCGCTTTTTAGGGTCTTCCGGATTACCCCGATCTCCCGGGGCATCTGCGGTTTCCAGGCAACCGCTTTTTGGGGTCTTCCGGATTACCCCGATCTCCCGAGACATTTGCGATTTCCAGGCAACCGCTTTTTAGGGTCTTCCGGATTACCCCGATCTCCCGAGGCATCTGCGGTTTCCGGGCAACCGCTTTTTGGGGTCTTCCGGATTATCCCGATATCCCGAGGCATCCGCAGTTTCCAGGCAACCGCTTTTTAGGGTCTTCCGGATTACCCCGATCCCGAGGCATCTGCGGTATCCAGGCAACCTCTTTTTAGGGTCTTCCGGATTACCCCGATCCCGAGGCATCTGCGGTTTCCAGGCAACCGTTTTTTGGGGTCTTCCAGATTATCCCGATATCCCGAGGCATCTGCGGTTTCAGGCAACAGCTTTTTGGGGTCTTCCGGATTACCCCGATATCCCGAGGCATCTGCGGTTTCCAGGCAACCGCTTTTTGTGGTCTTCCGGATTACCCCGATATCCCGAGGCATCTGCGGTTTCCAGGCAACCGCTTTTTAGGGTCTTCCGGATTACCCCGATCCCGAGGCATCTGCGGTTTCCAGCCAACCGCTTTTTCGGGTCTTCCGGATTACCCTGATATCCCGAGGCATCTGCGGTTTCCAGGTAACCGCTTTTTGGGGTCTTCCGGATTACCCCGATATACCGAAGAATCTGCAGTTTCCAGGCAACCGCTTTTTTGTCTTCCGGATTACCCCGATCTCCCGAGGCATCTGCGGTTTCCAGGCAACCGCTTTTTAGGGTCTTCCGGATTACCCCGATCTCCCGAGGCATCTGCGGTTTGCAGGCAACCGCTTTTTGCGGTCTTCCGGATTACCCCAATCTCCCGAGGCAACAGCTTTTTAGGGTCTTCCGGATTACCCCGATCCCGAGGCATCTGCGGTTTCCAGGCAACCGCTTTTTAGGGTCGTCCGAATTACCCCGATCCCGAGGCATCTGCGGTTTCCAAACAACCGCTTTTTGGGGTTTTCCGGATTACCCCGATATCCCGAGGCATCTGCGGTTTGCAGGCAACCGCTTTGGGATCTTCCGGATTACCCCGATCTTGAGGTATCTGCGGTTCCCAGGCAACCGCAGTTTGGAGCCTTCCGCATTACCTCGATATCCTGAGGCATCTGCGGTTTGCAGGCAACCGCTTTGGGTCTTCTGGATTACCCCCATATCCCGAGGCATCTGCGGTTTCCAGGCAACCTCTTTTTAGGGTCTTCCGGATTACCCCGATCTCGAGGCATCTGCGGTTTCCAGGCAACCGCTTTATGGGGTCTTCCAGATTATCCCGATATCCCGAGGCATCTGCGGTTTCCAGGCAACAGCTTTTTGGGGTCTTCCGGATTACCCCGATATCCCGAGGCATCTGCGGTTTCCAGGCAACCGCTTTTTGGGGTCTTCCGGATTACCCCGATATCCCGAGGCATCTGCGGTTTCCAGGCAACCGCTTTTTAGGGTCTTCCGGATTACCCCGATCCCGAGGCATCTGCGGTTTCCAGCCAACCGCTTTTTCGGGTCTTCCGGATTACCCTGATATCCCGAGGTATCTGCGGTTTCCAGGTAACCGCTTTTTGGGGTCTTCCGGATTACCCCGAAATCCCGAGGCATCTGCGGTTTCCAGGCAACCGCTTTTTTGGGTCTTCCGTATTACCCCGATCCCGAGGCATCTGCGGTTTCCAGGCAACCGCTTTTTATAGTCTTCCGGATTACCCCGATATTCCGAAGAATCTGCAGTTTCCAGGCAACCGCTTTTTTGTCTTCCGGATTACCCCGATATCCCGAGGCATCTGCGGTTTCCAGGCAACCGCTTTTTAGAGTCTTCCGGATTACCCCGATCCCGAGGCATCTGCGGTTTCCAGGCAACCGCTTTTTGGGGTCTTCCGGATTACCCCGATATCCCGAGGCATCTGCGGTTTCCAGGCAACCACTTTTTGGGGTCTTCCGGATTACTCCGATCTCCCGAGATATTTGCGGTTTCCAGACAACCGCTTTTTGGGGTCTTCCGGATTACCCCGATCTCCCGAGGCATCTGCGGTTTCCAGGCAACCGCTTTTTGGGGTCTTCCGGATTATCCCGATATCCCGAGGCATCTGCAGCAACCGCTTTTTAGGGTCTTCCTGATTACCCCGATCCCGAGGCATCTGCGGTATCCAGGCAACCGCTTTTTAGGGTCTTCCGGATTACCCCGATCCCGAGGTATCTACGGTTTCCAAACAACCGCTTTTTGGGATCTTCCGGATTACCCCGATATCTCGAGGCTTCTGCGGTTTGCAGGCAACCGCTTTGGGATCTTCCGGATTACCCCGATCTTGAGGCATCTGCGGTTTCCAGGCAACCGCAGATTGGAGTCTTCCGGATTACCTCGATATCCCGAGGCATCTGCGGTTTGCAGGCAACCGCTTTTTGCGGTCTTCCGGATTACCCCGATCTCCCGAGGCAACCGCTTTTTGGGGTTTTCCGGATTACCCCGATATCCCGAGGCATCTGCGGTTTGCAGGCAACCGCTTTGGGATCTTCCGGATTACTCCGATCTTGAGGCATCTGCGGTTTCCAGGCAACCGCTTTTTAGGGTCTTCCAGATTACCCCGATCCCGAGGCATCTGCGGTTTCCAGGCAACCGCTTTTTTTTGTCTTCCGGATTACCCCGATCCCGAGGCATCTGCGGTTTCCAGGCAACCGCTTTTTGGGGTCTTCCGGATTACCCCGATATACCGAAGAATCTGCAGTTTCCAGGCAACCGCTTTTTGGTCTTCCGGATTACCCCGATCTCCCGAGGCATCTGCGGTTTCCAGGCAACCGCTTTTTAGGGTCTTCCGGATTACCCCGATCTCCCGGGGCATCTGCGGTTTCCAGGCAACCGCTTTTTGGGGTCTTCCGGATTACCCCGATCTCCCGAGACATTTGCGATTTCCAGGCAACCGCTTTTTAGGGTCTTCCGGATTACCCCGATCTCCCGAGGCATCTGCGGTTTCCGGGCAACCGCTTTTTGGGGTCTTCCGGATTATCCCGATATCCCGAGGCATCCGCAGTTTCCAGGCAACCGCTTTTTAGGGTCTTCCGGATTACCCCGATCCCGAGGCATCTGCGGTATCCAGGCAACCTCTTTTTAGGGTCTTCCGGATTACCCCGATCCCGAGGCATCTGCGGTTTCCAGGCAATCGTTTTTTGGGGTCTTCCAGATTATCCCGATATCCCGAGGCATCTGCGGTTTCAGGCAACAGCTTTTTGGGGTCTTCCGGATTACCCCGATATCCCGAGGCATCTGCGGTTTCTAGGCAACAGCTTTTTGGGGTCTTCCGGATTACCCCGATATCCCGAGGCATCTGCGGTTTCCAGGCAACCGCTTTTTAGGGTCTTCCGGATTACCCCGATCCCGAGGCAACTGCGGTTTCCAGCCAACCGCTTTTTCGGGTTTTCCGGATTACCCTGATATCCCGAGGCATCTGCGGTTTCCAGGTAACCGCTTTTTGGGGTCTTCCGGATTACCCCGATATACCGAAGAATCTGCAGTTTCCAGGCAACCGCTTTTTTGTCTTCCGGATTACCCCGATCTCCCGAGGCATCTGCGGTTTCCAGGGAACCGCTTTTTAGGGTCTTCCGGATTACCCCGATCTCCTGAGGCATCTGCGGTTTGCAGGCAACCGCTTTTTGCGGTCTTCCGGATTACCCCAATCTCCCGAGGCAACAGCTTTTAGGGTCTTCCGGATTACCCCGATCCCGAGGCATCTGCGGTTTCCAGGCAACCGCTTTTTAGGGTCGTCCGAATTACCCCGATCCCGAGGCATCTGCGGTTTCCAAACAACCGCTTTTTGGGGTTTTCCGGATTACCCCGATATCCCGAGGCATCTGCGGTTTGCAGGCAACCGCTTTGGGATCTTCCGGATTACCCCGATCTTGAGGTATCTGCGGTTTCCAGGCAACCGCAGTTTGGAGCCTTCTGCATTACCTCGATATCCCGAGGCATCTGCGGTTTGCAGGCAACCGCTTTGGGTCTTCTGGATTACCCCCATATCCCGAGGCATCTGCGGTTTCCAGGCAACCGCTTTTTGGGGTCTTCCGGATTACCCCGATATCCCGAGGCATCTGCGGTTTCCAGGCAACCGCTTTTTAGGGTCTTCCGGATTACCCCGATCCCGAGGCATCTGCGGTTTCCAGCCAACCGCTTTTTCGGGTCTTCCGGATTACCCTGATATCCCGAGGTATCTGCGGTTTCCAGGTAACCGCTTTTTGGGGTGTTCCGGATTACCCCGATATCCCGAGGCATCTGCGGTTTCCAAGCAACCGCTTTTTTGGGTCTTCCGTATTACCCCGATCCCGAGGCATCTGCGGTTTCCAGGCAACCGCTTTTTATAGTCTTCCGGATTACCCCGATATACCGAAGAATCTGCAGTTTCCAGGCAACCGCTTTTTTGTCTTCCGGATTACCCCGATATCCCGAGGCATCTGCGGTTTCCAGGCAACCGCTTTTTAGAGTCTTCCGGATTACCCCGATCCCGAGGCATCTGCGGTTTCCAGGCAACCGCTTTTTGGGGTCTTCCGGATTACCCCGATATCCCGAGGCATCTGCGGTTTCCAGGCAACCACTTTTTGGGGTCTTCCGGATTACTCCGATCCCGAGGCATCTGCGGTTTCCAGGCAACCGCTTTTTGGGGTCTTCCGGATTACCCCGATCTCCCGAGATATTTGCGGTTTCCAGGCAACCGCTTTTTGGGGTCTTCCGGATTACCCCGATCTCCCGAGATATTTGCGGTTTCCAGACAACCGCTTTTTGGGGTCTTCCGGATTACCCCGATCTCCCGAGGCATCTGCGGTTTCCAGGCAACCGCTTTTTGGGGTCTTCCGGATTATCCCGATATCCCGAGGCATCTGCAGCAACCGCTTTTTAGGGTCTTCCGGATTACCCCGATCCCGAGGCATCTGCGGTATCCAGGCAACCGCTTTTTAGGGTCTTCCGGATTACCCCGATCCCGAGGTATCTACGGTTTCCAAACAACCGCTTTTTGGGGTCTTCCGGATTACCCCGATATCCCGAGGCTTCTGCGGTTTGCAGGCAACCGCTTTGTGATCTTCCGGATTACCCCGATCTTGAGGCATCTGCGGTTTCCAGGCAACCGCAGATTGGAGTCTTCCGGATTACCTCGATATCCCGAGGCATCTGCGGTTTGCAGGCAACCGCTTTTTGCGGTCTTCCGGATTACCCCGATCTCCCGAGGCAACCGCTTTTTGGGGTTTTCCGGATTACCCCGATATCCCGAGGCATCTGCGGTTTGCAGGCACCCGCTTTGGGATCTTCCGGATTACCCCGATCTTGAGGCATCTGCGGTTTCCAGGCAACCGCTTTTTTGGGTCTTCCGTATTACCCCGATCCCGAGGCATCTGCGGTTAGCAGGCAACCGCTTTTTAGGGTCTTCCGGATTACCCCGATCTCCCGAGGCATCTGCGGTTTGCAGGCAACCGCTTTTTGCGGTCTTCCGGATTACCCCGATCTCCCGAGGCAACAGCTTTTTAGGGTCTTCCAGATTACCCCGATCCCGAGGCATCTGCGGTTTCCAGGCAACCGCTTTTTAGGGTCTTCCGAATTACCCCGATCCCGAGGCATCTGCGGTTTCCAAACAACCGCTTTTTGGGGTTTTCCGGATTACCCCGATATCCCGAGGCATCTGCGGTTTGCAGGCAACCGCTTTGGGATCTTCCGGATTACCCCGATCTTGAGGCATCTGCGGTTTCCAGGCAACCGCAGATTGGAGCCTTCCGGATTACCTCGATATCCTGAGGCATCTGCGGTTTGCAGGCAACCGCTTTGGGGTCTTCCGGATTACCCCGATCCCGAGGCATCTGCGGTTTGCAGATAACCGCTTTGGGGTCTTCCGGATTACCCCGATCCCGAGGCATCTGCGGTTTCCAGGAAACCGCTTTTTTGGGTCTTCCGTATTACCCCGATCCCGAGGCATCTGCGGTTTCCAGGCAACCGCTTTTTGGGGTCTTCCGGATTACCCCGATATACCGAAGAATCAGCAGTTTCCAGGCAACCGCTTTTTGGTTTTCCGGATTACCCCGATCTCCCGAGGCATCTGCGGTTTCCAGGCAACCGCTTTTTAGGGTCTTCCAGATTTCCCCGATCCCGAGGCATCTGCGGTTTCCAGGCAACCGCTTTTTTGGGTCTTCCGGATTACCCCGATCCCGAGGCATCTGCGGTTTCCAGGCAACCGCTTTTTGGGGTCTTCCGGATTACCCCGATATACCGAAGAATCTGCAGTTTCCAGGCAACCGCTTTTTGGTCTTCCGGATTACCCCGATCTCCCGAGGCATCTGCGGTTTCCAGGCAACCGCTTTTTAGGGTCTTCCGGATTACCCCGATCTCCCGGGGCATCTGCGGTTTCCAGGCAACCGCTTTTTGGGGTCTTCCGGATTACCCCGATCTCCCGAGACATTTGCGATTTCCAGGCAACCGCTTTTTAGGGTCTTCCGGATTACCCCGATCTCCCGAGGCATCTGCGGTTTCCAAGCAACCGCTTTTTGGGGTCTTCCAGATTATCCCGATATCCCGAGGCATCCGCAGTTTCCAGGCAACCGCTTTTTAGGGTCTTCCGGATTACCCCGATCCCGAGGCATCTGCGGTATCCAGGCAACCTCTTTTTAGGGTCTTCCGGATTACCCCGATCCCGAGGCATCTGCCGTTTCCAGGCAACCGTTTTTTGGGGTCTTCCAGATTATCCCGATATCCCGAGGCATCTGCGGTTTCAGGCAACAGCTTTTTGGGGTCTTCCGGATTACCCCGATATCCCGAGGCATCTGCGGTTTCCAGGCAACCGCTTTTTGGGGTCTTCCGGATTACCCCGATATCCCGAGGCATCTGCGGTTTCCAGGCAACCGCTTTTTAGGGTCTTCCGGATTACCCCGATTCCGAGGCATCTGCGGTTTCCAGCCAACCGCTTTTTCGGGTCTTCCGGATTACCCTGATATCCCGAGGCATCTGCGGTTTCCAGGTAACCGCTTTTTGGGGTCTTCCGGATTACCCCCATATCCCGAGGCATCTGCGGTTTCCAGGCAACCGCTTTTTGGGGTCTTCCGGATTACCCCGATCTCCCGAGGCATATGCGGTTTCCAGGCAACCGCTTTTTAGGGTCTTCCGGATTACCCCGATCCCGAGGCATATGCTGTTTCTAGGCAACCACTTTTTAGAGTCTTCCAGATTACCCCGATCCCGAGGCATCTGCGGTTTGCAGATAACCGCTTTGGGGTCTTCCGGATTACCCCGATCCCGAGGCATCTGCGGTTTCCAGGCAACCGCTTTTTTTGGTCTTCCATATTACCCCGATCCCGAGGCATCTGCGGTTTGCAGGCAACCGCTTTTTGGGGTCTTCCGGATTACCCCGATATACCGAAGAATCTGCAGTTTCCAGGCAACCGCTTTTTTGTCTTCCGGATTACCCCGATCTCCCGAGGCATCTGCGGTTTCCAGGCAACCGCTTTTTAGGGTCTTCCGGATTACCCCGATCTCCCGAGGCATCTGCGGTTTGCAGGCAACCGCTTTTTGCGGTCTTCCGGATTACCCCGATCTCCCGAGGCAACAGCTTTTTAGGGTCTTCCGGATTACCCCGATCCCGAGGCATCTGCGGTTTCCAGGCAACCGCTTTTTAGGGTCGTCCGAATTACCCCGATCCCGAGGCATCTGCGGTTTCCAAACAACCGCTTTTTGGGGTTTTCCGGATTACCCCGATATCCCGAGGCATCTGCGGTTTGCAGGCAACCGCTTTGGGATCTTCCGGATTACCCCGATCTTGAGGTATCTGCGGTTTCCAGGCAACCGCAGATTGGAGCCTTCCGCATTACCTCGATATCCCGAGGTATCTGCGGTTTGCAGGCAACCGCTTTGGGTCTTCTGGATTACCCCCATATCCCGAGGCATCTGCGGTTTCCAGGCAACCTCTTTTTAGGGTCTTCCGGATTACCCCGATCTCGAGGCATCTGCGGTTTCCAGGCAACCGCTTTATGGGGTCTTCCAGATTATCCCGATATCCCGAGGCATCTGCGGTTTCCAGGCAACAGCTTTTTGGGGTCTTCCGGATTACCCCGATCTCCCGGGGCATCTGCGGTTTCCAGGCAACCGCTTTTTAGGGTCTTCCGGATTACTCCGATCTCCCGGGGCATCTGCGGTTTCCAGGCAACCGCTTTTTCGGGTCTTCCGGATTACCCCGATCTCCCGAGACATTTGCGATTTCCAGGCAACCGCTTTTTAGGGTCTTCCGGATTACCCCGATCTCCCGAGGCATCTGCGGTTTCCAGGCAACCGCTTTTTGGGGTCTTCCGGATTATCCCGATATCCCGAGGCATCCGCAGTTTCTAGGCAACCGCTTTTTAGGGTCTTCCGGATTACCCTGATCCCGAGGCATCTGCGGTATCCAGGCAACCTCTTTTTAGGGTCTTCCGGATTACCCCGATCCCGAGGCATCTGCCGTTTCCAGGCAACCGTTTTTTGGGGTCTTCCAGATTATCCCGATATCCCGAGGCATCTGCGGTTTCAGGCAACAGCTTTTTGGGGTCTTCCGGATTACCCCGATATCCCGAGGCATCTGCGGTTTCCAGGCAACCGCTTTTTGGGGTCTTCCGGATTACCCCGATCCCGAGGCATCTGCGGTTTCCAGGCAACCGCTTTTTTTTGTCTTCCGTATTACCCCGATCCCGAGGCATCTGCGGTTTGCAGGCAACCGCTTTTTGGGGTCTTCCGGATTACCCCGATATACCGAAGAATCTGCAGTTTCCAGGCAACCGCTTTTTTGTCTTCCGGATTACCCCGATCTCCCGAGGCATCTGCGGTTTCCAGGCAACCGCTTTTTAGGGTCTTCCGGATTACCCCGATCTCCCGAGGCATCTGCGGTTTGCAGGCAACCGCTTTTTGCGGTCTTCCGGATTACCCCGATCTCCCGAGGCAACAGCTTTTTAGGGTCTTCCGGATTACCCCGATCCCGAGGCATCTGCGGTTTCCAGGCAACCGCTTTTTAGGGTCGTCCGAATTACCCCGATCCCGAGGCATCTGCGGTTTCCAAACAACCGCTTTTTGGGGTTTTCCGGATTACCCCGATATCCCGAGGCATCTGCGGTTTGCAGGCAACCGCTTTGGGATCTTCCGGATTACCCCGATCTTGAGGTATCTGCGGTTTCCAGGCAACCGCAGATTGGAGCCTTCCGCATTACCTCGATATCCCGAGGCATCTGCGGTTTGCAGGCAACCGCTTTGGGTCTTCTGGATTACCCCCATTTCCCGAGGCATCTGCGGTTTCCAGGCAACCTCTTTTTAGGGTCTTCCGGATTACCCCGATCTCGAGGCATCTGCGGTTTCCAGGCAACCGCTTTATGGGGTCTTCCAGATTATCCCGATATCCCGAGGCATCTGCGGTTTCCAGGCAACAGCTTTTTGGGGTCTTCCGGATTACCCCGATATCCCGAGGCATCTGCGGTTTCCAGGCAACCGCTTTTTGGGGTCTTCCGGATTACCCCGATATCCCGAGGCATCTGCGGTTTCCAGGCAACCGCTTTTTAGGGTCTTCCGGATTACCCCGATCCCGAGGCATCTGCGGTTTCCAGCCAACCACTTTTTCGAGTCTTCCGGATTACCCTGATATCCCGAGGTATCTGCGGTTTCCAGGTAACCGCTTTTTGGGATCTTCCGGATTACCCTGATATCCCGAGGCATCTGCGGTTTCCAGGCAACCGCTTTTTTGGGTCTTCCGTATTACCCCGATCCCGAAGCATCTGCGGTTTCCAGGCAACTGCTTTTTATAGTCTTCCGGATTACCCCGATATACCGAAGAATCTGCAGTTTCCAGGCTACCACTTTTTTGTCTTCCGGATTACCCCGATATCCCGAGGCATCTGCGGTTTCCAGGCTACCGCTTTTTAGAGTCTTCCGGATTACCCCGATCCCGAGGCATCTACGGTTTCCAGGCAACCGCTTTTTGGGGTCTTCCGGATTACCCCGATATCCCGAGGCATCTGCGGTTTCCAGGCAACCACTTTTTGGCGTCTTCCGGATTACTCCGATCCCGAGGCATCTACGGTTTCCAGGCAACCGCTTTTTGGGGTCTTCCGGATTACCCCGATCTCCCGAGATATTTGCGGTTTCCAGACAACCGCTTTTTGGGGTCTTCCGGATTACCCCGATCTCCCGAGGCATCTGCGGTTTCCAGGCAACCGCTTTTTGGGGTCTTCCGGATTATCCCGATATCCCGAGGCATCTGCAGCAACCGCAGATTGGAGTCTTCCGGATTACCTCGATATCCCGAGGCATCTGCGGTTTGCAGGCAACCGCTTTTTGCGGTCTTCCGGATTACCCCGATCTCCCGAGGCAACAGCTTTTTAGGGTCTTCCGGATTACCCCGATCCCGAGGCATCTGCGGTTTCCAGGCAACCGCTTTTTAGGGTCATCCGAATTACCCCGATCCCGAGGCATCTGCGGTTTCCAAACAACCGCTTTTTGGGGTTTTCCGGATTACCCCGATATCCCGAGGCATCTGCGGTTTGCAGGCAACCGCTTTGGGATCTTCCGGATTACCCCGATCTTGAGGTATCTGCGGTTTCCAGGCAACCGCAGATTGGAGCCTTCCGCATTACCTCGATATCCCGAGGCATCTGTGGTTTGCAGGCAACCGCTTTGGGTCTTCTGGATTACCCCCATATCCCGAGGCATCTGCGGTTTCCAGGCAACCGCTTTATGGGGTCTTCCAGATTATCCCGATATCCCGAGGCATCTGCGGTTTCCAGGCAACAGCTTTTTGGGGTCTTCCGGATTACCCCGATCTCCCGGGGCATCTGCGGTTTCCAGGCAACCGCTTTTTAAGGTCTTCCGGATTACCCCGATCTCCCGAGGCATCTGCGGTTTCCAGGCAACAGCTTTTTGGGGTCTTCCGGATTACCCCGATCTCCCGGGGCATCTGCGGTTTCCAGGCAACCGCTTTTTAAGGTCTTCCGGATTACCCCGATCTCCCGAGGCATCTGCGGTTTCCAGGCAACCGCTTTTTGGGGTCTTCCGGATTACCCCGATCTCCCGAGACATTTGCGATTTCCAGGCAACCGCTTTTTAGGGTCTTCCGGATTACCCCGATCTCCCGAGGCATCTGCGGTTTCCAGGCAACCGCTTTTTGGGGTCTTCCGGATTATCCCGATATCCCGAGGCATCCGCAGTTTCCAGGCAACCGCTTTTTAGGGTCTTCCGGATTACCCCGATCCCGAGGCATCTGCGGTATCCAGGCAACCTCTTTTTAGGGTCTTCCGGATTACCCCGATCCCGAGGCATCTGCCGTTTCCAGGCAACCGTTTTTTGGGGTCTTCCAGATTATCCCGATATCCCGAGGCATCTGCGGTTTCAGGCAACAGCTTTTTGGGGTCTTCCGGATTACCCCGATATCCCGAGGCATCTGCGGTTTCCAGGCAACCGCTTTTTGGGGTCTTCCGGATTACCCCGATATCCCGAGGCATCTGCGGTTTCCAGGCAACCGCTTTTTAGGGTCTTCCGGATTACCCCGATCCCGAGGCATCTGCGGTTTCCAGCCAACCGCTTTTTCGGGTCTTCCGGATTACCCTGATATCCCGAGGCATCTGCGGTTTCCAGGTAACCGCTTTTTGGGGTCTTCCGGATTACCCCCATATCCCGAGGCATCTGCGGTTTCCAGGCAACCGCTTTTTGGGGTCTTCCGGATTACCCCGATCTCCCGAGGCATATGCGGTTTCCAGGCAACCGCTTTTTAGGGTCTTCCGGATTACCCCGATCCCGAGGCATATGCTGTTTCTAGGCAACCACTTTTTAGAGTCTTCCAGATTACCCCGATCCCGAGGCACCTGCGGTTTGCAGATAACCGCTTTGGGGTCTTCCGGATTACCCCGATCCCGAGGCATCTGCGGTTTCCAGGCAACCGCTTTTTTTTGTCTTCCGTATTACCCCGATCCCGAGGCATCTGCGGTTTGCAGGCAACCGCTTTTTGGGGTCTTCCGGATTACCCCGATATACCGAAGAATCTGCAGTTTCCAGGCAACCGCTTTTTTGTCTTCCGGATTACCCCGATCTCCCGAGGCATCTGCGGTTTCCAGGCAACCGCTTTTTAGGGTCTTCCGGATTACCCCGATCTCCCGAGGCATCTGCGGTTTGCAGGCAACCGCTTTTTGCGGTCTTCCGGATTACCCCGATCTCCCGAGGCAACAGCTTTTTAGGGTCTTCCGGATTACCCCGATCCCGAGGCATCTGCGGTTTCCAGGCAACCGCTTTTTAGGGTCGTCCGAATTACCCCGATCCCGAGGCATCTGCGGTTTCCAAACAACCGCTTTTTGGGGTTTTCCGGATTACCCCGATATCCCGAGGCATCTGCGGTTTGCAGGCAACCGCTTTGGGATCTTCCGGATTACCCCGATCTTGAGGTATCTGCGGTTTCCAGGCAACCGCAGATTGGAGCCTTCCGCATTACCTCGATATCCCGAGGCATCTGCGGTTTGCAGGCAACCGCTTTGGGTCTTCTGGATTACCCCCATATCCCGAGGCATCTGCGGTTTCCAGGCAACCTCTTTTTAGGGTCTTCCGGATTACCCCGATCTCGAGGCATCTGCGGTTTCCAGGCAACCGCTTTATGGGGTCTTCCAGATTATCCCGATATCCCGAGGCATCTGCGGTTTCCAGGCAACAGCTTTTTGGGGTCTTCCGGATTACCCCGATATCCCGAGGCATCTGCGGTTTCCAGGCAACCGCTTTTTGGGGTCTTCCGGATTACCCCGATATCCCGAGGCATCTGCGGTTTCCAGGCAACCGCTTTTTAGGGTCTTCCGGATTACCCCGATCCCGAGGCATCTGCGGTTTCCAGCCAACCACTTTTTCGAGTCTTCCGGATTACCCTGATATCCCGAGGTATCTGCGGTTTCCAGGTAACCGCATTTTGGGGTCTTCCGGATTAAACCGATATCCCGAGGCATCTGCGGTTTCCAGGCAACCGCTTTTTTGGGTCTTCCGTATTACCTCGATCCCGAGGCATCTGCGGTTTCCAGGCAACCGCTTTTTATAGTCTTCCGGATTACCCCGATATACCGAAGAATCTGCAGTTTCCAGGCAACCGCTTTTTTGTCTTCCGGATTACCCCGATATCCCGAGGCATCTGCGGTTTCCAGGCAACCGCTTTTTAGAGTCTTCCGGATTACCCCGATCCCGAGGCATCTACGGTTTCCAGACAACCGCTTTTTGGGGTCTTCCGGATTACCCCGATATCCCGAGGCATCTGCGGTTTCCAGGCAACCACTTTTTGGGGTCTTCCGGATTACTCCGATCCCGAGGCATCTACGGTTTCCAGGCAACCGCTTTTTGGGGTCTTCCGGATTACCCCGATCTCCCGAGATATTTGCGGTTTCCAGACAACCGCTTTTTGGGGTCTTCCGGATTATCCCGATCTCCCGAGGCATCTGCGGTTTCCAGGCAACCGCTTTTTGGGGTCTTCCGGATTATCCCGATATCCCGAGGCATCTGCAGCAACCGCAGATTGGAGTCTTCCGGATTACCTCGATATCCCGAGGCATCTGCGGTTTGCAGGCAACCGTTTTTTGCGGTCTTCCGGATTACCCCGATCTCCCGAGGCAACCGCTTTTTGGGGTTTTCCGGATTACCCCGATATCCCGAGGCATCTGCGGTTTGCAGGCAACCGCTTTGGGATCTTCCGGATTACCCCGATCTTGAGGCATCTGCGGTTTCCAGGCAACCGCTTTTTTGGGTCTTCCGTATTACCCCGATCCCGAGGCATCTGCGGTTTGCAGGCAACCGCTTTTTAGGGTCTTCCGGATTACCCCGATCTCCCGAGGCATCTGCGGTTTGCAGGCAACCGCTTTTTTCGGTCTTCCGGATTACCCCGATCTCCCGAGGCAACAGCTTTTTAGGGTCTTCCGGATTACCCCGATCCCGAGGCATCTGCGGTTTCCAGGCAACCGCTTTTTAGGGTCTTCCGAATTACCCCGATCCCGAGGCATCTGCGGTTTCCAAGCAACCGCTTTTTACGGTCTTCCGGATTACCCCGATCTCCCGAGGCAACCGCTTTTTGGGGTTTTCCGGATTACCCCGATATCCCGAGGCATCTGCGGTTTGCAGGCAACCGCTTTGGGATCTTCCGGATTACCCCGATCTTGAGGCATCTGCGGTTTCCAGGCAACCGCTTTTTTGGGTCTTCCGTATTACCCCGATCCCGAGGCATCTGCGGTTTGCAGGCAACCGCTTTTTAGGGTCTTCCGGATTACCCCGATCTCCCGAGGCATCTGCGGTTTGCAGTCAACCGCTTTTTTCGGTCTTCCGGATTACCCCGATCTCCCGAGGCAACAGCTTTTTAGGGTCTTCCGGATTACCCCGATATCCCGAGGCATCTGCGGTTTCCAGGCAACCGCTTTTTGGGGTCTTCCGGATTACCCCGATATCCCGAGGCATCTGCGGTTTCCAGGCAACCGCTTTTTAGGGTCTTCCGGATTACCCCGATCCCGAGGCATCTGCGGTTTCCAGCCAACCACTTTTTCGAGTCTTCCGGATTACCCTGATATCCCGAGGTATCTGCGGTTTCCAGGTAACCGCTTTTTGGGGTCTTCCGGATTAAACCGATATCCCGAGGCATCTGCGGTTTCCAGGCAACCGCTTTTTTGGGTCTTCCGTATTACCTCGATCCCGAGGCATCTGCGGTTTCCAGGCAACCGCTTTTTATAGTCTTCCGGATTACCCCGATATACCGAAGAATCTGCAGTTTCCAGGCAACCGCTTTTTTGTCTTCCGGATTACCCCGATATCCCGAGGCATCTGCGGTTTCCAGGCAACCGCTTTTTAGAGTCTTCCGGATTACCCCGATCCCGAGGCATCTACGGTTTCCAGACAACCGCTTTTTGGGGTCTTCCGGATTACCCCGATATCCCGAGGCATCTGCGGTTTCCAGGCAACCACTTTTTGGGGTCTTCCGGATTACTCCGATCCCGAGGCATCTACGGTTTCCAGGCAACCGCTTTTTGGGGTCTTCCGGATTACCCCGATCTCCCGAGATATTTGCGGTTTCCAGACAACCGCTTTTTGGGGTCTTCCGGATTATCCCGATCTCCCGAGGCATCTGCGGTTTCCAGGCAACCGCTTTTTGGGGTCTTCCGGATTATCCCGATATCCCGAGGCATCTGCAGCAACCGCAGATTGGAGTCTTCCGGATTACCTCGATATCCCGAGGCATCTGCGGTTTGCAGGCAACCGTTTTTTGCGGTCTTCCGGATTACCCCGATCTCCCGAGGCAACCGCTTTTTGGGGTTTTCCGGATTACCCCGATATCCCGAGGCATCTGCGGTTTGCAGGCAACCGCTTTGGGATCTTCCGGATTACCCCGATCTTGAGGCATCTGCGGTTTCCAGGCAACCGCTTTTTTGGGTCTTCCGTATTACCCCGATCCCGAGGCATCTGCGGTTTGCAGGCAACCGCTTTTTAGGGTCTTCCGGATTACCCCGATCTCCCGAGGCATCTGCGGTTTGCAGGCAACCGCTTTTTTCGGTCTTCCGGATTACCCCGATCTCCCGAGGCAACAGCTTTTTAGGGTCTTCCGGATTACCCCGATCCCGAGGCATCTGCGGTTTCCAGGCAACCGCTTTTTAGGGTCTTCCGAATTACCCCGATCCCGAGGCATCTGCGGTTTCCAAGCAACCGCTTTTTACGGTCTTCCGGATTACCCCGATCTCCCGAGGCAACCGCTTTTTGGGGTTTTCCGGATTACCCCGATATCCCGAGGCATCTGCGGTTTGCAGGCAACCGCTTTGGGATCTTCCGGATTACCCCGATCTTGAGGCATCTGCGGTTTCCAGGCAACCGCTTTTTTGGGTCTTCCGTATTACCCCGATCCCGAGGCATCTGCGGTTTGCAGGCAACCGCTTTTTAGGGTCTTCCGGATTACCCCGATCTCCCGAGGCATCTGCGGTTTGCAGTCAACCGCTTTTTTCGGTCTTCCGGATTACCCCGATCTCCCGAGGCAACAGCTTTTTAGGGTCTTCCGGATTACCCCGATATCCCGAGGCATCTGCGGTTTCCAGGCAACCGCTTTTTGGGGTCTTCCGGATTACCCCGATCTCCCGAGGCATCTGCGGTTTCCAGGCAACCGCTTTTTAGGGTCTTCCGGATTACCCCGATCCCGAGGCATATGCGGTTTCTAGGCAACCACTTTTTGGAGTCTTCCGGATTACCCCGATCCCGAGGCATCTGCGGTTTGCAGATAACCGCTTTGGGGTCTTCCGGATTACCCCGATCCCGAGGCATCTGCGGTTTCCAGGCAACCGCTTTTTTGGGTCTTCCGTATTACCCCGATCCCGAGGCATCTGCGGTTTCCAGGCAACCGCTTTTTGGGGTCTTCCGGATTACCCCGATATACCGAAGAATCTGCAGTTTCCAGGCAACCGCTTTTTGGTCTTCCGGATTACCCCGATCTCCCGAGGCATCTGCGGTTTCCAGGCAACCGCTTTTTAGGGTCTTCCAGATTACCCCGATCCCGAGGCATCTGCGGTTTCTAGGCAACCGCTTTTTGGGGTCTTCCGGATTACCCTGATATCCCGAGGCATCTGCAGCAACCGCAGATTGGAGTCTTCCGGATTACCTCGATATCCCGAGGCATCTGCGGTTTGCAGGCAACCGTTTTTTGCGGTCTTCCGGATTACCCCGATCTCCCGAGGCAACCGCTTTTTGGGGTTTACCGGATTACCCCGATATCCCGAGGCATCTGCGGTTTGCAGGCAACCGCTTTGGGATCTTCCGGATTACCCCGATCTTGAGGCATCTGCGGTTTCCAGGCAACCGCTTTTTTGGGTCTTCCGTATTACCCCGATCCCGAGGCATCTGCGGTTTGCAGGCAACCGCTTTTTAGGGTCTTCCGGATTACCCCGATCTCCCGAGGCATCTGCGGTTTGCAGGCAACCGCTTTTTTCGGTCTTCCGGATTACCCCGATCTCCCGAGGCAACAGCTTTTTAGGGTCTTCCGGATTACCCCGATCCCGAGGCATCTGCGGTTTCCAGGCAACCGCTTTTTAGGGTCTTCCGAATTACCCCGATCCCGAGGCATCTGCGGTTTCCAAGCAACCGCTTTTTACGGTCTTCCGGATTACCCCGATCTCCCGAGGCAACCGCTTTTTGGGGTTTTCCGGATTACCCCGATATCCCGAGGCATCTGCGGTTTGCAGGCAACCGCTTTGGGATCTTCCGGATTACCCCGATCTTGAGGCATCTGCGGTTTCCAAGCAACCGCTTTTTTGGGTCTTCCGTATTACCCCGATCCCGAGGCATCTGCGGTTTGCAGGCAACCGCTTTTTAGGGTCTTCCGGATTACCCCGATCTCCCGAGGCATCTGCGGTTTGCAGGCAACCGCTTTTTTCGGTCTTCCGGATTACCCCGATCTCCCGAGGTAACAGCTTTTTAGGGTCTTCCGGATTACCCCGATCCCGAGGCATCTGCGGTTTCCAGGCAACCGCTTTTTAGGGTCTTCCGAATTACCCCGATCCCGAGGCATCTGCGGTTTCCAAACAACCGCTTTTTAGGGTTTTCCGGATTACCCCGATATCCCGAGGCATCTGCGGTTTGCAGGCAACCGCTTTGGGATCTTCCGGATTACCCCGATCTTGAGGTATCTGCGGTTTCCAGGCAACCGCAGATTGGAGCCTTCCGGATTACCTCGATATCCTGAGGCATCTGCGGTTTGCAGGCAACCGCTTTGGGGTCTTCCGGATTACCCCGATCCCGAGGCATCTGCGGTTTGCAGATAACCGCTTTGGGGTCTTCCGGATTACCCCGATCTTGAGGAATCTGCGGTTTCCAGGCAACCGCTTTTTGGGGTCTTCCAGATTACCCCAATCTTGAGGCATCTGCGGTTTCCAAGCAACCGCGTTTTTTGGTCTTCCGTATTACCCCGATCCCGAAGCATCTGCGGTTTCCAGACAACCGCTTTTTGGGGTCTTCCGGATTACCCCGATATCCCGAGGCATCTGCGGTTTCCAGGCAACCGCTTTTTGGGGTCTTCCGGATTACCCCGATCTCCCGAGGCATCTGCGGTTTCCAGGCAACCGCTTTTTAGGGTCTTACGGATTACCCCGATCCCGAGGCATATGCGGTTTCTAGGCAACCACTTTTTGGAGTCTTCCGGATTACCCCGATCCCGAGGCATCTGCGGTTTGCAGATAACCGCTTTGGGGTCTTCCGGATTACCCCGATCCCGAGGCATCTGCGGTTTCCAGGCAACCGCTTTTTTGGGTCTTCCGTATTACCCCGATCCCGAGGCATCTGCGGTTTCCAGGCAACCGCTTTTTGGGGTCTTCCGGATTACCCCGATATACCGAAGAATCTGCAGTTTCCAGGCAACCGCTTTTTGGTCTTCCGGATTACCCCGATCTCCCGAGGCATCTGCGGTTTCCAGGCAACCGCTTTTTAGGGTCTTCCAGATTACCCCGATCCCGAGGCATCTGCGGTTTCTAGGCAACCGCTTTTTGGGGTCTTCCGGATTACCCCGATATCCCGAGGCATCTGCGGTTTCCAGGCAACCACTCTTTGGGGTCTTCCGGATTACTCCGATCCCGAGGCATCTACGGTTTCCAGGCAACCGCTTTTTGGGGTCTTCCGGATTACCCCGATCTCCCGAGATATTTGCGGTTTCCAGACAACCGCTTTTTGGGGTCTTCCGGATTACCCCGATCTCCCGAGGCATCTGCGGTTTCCAGGCAACCGCTTTTTGGGGTCTTCCGGATTATCCCGATATCCCGAGGCATCTGCAGCAACCGCTTTTTAGGGTCTTCCGGATTACCCCGATCCCGAGGCATCTGCGGTATCTAGGCAACCGCTTTTTAGGGTCTTCCGGATTACCCTGATCCCGAGGTATCTGCGGTTTCCAAACAACCGCTTTTTGGGGTCTTCCGGATTACCCCGATATCCCGAGGCTTCTGCGGTTTGCAGGCAACCGCTTTGGGATCTTCCGGATTACCCCGATCTTGAGGCATCTGCGGTTTCCAGGCAACCGCAGATTGGAGTCTTCCGGATTACCTCGATATCCCGAGGCATCTGCGGTTTGCAGGCAACCGCTTTTTGCGGTCTTCCGGATTACCCCGATCTCCCGAGGCAACCGCTTTTTGGGGTTTTCCGGATTACCCCGATATCCTGAGGCATCTGCGGTTTGCAGGCAACCGCTTTGGGATCTTCCGGATTACCCCGATCTTGAGGCATCTGCGGTTTCCAGGCAACCGCTTTTTTGGGTCTTCCGTATTACCCCGATCCCGAGGCATCTGCGGTTTGCAGGCAACCGCTTTTTGGGGTCTTCCGGATTACCCCGATATACCGAAGAATCTGCAGTTTCCAGGTAACCGCTTTTTTGTCTTCCGGATTACCCCAATCTCCCGAGGCATCTGCAGTTTCCAGGCAACCGCTTTTTAGGGTCTTCCGGATTACCCCGATCTCCCGAGGCATCTGCGGTTTGCAGGCAACCGCTTTTTGCGGTCTTCCGGATTACCCCGATCTCCCGAGGCAACAACTTTTTAGGGTCTTCCGGATTACCCCAATCCCGAGGCATCTGCGGTTTCCAGGTAACCGCTTTTTAGGGTCTTCCGAATTACCCCGATCCCGAGGCATCTGTGGTTTCCAAACAACCGCTTTTTGGGGTTTTCCGAATTACCCCGATATCCCGAGGCATCTGCGGTTTGCAGGCAACCGCTTTGGGATGTTCCGGATTACCCCGATCTTGAGGCATCTGCGGTTTCCAGGCAACCGCAGATTGGAGCCTTCCGGATTACCTCGATATCCCGAGGCATCTTCGGTTTGCAGGCAACCGCTTTGGGGTCTTCCGGATTACCCCGATCCCGAGGCATCTGCGGTTTGTAGATAACCGCTTTGGGGTCTTCCGGATTACCCCGATCTTGAGGAATCTGCGGTTCCCAGGCAACCGCTTTTTGGGGTCTTCCAGATTACCCCAATCTTGAGGCATCTGCGGTTTCCAGGCAACCGCGTTTTTTGGTCTTCCGTATTACCCCGATCCCGAGGCATCTGCGGTTTCCAGACAACCGCTTTTTGGGGTCTTCCGGATTACCCCGATATCTTGAGGCATCTGCGGTTTCCAGGCAACCGCTTTCTGGGGTCTTCCGGATTACCCCGATCTCCCGAGGCATCTGCGGTTTCCAGGCAACCGCTTTTTAGGGTCTTCCGGATTACCCCGATCCCGAGGCATATGCGGTTTCTAGGCAACCACTTTTTGGAGTCTTCCGGATTACCCCGATCCCGAGGCATCTGCGGTTTGCAGATAACCGCTTTGGGGTCTTCCGGATTACCCCGATTCCGAGGCATCTGCGGTTTCCAGGCAACCGCTTTTTTGGGTCTTCCGTATTACCCCGATCCCGAGGCATCTGCGGTTTTCAGGCAACCGCTTTTTGGGGTCTTCCGGATTACCCCGATATACCGAAGAATCTGCAGTTTCCAGGCAACCGCTTTTTGGTCTTCCGGATTACCCCGATCTCCCGAGGCATCTGCGGTTTCCAGGCAACCGCTTTTTAGGGTCTTCCAGATTACCCCGATCCCGAGGCATCTGCGGTTTCCAGGCAACCGCTTTTTTGGGTCTTCCGGATTACCCCGATCCCGAGGCATCTGCGGTTTCTAGGCAACCGCTTTTTGGGGTCTTCCGGATTACCCCGATATACCGAAGAATCTGCAGTTTCCAGGCAACCGCTTTTTGGTCTTCCGGATTACCCCGATCTCCCGAGGCATCTGCGGTTTCCAGGCAACCGCTTTTTAGGGTCTTCCGGATTACCCCGATCTCCCGGGGCATCTGCGGTTTCCAGGCAACCGCTTTTTGGGGTCTTCCGGATTACCCCGATCTCCCGAGACATTTGCGATTTCCAGGCAACCGCTTTTTAGGGTCTTCCGGATTACCCCGATCTCCCGAGGCATCTGCGGTTTCCAGGCAACCGCTTTTTGGGGTCTTTCGGATTATCCCGATATCCCGAGGCATCCGCAGTTTCCAGGCAACCGCTTTTTAGGGTCTTCCGGATTACCCCGATCCCGAGGCATCTGCGGTTTCCAGGCAACCGCTTTTTGGGGTCTTCCGGATTACCCCAATCTTGAGGCATCTGCGGTTTCCAGGCAACCGCTTTTTGGGGTCTTCCGGATTACCCCGATATCCCGAGATATCTGCGGTTTCCAGGCAACCGCTTTTTGGGGTCTTCCGGATTACCCCGATATCCCGAGGCATCTGCGGTTTCCAGGCAACCGCTTTTTGGGGTCTTCCGGATTACCCCAATCTTGAGGCATCTGGGGTTTCCATGCAACCGTTTTTTGGGGTCTTCCGGATTACCCCGATCCCCCGGGGCATCTGCGGTTTCCAAGCAACCGCTTTTTTGGGTCTTCCATATTACCCCGATCCCGAGGCATCTGCGGTTTCCAGGCAACCGCTTTTTAGAGTCTTCCGGATTACCCCGATCCCGAGGCATCTGCGGTTTCGAGGCAACCGCTTTTTAGGGTCTTCCGGATTACCCCGATCCCGAGGCATCTGCGGTTTCCAGGCAACCGCTTTTTGGGGTCTTCCGGATTACCCCGATATCTCGAGGCATCTGCGGTTTCCAGGCAACCGCTTTTTGGGGTCTTCCGGATTACCCCGATCTCCCGAGGGATCTGCGGTTTCCAAGCAACCGCTTTTTAGAGTCTTCCGGATTACCCCGATCCCGAGGCATCTGCGGTTTCCAGGCAACCGCTTTTTGGGGTCTTCCGGATTACCCCGATATCCCGAGGCATCTGCGGTTTCCAGGCAACCACTTTTTGGGGTCTTCCGGATTACCCTGATCCCGAGGCATCTGCGGATTCCAGGCAACCGCTTTTTGGGGTCTTCTGGATGACCCCGATCTCCCGAGATATTTGCGGTTTCCAGACAACCGCTTTTTGGGGTCTTCTGGATTACCCCGATCTCCCGAGGCATCTGCGGTTTCCAGGCAACCGCTTTTTGGGGTCTTCCGGATTATCCCGATATCCCGAGGCATCTGCAGCAACCGCTTTTTAGGGTCTTCCGGATTACCCCGATCCCGAGGCATCTGCGGTATCCAGGCAACCGCTTTTTAGGGTCTTCCGGATTACTCCGATCCCGAGGCATCTGCGGTTTCCAAACAACCGCTTTTTGGGGTCTTCCGGATTACCCCGATATCCCGAGGCTTCTACGGTTTGCAGGCAACCGCTTTGGGATCTTCCGGATTACCCCGATCTTGAGGCATCTGCGGTTTCCAGGCAACCGCAGATTGGAGTCTTCCGGATTACCTCGATATCCCGAGGCATCTGCGGTTTGCAGGCAACCGCTTTTTGCGGTCTTCCGGATTACCCAGATCTCCCGAGGCAACAGCTTTTTAGGGTCTTCCGGATTACCCCCATCCCGAGGCATCTGCGGTTTCCAAACAACCGCTTTTTGGGGTTTTCCGGATTACCCCGATATCCCGAGGCATCTGCGGTTTGCAGGCAACCGCTTTGGGATCTTCCGGATTACCCCGATCTTGAGGCATCTGCGGTTTCCAGGCAACCGCAGATTGGAGCCTTCCGGATTACCTCGATATCCCGAGGCATCTGCGGTTTGCAGGCAACCGCTTTGGTGTCTTCCGGATTACCCCGATCTTGAGGAATCTACGGGTTTCCAGGCAACCGCTTTTTGGGGTCTTCCGGATGATCCCGATCCCGAGGCATTTGCGGTTTCTAGGCAACCTCTTTTTAGGGTCTTCCGGATTACCCCGATCTCGAGGCATCTGCGGTTTCCAGGCAACCGCTTTTTGGGGTCTTCCAGATTATCCCGATATCCCGAGGCATCTGCGGTTTCCAGGCAACAGCTTTTTGGGGTCTTCCGGATTACCCCGATATCCCGGGGCATCTGCGGTTTCCAGGCAACCGCTTTTTGGGGTCTTCCGGATTACCCCGATATCCCGAGGCATCCGCGGTTTCCAGGCAACCGCTTTTTAGGGTCTTCCGGATTACCCCGATCCCGAGGCATCTGCGGTTTCCAGCCAACCTTTTTTTCGGGTCTTCCGGATTACCCTGATCTCCCGAGGCATCTGCGGTTTCCGGGCAACCACTTTTTAAGGTCTTCCGGATTACCCTGATATCCCAAGACATCTGCGGTTTCCAGGCAACCGCTTTTTGGGGTCTTCCGGATTACCCCGATCCCGAGGCATCTGCGGTTTCCAGGCAACCGCTTTTTGGGGTCTTCCGGATTACCCCGATATCCCGAGGCATCCGCGGTTTCCAGGCAACCGCTTTTTAGGGTCTTCCGGATTACCCCGATCCCGAGGCATCTGCGGTTTCCAGCCAACCGCTTTTTCGGGTCTTCCGGATTACCCTGATCTCCCGAGGCATCTGCGGTTTCCGGGCAACCACTTTTTAAGGTCTTCCGGATTACCCTGATATCCCAAGACATCTGCGGTTTCCAGGCAACCGCTTTTTGGGGTCTTCCGGATTACCCCGATCCCGAGGCATCTGCGGTTTCCAGGCAACCGCTTTTTGGGGTCTTCCGGATTACCCCGATCTCCCGAGACATTTGCGGTTTCTAGGCAACCGCTTTTTAGGGTGTTCCGGATTACCCCGATCTCCCGAGGCATCTGCGGTTTCCAGGCAACCGCTTTTTGGGGTCTTCCGGATTACCCCGATCTCCCGAGACATGTGCGGTTTCCACGCAACCGCTTTTTAGGGTCTTCCGGATTACCCCGATCTCCCGAGGCATCTGCGGTTTCCAGGCAACCGCTTTTTAGGGTCTTCCGGATTATCCCGATATCCCGAGGCATCTACAGTTTTCAGGCAACCGCTTTTTGGGGTCTTCCGGATTACCCCGATCTCCCGAGGCATCTGCGGTTTCCAGGCAACCGCTTTTTAGGGTCTTCCGGATTACCCCGATCCCGAGGCATCTGCGGTTTCCAGCCAACCTTTTTTTCGGGTCTTCCGGATTACCCTGATCTCCCGAGGCATCTGCGGTTTCCGGGCAACCACTTTTTAAGGTCTTCCGGATTACCCTGATATCCCAAGACATCTGCGGTTTCCAGGCAACCGCTTTTTGGGGTCTTCCGGATTACCCCGATCCCGAGGCATCTGCGGTTTCCAGGCAACCGCTTTTTGGGGTCTTCCGGATTACCCCGATATCCCGAGGCATCCGCGGTTTCCAGGCAACCGCTTTTTAGGGTCTTCCGTATTACCCCGATCCCGAGGCATCTGCGGTTTCCAGACAACCGCTTTTTGGGGTCTTCCGGATTACCCCGATATCTTGAGGCATCTGCGGTTTCCAGGCAACCGCTTTCTGGGGTCTTCCGGATTACCCCGATCTCCCGAGGCATCTGCGGTTTCCAGGCAACCGCTTTTTAGGGTCTTCCGGATTACCCCGATCCCGAGGCATATGCGGTTTCTAGGCAACCACTTTTTGGAGTCTTCCGGATTACCCCGATCCCGAGGCATCTGCGGTTTGCAGATAACCGCTTTGGGGTCTTCCGGATTACCCCGATTCCGAGGCATCTGCGGTTTCCAGGCAACCGCTTTTTTGGGTCTTCCGTATTACCCCGATCCCGAGGCATCTGCGGTTTTCAGGCAACCGCTTTTTGGGGTCTTCCGGATTACCCCGATATACCGAAGAATCTGCAGTTTCCAGGCAACCGCTTTTTGGTCTTCCGGATTACCCCGATCTCCCGAGGCATCTGCGGTTTCCAGGCAACCGCTTTTTAGGGTCTTCCAGATTACCCCGATCCCGAGGCATCTGCGGTTTCCAGGCAACCGCTTTTTTGGGTCTTCCGGATTACCCCGATCCCGAGGCATCTGCGGTTTCTAGGCAACCGCTTTTTGGGGTCTTCCGGATTACCCCGATATACCGAAGAATCTGCAGTTTCCAGGCAACCGCTTTTTGGTCTTCCGGATTACCCCGATCTCCCGAGGCATCTGCGGTTTCCAGGCAACCGCTTTTTAGGGTCTTCCGGATTACCCCGATCTCCCGGGGCATCTGCGGTTTCCAGGCAACCGCTTTTTGGGGTCTTCCGGATTACCCCGATCTCCCGAGACATTTGCGATTTCCAGGCAACCGCTTTTTAGGGTCTTCCGGATTACCCCGATCTCCCGAGGCATCTGCGGTTTCCAGGCAACCGCTTTTTGGGGTCTTTCGGATTATCCCGATATCCCGAGGCATCCGCAGTTTCCAGGCAACCGCTTTTTAGGGTCTTCCGGATTACCCCGATCCCGAGGCATCTGCGGTTTCCAGGCAACCGCTTTTTGGGGTCTTCCGGATTACCCCAATCTTGAGGCATCTGCGGTTTCCAGGCAACCGCTTTTTGGGGTCTTCCGGATTACCCCGATATCCCGAGATATCTGCGGTTTCCAGGCAACCGCTTTTTGGGGTCTTCCGGATTACCCCGATATCCCGAGGCATCTGCGGTTTCCAGGCAACCGCTTTTTGGGGTCTTCCGGATTACCCCAATCTTGAGGCATCTGGGGTTTCCATGCAACCGTTTTTTGGGGTCTTCCGGATTACCCCGATCCCCCGGGGCATCTGCGGTTTCCAAGCAACCGCTTTTTTGGGTCTTCCATATTACCCCGATCCCGAGGCATCTGCGGTTTCCAGGCAACCGCTTTTTAGAGTCTTCCGGATTACCCCGATCCCGAGGCATCTGCGGTTTCGAGGCAACCGCTTTTTAGGGTCTTCCGGATTACCCCGATCCCGAGGCATCTGCGGTTTCCAGGCAACCGCTTTTTGGGGTCTTCCGGATTACCCCGATATCTCGAGGCATCTGCGGTTTCCAGGCAACCGCTTTTTGGGGTCTTCCGGATTACCCCGATCTCCCGAGGGATCTGCGGTTTCCAAGCAACCGCTTTTTAGAGTCTTCCGGATTACCCCGATCCCGAGGCATCTGCGGTTTCCAGGCAACCGCTTTTTGGGGTCTTCCGGATTACCCCGATATCCCGAGGCATCTGCGGTTTCCAGGCAACCACTTTTTGGGGTCTTCCGGATTACCCTGATCCCGAGGCATCTGCGGATTCCAGGCAACCGCTTTTTGGGGTCTTCTGGATGACCCCGATCTCCCGAGATATTTGCGGTTTCCAGACAACCGCTTTTTGGGGTCTTCTGGATTACCCCGATCTCCCGAGGCATCTGCGGTTTCCAGGCAACCGCTTTTTGGGGTCTTCCGGATTATCCCGATATCCCGAGGCATCTGCAGCAACCGCTTTTTAGGGTCTTCCGGATTACCCCGATCCCGAGGCATCTGCGGTATCCAGGCAACCGCTTTTTAGGGTCTTCCGGATTACTCCGATCCCGAGGCATCTGCGGTTTCCAAACAACCGCTTTTTGGGGTCTTCCGGATTACCCCGATATCCCGAGGCTTCTACGGTTTGCAGGCAACCGCTTTGGGATCTTCCGGATTACCCCGATCTTGAGGCATCTGCGGTTTCCAGGCAACCGCAGATTGGAGTCTTCCGGATTACCTCGATATCCCGAGGCATCTGCGGTTTGCAGGCAACCGCTTTTTGCGGTCTTCCGGATTACCCAGATCTCCCGAGGCAACAGCTTTTTAGGGTCTTCCGGATTACCCCCATCCCGAGGCATCTGCGGTTTCCAAACAACCGCTTTTTGGGGTTTTCCGGATTACCCCGATATCCCGAGGCATCTGCGGTTTGCAGGCAACCGCTTTGGGATCTTCCGGATTACCCCGATCTTGAGGCATCTGCGGTTTCCAGGCAACCGCAGATTGGAGCCTTCCGGATTACCTCGATATCCCGAGGCATCTGCGGTTTGCAGGCAACCGCTTTGGTGTCTTCCGGATTACCCCGATCTTGAGGAATCTACGGGTTTCCAGGCAACCGCTTTTTGGGGTCTTCCGGATGATCCCGATCCCGAGGCATTTGCGGTTTCTAGGCAACCTCTTTTTAGGGTCTTCCGGATTACCCCGATCTCGAGGCATCTGCGGTTTCCAGGCAACCGCTTTTTGGGGTCTTCCAGATTATCCCGATATCCCGAGGCATCTGCGGTTTCCAGGCAACAGCTTTTTGGGGTCTTCCGGATTACCCCGATATCCCGGGGCATCTGCGGTTTCCAGGCAACCGCTTTTTGGGGTCTTCCGGATTACCCCGATATCCCGAGGCATCCGCGGTTTCCAGGCAACCGCTTTTTAGGGTCTTCCGGATTACCCCGATCCCGAGGCATCTGCGGTTTCCAGCCAACCTTTTTTTCGGGTCTTCCGGATTACCCTGATCTCCCGAGGCATCTGCGGTTTCCGGGCAACCACTTTTTAAGGTCTTCCGGATTACCCTGATATCCCAAGACATCTGCGGTTTCCAGGCAACCGCTTTTTGGGGTCTTCCGGATTACCCCGATCCCGAGGCATCTGCGGTTTCCAGGCAACCGCTTTTTGGGGTCTTCCGGATTACCCCGATATCCCGAGGCATCCGCGGTTTCCAGGCAACCGCTTTTTAGGGTCTTCCGGATTACCCCGATCCCGAGGCATCTGCGGTTTCCAGCCAACCGCTTTTTCGGGTCTTCCGGATTACCCTGATCTCCCGAGGCATCTGCGGTTTCCGGGCAACCACTTTTTAAGGTCTTCCGGATTACCCTGATATCCCAAGACATCTGCGGTTTCCAGGCAACCGCTTTTTGGGGTCTTCCGGATTACCCCGATCCCGAGGCATCTGCGGTTTCCAGGCAACCGCTTTTTGGGGTCTTCCGGATTACCCCGATCTCCCGAGACATTTGCGGTTTCTAGGCAACCGCTTTTTAGGGTGTTCCGGATTACCCCGATCTCCCGAGGCATCTGCGGTTTCCAGGCAACCGCTTTTTGGGGTCTTCCGGATTACCCCGATCTCCCGAGACATGTGCGGTTTCCACGCAACCGCTTTTTAGGGTCTTCCGGATTACCCCGATCTCCCGAGGCATCTGCGGTTTCCAGGCAACCGCTTTTTAGGGTCTTCCGGATTATCCCGATATCCCGAGGCATCTACAGTTTTCAGGCAACCGCTTTTTGGGGTCTTCCGGATTACCCCGATCTCCCGAGGCATCTGCGGTTTCCAGGCAACCGCTTTTTAGGGTCTTCCGGATTACCCCGATCCCGAGGCATCTGCGGTTTCCAGCCAACCTTTTTTTCGGGTCTTCCGGATTACCCTGATCTCCCGAGGCATCTGCGGTTTCCGGGCAACCACTTTTTAAGGTCTTCCGGATTACCCTGATATCCCAAGACATCTGCGGTTTCCAGGCAACCGCTTTTTGGGGTCTTCCGGATTACCCCGATCCCGAGGCATCTGCGGTTTCCAGGCAACCGCTTTTTGGGGTCTTCCGGATTACCCCGATATCCCGAGGCATCCGCGGTTTCCAGGCAACCGCTTTTTAGGGTCTTCCGGATTACCCCGATCCCGAGGCATCTGCGGTTTCCAGCCAACCGCTTTTTCGGGTCTTCCGGATTACCCTGATCTCCCGAGGCATCTGCGGTTTCCGGGCAACCACTTTTTAAGGTCTTCCGGATTACCCTGATATCCCAAGACATCTGCGGTTTCCAGGCAACCGCTTTTTGGGGTCTTCCGGATTACCCCGATCCCGAGGCATCTGCGGTTTCCAGGCAACCGCTTTTTGGGGTCTTCCGGATTACCCCGATCTCCCGAGACATTTGCGGTTTCTAGGCAACCGCTTTTTAGGGTGTTCCGGATTACCCCGATCTCCCGAGGCATCTGCGGTTTCCAGGCAACCGCTTTTTGGGGTCTTCCGGATTACCCCGATCTCCCGAGACATGTGCGGTTTCCACGCAACCGCTTTTTAGGGTCTTCCGGATTACCCCGATCTCCCGAGGCATCTGCGGTTTCCAGGCAACCGCTTTTTAGGGTCTTCCGGATTATCCCGATATCCCGAGGCATCTACAGTTTTCAGGCAACCGCTTTTTGGGGTCTTCCGGATTACCCCGATCTCCCGAGGCATCTGCGGTTTCCAGGCAACCGCTTTTTTGGGTCTTCCGGATTACCCCGATCCCGAGGCATCTGCGGTTTTTAGGTAACCGCTTTTTGGGGTCTTCCAGATTACCCCGATATCCCGAGGCATCTGCGGTTTCCAGGCAACCGCTTTTTGGGGTCTTCCAGATTATCCCGATATCCCGAGGCATCTGCGGTTTCCAGGCAACAGCTTTTTGGGGTCTTCCGGATTACCCCGATCTCCCGAGGCATCTGCGGTTTCTAGGCAACCACTTTTTGGGGTCTTCCGGATTATCCCGATATCCCGAGGCATCTGCAGTTTCCAGGCAACCGCTTTTTAGGGTCTTCCGGATTACCCCGATCTCCCGAGGCAACTACGGTTTCCAGGCAACCGCTTTTTGGGGTCTTCCGGATTACCCCGATCTCCCGAGGCATCTGCGGTTTCCAGGCAACCGCTTTTTAGGGTCTTCCGGATTACCCCGATCCCGAGGCTTCTGCGGTTTCCAGGCAACCGCTTTTTAGGGTCTTCCGGATTACCCCGATCCCGAGGCATCTGCGGTTTCCAGACAACTACTTTCTGGGGTCTTCCGGATTACCCCGATATCCCGAGGCATCTGCGGTTTGCAGGCAACCGCTTTGGGATCTTCCGGATTACCCCGATCTTTAGGCATCTGCGGTTTCCAGGCAACCGCAGATTGGAGTCTTCCGGATTACCTCGATATCCCGAGGCATCTGCGGTTTGCAGGCAACCGCTTTGGGGTCTTCCGGATTACCCCGATCTTGAGGAATCTACGGTTTCCAGGCAACCGCTTTTTGGGGTCTTCCGGATTACCCCGATCCCGAGGCATCTGCGGTTTCCAGGCAACCGCTTTTTTGGGTCTTCCGGATTACCCCGATCTCCCGAGGCATCTGCGGTTTCCAGGCAACCGCTTTTTAGGGTCTTCCGGATTACCCCGATCCTGAGGCATCTGCGGTTTCCAAGCAACCCCTTTTTTGGGTCTTCCGGATTACCCCGATCACGAGGCGTCTGCGGTTTCCAGGCAACCGCTTTTTGGGGTCTTCCAGATTACCCCGATATCCCGATTCATCTGCGGTTTCTAGGCAACTGCTTTTTGGGGTCTTCCGGATTATCCCGATATCCCGAGGCATCTGCGGTTTACAGGCAACAGGTTTTTGGGGTCTTCCGGATTACCCCGATATCCCGAGGCATCTGCGGTTTCCAGGCAACCGCTTTTTGGGGTCTTCCGGATTACCCCGATATCCCGAGGCATCTGCGGTTTCCAGGTAACTGCTTTTTAGGGTCTTCCGGATTACCCCGATCCCGAGGCATCTGCAGTTTGCAGATAACCGCTTTGGGGTCTTACGGATTACCCCGATCTTGAGGAATCTGCGGTTTCCAGGCAACCGCTTTTTGGGATCTTCCGGATTACCCCGATCTTGAGGCATCTGCGGTTTCCAGGCAACCGCTTTTTGGGGTCTTCTGGATTACCCCGATCTCGAGGCATCTGCGGTTTCCAGGCAACCGCTTTTTGGGATCTTCCGGATTACCCCAATCCCGAGGCATCTGCGGTTTCCAGGCAACCGCTTTTTGGAGTCTTCCGGATTACCCCGATCTCCCGAGACATTTGTGGGCATCTGCGGTTTCCAGACAACCGCTTTTTAGGGTCTTCCGGATTACCCCGATATCCCGAGGCATCTGCAGTTTCCAGGCAACCGCTTTTTGGGGTCTTCCGGATTATCCCGATATCCCGAGGCATCTGCAGTTTCCAGGCAACCGCTTTTTGGGGTCTTCCGGATTACCCCGATCTCCCGAGGCATCTGCGGTTTCCAGGCAACCGCTTTTTAGGGTCTTCCGGATTACCCCGATCCCGAGGCATCTGCGGTTTCCTGGCAACCGCTTTTTAGGGTCTTCCGGATTACCCCGATCCCGAGGCATCTGCGGTTTCCAGGCAACCGCTTTTTGGGGTCTTCCGGATTACCCCGATCTCCCGAGGCATCTGCGGTTTCCAGGCAACCGCTTTTTAGGGTCTTCCGGATTACCCCAATCCCGAGGCATCTGCGGTTTCCAAGCAACCCCTTTTTTGGGTCTTCCGGATTACCATGATCACGAGGCATCTGCGGTTTCCAGGCAACCGCTTTTTGGGATCTTCCAGATTACCCCGATATCCCGAGGCATATGCGGTTTCCAGGCAACCGCTTTTTGGGGTCTTCCGGATTATCCCGATATCCCGAGGCATCTGCGGTTTCCAGGCAACAGGTTTTTGGGGTCTTCCGGATTACCCCGATATCCCGAGGCATCTGCGGTTTCCAGGCAACCGCTTTTTGGGGTCTTCCGGATTACCCCGATATCCCGAGGCATCTGCGGTTTCCAGGCAACTGCTTTTTAGGGTCTTCCGGATTACCCCGATCCCGAGGCATCTGCGGTTTCCAGCCAACCGCTTTTTCGGGTCTTCCGGATTACCCTGATCTCCCGAGGCATCTGCGGTTTCCAGGCAACCGCTTTTTAAGGTCTTCCGGATTACCCTGATATCCCGAGGCATCTGCGGTTTCCAGACAACTGCTTTTTGGGGTCTTCCGGATTACCCCGATATCCCGAGGCATCTGCGGTTTCCAGACAACTGCTTTTTGGGGTCTTCCGGATTACCCCGATATCCCGAGACATCTGCGGTTTGCAGGCAACCGCTTTGGGATCTTCCGGATTACCCCGATCTTTAGGCATCTGCGGTTTTCAGGCAACCGCAGATTGGAGTCTTCCGGATTACCTCGATATCCCGAGGCATCTGCGGTTTGCAGGCAACCGCTTTGGGGTCTTCCGGATTACCCCGATCTTGAGGAATCTACGGTTTCCAGGCAACCGCTTTTTGGGGTCTTCCGGATTACCCCGATCACGAGGCATCTGCGGTTTTCAGGCAACCGCTTTTTGGGGTCTTCCAGATTACCCCGATATCCCGAGGCATCTGCGGTTCCCAGGCAACCGCTTTTTGGGGTCTTCCGGATTACCCCGATATCCCGAGGCATCTGCGGTTTCCAGGCAACCGCTTTTTGGGGTCTTCCGGATTACCCCGATATCCCGAGGCATCTGCGGTTTCCAGGCAACCTCTTTTTGGGGTCTTCCGGATTACTCCGATATCCCGAGGCATCTGCGGTTTCCAGGCAACTTAAGAGAAAAGTTGATTTGGAAGATTGCCTTTGGAGAGAAGAAAAATGGTTGTAAGAAAAAACAATTTTTTTTTTTCAGAAAACTCTAAATGTTTCTATTATAGTAGAATATTATTATTTGATAGAAATTATCCACCCAATTTTTTTTTTTTTTTGGAGAAATAGAATGTATCTTTTGAGAAGTTGTGACGTTTTGGAGTTTATATAATTGTATATACAATGAACCAAATGTTGATGATGCATTGAATATCTCTCAAGTTATGTGGATTTTATACACTAAACCAAAACATTGTGTAAGCCCAATAAACATAACTTTTGATTTTTTTTCTACAAAAAAAAAGAGAAGACACGTGTAAATCATACAACAATATAACACTCATCACAAAACCGGGGTTAACACTATTTTTACCAATTCAGAACAGTATGTTCTAAAAGCGACCATGGTTGTTAAGACTTATTTATACCCATGAAAAATACAGTTTAGACATACGTCAATGTGAATATGAACTATGACGACAAGTATCTTGTATTTATGGATTTTCCGTTTGTTCAAATTTATCATTGTCTAACACTTTTATTCTTATATTTCATAGAATTTGCTAATTAACCAAAATTTACTTCATGATTGAATGATCCCTCATTTTTCTCCCCATTATTGGCTTGTCTATTTGTCTTTGCATGCCCTCGCCTTTTTTACTATCACCATTTCACTGGCATCTTATCACTATAACAACTGGTGTAATCTGAAATGAAGAAAGTACGATCACCATGATTGATATACCATAAACTTTTTTGAAATGGCTTAACTGCACTTGACAAATACAGTTTAGACATACGTCAATGTGAATATGAACTATGACGACAAGTATCTTGTATTTATGGATTTTCCGTTTGTTCAAATTTATCATTGTCTAACACTTTTATTCTTATATTTCATAGAATTTGCTAATTAACCAAAATTTACTTCATGATTGAATGATCCCTCATTTTTCTCCCCATTATTGGCTTGTCTATTTGTCTTTGCATGCCCTCGCCTTTGTTACTATCACCATTTCACTGGCATCTTATCACTATAACAACTGGTGTAATCTGAAATGAAGAAAGTACGATCACCATGATTGATATACCATAAACTTTTTTGAAATGGCTTAACTGCACTTGACAAAGTGGATGACTCCTTTTAAACCCTAGAACAGATGCATCTTTTAGAAAAATACATAATTTCTGGTCAAAAGTGACAAAGCACTGATACAAAATTGCAACTTTTGGTTTTATTTTCTTACAAAAAAGGACAACACATGTCAATCATACAATAGAGTTAAAATTTATGGAAACATATAACCATAGCTAAAGTACTGGCGCTTAACAATGATTATGACAATTAATAAAATTCATCAAGAACATATGAAGATACAGTCGCGAGATTCGTGTCTTTTCAATTTTACATCTCCAAATATTAAAGTTTTTATTTAAATAAAACCTAAGTAACCTATAATTAGAAAGAATATGGTCAACGCCGGAGTCGACGCCGGCAGATGAACGATGCAGAAAAAAAACAATGGAGAAAAATTTATTTAGAAAATTACTTTTTGAGAAAAGAAAAAAAAAATTGTGAGAAGAATCAATTTTTTTTCCTTTAAAGAAAACTTCATACGTTTATATTAGAATATAAAATTATTATTAAATAAAAAATATCCATAAATATTTTGAAAAATAAAGAGTATCTTTTGCTACCATACATTTGGAAATTGAGAAGTTGCGACTTTTTGGAATTTATATAACTGTATATACATTGAACCGAATATATGATACATTGAATATCTCTAAGGTTTGTGTATACATTGAACCAAATATACGGTGCATTGAATATCTCTAACTTTTGTGTATACATTGAACCAAATCATTGTCTAAACCTAAGAGACGTAACTTTTCGTAAGAGGACACATGTCAATCATACAACCCATGACACTCATCTTTTATAATATATAAAATGATGATTTATTTGCTTTGTATTTAGGGAGAATTACTAGAATAATACTAATTTTTGCTTTAATTGCTAACTTAACATAGAAAAAATTAGTGTTAAATGAGTTATTTTGATTACAAAAATACCCTTAAGCCCATGAGTAAAAAAAAAAGCTTTACGAAAATGCCATTATGAATTAATTCCACATCTGCATTTTTTTCGCTGACATAAAAATCTACAGCATAAATCTACGATTTGACATTGTCGTAGATTTTTTAGAACGGTAGATTTAAAGTTTTACCGCAGATTTACTTTGTAAATTTATTTTATTCCGCAGATTTGCTTCGAAGATTTAATTTGTACCGCAGATTTATATGTCTTAGTTGTCGTAGATTTTTGAATTCATCGTAGATATTTTAGCTTCCGTAAATTTATTTTCTGAAACTCATAAAGAGGCAGTAGATTTTCCTATTTTCCAAAGTTGTTAGAATTTATACAGCAGATTTATTTTTTTATTGTAGATTTATTTTGCAGACTTTTATTTTCATCGTAGATTTTAAAATTTAGTTATAACAGAGGTTTGTTTCACATACTAGTGGCCGCAGATGTTATGATCAAAGTTTAATTGCTAGATTAACCTTTTAGTTACCGCAAATTTTTTTTGTGTTATCGCAGAGTTATTGTTCATGAAAACGTCAAAGATTAGATGCAATTCCCTTTACCGCAGATATTATTATTACTAGAATAGTATATTTAGTGACTGCAGAGTTATTGTGGTAGACTTATTGCAGCAATGTTACCGCGGAGTTTTAACCGTAGATTTGTTTAAATGATGACATCGCAGATTTTTATATTTTACTAATGACGAAAATTGGAAAAAATTTCTAAAAAAAACACATACCCACGAAATAATTAGGGTTTTTACAGCCTTCTTCTTCTTCTTCCTCAATTATTCTTTCAGTTTTCAACCGTAATCTCCAAGTTATTCATTTTCACGATATTTCATCTTATTCTTTCTCTATTTGCTTCTCATCTATCTCATCCCTTCTTGTGATTCTCTCCTTCAAAGATTCTACTATAGAGAGGAAAATCCTTGTATCTGGAAATTGGATGTTTAAAAATAAAAGATGGTTGTTTGTTGTTGATAGCAAGAGTGGTTCTCGAATTCCACGGTCAGTGCTCGGGGAGACGATTCGACGGCGACGGCGCGAGATGAACGGCGACGGCGAGATTTATACGGCGATGAGGATTGAAGAAAATTCTTCAGCGGCGATGAGATTTTTTTTTATGTATGTCGGGTTAGAGTTTTTTTTTTGGGAAATAAGGTTTAAGTTATCTGATTTTTTTTAAAACAAATTTATTTTCCAAAATTTCAATTTTTATTTGTTTTTTTCTAATTTTAATTCATAATGGCAATCTTGTGAATAGTATAATTCATATTGGTTTATTTGTATTTTTACCAAAGATTAGTATTATACTAGTAAACTTTTTTTTAGAGTGTTAGTCTAGTAATTAATTCAAAGAGTAGTATTATTCTAGGCAAATTTTAGTTGTATTTATTAGCATTGGATTCCTCTAATTCTCTTCAATGTATTGGTTTTGCTTCTACCATCATGATGTAAAATTTGAAAGTATCTTTTGATAAGTTGTTCTTCAAAAAGTTGACTTGTTGGTAATATGTTATATGTTGAACATATTAAGTATTTTTTGACTACATGTTTATAATAATTGAAGTCTATATAAACTCTATTTTATCTTAGCAAAAAAAAATACTCCCTCTCTTTTCAAAATATAATATGTTTTTGTCTAAAAGAACACAAATTGAAAAGTTACTTTTATTTTTTAAAATATTATGTAATATATAAAACAAAAACAATTAAACCAATTACTAAAAAAAAAAAACTATTATTGGTCACACAATATCTAGTAAAGTAAAAAACAATATAGAAAAATATAAGAAATATGAGAAGATGTTATATTTTAGCACAAAAAAGTTCTAAAATATTTTTTATTATGAAACATAGGGAGTAATTTCTAATAGTTGAAGTTTAACTATAAAAGTCTATAACTGGCTTCCTAAACTTTTTTCTATTATGGAGTTACGTTGGCAACTTCGCATATACATTTTCATTTAATTTTTTTAAAGATTAATAATACTATTGCAGAATCATGATGCAACACTTAATTCTACCATTAAGTAAAATTTATATATAGGGTAATTAGTGTTATTTAGTCACTCACTCACTCTACATTATATCAAATGTAACCCGTGAACACAACAAGGTGAGTAGAGTTCCAATGTCCCATGCTTTTATCTACAAAGATCGAGAGGCTTATTCATTATGAGCAAGAAGATAAATTGCTTTTAAAATCCTCAAAAACTTTCTGTAATTCTCATGATTTTTTTGTTTGTTTGTTTTGTTATCGAATATTTAAAAGGGTAGTTCTCAATTTCTCATGATTTTAATTTCATATGATATTTTTAATATTCTATAATATATAATATGGTTGTTTATTGTAAATAATTAATATATTCTCAAAAAAATTAATACATGTTTTAAGGAAACCAGTTTTAAAAGAATAAGATCAATGAAGAAAGTTAGTGTGGTTTAGTTAAATAGTTCATCTCTAAAATTTTAATTTTAATTCAATTTAATTTAATTAGTTTATCATAAAGTAATTTGTTGTTAAATTTGTATTTATAAATGAGAAGAAAAGAGAAATATCTTTTTAATATCTTAACCTAATTTAACATAAAGTAATTTTATCTTATATTTTATTCTAAATGAGGGAAAAAAAATTGTAGAAAAATTAATCTCTATCAGGTAAAAATAATATAATACTCCCTCCGTTTCAAATTAGTAGTCGTTTTAGGTTTTCAATGCAGATGTTTGGTAGAATTTTCCAGTTCTATCCCTCTTGTTTTAATGTTTGACCAATAAAATTAAACAAAATAAATATTAATTAAGGGTAAAAGAGAAAAATCAATTATTTTCTTAATCTACATAAAACAACCTAGAATGACAACTAATATAAAATGGAGGGAGTATATATTTTTTCAATATAATATAAAATCTAAATAAAATAATTATTTTGTAATATCTTGATAGCTCAATAAGAAATCAATTAGAAAAACGTGATGCTAACAATATTGTTCTATCTTAGTGGAGATGTTTAGCATCTCGATTAGATACATATCTACAATTTATAGGAACAAAAATAAAGCATCTTTTTCTTTAGTTTGATAATATACAAAAAAAAAATTGCAAAAAAAAAAAAATAATTCCATTAGAGTAGTAATTTTGAAGAAAACTTGAACATTAAAAATTGCAGCACATGTTGATTGAGATGCTATATTTTCAATGATCATTTTGTTTTCTTATTTTCTGCATTTGGCCATTAAAATGTTGTGAGAATTAGAACATAAATTATGCATTACCAAAAAAAAATGACATAAAAAAGAACTTTCACCATAAACAAATTAAAAAATATGTTTGTAGAGCTACACAAATCATGTAAATTAGGAATTAAGAGTTTTAGTAAAGTAAAAAAATAGAAAATTTTAAAAATATATAGAAGCAGAATAGTTTCTATATTATTTTAATTGGATTTAATTTAAATATGTTTGTACTTGATCGAGTAAATGTTTGAATCAATTGAATGGTTGATTTCATTGGGTTGCTAATATACTAACATCAAACAGTGAGCCAAATAATATTAGATATATTTGAGTCAATATAATGGTGAGTCGTTTAAATTGGTTAGATTATATCATATAATATATTTATTTTATGTTTACTTAGTTCTTTTTATGTTTTAGTATGCAAAGATATATATATTAGAAATATTTTGCTAAAAATGTTAGGTTAAGAAAAAATGACATATAATTATTTTTTTTAATACAAGAAACAATATCGTCTTCCAAAAACTCTTTTAGTAATCATGATCTTAAAATCTTAAATATATATATATATATAAAGATTCTAATATTTATTTTATTTTTTGGTTTTAATTAGAAAAAGATAGTAAGATTTATTTTCTTTAATTCAGTTTTTTTTTTGTGATATTTTTGGGGTTTTGGTTAGAAAAATATATGAATTTAGAAAAAATAAAAAATGGGTCTGTATGTGACACGTGTCAGCCTCTCAGAGCTTTTTTAAAAAAAACTTATTTTACTATATAAGAGATACTTTGCATCGTAAATATACCTTTAAACAAAACATAAAAATATTTTGCTAAGAAAGTTAGGTTAAGAAAAAATGATAATAATTAATTTTTTTAATACAAGAAATATTATCGTCTTCCAAAAACTCTTTTAGTAATCATGAATTCATGATCCTAAAATCTTAAATATATATATATAAAGATTCTAATATTTATCTTATTTTTTGGTTTTAGTTAGAAAAAGATAGTAAGATTTATTTTCTTTAATTCAGTCTTTTTTTGTGTGTGATATTTTTGGGGTTTTGGTTAGAAAAAAAAAATAGAGTTTATATGTGACACGTGTTAGCCTCTCAGAGCCTTTTTTTTTTTTTAAAAAATTATTTTACTATATAAGAGATACCTTGCATCGTAAATATAACTTTAAACAAAAAAAACAAATTTGGGTAGTTAGAAAATTCTTTTGTTATTTTTGTTGGAGGTGTGATTAGTGAAAATTAAAGGAATAAGAAATTAAGAAAAGTTAGAGAATATGTTGTAGAGGACACGTGTCAGCGTATGAAGAAAAGATAGAAAGAGGTTGTAAGTGACACGTGTCAGCGTCTCAGATCTTTTTTAAAAAACCTTACTTTATTATATAAGATTTTAAAACCAAAGAATTAAAACATCTAAATAACTTAAACTAGAATCGGACTGCACGTACATGCAGGGTTATATTTGTGAGAATAACTTATTTGATATTTAAAATTTAATATATAATAGAGTTGTAAATAATAAGTAGTGTTAAATTTATATTTTTTTAAACTAATCAAAATATTTTTTACAGTTTAATTAGGGGTATTTAAATTAGATGTTGATTATGTTTTATCTTTGAATTATTTTACTATACAACTTAGGTCATGTCATGTGGGTTATTAGGTCATGTCATGCGGATTATTTTAATACGTAGGTTATATTAATTTTTGATCCACATTAATCCGTGATCCGCTAGATAAAAATACTTATACCGTACTCATTCTATATACTTAAATTTGCGGATACCTATGGATAACCCGTAAATATTTAAATAATAAATTTAAATGAATTGTTTATAATTTTAGTGTAAATAATATTTATTAATAAAATTTTAGTATCAAAAGAAACTTAAGTTCCTAAATTTTTTTTTTAAAAATAATTTTTTTGGATAAATATAAACATATATATATATATATATGCATATTTATTATACTTTTAAAATTTAACTACTAAAATTTATAAAATAATAATAATAATTTTTTCACATACGGCTATCCGAAAACCTACATTAAAAATAATGATGATCCGCACCCATAATTTATAAAATATGACCGTCTCGATCAGAATCTATAAAATCTCTTTCGTCCCATAACCATTTTATTTTAAATAATTATCGACTCGATAATTTTAACAAAGAAAACAATATACCCTTTTGGCAATATTTGTTATAAAAAATTAGCTAAATTTTTTAGATAGAATACATGTATTTTCGTATGAATATTTAAATTTTATAAAATTAATAAAAATTATCCAAAAAAATTATAATTCTAAAATATTCTCTAAATGTTTTCAAAATTTATCCAAAATTCCTATTAAAAAAAATTGTCTCGATGTGGATCCTTGCTTTTCTCTTTGTCAATTTTTACCAAAATTATTACCTCTTTGCTTTTAAATCTAGCCTTAAACATGGAAACAAGATCATGTGTAGTGACTTGCTTCTTCTCCATCAATACAGCACGGATTTTGTCTCCAGTCAACTGGACATGGTTAATGATTTTCAAACACACCTCTCATCCATGGAAACACGGGAAAGACAATGGAACTTTTCTTCGTTGGAGTAGCTCTGTAGCTGCAGCTTTGCAAGTATTTGTTGTTGCTTTCTTGATTTTCAAAAGAAGACAGCTTCTGCACAAGATTAATGATAGACACTGAATCAAGAACAGAACCTTACAGCTAGACGAAGCTCATTAAGGCATCTTCTTCCAATCTGGATCTCAGAAATCAACAATTTTGAAAGTGCATTGCAAATATGTTGAAGTTGGAGTTAAGTCATCTCAATTTTGGTCATTTTAATCTATAAATTATCAGCCTGATCATTCACCTCAGTTTCCAAACCAGTTTTGGACGCCTTATGTTTATTTCTATTTCAATGCACATATCTTTTGTCCAAGAAGCCAAGAAGTAACAATTTCCATAACATCATCTTGATCCAAACCTAAAGTTACACCAAGAAGACGAAATCAAGCAAATTAATCCATCTTCTCTCTTACGTTCTATTATCAAAGATCTATAAAGAAATCTGATACGATTCTAGTGAGGAATTTCGTCCCAATCTCACACCGTAAAGCTAAGTAACGTGATGAACTGGTTCTAGATCCAATTACTGAGCACATGGAGGTTTAATGGATCGAATGACACTACAAAAGGATGCTGAATATCCACTTGATAAGTCTAAGAGTCTCCTATTGATCGAATCACACGAAAAACAAGTAGACAATGATCTAAAATTTATAAAGGTTTTTGATTGAAAAATATTAGATGAAGAACACAACTGAGTCTCTGAGAGAATATAAAGTTCGAAGACGAAGAGGAGAAGAGAAGAGAGAGAGGAGCGGAGGAGAGTTAAGGCGAGTGTGGTTTCGAGACATGCCTCGGAAAACCACATGCGGACCATGCAAAAATAACTCTCAAAGTTTAAAATTCAAATGAGGAAAAATAAAACTAAGTAAATAAAAGATAAGGCCGCGCCAAGCCAAGTTTCATGAATGTAGGCCGTATGATCTCTGGTGGATCTAGATCGAGTGTTTCTTGAGATGGTTGATTTATTGTTCGGTATTTTCATGTTTAACTACGTTAAATATTTTAAATCGTTTGTGTGTATAGCTTGTAGATGGGAGGATTGCCTCACTAAGTATTTATCAAAATACTTATGCATCTCCTTTTATTTGATGCAGAAAAAGAAAAAAGTGTGATCGTGGAATCAGGGCGAGGAGAAGAGGATGATTTAGGACTCGGTTTGGAGGTTTTAGTTGTAGAATTAAATTAGAATTAAGAGACTTTTAATATTTATGTGAATATTAATTATCTGTTTAATTGAGGTTTAAAAAAACGGGTGCGGTTGTTTCAATGAGAAGGCCGATGTTATGAAGCATATGGGATGTTTGTGGAGGGTCTCTAAATCAAGCTTGGTTAACAAGATTAATCGTGCTAAGAATAATGCAGCAAGGATGAAAATGCGACCAAAGAATATATCTACTGCTGATTGGCGTAAATTTGTCAAACTCAAAACTAGCCCATAATTTTAGATATATATCTATCACTTGCACTAAATTTTGTTTCATATAAAGTTTATTAACATTTATCATTAGGTTGTGAGCGATCAATATAAGGAGAGAAGACATAATCAGATTCCTCATACTTGTAGCCGTAAAGGAATGTTTAGGTTGGCAGAAGATTTGGTAAGTATACAATTTTTTATATGAATCAGTTTCATGCTATTGGCTTAATGTGAATGAAAAATTTAAATTTATGCATAGAAACAAGAAAGATCTGACCAATCTAATGTGACAAGACTAAAAGTTTGGGTTAAGTCAAGAACCAAAAAGGATGGTACACCAGTGAACACATATGCGGCTGAGAAGATTCTAAGTAGCTAGTGAATTAGGTTTCCAGTTATTACTCAGTTATGATTTATGTATGAACTTCTTCATGATGTTTTAATATCTTAAAGAGAAAGGCAGTAGAACTGGAGACTGCCACTCTTTCATCAACATCATAAAATCCAAAAGAGGATCTCCTTTCTCAGCTTTTAGGACCTGATAATCCTGGACGGTTGAGGGCAATGGGTAGAGGGATGAGTATGAGCAATTTAGCTTGTTTTCAAGTCAGAAACAAGAGCATGGTAGAAATGAAACAAAACCAGGCTCAACTGCAGCAACTGGTGAAGGATTTACAAGCAGCACTGACAAAAATGAACAACCAGGTTAGCATACTAACTAATTCTCCTACATATACAAATCAAATGATGAGTTATTAACAAGTGTTTTATATTTTTTGTTTCAATTTGTAATTTACAGAGAGCAGATCCTGAAGTAGGGGAAAATTCTACTCCAAGAGTAAGTATTTAATATATCAAACATGCTTTACTAAGCTGAATTTAAATTATGACTTATTTTCTAATCATCTTTTTGTAGAGTGTGAACAAAAGATCACAAATTAAATGTATTTTGTATGATTGGGCTGGTACTGACGATAAAGTTGATGAGTGAGTTATCCTGTCTTCTGATCCTGAGAACTTTGTGAACAATATTCCATTAGGCCCTAACTATTACAAGGTCTTGGTTCAAACTGCAACCAAACCAGATGCTTTCCTTTGGACACCTTCAACTAACATGTTGTAACGCCCGTGTTCCAAAAATAGAGTTTTTGGAAATTAAAACCGGGATTTATGCGTAGATTTTTCTGGGAAAATAATTCCGGGAATTTCGGGAGTAATTGGAAGTTACACGCATTTTTCCCGTAAGGGGTGTTCGGAGTTAATTTAGGAGTTTGGGGTCAGTTTGTGAATTTTTCGGGAATTCAGGGACCCAAATCCTAAATTAACGCCCGTGTTCCGAAAAAGGGAAATTTCGGAATTTCACCCGGGATTATGCGGAGAATCTCTGGGAAATATTTCCGGGAATTTTTGGAGTAATTGGGAAATTACGCCGCATTTTTCCCGTTGGGGTGTGCGGGATCGTTTTGGAAGTTTGGGGTCAGTTTGTGAACTTTTGGGAGTTCAAGGACTAGACCTTAAATAAGTTTTAAACTGATTTAAATCAGTTGCACCAACCTTTTCCACCATTCTCCACCTGCAGCCTCCACTCTTTCCCCCCCCCTAAAAGTCATCCTACTCCCCCTACAAAGTAGCCTCCCCTAGCCTTGTAGAGTTCCCCACCCTCCACCTTCTTTTGTTAGAGGAGCTCCACTTCTTCTCCTCCTTGCCGACACTTCCAGCTGCAGCAAGAGAAAAGAAAAGAGTTAGAGAGAGAGTGTTAGAAAGGCTGAGTTGTTGAGGCAAAGGAGAGAAGTGAGCTTGTATGTGTGAGGTGTGGAGAGCAAGAGGGGTGATCTTGTTGTGTGTGGTGTGGAGAACAAGTGAGGCTGAGACTTGTGAGTCTTGTGGCTGTGTGTGAGGGCGTGTAGAGCAAGGGAGGAGGTGAGTCTTGGTGGCTGAGTGGGCGTGTGAGTCTCGAGAGGAGTAAGTTGGAGAGCTGTTTCGTGGGTGAGAAGGAAAAAGGAGTTTGACCTAGCAAATCGTTTGCAAAGGTAGCGAATTTTTGTGGAGTTGTATCTAAATCTTGTATCTAGATGTACCAATTTGCGGAATTGAATTTGAGTTAATATTCTAAAAGTTATTCACGTTTCCGTGAGGCGCTCTGTTTCAGACGCGAACCGGACCAATGTGGATTCAAAGGGCAATCGCGAGTTCGTCTGTTGACGGATCATCTTGAAACTTTGAAGTTAGCTTCAGGACATTTGGGGGTTGAGTTTCAACGGTGGGATTGAGCTTTCAACGGTTAGTTGTTGATTTATTCATGTTTTGTTTCGAGGCGCGTAAGTGTTGAAGGTGATCGTGTTGGTCGATCTGGTGTAGATCGATCGATCTGGTCAGGATTGATCGATCTAGCCTTGTTTGGTCGATCTGAGAAGTTCACGCAAGTTGGGATCGAACGATCTAAGCCAAGATCGATCGATCTGGTGTTTCAAGTGAGTCAATCTTGTGTTTTAAGGTTCTTATTGGTTTTATTGTTAGGCACGCGGTTGGGGGATTGAGGTCTATTCAATCCGGGGAGTTTTGGTAATTCCCGTGCGTGGCTAAAGGTGAGTGCATGACCGTAAGCTTATCTAAGCGATTGAGTTATTTGATGTGTTTGCATGATTGTAGGCCGTATGATCTCTGGTGGATCTAGATCGAGTGTTTCTTGAGATGGTTGATTTGTTTGCGGTATTTTCGTGTTTAATGCATTGAATAATTTTAATCGTTTGTGTGTATAGCTTGTAGACGGGAGGATTGCCTCACTAAGTATTTGTTGAAATACTTATGCATCTCTTTTGTTTGATGCAGGAAAAGAGTTTGTGTGTCCGTGGAATCAAGGCAAGGAAGAGGGGATGATCTAAACTCGTTGTGTGTTTGAAATGTTTTCGGTATAGCATTTAAAAGTGTTTTTTATTGTCGGATAATGATCTAATGATCTCGAGTCCGGTTTCTCGTTTATTGAGAACCGTTTTAGACAACAGATATTGTCTATGAAAGCCAAGGTGGCTATACAGACCAACTTCGACTCTCAACTCAAGTCGTCGTATTCTGGAAAGATCATTGGATTTAAAATCCTTTCGGTTGTTTAAAAGTGTATTTTATTGTTGGTGTGAGTAAATATTATTCATGAATAGTTGAATAATATTTGTTTGGGGTGGTAATTAATATTTATGGGAATATTAATTATTGTTCTAAAAAAAAAAAACGAGGGCGGTCGTTTCAATTTGGTATCAGAGCGATTATGGCTCTAGGACGGGTTAGAAAAATTAAATTGGTTTTGAATTTAATTTTTGGTGCTTTGAGAAGCATGAGTATTTGAGTTGAATTGATTATGTGAGTTAGTCAATTGTTTGGATCGGAATCACTCCGTCTTATAATCACTTGATGATCGAGAGATTTCAAGCCTTGGTTGCGGAAGATGATCGTTGGTAGAGATGGAGATGGAGATTTATGATTGATTCCACAATCACACACGAAATAAGAAGCTTGATTCCACAAGTTCTTAATCCGTTAAATCAATAGAGTAAAATGATTCCACACTAGACTCTAAGGACAAGAACACAAGAGCAAAGGAATCCACCTAAGACTCTAATGGACAACACAAAAGAAAAGACTTTTGTAAACTGAATAATACTTTTATTTCTAAATGATTGGTGAATACAAATGAAGGACTAAGGGAGCTTATATAATGCTCAGTTACACGTTCTAATGTGCTAAAGAAAGAAACAGAATTTTCGAATTAAAAGAATATGGCCGTTGGAGCATTAAAGAAATGATTTCGGCCAAATAAGGAGAGATGATTTCGTCTTCTGTATCTGGACGGTTTGGGTGGATAAGAAAGCTTCTTTGGAACCTTCTTAGTCACTTGTATGGTCTTTAATACGTGGACAAACAGATTAGGAAGTAGCCGTTGAGTATTAATGCCTTGAAGTATATTCGGCTCCACAAAAGGAAAATGTAAGCAGAAGGGGATTCGCCTCATCCTCTGAATTCTGGTGCAGCTAGGCTCGTGTGGGGAAGCTCCTGAGTGATGATAGAAGACTCCTGGTCGCCAAACATAAGTCTGAGAGCTCCTAAACCAATCGGATAGAGAACCTTCCATGTATAGAACCAAACCGACCCATTTTAGAAAATGGGGAGTAACTTGAGGATCCGGTGGGCATTTCTTTGGATATTTGCTATTCTGGAACCATGAGAGACCCATTAATATTATCCAAGTTGTTTTGGGTCGAGATCGTTTCTGAGTTGGCCTGTGTAGCATGATCTTTGGCCTAGATTTGCAATTGGATCCGAAACAGGTCCACCATCTTGTAAAATCAATAACTTCCAAGTCTGTGCTTATTTTTATGTGAATCCACTTCTCCGTGAGTCTCTGATGAGTCAAGCTTCGGGAACAATTTGGTTTGTTGCTCAAATCCTTCTGGTTTCCTCGTGATACTCCATGAAAGGCACATATGTCCTTGGTTTTGATGGACCTTGTACCTCCGATTTTATTGAGCTCTGGTTCAGCTTCTGGCCTGATGACCTCATCAAGTAAGTATCACCACCTTTCCTATAACTTTTTATACATGTTTCACTTTTATAAATACTAGTTTTTTCGTTCACTTTTATAAACATTTGGACATTGGATACAGTTTACACTTGGAAGAATTACAAGCTACAGATGTGCGATGCGGAAGAAATGAAACTCTTTTATGGAAATTGCATGGGGAAAGGTTTACACAGTGGGTTAAGGAGAAGGTTTGAACTTTGTTATAAATATGTATCGTATTGATTTATACTATCTACTACTTCTATAAATACTAGTTTTTTTTCTCTCTTTTTGTCACTAGATCCCAAGTAACTCAAAAGATCATTCTAAGAAGCTGAGGTGGTTAGCTTTTGGACCAAGACAAGAAGCTCAGACATTTAAGGGATTTATCCTTAATGGACATCGATTTCACACCAACGATGTAAAGCGGAAGACTCAAAACAGTGGAGTATCCTATGAAGCTTTCACCATGTGTCGATCTAGCGCTCGAGATACTAAGCAAATGGCAGACATTGTTTCATACTATGGAGTTATAGAAGATATCATCTTGCTGGACTACCACATGTTCCATATCCCACTCTTCAAGTGTAGGTGGGCCAACAAAGGGAATGGTGTGAAGAAAGAAGATGGGTTTACGCTTGTGAACCTGCATATAAACCAGTCTGCATTTCGCCAAGATCCATATATTATGCCGTCTCAAGCAAAACAAATTTTTTATTCTAGAGAAGATGACTCATCACCTTGGTATGTAGTTATGAAGGCGCCACCAAGGGGCTATCATGAGTTGGAGACAGAAGAAGAGAATGTTACACCACCATCATCCATTCAGCAGTTTGAAGATTTGGGAAATCAATCATCTGATGATGAGAGTTTCTGTGTTAGGGATGATTGCGAAGGGGTCTTCTTAAAGGATTAGTAGTGACCAGATTAGTAGAGCTAGGATTAGTTAGCATATTAGTTGAGGTAGGATTAGTATTTTAGCATTACTGGATTGCAGTTTTTACTAAGTTTTTCTTTTTGTTTTATTTACAGAATCATGACTAAAAAAACCATTCCTACCAAACCAAGACGCAGCAAGCGTCAGCAAGGCATTGATGTAACACCTCTGGAGGTTAAAAGATCTAGAAGAGGAAGGAAACCTGCTGAACCTGTTAAGAAAAAAGTTTGCCGCGAAAGGAAGCCAAACGAGATGAACAATCAGAACAAGAAGAAGGATTTGAACCAGAAGCTGGACAAGAATCAGAACAAGAAGCTGAACTACAAGGAGAAGATAGAGAGACTGCAGAAGATGTAGAAGAGAAAGAGGCTGAAGAATATGGGGAAGAGAAAGAGGCTGAAGAAGATGGAGAAGAGAAAAAGTCTGAAGAAGATGGAGAAGAGAAAGAGTCTGAAGAATATGGAGAAGAGAAAGAGGATGAACAAAATGGAGAAGACAAAGAGGCTGAACAAGATGAAACTGTCCATAAATCAGCTGAAGAATGTTTAACAGAACAGTCAAAGACCAAGAAGAGGAGAACTAGAGGACCAACTAGGTTGAGGAAAGTGACTAAAAGCCATGAGGACAAGGTGGAAGTTGAATTTAACACCCTCGGTGAACATGTGGGGAAAGGATCAGTTACACTTTCTTCTTTTCTTGGACCTCTTGTGAGGGAGCATGTACCAGTACTTCTAGATGATTGGAGGCACCTTGATGAAAAGAAAAAGGACAGGATGTGGGAAGAGATTCAGGTATAAGTTATGTTATTTTGTACTTTTCTTTCTGCTTTCTTTGAGTTTTTATGATAACAGTGGGAAATTATTGTAGGAGAGGTTCAATTTGACAGAAGATTGGCAAAAGAATTGTGTCTTCAGGCAAATGGGGTGCATATGGAGGGCTTCTAAGTCTAGGCTAGTTAACAAACTGCGTTCTACAAGGAACAAGGAAAAGCTACGAAACTTGAAACCAACCAACATTCATAATGACTCAGCTTGGATAAAGTGGGTGAAGAGTAGGACTGGCCAATCTTTCAAGGTTGTTTATATTTAAATCTTGCCATTCAAATACATGTTTGATTTATGGAAATTTGTTATATTAATTATTGAATGATTTTATAGGAACGAAGTGACCAGTAAAGGACTTTGAGGAATAATCAGATTCCACACACCACCAGTCGCAAAGGAATGGTTCGCCTTGCTCATGATATGGTATGTCTCTGTAATGAATTGTATTGATGAGTTCTATACTAAAAATAGAGACCGGGATTACTTCTTATAATAACTAAATTTATTTGCTACTTGTAGAAGAAAAAGGCGTCTGACCCGACTAAGATTACTAGAAGCAAGATATGGATAGCTGGACATACCCATGTAGATGGAAGACCTGTGAGACCAGAGTTTGAACAAACAATTGTAAGAAGTTATCAAACTCTTCTTTTGGTTATACTTGGTAATTTATATTGATATATTTACAAAATTTTAAATCAGGAACAAATTAAATCACTTGATAGTGAGATGGCCTCAAACTCCAATGTTAGTGTTAAAGAAGATGCTATGAGTCAAATTCTAGGTAAGGACAAGAGTGGAAGAGTCAGAGGAATGGGCAGAGGGATTACTGCTACCAAGCTAGCATTCTTACAGGCTAGAGACGCACATGTGCAGAAGATTGAAGCTAAACAAGCAGAATTAGTGAACGAGATTGCAGATTTGAAACACTTAGTTCGTGACTTAACTGAAGGGAAAGGGGTAAGTTAATATTCGAATGTGTTTTTCATTTCCTGGTAACATGTTATATTGAATATATAAATTGTTTGCTTCTTCTCAGAAACAACAGGATGATGGCTTAAAATCGAACGCCACTGATATAAGCAAAGAAGGATGTAGGTGTCAGCTACTTGATTGGTATTCAGAGGAAGAGGTTGTTGTCGGTGAAGGAGAACTATGCTCTGTTGAACCAACTTACAAGATTGGCCGTATTCCTCTTGGTCCTAATGCGGCAGCTGTAGTTGTAAAATTCGCATCAGAGAAAGAAGCATATGTATTGAGGCCTACAACAATTATCACCACAATTGGCCAAGCTGTGGGAACCAAAATTGCATGGCCATTTGATAAGCTCATTCTAGACAATATGGACTCGCCAACTGTAAACAAGACTGCTGGCTCGGTAAAGTTCTTATCCTGTGATATAATTAACAAAATATATCAAAGCTTATTGGTTCAGTGACCCATGTATTCTGTTTTTGCATGACTCCTTAGGCTACAAATGTAATGGATGACAGAATCCAGATTCTTGCTTGGAATTTGAGTGATGAAGTAATTGCTGAGGGATTTTTGACTTCAACTGACCCAAAACAGATGGTCAATAAAATTCCTTTGGGTCTGAATGCTGCAGTGGTGAAGATTGAAAAAGAGATTAACAAAGAGGCTTACTTATGGAGACCAAGTGAAAACATGACTGTGATGGGTGATGCATTGTTTGAGAACATAGCATGGCCAATTTCTAAGGTGTTACTGTGTAATCTACAGCCAACAGAGGAAGCAGTTTATGAAAGAGCATCAGATTCTAAAGCAGCATCGCTTTCTAATAGAGCAAGAGCATCGGTTTATAAAGAGGCAGAACCATCTAAAGAAACATCACCTAAGGTAAACCTCTACACCTTATATGTCTTTTACATGATGTGTTGTATAGTTGTGTGATTGTGATGTGTGTGATTGTGATGAGCTATCTGGATTTTTCATTTGTAGAGTGTAAGTAACAGCTCAAACAATAGCAGCTCTTCTAAGAAGAAATGCTTCCTCTTAGATTGCTTTGGATCGGGGAAAAAGGTTGCAGAAGGCCGAGTTTGTTCAACCAATCCAAAAGACACAGTCCACTTCGTTCCATTGGGTCCAAATGCCAGCAAGGTATGGGTTGACGTCTGTAAGATTGGGGATGCACGAGTCTGGAGATCAACCTCAGAATTCGAGATTATTGCTGATGCATTAGGTACTACAGTCGCTTGTCCTAATGACAAAATCGTTTTTATGTGAACCATTCTCTTATATTGGATTGTGTTGGGTAGTAGAACTTGTTTGGCTTGTGTAAAACTTGATGGTTTTTAGAATCTTTTGTTTGTGGTTTGGCTTGTGTAAAACTTGATGGTTTGGCTTGTGTTTGGTTATTGACATGATCTTTCTCTAATGATTCAAATAGTACCGAGCTAACTAATAGGTATAAATAAAGCGTACCAATTAATATATTAAAAATCCCAGCAAAAATTCTAGAAACAATTACAAAAAAACGATTGCTATATTACAACTAATGGTGACATACAAGAATGCTGTAACAAATAAATAATAAATAAATAAATAAATAAATAATAACAAACATTAATTGCTATTATATATTATACAATTGCAAAAGAAATAAACGCCATTAAAAAAATAACTAACGTAGCACAAGCAAAAAACGTTATATAAAGTGCCAAACCTACTATGACGGGCGTAAATAGAGCGTTTCCAATAACGCTATGCTATCATATAATAGCGTTTTACGGACGCTCTTTATGTGATATTTTCTTGTAGTGTTGACCGAAGAACTTTTCTCATAACTCTACCTTAATAATCACCACTCAAATTAGGTAATCATAGAAATCCTTTTGAATCACCCTTAAGCCCAACTAATAAACTACTCAGACATAATTAAATCAAATGAAATCATGGGTGATGAAAAGGAATACTGATGTGGACATTAAATATGGAGATCCTCTACTTCATCAAGAGACTCTTACACGCGTCCTTAACCACACAGAACCACGGAGGATCAAGCAAATTCATCCAAGACCCGAGTTTCCTTATTTGGACCCAATCGTATTAAAATGTCAACAACTCTTTCTCAAGCTGATTGAGCACGACTTGGAGTCCTTATACACCTACAAGAGACTTTTAATCAGTAAAGGATTCCTCCCTAAGTTGTCCAGATACAAAGCACCTTCATGTTTCCTCATTTGGCCAAAGTCGAGCATTAAAGGCCATATCAGTCAAGCATTTGATTGATTTATCATTAAGCTTGATTTATTTATATTTTTGTTAATTTATTCTCTTATTTATTGTCTTATATTTAGCTATGCACGAGCCTATAAAAGCTCAGCTCATGTCATTGTAAAAATCACCCTTGAATTTGAAAGAAATAAGAAAAACCGTGAGTTTTCTCACCTTTAAAGCTTCGGCTTTGTTTGCTTGTCTTTTCTATTGTGTGTGATGCCCTCAGAAAGCAAGTGGGATCTCTGTCTTTGTGTGAGATTCACATAGGCATTGATTCGTGTTCTTATCACAAAGTAATTCCGCAACTTTGTGTGGCGAACTTCGATCCATCTCTTGTTCTCAATCATCATTCCATTTCGTTGCTGATTCAAAGAGCGTGTTACCACCATTTGAACTAGCTCCATCTCGATCCACTTCACTCCATCACTCGTCAAGAAGAGAGCGTGTTACCACCAACTTCTTGGCCCCATCACTATCCTCAGATCCTTTAAGGTTTCGTGCCTATATCAAATACATAATAAACAAATTACATTAAAACAAAAAGAGGGGGTTCAGAGGTGTTACAGAATAAATCTTCTCCCAAAAAGATGTAGAAACTATTGAAAGCGATGAAAGATGGTGAAACAAAGTGCTTGGATCTTCAAAAGGACGTCTCTCCAAGATGGCTTCCTGATATGTGTATTAAGAGGTGCTTAGACGTTTATAGGGTTCGAGAGTATGCCCTCTGCATGATATATGTATTTATAGTGTTTGAAGCATGTAAAGTCCGTTTAGGGTTCCCTTAGGTCGAAATAATTAAGTGATGTCATTATGTATCAAGGGGCTTCGTCAGTGGATCGACATGGCATCGGTATTTCCTAGCGGGGTGAAGAGGGCCTCAGCCCTGCCCATGGACAGATCTAGAGATAAATTTTATCCGGGAGAATATTACAAATTTTTATAAAATTAAGCTATTTTTGGAAGTTTTAGGAGGGGCGTAATTGTAAATCTTTAAAGGATTAGACTAGTTTTAAAAAATTTAGGGGGTAACTGCTCCTCCCATTCTTCAGCTGCATCAGCCACTGGCCCCACCATTGCGCTCTCTTGGTGTGGTGGTGGTGCTTGGTTGCGGCTTCTCTTCGGGCTCTGCAAGATCTATCTTTAGTGTATTCATCATAACTTCTTATTAACTGAATTAATTGGATTCATTATAATTGGAGGTGAAAGTTGACTCTTCTAGATTTCCAGTAACATAGATCATGTTGGAACGTAAAAGTAGGCCGTAATCTGAAGCTGCAAAACTGTCTTAAACGTGTTTTGCTCTCTTTTTGATATTTTATTTTCTTGAAACCTCTAATGACTTATATTGAAACTAAAACTACTTGCAATATATGTAAAAATATGATGTTATAACCATGCCTAAGTATGTTTTCCCATGCATTGTTGGATGTTCTCAATGGATTATCAACAAGAGATTGAATGCAGCAATGGAACATATGAGCTAATGGATCATGTGCATGGAAAATTTGAAACAATATGTTCTTTACATGCAGATTCTCATTTGATGGGACATGAACCGATGATACGATCCTGGAGGAGGATCTCACCCCTATATCAACACCGTGAAGTCAAGATGATAAGTGACCGGTTTCAGACCTAATTACTGAGCACCTGGAGTTTTAATGGATCGAATGATGCCACAAGAAGTTAAGGAAATACCTCTTGATAAGTCTAAGAGTTCCAGATTCGAATCACACGAAAAAGGAGACAATGATCTATATTTTAGAATTTTTTATTAAAAGGATAGATAAGAAATACAGAGTTCCCAGCCATAATATAACGAGAAGGGAAGGAGAAGAAGACGAAGATGTGAAGAGAAGATAGTTAAAGAGTGGCTGGTTTCGAGACATGCCTCGTACACCACACTCGGACCACACATTTAACACACATAATTAAACATAAGTTTTCAAGTTTAAAATAGAGAAAGAAAAGAAAGAAAGATAAAGGATAGATGGGCCAAGCCAAATGATCTCGTGACGGGCCTGGAGCCTCATTAAAGACCTTTCCCGGAAAACCACATGGGAATACCCAAATGCAAGGGAAAAAGAGTGCAAGTGGATCATATGGCTATTTACTAGCCTTCTCGAGCTTGTATCTTGACCATGGTGGCCTTGACACAACACCCATTGCTCGAGTGATCCTCTTGAGTCTTTGCCGGATGTGACAATACTCGGATGTCTTGATAATTCCTCTTGGTTCGGAGAAGTTTCTTGAGTCCTTTTTGGTTTTTAAGCTCCTTTAGCTCCAAGCTTGCTCTTTCCTCCATGTGACATCCAAGTTCCTAGCTCCAAGTCCTTAGAGCCTCCTAGGATCGTATCAACCTACTTCAAGTAAGATATAGAAGAGATTGGGATCATATCATAATGCAACATGTGGATACATTGAAAGATAAGGTTCATCTCTTCCTCGTGCATTATATTTTTCAAGCTGCCTTACACATTATCAGGCGAGAGATGAAAAATTGAAGACATAATGGAGCTCCAAAGTTGGTATCACAAATAATCCAAATCAATGATAAGCAAGTGGATACATCGCAAGATAAGGTTCATCTCTTCCTCTTGCATTATATTTTCCAAGCCGCCTTACACATTATCAGGCGAAAGATGAAACATTAAAGACATGATGAAGCTCTAAAGTTGGCATCACAAATAATCCAAATCATTGATAAGCAAGTTCATACTAATTTATCATCTATCCTTGAAGCAGGAGATCAACAATACAGAAAAAGAATAGAGACCTTGTTTGCCATAAGATAAAATATCGAAAAAGCATTCTCTCTTTGTTTTTGCATTGACACAATTTCAAAATTCTAAAATCGTGTAGCACTTCGTTATAAAAATGTTTTTGCGGGTTGAATAAATTTAAGATTCAATTAAAAAAAAAAGACAGCTAGCGTTTATGGGATCTTGATATGAGACTAGGAAGCATCAAGACTCCCGGACTTGGAGATGGAGCTGAACCGGGGTTTGTGTTCGAGCCAGGAGTAATAGGAGTAAGGATAGCAGTTTATGGACGCAAGACTCGACTCCAGTCCAAGGGAAATCACCAAGAAGACTGAGCTATACCATGTCCGGTCTTAGCTCAAGAAGGTCACTCGGACACATGTGGCACCACGTCATCCTTGGTAATGGTTCACGTCAGGGATGGCTAGTGTCAAGCCCTATGGCTCACTTACACTCTTTTTCTCTTGCATTCGGTTATTCCCAAGTGGTTTTTCGAGGAAGGTTTTTAATGAGGTTTGTGGTCCACAGGTACATCTTTGTTTGGCATTGGTCCGATCTAGTCCGGCTCGTCACGATAACATTGGCCCGGCCTAATCTCTTATCTATCTATCTTAGTTTCATTTTATTTCCTTTGAGTTTGAATTTGAATTTGAGAGTTTATTATTGTGTGTTATTGGGGTTGGTCTTTGGCGAGTTTGCGAGGCATGTCTTGAAACCCACCGAGCATTAACTCCCTCCGCTCCTCCTCTCTTCTCCTCTTCGTCTCCTCTTCTTTATATGTCTCTGAAAACTCAATTGTATTTCTTATCTATCTTTTTAATCAAAACCTTTTTCTTTAATAGATCCTTGTCTTCTCTCTCGAGTGATTCGAATTAGAAACTTGTGAACATTTCTAGTGATTAGATTGTTCAAACCCGACTTATCAAGAGGCCTTCCGCATCCTCTTGTGGCGTCAATCATCTCATTCAACTCCAGATCGCTTGCTGCTCAAGTCTGGAGCCTTATCATCGTCATCTTAGCTTCCCAGTGTGAGACTGGGGCGTGATTCTCTAACCAGAATCATTTCAAGTGGTATCAGAGCCACATCGAGAAGTTAAGTGATTTTTGTCCCAACTTGTTCGAATTTTATTTAAATACTGGCTCGTGCACAATCTATGAAATCAATTGAAAATGAACTTAGGAGGAGTCTAGTATTTGTTAAAATTGATTTGGGAATTTTATGAAAAGTTTTGATAATTTTTAGTGACCGATCGACTCCCACAATCGCGATTAGGATTCTTCGGAGAAACTAGGATACCAATAGTCATTTTCGTGTTCTTCTTTGTTAGGGTCAATTCGATCTTCAAAAGGACTCTTTACTGGTGTTTTGTTGTGTGTTGTTTCAGGAAAAGGATGTCCGAACACAGTGAATCAAGCGGCAACAACAACAAGCTCCTGATTGAAGCTCTCACGGCAACAATGGCGCGAATGATGGATGAAAAGATCAATGCTTTTCGGGATGAAGTGATGTGATAATGGATAGCAACCAGGACTTGGAGACGGTGGTCGAGGACCTGCTGGCACCGGTCGATAAGGAAGCTAAGGATACACCTCTTGGAGCTAGGACTCGGTCTTGGACGGCCAAAGAAATTCTGAATGTACCATCAGGATCTATGACTCGCTCTAGGACTAAGGAGTTCAACCATACTGTCGGAGTCTTGCTACGTCAAGTAATGGCTCAAGAAGGTCACTCGGACACAAGTGGCACCACGTCCGCCTTGGTCATGGTTAACGTCCGAGATGGCTAGTGTCAAGCCCTATGGCTCACTTACACTCTTTTTCCCTTGCCTTCGGTTTTCCCATGTGGTTTTCCAAGAAAGGTTTTTAATGAGGTTTGTGGTCCATAGGTACATCATTGCTTGGCATTGGTCTGACCTAGTCCGGCCCGTCTCGAGATTATGTGCCGTGGCCCTTATCCTCATTTCTATCTATCTTATTTCTATTTTATTTCCTTTTAGTTTGAATTTGAACTTGTATGATTATTTGCGTGTGTTTATGAGTTGGTCTTTGGTGAGTTTCCGAGGCATGTCTCGAAACTCACTGAGCATTAACTCCCTCCGCTCCTCCTCTCTTCTCCTCTTCGTCTCCTCTTCTTTATATGTCTCTGAAACTCTTATGTATTTCTCATCTATCTTTTTAATCAAAAACTCTTTTTGTTGATAAATCCTTGTCTTCTTTTTCGAGTGATTCGATTTAGAATACTTTAGAACAATTCTAGTGATTAGGTTGTTAGAACAAGACTTATCAAGGGGACTTCCGCATCCTCTCATGGCGTCTATCATCCCATTCAACTCCAAATCGCTTGCTGCTCAAGCCTGGAGCCTTATCATCGTCATCTTAGCTTCCCGGTGTGTGATTGGGACGTGATTCTCTAGCCAGAATCATATCAAGTGGTATCAGAGCCACATCGAGAAGTTAAGTGATTTTCGTCCCAACTTGTTTGACTTTTAATTAAATATTTGCTCGTGTCAAATCGATGAAATCAATTGCAAATGAATCTAGGATGAGTCTAGTATTTGTTAATATTGATTTGGGAATTTTCTGAAAAGTTTTGATAATTTTTAGTGATCGATCGACTTACACAGTCGCGTTTAATTTTCTCCGGAGAAACTAGGATACCAAGAGTCATTTTCGTGCTCTTATTCGTTAGGGTCAATCTGATCTTCAAAAGGACTCTTTACTGGTGTTTTGTGGTGATCTGTTTGAGGAAAAGCATGTCGGGACAAGATCAGAGTATGCTCCAAGTTTACAACAACGCTCTCGCTAAAACCGTGGCCGACAGATACAATCAACTGCTGGATAAAAGGAACAAAACGATGCAGCAGAAGCTCAAACAAGTTGCTGATTACAAGATGAAGGATTTACCAAGGCAGGAAATACTAGTATCACAGAGGTCATTGAGCATTCAATCCAAAACAGAAGATCAAAGAGAAAACTTGTTCCACACGCGTTGCCAAGTAAACGGGAAATTTTGTAGTCTCATCATCGATGGGGGAAGCTGTACTAATGTGGCTAGTGAGACTATGGTGCAGAAGCTGGGACTAGCAGTCAGAGATCATCCAGAACCTTATGACATTCACTGGCTTAATGAAAATGGAGATTTGAGAGTCAAGCAGCAGGTCACCGTTCCTATGGTCATTGGTGGATACAAGGATGAAGTTTTGTGTGACATCTTACCTATGGAAGCTGAACATGTACTCCTTGGATGGCCGTGGAAATTTGATAGAAAGGTCAAGCAAGAGGGGTTCGCTAACAGGTATTCTTTTGAGTATAACGGAAGGAAAACAGTGTTGGTTCCCATGAGTCCACAAGAAGTGTATCACAACCAGCTTCACTTAACATCTCGACCGGTACACCAACCCAAACCCTTAAACTTCTTTGCTAAATCTGGTGAGGTTAATAAGGCCATACACTCTAAACAAACCATTCTGCTGTTTGTTTATAAGGAGGGTCTTAAAAGCCTAACTAACCTTGCACCGGTATTACCGAGTGAAATGAATAGGCTCTTGCAGGAATTTCAGGATGTTTTTCCCGAAGATAGTTATCCAGGACTCCCACCAGTTCGAGGAATAGAGCATCAAATTAATTTTGTCCCAGGAGCTACACTTCCCAATCGACCAGCCTATAGGATTAATCCGGTGGAAACTAAAGAACTGCAAAAACAAGTGGAAGAGCTGATGGAAAAAGGACATATCCGAGAGAGCATGAGTCCTTGTGATGTGCATGTGTTACTTGTACCCAAAAAGGATGGTAGCTAGAGGATGTACGTTGATTGTAGAGCAGTCAACAATATCACGGTGAAGTATCGATACCCTATTTCTAGATTGGATGATATGTTTGATGAGTTGCATGGTTCTAGCATATTTTCTAAAATTGATCTTAAAAGCGGATATCATCAAATTAGGATGAAACAAGGAGATGAGTGGAAAACTGCCTTTAAAACTAAGCATGGGTTGTATGAATGGTTAGTTATGGCCTTTGGGTTAACAAATGCACCTAGTACATTCATGAGGTTGATGAATCATGTTCTAAGAGCTTTCATTGGGCATTTGGTTGTAGTATACTTTGATGATATTCTGGTTTATAGTCAAAACTTAGAAGAACATATCCAGCATCTAGAATAAGTGCTAGAAGTCCTTAGAAGGGAAAAGCTTTATGCTAACTCCAAGAAGTGTGCTTTTTGTATGGATAACCTTGTGTTTTTAGGTTTTGTTGTAAGTGCAGATGGCGTAAGAGTTGATGAAGAGAAAGTTAAAGCAATCAAAGACTGGCCAAGTCCAAGGACCGTAGGTGAAGTATGAAGTTTCCATGGCCTTGCCGGGTTCTCTCGACGGTTCGTTAAGGATTTTAGTACCATAGCAGCACCTCTCACGGAAGTCATCAAAAAGGAAGTTGGATTCAAATGGGAAAAAGCTCAAGAAGATGCGTTTCAGCGACTTAAAAAGGAGCTTACTCAAGCGCCTTTATTGATATTGCCTAACTTCTCTAAAACTTTTGAGATTGAGTGTGATGCATCAGGTATAGGTATTGGAGCTGTTCTAATGCAAGATCAAAGACCAATAGCTTATTTCAGTGAAAAACTTGGTGGAGCCATGCTAAACTATCCTACCTACGACAAGGAACTCTATGCTTTGGTTCGAGCTTTACAAACGTGGTAACATTACTTATTGTCCAAGAAATTTGTCATTCATACCGATCATGAATCATGCAAGTTTCTAAAAGGGCAACACAAGATTAACAAAAGACATGAGAGGTGGGTTGAATTCATTGAAACATTTCCATATGTCATCAAGTACAAACAAGGTAAGAATAATGTGGTGGCTGATGCATTGTCCCGAAGGTATACCCTACTCTCTACTCTAGAAATTAAACTGCTTGGATTTGAGCGATTAAAAGAGCTTTATCAAAATGATATTGATTTCAAAGAAATCTTTAGCTTATGTGAAAAACATGCTCCAGGCCAGTTTTACAAGCAAAAGGGCTTCTTGTTTTATGATAATCGCTTGTGTGTTCCTAACTGTTCTATTTGAGAGTTGTTTGTTAGAGAAGCACATGCAGGGGGCTTAATGGGACACTTTGGAGTATCCAAGACTTTGAAGGTGGTGCAGGATGAAAAAGGATGTTGAACGAATTTGTAAGAGATGTGTCAATTGTAAGCAAGCAAAGTCAAAGGTTTTGCCTCACGGTTTGTATACTCCTTTGCCTATCCCTAGCCATCCTTGGATTGATATTTCTATGGACTTTGTGTTAGGATTTCCTGTGACTAGAAATGGAAGACTCGATCTTTGTTATGGTTGATAGGTTTTCAAAAATGGCTCACTTCATCACTTGTAACAAAACTGATGATGCATCTCATATAGCTAACATGTTCTTTAAAGTAGTAGTCCGTTTGCATGGCATGCCTAGGTCTATTTTTTCTGATAGAGGCACTAAGTTCTTGAGTTACTTTTGGAAAACTTTGTGGTCTAAGCTTGGAACTAAGTTTTTATTCTCCACTACTTGTCACCCACAAACTGATGGACAAACTGAGGTAGTTAATAGAAGTCTATCAACCTTGTTGCGAGCATTGATCAAAAGTAATTTGAGTGCTTGGGAAGCATGTTTGCCGCATGTAGAATTTGCATATAATCATTCCATGCATTTTGCTTCTAAGTATTCACCCTTTGAAATTGTTTATGGTTTTAACCCCTTTACCTTTGAGCGAGAGAGTTAATTTGGATGGATAGAGAAAGGCGGAACTGGTCAAAAAGATTCATGAGAAGGCTCGTGCCAACATTGAAAGGAGAACCGAACAATATACAGAGCAAGCAAACAAGGGCGGCAAGAAGTAGTTTTTGAAGAGGGCGATATTGTCTGGATACATCTTAGGAAATATCAGTTTCCGGAAGAGAGAAAATCAAAGCTTATTCCCCGGATCGATGGCCCGTTTCAAATCCTAAAGAAGATTGGACCTAATGCCTACAAACTTGATCTTCAAGGTAAGTACACCATCAGTTCAACTTTCAACGTTTATGACTTAATACCTTTTGTGGCAGATACTCCGGATTTGAGGAAAAATCATTTTCAATTAGGGGATCATGATGTGATAATGGATAGCAACCAGGACTTGGAGACGGTGGTCGAGGAACTGCTGGCACCGGTCGATAAGGAAGCTAAAGATACGCCTCTTGGAGCTAGGACTCGGTCTTGGACGGCCAAAGAAGTTCTGAACGTACCATCAGGATCTATGACTCGCTCTAGGACTAAGGAGTTCAACCATACTGTCGGAGTCTTGCTACGTTAAGTAATGGCTCAAGAAATTCACTAGGACACAAGTGGCACCACGTCCGCCTTGGTCATGGTTCATGTCTGGGATGGCTAGTGTCAAGCCCTATGGCTCACTGATATGCTCAAATTTACCCTGAGCTACTCTCTCAAATTAAGAGATCACTGTAGTACTTAGGGATCAAATCCACAAGGACTATGAAATACCCAATAAATCCCAGTGAAAGTATTATGCTAAATAAAGTATAATGTAATAAAATTGCAATGCGAATAATTAAACAAAGTGTAAATCAATGGAGAAAAGCGCTAGGCATAGGGAAATCTCAGGAATCTTCAGTACTGTGAATCGATTGAATTATCAGGATTATAATTAAGAACCGTTCTAGAACTCAAACACAATTGTAAAACCTACCAGCTTTCGCTGCGTAAACTATCTATCCCTGAATCTAGAATTCCAAATTCCTTTGCTAAATTCTAAGATCCAGACAAGCAGTAATGATCAGGTTCAATTTGTTCACAAAATCCCTAAATCAAATTCCTTTGCAGATAGGTATTTTGCTCACCTAAGATAGATCTAGCAATCAATCACACTTTCATGTCAATTGATAACCCTAAATCAGATTCTAGGTCGCGAATCTAGAATAAGCAATAAGTTCAATCCTAGATGAAGAACTCTATCAATTAACCCTAGTAATCTAATGATTCAACAATTCCTCAGAAACCCTTGAAATCCCATAACCTAACAGGGGAACTACTCAGACATGGTGAAAGCAACAATCATCATGATATGAATAGAAATCATTCAATATTATAGAAAATAAAAGTAGAGAACAAGAGTATCAGGGATTAGAGAAAGATGATCCAAGCTTGAGATAGATAGAGGGTCTGTAACTTCATCATCCCCAAAAACCCTGATCTAAAACACAATATATAGCTAAAAACTCGTATAGGGACTAATGCTGAAATATTAGAAACTTCTGGGCAAAATTGTAAATCTTCCATAATCTCCGAAGTTGTCCGCCTGTGGTGTCGATCGACACTCATGGCTGGTGTCGATCGACACCAAGTCACACATCGCCTCAAAACATGATTCTTCGATGCAATTTCTTGGTCTTTGCTCCAAAATCTCCCATATTCTTCACATTAGTCCTAAATGCATACCTGAAGATAAAAGACTCTAATAGACTCTAAAAACACCAAAAAGACTCGATTAAATACTCTTATATCATGGTTAAAACCCATAAAAACCATGATATATCAACTCCCCCAGACTTAGCTTTTGCTTGCCCTCAAGCAAAACAGAAACTCAGCCTGTGAAAGAAGTTTGAAAACACAGGAAACTCATTTTGTCATAAGAGCACCAGACTCACATTCACCATAGTAAAGCCACTGGAAATTCTTACCCGACAAGGTCCAGACCACCATGTACTTCCCCCAGACTTAGCAACTGTCCCAAACAACTCCACAATTCAAATAAACAATCCAAATTCACCATACTGACTTCTATAAACTAAGGTGAAGACTCATCTAGGGAGTATCAATCAAAGGACACATGGACTCTTTCTTAATCGGTTTCCCTGATCACACAGACTGTCTTTACTTCTGGTTCCTTTCCTCTCCCTTTTCTCACTTCTGCAGTTAATTATGTCAAAGGTGTAGGCGAATAATGGTATCACGGGAAATTTTCCTAACCTCGCTTCCAACCTTTGTGTGATCATCCTTTCAAAGTAGAATAATGAGGTCACTGGAAATTTTCCTACCTCTCTACTCAAAAGAAAATCATTTCATCTTTTACTGCTTAGTATATATATATTTCTTCTTTTTTTTTCTTTTTTTTTTTATTTATGAAGGGAAGAGAGAGGGGAACCATACTCACACAGACAAGTCTTTCAGGACTGAAGGGAGAATCCGATCCAATGTATATCAAGCCCCTGGACAAGCAAAATAAAGTCAGGTTAATGGGCGAAGTCGGTGATGGATCCTCTGAAAGCTCAGGTGAACATGGGTAACATTGGTAGGTTGATCAGCCTTGGGGTTTTTCATTAGTCTCAGACACAAGTCAAGCTTGAATCAGTGGTCACTCAAGTTCCTGCAAATATGGTGATTTCCTCGAAAAAATCATAGTTTCCAAACTAAATTTTGACTCAATAAAACAAAAAAATTGGACTGACTCTAAGAAAATAAAAAGAATGATGTTAGTAACTACCTCCCCCAAACTTAAACAACACTGTCCCCAGTGTTATCAAGCAAGGAGTTGGTGAAAAGGAAATAAAACTGATGAACCATAGTGAAAAAGTCAAAATATTAGAACACAAAACCTGAATCCGTGGCATGGGTGTCGATCGACACCGACGACTGGTGTCGATCGACACCAGCAACAAGGGTCGTCACTCTCTTTTTTTTTTTTTTTTTTTTTAAATATAGAGGTAAATAAATTAAACAAAAGAAAACCAAAAATAAAAATTAGTCAAAGTTAGACCAAAAAATATAGAAAAACCTAAATAATTAAAAATCAAATAAATGAAATATATTCACAACTTACCAGTGGGTTGCCTCCCACCAAGCGCTTGTTTAAAGTCATTAGCTTGACTTTGTGACGGTTTAGGCAGAGGGTGCATCATCCAGACGCAATATGTGTCCGTCCGGGATCTTGGCATGTGCCCAATAATGTTTGACCCTCAACAACAGCTATTGAGTGGTTATCTGCCAAATCGTAGCTTTCTAGAACTTGGGTGTCGATCGACACATCGGCGTGGTGTCGATCGACACTCGGACCTGCTGTCCGAGAATACTGCAGATCACCGCAAGAAAAATCACGCCATCCCGTTTCCAATAAGTGCACATTCTCTTCTGGCAGAGAATCATCAATAGGGATGTCGTCCTCAATCCTAATCTGCGAAAGATGATCAGCAGCTCCATTTTCAGTACCTTTCTTATCCTTGACTTCGATGTCGAACTCCTGGAGCAATAGAATCCATCTTAACAGTCTAGGCTTAGAATCCTTCTTCTGCATCAGGTACTTGAGTGCAGAATGATCAGTGTGCACCACTACCTTAGAGCCAACAAGATACTGCCTGAACTTCTCAAAAGCAAACACAACAGCAAGCAGTTCTTTCTCTGTGGTAGCGTAGTTCTTCTGCGCATCATCCAATGTACGGCTGGCATAGTATATGGCATGAAGCTTCTTGTCTTTCCTTTGTCCCAGCACAGCCCCAACTGCAAAGTCGCTGGCGTCACACATCACCTCAAAAGGCAAATCCCAATCCGGCGGCTGAATAATTGGAGCACTCACTAATGCACGCTTGAGCTGTTGAAAGGCATCAAAACAATCAGCATCAAACTCAAATGTGACATCCTTACAGAGCAAAGCGGTGAGTGGACGTGCTATCTTGCTGAAATCCTTGATGAAACGTCTATAGAATCCAGCGTGTCCAATAAAGCTTCTCAATGTCTTGACATTACAAGGAGGCTGCAGATTAGTCATCACCTCAATCTTAGCTCTATCAACCTCAATACCAGCCTCTGATACCCTATGCCCAAGAACAATGCCATCACTGACCATAAAGTGGCATTTCTCCCAATTCAGAACCAAGTGCGTCTCTTCACATCTAGCTAGCACTCTGCATAGGTTATCCAAACAATCCTTGAATGAGGACCCATAAACTGAGAAATCATCCATAAATACCTCCATACTGTCCTCAATCATGTCTGTGAAGATAGACATCATACACCTCTGAAATGTAGCAGGAGCGTTGCATAGTCCAAAGGGCATTCTGCGGTATGCGAAAGTGCCATAGGGACATGTAAACGTGGTCTTCTCCTGGTCATCCGGGTGAATAGGAATCTGAAAGAACCCTGAATAACCGTCAAGGAAACAGTAATAAGGGTGATTAGCTAACCGCTCAAGCATCTGATCAATGAAGGGCAAAGGAAAATGATCCTTTCTTGTAGCGGCGTTCAGCTTCCTATAATCAATGCACATTCTGTGCCCTGTCACAGTCCTAGTCGGTATCAGCTCATTCTTCTCATTCTGTACCACTGTGACTCCTCCTTTCTTAGGCACAACATGCACTGGACTGACCCAATCACTGTCGGAAATCGGATAGATGATCCCTGCATCCAACAGCTTCATGATCTCTTTCTTAACCACATCCTTCAGATTTGGATTCAGCCGTCTCTGATGTTCAACTGATGACTTAGTCCCATCCTCAAGATGTATCCTATGCGTGCACAGATCTGGAGAGATACCTGAAATATCATCAAGAGAATAGCCAAGAGCCTTGCGAAACTTGCGCAGCTTACTTAGCAATAGGGTGAGCTCTGCGTTGTTCAAGGACGCATTAACAATTACAGGATATGAATTATGTTCACCAAGGAATGCGTACCTGAGCCCCGCAGGGAGTTGCTTAAGTTCTATCTTTGGAGCTTGCTCAAAGCTCCAATCAGCTGCTTTCCTGTCTGTCCGGACACTGGAGTCGATCGACACCAGTGATGGGTGTCGATCGACACCCGCTACGTGCATCACTTCCTTGGTTGCATCCATTAGCTTGACATACCCAGCAGCAATATCATCTAAATGCTCAACCTCATCCACTGAAGCAATCAAAGCACGTTCCAGAGGGTCCTCATAATGCAACTCTTTGAAACTCTCCTCAACAAGATCCGTGAGAGTCTCGACGCAGAAGGTCTGGCCATCGATCGTAGGCCGCTTTACAAGCTTATCCATCTCAAAGTTCATAACTAAATCGCCTACATTCACACCAATGCGTCCCCCTCTAACATCAATCATGGCACCAGCTGTAGCCAAGAATGGTCGTCCCAATATCAACGGGTCTTTAGGCTCTTCCTCATATGTCAACACAACGAAGTCCGTAGGAATCAAGCAACCTCCTATCTTGATAGGAACATCCTCAAGGATACCGTCTGGAAGATGAACAGAACGATCAGCAAGGATGAGAGTGATCCTTGTCGGCTGAAAGTTTGTCATACCAAGATTCACAGCAACTGATATGGGCATCAAATTCACACTAGAACCAAGATCACATAAAGACCGTTCGAACTTCTCTGCAAAGATGGTGCAGTCAAGAACGAAACTACCTGGGTCTGGAAGCTTCTCTGGAATCTTGTTCTGAATCACGGCACTAACCTGTGCGGAAATCCTCATCGCACCCTATTCAACATTCAAATCTTTAGTGACCATGCATTTCACGTACCGTCTGATTATGGGGGATGTCCTGATGGCATCAATCAACGGTAACTCAACAATGAGCTTGTCCATCATAGCCTTACACCTGGCATCGTCTATCTCTTGCTTAGATTTCCTGGGGTTTCGAGGATAAGGAATCCTCGGTTTGTATGATGATTCGGTGATCGGCTCAGCAGATGATGAAGAAGCCTTGTCTGTCCGTGAAGGGTGTCGATCGACACTAACATCCTGTGTCGTGTCCTTGGTAGTGATCGACACAGCTTTGTTCTTACCAGTCCCTTCTGTATCAACTGGTGTCGATCGACACATAGTGTTGGTGTCGATCGACACTAACTCCGGAAGAACAACATCTTCGTCTTCGACTTCTTCTAAGTCTATCATCTCTTCAGGTGTCAGAGTATTCCTGATCACAGGCTCAACCTTCTTCCCACTCCTCAATGAGATGGCATTCACTGGATGCCGCGGATTAGTATCCGTCTTCCCAGGAAGAAAACCGTCCTGTCTCTTAATAGCTCCAGCGGTCTGAGCAACCTGAGTGTCTAACTTCTTGACATGAGTGTTCAGCCGCTCAAACTTCCCATTCAAATCCTGATACAGTGAGTCTAACTTTCCATTGAATTCTACGGTGATCTTCTGTTGACCTTCTAGAATCTGCTCAAGCATCGATTCCATCTTGCTCTCTGTAGTAGGTGGTGGAACGCTCTGATATGAAGATGAGCCATAGTTCCTCTGATTGAAGTTGTTGTTGCTCTGATAGGGCTTCTGATACTGAGGCTGCTGAGTGAAAGTAGAGGAGGACTGATTCCCGTGATAGTTGCCCCGCGGACTGCCCCCATTGTAGCCTCGGTTTCCTTGTGAGTTACCGAAACGTTGAAAGCATGTGCCACTGACATAGTTAACATCCTGCTCCTCATGCCCAGCAACTGGCTCATAGGTCTCAACCTCAGCAGCAAAGTGGACCTGCTTCTTGCTTATTAGAAGGTTGTGAACCGTATCAAGTTTCGCCTTTACCTCAGCTATCTGACTTCCATCTAAGTTCCCAGCTTGCTTCTTTCTCTCGAAATCAGCATTCTTAGTACTGTTGCTTGAAGCCAAGTTCTCTATTAGTACCACAGCATCTTCAGGATATCTGGTATTGTAGTTGCCATTACTTGCAGCATCCAGAGCCATCTGATACCTCCAATCGATACCCCTGAAGAAAATCCCAAGCAATTGAACCTCACTGAACCCATGGTGTGGACAATCTCTCTGATAAGCCCTGAACCTTGCCTAAGCGGCCTTGAATGCCTCAGTAGGTCCTTGAGAGAAGGCTGAAATCTTCGTCCTCAGCTCTTCAGACCGTGCATCATCATAGAAGTTGTTCAGGAAAGCATTTTTAGTGTCCTCCCAAGTGGTCAGTGATCCCGGCTTCAACTGCTTAAGCCAATAAGCTGCTTCCCCAGCAAGAGAGTATGGGAAGAGCTTACAGAATAGATAGTCGTTTGACACCCCGTTAGCCTTGATGCTAGTGACTAGATCCTCAAACCGCTCAATATGATCCATAGGGTGCTCATGTAATAGCCCATGGAAAGGGTTCTGACCTACAAGCGTGTAGTATGCAGGTTTGAGTTCAAAGTCATTCCTTTGAAACGGAGGCGGGCGGATGGCAGACCGGTTGGCATAGAACTGCTCTGGCCGGTTGTAATCCCCCAATGTCATTGCTCGTGGACCTAAGGCACCAGGTGCAACTTGTCAAACCAAAACCCCACCAACCGCTGGTGGGTGTCGACCGACACCAGGTGGTGGGTGTCGATCGACACCAGCACCTTGGCCGGGTACCTCAGCCTCAACAATGACTTGGTCGTTATCATCGATCCTTTGGCCCTCTGCATTGTATGCATGACCATCCCTGTCCCGGAGAACTCTATGTTCATCAGCCATGATGATAGTACGCAACATCGCTTATGAATTCTTCTCTGTCCGGGTTCTTCGTTCTAACTTAGCTAGCTCTTGATTTGAAAGGGTTACTAGCTCAAGATTCTTGTTGCTCCGAGTTTTGCGATTAGGCATGCACCTGAAACACACAAAAAAGAAAGAAAGAACGAGATCAGTAACAAAATAAAAGAAAATTTAGACAAAAACTTAAACTTAAATCTAATGGTAAATTCAATAGTCCCCGGCAACGGCGCCAAAATTTGATATGCTCAAATTTACCCTGAGCTACTCTCTCAAATTAAGAGATCACTGTAGTACTTAGGGATCGAATCCACAAGGACTATGAAATACCCAATAAATCCCAGTGAAAGTATTATGCTAAATAAAGTATAATGTAATGAAATTGCAATGCGAATAATTAAACAAAGTGTAAATCAATGGAGAAAAGCGCTAGGCATAGGGAAATCTCAGGAATCTTCAGTACTGTGAATCGATTGAATTATCAGGATTATAATTAAGAACCGTTCTAGAACTCAAACACAATTGTAAAACCTACAAGCTTTCGCTGCGTAAACTATCTATCCCTGAATCTAGAATTCCAAATTCCTTTGCTAAATTCTAAGATCCAGACAAGCAGTAATGATCAGGTTCAATTTGTTCACAAAATCCCTAAATCAAATTCCTTTGCAGATAGGTATTTTGCTCACCTAAGATAGATCTAGCAATCAATCACACTTTCATGTCAATTGATAACCCTAAATCAGATTCTAGGTCGCGAATCTAGAATAAGCAATAAGTTCAATCCTAGATGAAGAACTCTATCAATTAACCCTAGTAATCTAATGATTCAACAATTCCTCAGAAACCCTTGAAATCCCATAACCTAACAGAGGAACTACTCAGACATGGTGAAAGCAACAATCATCATGATATGAATAGAAATCATTCAATATTATAGAAAATAAAAGTAGAGAACAAGAGTATCAGGGATTAGAGAAAGATGATCCAAGCTTGAGATAGATAGAGGGTCTGCAACTTCATCATCCCCAAAAACCCTGATCTAAAACACAATATATAGCTAAAAACTCGTACAGGGACTAATGCTGAAATATTAGAAACTTCTGGGCAAAATTATAAATCTTCCATAATCTCCGAAGTTGTCCGCCTGTGGTGTCGATCGACACTCATGGCTGGTGTCGATCGACACCAAGTCACACATCGCCTCAAAACATGATTCTTCGATGCAACTTCTTGGTCTTTGCTCCAAAATCTCCCATATTCTTCACATTAGTCCTAAATGCATACCTGAAGATAAAAGACTCTAATAGACTCTAAAAACACCAAAAAGACTCGATTAAATACTCTTATATCATGGTTAAAACCCATAAAAACCATGATATATCAACTCCCCCAGACTTAGCTTTTGCTTGCCCTCAAGCAAAACAGAAACTCAGCCTGTGAAAGAAGTTTGAAAACACAGGAAACTCATTTTGTCATAAGAGCACCAGACTCACATTCACCATAGTAAAGCCACTGGAAATTCTTACCCGACAAGGTCCAGACCACCATGTACTTCCCCCAGACTTAGCAACTGTCCCAAACAACTCCACAATTCAAATAAACAATCCAAATTCACCATACTGACTTCTATAAACTAAGGTGAAGACTCATCTAGGGAGTATCAATCAAAGGACACATGGACTCTTTCTTAATCGGTTTCCCTGATCACACAGACTGTCTTTACTTCTGGTTCCTTTCCTCTCCCTTTTCTCACTTCTGCAGTTAATTATGTCAAAGGTGTAGGCGAATAATGGTATCACGGGAAATTTTCCTAACCTCGCTTCCAACCTTTGTGTGATCATCCCTTTCAAAGTAGAATAATGAGGTCACTGGAAATTTTCCTACCTCTCTACTCAAAAGAAAATCATTTCATCTTTTACTGCTTAGTATATATATATTTCTTCTTTTTTTTTCTTTTTTTTTTTATTTATGAAGGGAAGAGAGAGGGGAACCATACTCACACAGACAAGTCTTTCAGGACTGAAGGGAGAATCCGATCCAATGTATATCAAGCCCCTGGACAAGCAAAATAAAGTCAGGTTAATGGGCGAAGTCGGTGATGGATCCTCTGAAAGCTCAGGTGAACATGGGTAACATTGGTAGGTTGATCAGCCTTGGGGTTTTTCATTAGTCTCAGACACAAGTCAAGCTTGAATCAGTGGTCACTCAAGTTCCTGCAAATATGGTGATTTCCTCGAAAAATCATAGTTTCCATACTAAATTTTGACTCAATAAAACAAAAAAATTGGACTGACTCTAAGAAAATAAAAAGAATGATGTTAGTAACTACCTCCCCCAGACTTAAACAACACTGTCCCCAGTGTTATCAAGCAAGGAGTTGGTGAAAAGGAAATAAAACTGATGAACCATAGTGAAAAAGTCAAAATATTATAACACAAAACCTGAATCCGTGGCATTGGTGTCGATCGACACCGACGACTGGTATCGATCGACACCAGCAACAAGGGTCGTCACTCTCTTTTTTTTTTTTTTTTTAAATATAGAGGTAAATAAATTAAACAAAAGAAAACCAAAAATAAAAATTAGTCAAAGTTAGACCGAAAAATATAGAAAAACCTAAATAATTAAAAATCAAATAAATGAAATATATTCACAACTTACCAGTGGGTTGCCTTCCACCAAGCGCTTGTTTAAAGTCATTAGCTTGACTTTTTGACGCTTTAGGCAGAGGGTGCATCATCCAGACGCAATATGTGTCCGTCCGAGATCTTGGCATGTGCCCAATAATGTTTGACCCTCAACAACAGCTATTGAGTGGTTATCTGCCAAATCGTAGCTGTCTAGAACGTGGGTGTCGATCGACACATCGGCGTGGTGTCGATCGACACATCGGCGTGGTGTCGATCGACACTCGGACCTGCTGTCCGAGAATACTGCAGATCACCGCAAGAAAAATCACGCCATCCCGTTTCCAATAAGTGCACATTCTCTTCTGGCAGAGAATCATCAATAGGGATGTCGTCCTCAATCCTAATCCGCGAAAGATGATCAGCAGCTCCATTTTCAGTACCTTTCTTATCCTTGACTTCAATGTCGAACTCCTGGAGCAATAGAATCCATCTTAACAGTCTAGGCTTAGAATCCTTCTTCTGCATCAGGTACTTGAGTGCAGAATGATCAGTGTGCACCACTACCTTAGAGCCAACAAGATACTGCCTGAACTTCTCAAAAGCAAACACAACAGCAAGCAGTTCTTTCTCTGTGGTAGCGTAGTTCTTCTGCGCATCATCCAATGTACGGCTGGCATAGTATATGGCATGAAGCTTCTTGTCTTTCCTTTGTCCCAGCACAGCCCCAACTGCAAAGTCGCTAGCGTCACACATCACCTCAAAAGGCAAATCCCAATCCGGCGGCTGAATAATTGGAGCACTCACTAATGCACGCTTGAGCTGTTGAAAGGAATCAAAACAACCAGCATCAAACTCAAATGTGACATCCTTACAGAGAAAAGCGGTGAGTGGACGTGCTATCTTGCTGAAATCCTTGATGAAACGTCTATAGAATCCAGCGTGTCCAAGAAAGCTTCTCAATGTCTTGACATTAGAAGGAGGCTGCAGATTAGTCATCACCTCAATCTTAGCTCTATCAACCTCAATACCAGCCTCTGATACCCTATGCCCAAGAACAATGCCATCTCTGACCATAAAGTGGCATTTCTCCCAATTCAGAACAAAGTGCGTCTCTTCACATCTAGCTAGCACTCTGCATAGGTTATCCAAACAATCCTTGAATGAGGACCCATAAACTGAGAAATCATCCATAAATACCTCCATACTGTCCTCAATCATGTCTGTGAAGATAGACATCATACACCTCTGAAATGTAGCAGGAGCGTTGCATAGTCCAAAGGGCATTCTGCGGTATGCGAAAGTGCCATAGGGACATGTAAACGTGGTCTTCTCCTGGTCATCCGGGTGAATAGGAATCTGAAAGAACCCTGAATAACCGTCAAGGAAACAGTAATAAGGGTGATTAGCTAACCGCTCAAGCATCTGATCAATGAAGGGCAAAGGAAAATGATCCTTTCTTGTAGCGGCGTTCAGCTTCCTATAATCAATGCACATTTTGTGCCCTGTCACAGTCCTAGTCGGTATCAGCTCATTCTTCTCATTCTGTACCACTGTGACTCCTCCTTTCTTAGGCACAACATGCACTGGACTGACCCAATCACTGTCGGAAATCGGATAGATGATCCCTGCATCCAACAGCTTCATGATCTCTTTCTTAACCACATCCTTCAGATTTGGATTCAGCCGTCTCTGATGTTCAACTGATGACTTAGTCCCATCCTCAAGATGTATCCTATGCATGCACAGATCTGGAGAGATACCTGAAATATCATCAAGAGAATAGCCAAGAGCCTTGCGAAACTTGCGCAGCTTACTTAGCAATAGGGTGAGCTCTGCGTTGTTCAAGGACACATTAACAATTACAGGATATGAATTATGTTCACCAAGGAATGAGTACCTGAGCCCCGCAGGGAGTTGCTTAAGTTCTATCTTTGGAGCTTGCTCAAAGCTCCAATCAGCTGCTTTCCTGTCTGTCCGGACACTGGTGTCGATCGACACCAGTGATGGGTGTCGATCGACACCCGCTACATGCATCACTTCCTTGGTTGCATCCATTAGCTTGACATACCCAGCAGCAATATCATCTAAATGCTCAACCTCATCCACTGAAGCAATCAAAGCACGTTCCAGAGGGTCCTCATAATGCAACTCTTTGAAACTCTCCTCAACAAGATCCGTGAGAGTCTCGACGCAGAAGGTCTGGCCATCGATCGTAGGCCGCTTTACAAGCTTATCCATCTCAAAGTTCATAACTAAATCGCCTACATTCAGACCAATGCGTCCCCCTCTAACATCAATCATGGCACCAGCTGTAGCCAAGAATGGTCGTCCCAATATCAACGGGTCTTTAGGCTCTTCCTCATATGTCAACACAACGAAGTCCATAGGAATCAAGCAACCTCCTATCTTGATAGGAACATCCTCAAGGATACCGTCTGGAAGACGAACAGAACGATCAGCAAGGATGAGAGTGATCCTTGTCTGCTGAAAGTCTGTCATACCAAGATTCACAGCAACTGATATAGGCATCAAATTCACACTAGAACCAAGATCACATAAAGACCGTTCGAACTTCTCTGCAAAGATGGTGCAGTCAAGAACGAAACTACCTGGGTCTGGAAGCTTCTCTGGAATCTTGTTCTGAATCACGGCACTAACCTGTGCGGAAATCATCATCGCACCCTGTTCAACATTCAAATCCTTAGTGACCATGCATTTCACGTACCGTCTGATTATGGGGGATGTCCTGATGGCATCAATCAACGGTAACTCAACAATGAGCTTGTCCATCATAGCCTTACACCTGGCATCGTCTATCTCTTACTTAGATTTCCTGGGGTTTCGAGGATAAGGAATCCTTGGTTTGTATGATGATTCGGTGATCGGCTCAGCAGATGATGAAGAAGCCTTGTCTGTCCGTGAAGGGTGTCGATCGACACTAACATCCTGTGTCGTGTCCTTGGTAGCGATCGACACAGCTTTGTTCTTACCAGTCCCTTCTGTATCAACTGGTGTCGATCGACACATAGTGTTGGTGTCGATCGACACTAACTCCGGAAGAACAACATCTTCGTCTTCGACTTCTTCTAAGTCTATCATCTCTTCAGGTGTCAGAGTATTCCTGATCACAGGCTCAACCTTCTTCCCACTCCTCAATGAGATGGCATTCACTGGATGCCGCGGATTAGTATCCGTCTTCCCAGGAAGAAAACCGTCATGTCTCTTAATAGCTCCAGCGGTCTGAGCAACCTGAGTGTCTAACTTCTTGACATGAGTGTTCAGCCGCTCAAACTTCCCATTCAAATCCTGATACAGTGAGTCTAACTTTCCATTGAATTCTACGGTGATCTTCTATTGACCTTCTAGAATCTGCTCAAGCATCGATTCCATCTTGCTCTCTGTAGTAGGTGGTGGAACGCTCTGATATGAAGATGAGCCATAGTTCCTCTGATTGAAGTTGTTGTTGCTCTGATAGGGCTTCTGATACTGAGGCTGCTGAGTGAAAGTAGAGGAGGACTGATTCCCGTGATAGTTGCCCCGCGGACTGCCCCCATTGTAGCCTCGGTTTCCTTGTGAGTTACCGAAACGCTGAAAGCCTGTGCCACCGACATAGTTAACATCCTGCTCCTCATGCTCAGCAACTAGCTCATAGGTCTCAACCTCAGCAGCAAAGTGGACCTCCTTCTTGCTTATTAGAAGGTTGTAAACCGTATCAAGTTTCGCCTTTACCTCAGCTATCTGACTTCCATCTAAGTTCCCAGCTTGCTTCTTTCTCTCGAAATCAGCATTCTTAGTACTGTTGCTTGAAGCCAAGTTCTCTATTAGTACCACAGCATCCTCAGGATATCTGGTATTGAAGTTGCCATTACTTACAGCATCCAGAGCCATCTGATACCTCTAATCGATATCCCTGAAGAAAATCCCAAGCAATTGAACCTCACTGAACCCATGGTGTGGACAATCTCTCTTATAAGCCCTGAACCTTGCCCAAGCGGCCTTGAATGCCTCAGTAGGTCCTTGAGAGAAGGCTGAAATCTTCGTCCTCAGCTCTTCAGACCGTGCATCATCATAGAAGTTGTTCAGGAAAGCATTTTTAGTGTCCTCCCAAGTGGTCAGTGATCCCGGCTTCAACTGCTTAAGCCAATAAGCTGCTTCCCCAGCAAGAGAGTATGGGAAGAGCTTACAGAACAGATAGTCGTTTGACACCCCGTTAGCCTTGATGCTAGTGACTAGATCCTCAAACCGCTCAATGTGATCCATAGGGTGCTCATGTGATAGCCCGTGGAAAGGGTTCTGACCTACAAGCGTGTAGTATGCAGGTTTGAGTTCAAAGTCATTCCTTTGAAACGGAGGCGGGCGGATGGCAGACCGGTTGGCATAGAACTGCTCTGGCCGGTTGTAGTCCCCCAATGTCATTGCTCGTGGACCTAAGGCACCAGGTGCAACTTGTCCAACCAAAACCCCACCAGCCGCTGGTGGGTGTCGACCGACACCAGGTGGTGGGTGTCGATCGACACCAGCACCCTGGCCGGGTACCTCAGCCTCAACAATGACTTGGCCGTTATCATCGATCCTTTGGCCCTCTGCATTGTATGCATGACCATCCCTGTCCAGGAGAACTCCATGTTCATCAGCCATGATGATAGTACGCAACATCGCTTCTGAATTCTTCGCTGTCCGGGTTCTTCGTTCTAACTTAGCTAGCTCTTGATTTGAAAGGGTTACTAGCTCAAGATTCTTGTTGCTCCGAGTTTTGCGATTAGGCATGCACCTGAAACACACAAGAAAGAAAGAAAGAACGAGATCAGTAACAAAATAAAAGAAAATTTAGACAAAAACTTAAACTTAAATTTAATGGTAAATTCAATAGTCCCCGGCAACGTCGCCAAAATTTGATATGCTCAAATTTACCCTGAGCTACTCTCTCAAATTAAGAGATCACTGTAGTACTTAGGGATCGAATCCACAAGGACTATGAAATACCCAATAAATCCCAGTGAAAATATTATGCTAAATAAAGTATAATGTAATGAAATTACAATGCGAATAATTAAACAAAGTGTAAATCAATGAAGAAAAGCGCTAGGCATAGGGAAATCTCAGGAATCTTCAGTACTGTGAATCGATTGAATTATCAGGATTATAATTAAGAACCGTTCTAGAACTCAAACACAATTGTAAAACCTACCAGCTTTCGCTGCGTAAACTATCTATCCCTGAATCTAGAATTCCAAATTCCTTTGCTAAATTCTAAGATCCAGACAAGCAGTAATGATCAGGTTCAATTTGTTCACAAAATCCCTAAATCAAATTCCTTTGCAGATAGGTATTTTGCTCACCTAAGATAGATCTAGCAATCAATCACACTTTCATGTCAATTGATAACCCTAAATCAGATTCTAGGTCGCGAATCTAGAATAAGCAATAAGTTCAATCCTAGTTGAAGAACTCTATCAATTAACCCTAGTAATCTAATGATTCAACAATTCCTCAGAAACCCTTGAAATCCCATAACCTAACAGGGGAACTACTCAGACATGGTGAAAGCAACAATCATCATGATATGAATAGAAATCATTCAATATTATAGAAAATAAAAGTAGAGAACAAGAGTATCAGGGATTAGAGAAAGATGATCCAAGCTTGAGATAGATAGAGGGTCTGCAACTTCATCATCCCCAAAAACCCTGATCTAAAACACAATATATAGCTAAAAACTCGTACAGGGACTAATGCTGAAATATTAGAAACTTCTGGGCAAAATTGTAAATCTTCCATAATCTCCGAAGTTGTCCGCCTGTGGTGTCGATCGACACTCATGGCTGGTGTCGATCGACACCAAGTCACACATCGCCTCAAAACATGATTCTTCGATGCAACTTCTTGGTCTTTGCTCCAAAATCTCCCATATTCTTCACATTAGTCCTAAATGCATACCTGAAGATAAAAGACTCTAATAGACTCTAAAAACACCAAAAAGACTCGATTAAATACTCTTATATCATGGTTAAAACCCATAAAACCCATGATATATCACTCACTTACACTCTTTTTCCCTTGCCTTTGTTTTTTTCCATGTGATTTTCTGAGGAAGGTTTTTAATGAGGTTCGTGGTCCATAGGTACATCATTGCTTGGCATTGGTCTGACCTAGTCCGGCCCGTCTCGAGATTATGTGGCGCGGCCCTTATCCTCATTTCTATCTATCTTATTTCTATTTTATTTCCTTTTAGTTTGAATTTGAACTTGTATGATTATTTGCGTGTGTTTAGAGTTGGTCTTTGGTGAGTTTCCGAGGCATGTCTCAAAACTCACCGAGCATTAACTCCCTCCGCTCCTCCTCTCGTCTCCTCTTCGTCTCCTCTTCTTTATATGTCTCTGAAACTCTTATGTATTTCTCATCCATATTTTATATCAAAATCTCTTTTCTTTGATAGATCTTTGTCTTCTTTTTCGAGTGATTCGATTTAGAATACTTGAGAACAATTCTAGTGATTAGGTTGTTCGAACCAGACTTATCAAGGGGAATTCCGCATCCTCTTGTGGCGTCTATTATCCCATTCAACTCCAGATCGCTTGCTTCTCAATCCTGGAGCCTTATCATCATCATCTTAGCTTCCCGGTATGTGATTGGGGAGTGATTCTCTAGCCAGAATCATATCAAGTGGTATCAGAGCCACATCGAGAAGTTAAGTGATTTTTGTCTTAACATGTTCGAATTTTAATTAAATATTGGCTCTTGCCAAATCGATGAAATCAATTGCAAATGAACCTAGGATGAGTCTAGTATTTGTTAAACTTGATTTGGGAATTTTCTTAAAAGGTTTGATAATTTTTAGTGACCGATCGACTTACACAGTCGCGTTTAGGGTTCTTCGGAGAAACTAGGATACCAAGAGTCATTTTCGTGTTCTTATTCGATAGGGTCAATCCGATCTTTAAAAGGACTCTTTACTGGTGTTTTGTGGTGATCTGTTTCAGGAAAGGCATGTCGGGACAAGATCAGAGTATGCTCCAAGTTTACAACAACGCTCTCGCTAAAACCGTGGCCGACAGATTCAATCAACTGCTGGATAAAAGGAACAAAACGATGCAGCAGAAGCTCAAACCAGTTGCTGATTACAAGATTAAGGATTCACCAAGTCAGGAAATACTAGTATCTCGGAGGGCATTGAGCGTCCAATCCAAAACAGAAGATCAAAGAGAAAACGTGTTCCACACGCGTTGCCAAGTAAACGGGAAATTGTGTAGTCTCATCATCGATGGGGGAAGCTGTACTAATGTGGCTAGTGAGACTATGGTACGGAAGCTAGGACTAGCAATCAGAGATCATACAGAACCTTATGATATTCACTGGCTTAATGAAAAGGGAGAGTTGAGAGTCAAGCAGCAGGTCACCGTTCCTATTGTCATTGGTGGATACAAGGATGAAGTTTTGTGTGACATCTTACCTATGGAAGCTGTACATGTACTCCTTGGAAGGCCGTGGCAATTTGATAGAAAGGTCAAGTATGAGGGGTTCGCTAACAGGTATTCTTTTGAGTATAACGGAAGGAAAACAGTGTTGGTTCCCATGAGTCCACAAGAAGTGTATCACGACCAGCTTCACTTAACATCTCGACCGGTAAACCGACCCAAACCCTTAAACTTCTTTGCTAAATCTGGTGAGGTTAATAAGGCCATACACTCTAAACAAACCATTCTGCTGTTTGTTTATATGGAGGCTCTTAGAAGCCTAACTACCCTTGCACCGGTATTACCGAGTGAAATGAATAGGCTCTTGCAGGAATTTCAGGAAGTTTTTCCTGAAGATAGTTCCCCAGCACTCCCACCAGTTCGAGGAATAGAGCATCAAATTGATTTTGTCCCAGGAGCTACACTTCCCAATCGATCTTAAAAGTGGATATCATCAAATTAGGATGAAACAAGGGGATGAGTGGAAAACTGCCTTTAAAACTAAGCATGGGTTGTATGAATGGTTAGTTATGCCCTTTGGGTTAACAAATGCACCTAGTACACTCATGAGGTTGATGAATCATGTTCTAAGAGCTTTCATTGGGTATTTTGTTGTAGTATACTTTGATGACATTCTGGTTTATAGTCAAAACTTAGAAGAACATATCCAGCATCTAGAAAAAGTGCTAGAAGTCTTTAGAAAGGAAAAGCTTTATGCTAACTCCAAGAAGTGTACTTTTTGTACGGATAACATTGTGTTTTTAGGTTTTGTTGTAAGTGCAGATGGCGTAAGAGTTGATGAAGAGAAAGTTAAAGCAATCAAAGACTGACCAAGTCCAAGGACCGTAGGTGAAGTATGAAGTTTCCATGGCCTTGCCGGGTTCTATCAACGGTTCGTTAAGGATTTTAGTACCATAACAGCACCTCTCACGGAAGTCATCAAAAAGGAAGTTGGATTCAAATGGGAAAAAGCTCAAGAAGATGCGTTTCAATGACTTAAAAAGGAGCTTACTCAAGCGCCTTTATTGATATTGCCTAACTTCTCTAAAACTTTTGAGATTGAGTGTGATGCATCAGGTATAGGTATTGGAGCTGTTCTAATGCAAGATCAAAGACCAATAGCTTATTTCAGCGAAAAACTTTGTGGAGCCATGCTAAACTATCCTACCTATGACAAGGAACTATATGCTTTGGTTCGAGCTTTACAAACGTGGCAACATTACTTATGGTCCAAGGAATTTGTCATTCATACCGATCATGAATCACTCAAGTTTCTAAAATGGCAACACAAGCTCAAAAAATGACATGCGAGGTGGGTTGAATTTATTGAAACATTTCCATATGTCTTCAAGTACAAACAAGGTAAGGATAATGTGGTGGCTGATGCATTGTTCCGAAGGTATACCCTACTCTCTACTCTAGAAATTAAACTGCTTGGATTTGAGCGATTAGAAGAGTTTTATCAAAATGATATTGATTTCAAAGAAATCTTTAGCTTATGTGAAAAAAATGCTTCAGGCCGGTTTTACAAGCAAAAGGGTTTCTTGTTTTATGATAATCGCTTGTGTGTTCCTAACTGTTCTATTTGAGAGTTGTTTGTTAGAGAAGATCATGCATGGGGCTTAATGGGACACTTTGGAGTATCCAAGACTTTGAAGGTGGTGCAGGATCATTTCTATTGGCCGCACATGAAAAAGGATGTTGAACGAATTTGTAAGAAATGTGTCAATTGTAAGCAAGCAAAGTCAAAGGTTTTGCCTCACGGTTTGTATACTCCTTTGCCTATCCCTAACCATCCTCTGATTGATATTTCTATGCACTTTTTGTTAGGATTGCGTGTGACTAGAAATGGAAGACTCGATCTTTGTTATGGTTGATAGGTTTTCAATAATGGCTCACTTCATCGCTTGTAATAAAACTGATGATGCATCTCATATAGCTAACATGTTCTTTAAAGAAGTAGTCCGTTTGCATGGCATGCCTTGGTCTATTGTTTCTGATAGAGACACACTAAGTTCTTGAGTTACTTTTGGAAGACTTTGTGGTCTAAGCTTCGAACTAAGTTGTTATTCTCCACTACTTGTCACCCACAAACTGATAGACAAACTGAGGTAGTTAATAGAAGTCTATCAACCTTGTTGTGAGCATTGATAAAAAGTAATTTGAGTGCTTGGAAAGCATGTTTGCCGCATGTAGAATTTGCATATAATCATTCCATGCATTCTGCTTCTAAGTATCCACCCTTTTAAATTGTTTATGGTTTTAACCCCTTGTCTCCTATGGATCTAACCCCTTTACCTTTGAGCGAGAGAGTTAATTTGGATGGACAGAAAAAGGCGGAACTGGTCAAAAAGATTCCTGGGAAGGCTCGTGCCAACATTGAAAGGAGAACCGAACAATATACAAAGCAAGCAAACAAGGGGCAGCAAGAAGTAGTTTTTGAAGAAGGTGATCTTGTCTGGATACATCTTAGGAAAGATCGGTTTCTGGAAGAGAGAAAATCAAAGCTTATGCCCCGGATCGACGGCCCGTTTCAAATCCTAAAGAAGATTGGACCTAATGCCTACAAACTTGATCTTCAAGGTAAGTACACCATCAGTTCAACTTTCAATGTTTATGACTTAATACCTTTTATGGCAGATACTCCGGATTTGAGGAAAAATCCTTTTCAACTGGGGGAGCATGATGTGATAATAGATAGCAACCAGGACTTGGAGACGGTGGTCGAGGAACTGCTGGCACCGGTCGATAAGAAAGCTAAGGATACGTCTCTTGGAGCTAGGACTCGGTCTTGGACGGCCAAAGAAGTTTTGAACGTAGCATCAGGATCTATGACTCACTCTAGGACTAAGTAGTTCAACCATACTGTCAGAGTCTTGCTACGTCAAGTAGTGGCTCAAGATGCTCACTCGGACACAAGTGGCACCATGTCCGCCTTGGTCATGGCTCACGTCCGGGATGGCTAGTGTCAAGCCCTATGGCTCACTTACACTCATTTTCCCTTGCCTTCGGTTTTTTTAATGTGGTTTTCCGAGGAAGGTTTTTAATGAGGTTCGTGGTCCATAGGTACATCATTGCTTGGTATTGGTCCGACCTAGTCCGGCCCGTCTCGAGATTATGTGGCGCGGCCCTTATCCTCATTTCTATCTATCTTATTTCTATTTTATTTCCTTTTAGTTTGTATTTGAACTTGTATGATTATTTGCGTGTGTTTTTTAGTTGGCTTTTGGTGAGTTTCTGAGGCATGTCTCGAAACTCACCGAGCATTAACTCCCTCCGCTCCTCCTCTCTTCTCCTCTTCGTCTCCTCTTTTTTATATGTCTCTGAAACTCCTATGTATTTCTCAGCTATCTTTTTAATCAAAATCTCTTTTCTTTGATAGATCCTTGTCTTCTTTTTCGAGTGATTTGATTTAGAATACTTTAGAACAATTCTAGTGATTAGGTTGTTAGAACAAGACTTATCAAGGGGACTTCCGCATCCTCTCATGGCGTCTATCATCCCATTCAACTCCAGATCGCTTGCTGCTCAAGCCTGGAGCCTTATCATCATCATCTTAGCTTCCCGGTGTGTGATTGGGGCGTGATTCTCTAGCCAGAATCATATCATCAAGTAATTCCAGATATGATTCGTGATGCCAGAGGATCTCAAGGAGTGAATACCGCAAGAAATGAAGAGGGAAACATACAGCAAGTGAGGCAGCAAGAAGAAGTTCTAAGGGATCTCCGGGAAATCAATCAAAGATCGCTTCTAAGAGAACCTGGAGATTTTGAGGCTGAGAACTATTACACTGGCTCATCGCGTAGCAGTCATAGGAGGCACATGCACATGAGGAATGAGAGGAACCAGCCGCAGGATAGCCTTGGAGGACTCAAGCTCCGTATACCTTCTTTTCAAGGGAAGAATAATCTGAGTGCTTACTTGGTGTGGGAAAAGAAGATAGAGTTGGTGTTTGACTGTCAGCACTACACTGAGGTGAACCGAGTAAAGGTTGCAGCTACTGAGTTCACTGACTATGCCTTGAGTTGGTGGGATCAGTTGGTTACGTCTAGAAGAAGAAACCAAGAGTATTCCGGTCTCTACATGGAACGAGATGAAAACTATCATGAGAAAACGCTTTGTGCCAAGTTACTATTACTGTGAGTTGCATAACCAGCTTAGAAGACTTGTTCAAGGAAGTAAGAGAGTTGAGGAATACTACCAAGAGGTAGAAACCTTGATGATACAAGCTGATGTACAAGAAGACCGAGAAGCTACCATGTCTAGGTTCCTAGGGGGGCTTGCAGCGTGATATACAAGATAGGTTGGAGATGCAGTCTCATGTTAAATTACAAGAAATGCTTCATCAAGCTATTCTTATAGAGCATCAGCTTAAGAGGAGAAGTCATGTACGATCATATTATGGAACTGGAAGTAGTATTTATGCAAGGGGAGGTTACTCGAGAGATGAGAAGCCGAGAGCAATAGAAAACAACAAGCAGCCGGCTACTTCAAAACCAGAAACTAAAACCTATGGAGATAAAGGCAAAACTGAAGCTAGAACCAGTGGAATCAAGTGCTGCAAGTGCCAGGGAATGGAACACTATGTGAGTGAGTGTACCAACAAAAGAATTATGGTTCTAAAGGATAATGGTGAGTATGAGTCCAAAGATGAGCAACCAGAAGCTAAGCAGCATGAAGACGAGGATGTTGAGCGACCAGCTAAGGGAGAGTTGCTAGTGGCAGTGAGGACGCTCAGCATACAATCCAAGACCGAAGAGCAAGAAAAGCGAGCTAACTTGTTTCACACGCGATGCTATGTTAAGAGAAAGGTGTGCAGCCTTATCATTGATGGTGGGAGTTGTACTAGTGTGGCAAATGAGACAATGGTTAAAAAGCTGGGATCAAGGGCGGATCTAGTTAAGGTAAGTAGGGGGCAGTTGCCCCTGATAAAATTTGGAGTTTCCTTCCAAAAGTTTAAGGATTAATTAAGTTGCCCCCTTGAAAAATATTTTTTGCCCCTTCACATTACACAATCAATTTCTAAACTCAGTTAACATTATATTATTTCCTTTTTTTACGTAGCCATTTATTATTTTTGTCCTACCAATATCTTGTTTCCTTATTTTATAATTTATATGAAAACATTAAACCATTATTTCTTTTTTATATAAAACCATTAACTGAGTTAACTTGTTTTGTGGGATTTTGTTAACAAACATCTATTTAATTATTATCAAATATGTACATATTTATATTTTTTATCCCATGAAAAATTGAAGTATTTATGGTTTGTTATGATTTTTATTTTAGTTGTATAGTGATTTTTCTGAATTTCTAATTTTTTATTGTTCTTTAATATTTCTTGATACTATATATAAACTAGACATATAATTCTTTAATTAGAAAATTAATTACTTTAAAAATAATTTTATAAGTGATTATTATTTGCACCGGATAAGATTTTTTGCTAGATCCGCCACTGGCTGGGATTAGAAATAAAGAAGCATCTGAAGCCGTATGATCTTCAATGGCTCAGCATGGATGGAGAAATGAAAGTGAAGCATCAAGTGGAAGTACCTATTTTCATTGGCAAATATGAAGATGAAATCTTGTGTCATGTGCTACCAATGGAAGCTGGACATATTTTGCTTGGAAGGCCGTGGCAATCTGATAGGAAGGTAGTACATGATGGCTTCACCACCCGGCATACGTTCGAGTACAAAGGAAGGAAGACCACTCTAGTACCGTTATCACCACATGAAGTTTACCTTGATCAAGTTCGGCTCCAAGGCAAACAGGAATCAAGCAAGACGGCCAACTACTTTTCTATGGCTGGGATAAGTAAAAGAAATAAACCTTGGGCTGAACCGAACCCTTTTGGACTTAATGATGATTTTACTTGTACTTTTAACCTTACACCGGTGCTACCGAGTGAGTTTGAGTCATTGCAGGATATGGGGGCTAAACAGGATCATTTCTACCACTACAGTGTGGCTCTAAGGCAAGACAAAGCTCCACAGTCCGACCAAGACAAGAAAGCTCCAAACAAAGGAAAAGTCTTCAAGGAGTATCCATCCGATTCGAGTGTCAAATACTTTGTTTATGATGGCGAGAAGACTCTATACATTTTTCAACCCAAGGATGGGAACCAGACCGAGACAACCATCCAAGTCCAATCCATGGACATTCCGGACCTAACAGAATTTTTTAAACTCTTTAAAATAGTTACTAATGGCTTTAAATCGATGATAGTACAACCTGATCCTGTTGTTGATTTCCTATCATCTAACCAGGATTTTACTTACTATGTTGATAGGACAGGAACAAAGGAAAGGACTAAGGCTTACAAGGAACAACCGTCCGAACTGAAGAATAGGAACTCAACTAATGAAACCACAAGTCATGGGGATTTTGTTCTAGACTACTTCCGTGATACAAAACTTGGAACCAAGGCAGATCTTTGGAAAGTGTTCAGCACCTTTGAAGACCATGGACCGGATCTACATTCTCCAATCACCGGCCATTCATATGCCGAGCCTCTTCCTAAGCTTTCTCTTTATCAATCCTTTATCCTTAAATTTCAATATAAATTTACTAAGCTTCTATCCTTTTGCAAATCTAACTTGACGTTGTTTTTGGCAGGTGATATGATTCTGGTTAGAGAATCAAGCCCCAATCACACACCGAAAAGCTAAGATGACGATGATAAAGCTCCAGGCTTGAGCAGCAAGCGATCTGGAGTTGAATGGGATGATAGACGCCACGAGAGGATGCGGAAGGCCTCTTGATAAGTCTGGTTCGAACAATCTAATCACTAGAATTGTTCTTGGGTTTCTAATTCGAATCACTCGAAAGAGAAAAAGAGTTTTTATTAAAAAGATGGTTAAGAAAATACATAGGAGTCTCAAAGACATATAAAGAGAAAGGAGACGAAGAGGATAAGAGAGAAGCGGAGCAATTAAGTCTCGGCGAGTTCCAAGACATGCCTTGGGAACTCACCAATGACCAAAACACAAGTAACAAACCCGCGCACATAATTCTCTCAGACATAAGTTCAAATTTAAATTAACTAAACAGAAATAAGATAGAAAGGATAATAAAAGACGGGCCGCGCCTAAACTCTCAAGACGGGACGGACTAGGTCGGACTATTGCCAAGCACGGAGGAACCTATGGACCACGAACCTCATTAAAAACCTTCCTTTGGAAAACCACTTGGGAAAAACCAAAGGCAAGGGAAAAAGAGTGTAAGTGAGCCATAGGGCTTGACACTAGCCTTCCCTGACATGAACCATGACTAAGGTGGCCGCGGTATCAGTTGCATCCGAGTGACCCGATTGAACCAAAGCTTGACGTAGCAAGGCTCCAACTGTATGGATGAGTTCCTTAGTCCTAGTGCGAGTCTTAGAACCAACTAGCACTTCCTTGGCCGAACAAGAACGCGTCCTAGCTCCAAATGGCTCATCCGGAGCTTCCTTCTCGACCGGTTCCAGCATTTCCTCGACCAGTTCCAGCGTTTCCTCGACCGGGTCCAGCATTTCCTCGGCCATCGGTTTTCCATCCTGGTTGCTATCCATTCTCACATCAGCAGGTACTCCGGATTTGATGACAAATCCTTTTCAACTGGGGGAGCATGATATGATACTAGGAAGCATCAAGACTCCCGGACTTGAGATGAAGCTGAACCGGGGTTTGTGTTCGAGCCAGGAGTAATAGGAGTAAGGATAGCAGTTTATGGATGCAAGACTCGACTCCAGTTCAAGGGAAATCACCAAGAAGACCGAGCTATACCATGTCTGGTCTTAGCTCAAGACGGTCACTCGGACACATGTGGCACCACGTCCTCCTTGGTCATGGTTCACGTCCGGGATGGCTAGTGTCAAGCCCTATGGCTCACTTACACTCTTTTTCTCTTGCCTTCGGTTTTTCCCAAGTGGTTTTCCGAGGAAGGTTTTAAATGAGGTTTGTGGTCCATAGGTACATCTTTGCTTGGCATTGGTCCGACCTAGTCCGGCTCGTCACGATAACATTGGCGCGACCTAATCTCTTATCTATCTATCTTAGTTTTATTTTATTTTCTTTGAGTTTGAATTTGAATTTGAGAGTTTATTTTTGTGTGTTATTGAGGTTGGTCTTTGGCGAGTTTCCGAGGCATGTTTCAAAACCCACCGAGCATTAATTCCTTCCGCTCCTCCTCTCTTCTCCTCTTCGTCTCCTCTTCTTTATATGTCTCTGAAATCTCTATTGTATTTCTTATCGATCTTTTTAATCAAAAACTTTTTTCTTTGATAGATCTTTGTCTTCTCTTTCGAGTGATTTGAATTAGAAACTTGTGAACATTTCTAGTGATTAGATTGTTCAAACCCGACTTATCAAGAGGCCTTCCGCATCCTCTTGTGGCGTCAATCATCCCATTCAACTCCAGATTGCTTGCTGCTCAAGCCTGGACCCTTATCATCGTCATCTTAGCTTCCCGGTGTGAGATTGGGGCGTGATTCTCTAACCAGAATCATATCAGATCTGGTGCTCTAAATCAATTCAAGACCCTATGGAAGCAGAGGTCAAAGTGCTCCGACTGGCAGTCATTTCTCTTCGTAACTTGGGCTATGTGAATGTACTTCTATGTATTTTTCTAAAGTTGATATATAGTATACTCCAACAAAGTCCATCACAACGCAGAGATGCAAAATGGAAGCATCTCCCATTGCAACCTATTTTACTAAGATCTCAAAGGCATGTATGTCTAACTTTATGCATATAAGTAGACAAGCAAATAATGAAGATGGTTTACGCGAAATTACAGAATTAAAGTAAAAGGTAAACGGGCCACACGAGTAGGTGTAGTTTATTGCATTCCACTTGGGCCGGTTTCAATGAAAACATCTTTATTTGATAATATATGACGAATTGACACTTAGCAAAGCTTCCATCTTTTTTTCTTTTCTTTCTTCTTTTTTCTCACATATAACTTCCTTCAAGACAGGCTACATTAGCAACGTATATAATAAATAATAATATAGACACATATAAGGAAATACAGAATGTGATTATTCAAGGAATCTTCGTGCACTATAATTGCTACACCCACTTAAACCAATACTATATCATTTCTTGAAGGCTGTATCTACTATCTTTTACTCTTGTTTTTGGTGGCATTGTCATCTGTAGCTTTTTATTCCTATAACTGAGTTAATTATAAGAGTTAACTAGGTAAATACCTTTACGGACAAATTTTATTAGGTAAATACCCTTTGTGCAGAAACTTTTGGGAAATACCCTTTTGGATGTAATGGAAAGACAAAACTGTTCCGGATTGAGGTGCGCGATGTATAGGTTCCGACAAAGAAGCGTAGGTGTGTAAGCGACAACAAAATAAACGTTGTCGGCTACATGCAGCATTTTTAAAATTGTCACCATTATAAATAAATGAATTGTAATTTCTATCTACGCCATGTTGAATATTCCTGAAGAGGAAGAATTATTGTGATGAAACCAAGTCAGCATTTAAAAGTATTATAAGAAAATACACTTAATAATATATATATATATAACATGTAATTTAACAAGATTGCAAGATATACTAACATAAGCAAGTATTATCATACATATATCATGAAAAAATACACTTAATAATATATATAACATGTCATTTTCCAAAATTGTAAGGTATTCTAACATAACATGTATTATAAGAAACCACGGCAGATGACTCGGTGCTCTCGATGCGGTGGCTCTGGCCACAATCTCGCAACCTGTAGGATACCTATATAAGGTTCATGCTCCATAAGCTTAAATAACCTTAATAAAATATTTAAGGTGATATTTTTCGCATATACCAGTTGGTCTACTGCTAGGGTGTCCCGTTGGCACAACCGGGTGAAGACATGGGGAGTGTTGTTTTGGTTTTAGGATAAGGGAATGTAATTGGCGCCCCTAATTACTAGGCATATTTCTTATGGAAGTTGCATTTTCCTTGTATTATAGTAGCAGACGGGTCAGTTCAGCCATACGCGAGCATAGAATTGCGAAGTCTGCAAGTCAACCATGATAAGAAATCTGCTGGTGCCCGTATTTTGTTTTTGTCTTGTAATATAAGAAGGAAAAAGCTTTTGGCTAAACTCTGTTTCCCTTTTCAAACATGTACCACATGCTATTAAATAAAATCGCGGATGTTTAATTATGAATCATTTTGTGCTATCAATGTTATGGACGTCGAGAAAGACTCGTGTTTATGTTATAATAGTTGCTTACTTTAGAAAAATCGGTCACCAAAGAGTACGCGTGGTATAACATGAATCATGTAACAATAACACACTATATGAATAAACGTTGCCAACTTTTCACTAAAATATGTATTTCATGATATTAAATAAAATGGCGGATGTTTCATTATAAGTTATTTGTGTTGCTTATGCTTTAGACGTCGAGAAAGACTCAAGTAACAGTAATAATAGTCTGGTAAGTAAGCTTTTTAAATTATAATATAAATCCCGTAACGAAATTTACCAACAAAGAATCTAAACCCTAAATGGAAGAGCGAACCCAATCATATTCAACTACAGTATAAACTCTGTAACGAAGTTTACCAACAAAGAATCTAAACCCTAAATGGACGACCGAACCCAAGCATATTCAAGTACAGTATAAATTCCGTAACTAAGTTTACCAACAAATAATCTAAACCCTAAATGGACGAGCGAACCCAAGCATATTCAAGTACAGTATAAACTCCGTAACGAAATTTACCAACAAAGAATGTAAACCCTAAACGGAAAAGTGAACCCAAGCATATTCAAGTACAGTATAAATTCCGTAACGAAGTTTAACAAAAAAAAATCTAATTCCTAAATGGAAAAGCGAACCCAAGCATATTCAAGTACCGTATAAATTCCGTAACGAAGTTTACCAACAAAAAATCTAAACCCTAAATGGACGAGCGAACCCAAGCATATTCAAGTACAGTATAAATTCCGTAACGAAGTTTACCAACAAAGAATCTAAATCCTAAATGAAAAAGCGAACCCAAGCATATTCAAGTACATTATAAATTCCGTAACGAAGTTTACCAACAAAGAATCTAAACCCTAAATGGACGAGCGAACCCATACATATTCAAGTACAGTATAAATTCCGTAACGAAGTTTAACAACAAAGAATGTAAACCCTAAACGGAAAAGCGAATCCAAGCATATTCAAGTACAGTATAAATTCTGTAACGAACTTCACCGACAAAGAATCTAACCCCTAAATGGAAGACCGAATCCAAGCATATTAAAATTGTAATATTTTACATGTTAACTAATTGGAAGTTATTTTTAAAGATTGCTCATGTTTTAATGTAGTTGAAAAACTTAAATGATGGGCTTCTCAAACCAGAACACGAAATTGATGATAAAGACAATGTAGAGTAACAGACAATGACTAGATTTTGTTCGCGCCGCTGAATGTGTTTTGTAATTGATTGTTGCATTTTTTTTTTTATAAAACGATCAATAAGAAACTAACGCATTGGTTTTGGAAAAATAATATAGATGTAGAATATTTTACATTGGTTACCGAACATAAATAGAGCGAGACTACAAAATGGATAGCCGCGATCACTAGCACATGTGACAGAAACGTTTCGCACACCAATATATGTAGCATTCTTCACATCGGGTGGAGACACTGTGAATTGAAGTACAACCAGGCACGTCAGATGCCCATGTAGCATCGTAGGTAGAGTTATTTAGGGAGCCCATACAGTGGACAAGATTGAAAAACCCATCATCGAGGCGTAAAACTTCTTCCCACGGAAGACGGTGTAGTTGCTTTGTGAAAAAATCTGCGACCTGAATCTCACCACCGCAAGTAGCCACCACCACCATCAGAAATGTTGCGTCTGGTAGATGGTTTATGGCTTTAAATATGTGCATTTTACCTTTCTCGAGATCCGCCTGCAAACACACATACACGAAACCCTTTAATTTCAAGTAATGTGCTTCGGGTCGGAAAGAGTTCTCCAGCAAACATGGAAGCAGTAAAGTTGTGGTTATTTTCCAGGAGTTTTAGTATACAACCAACCCGAGGATCATCAACTTCATCAGCCCAAGTAGCTATTCCGCCATTATCGCCATCAAGGGTTTGCGGTGTAACTATGGGACGAACTACGCACTGGAGACAAGAAAACAAGTGGCGAAATGAATATATACGTGTAAAATAGAATAAAGTATTGATATAAAACAATATGACATTCATTTTAGAAAATTACACTTAATAATAAAGAATAACATGTCATTTAACAAGATTTCAAGATATACTAACATAAGCAAGTATTATAAGAACATGTCATATTGAGAAGCGGGGGTAAGCGGTGACGGAGAAAACCCATAACGGAGACAGTGATAGAGGAGAATGAGTATGAATGATTTACCGGCAATGATTTCCAGTTTGGCATGTCTTCAAACGGATTATTAGTCCCCTGTGGAAGATGAACAGTACACTAGGTTACAGAGGAGAAGATGTTAAATTCGTGAAAGTGAAAGAAATTTACCGGCAACGATTTGCAGTTTGGAATGTCTTCTTTCGGATTATTAATCTCCTCTGGAAGAGAAACAGTACACTAGGGTTAGAGAAGAGAAGATGTTTAATTGACGAAAGATAAAGAAAATTATTTTTTGGGGTTAGGCGCAGAAAAATTAAATATCACCTTTTCCAAAAAAAAAATTTCAAATATTTTTATAAGATTTGTTGCGTCTATTGGAAAAAGAGACAGATAAACTGACATTTGATAGAGCTGTCGATAACACTGCTCAGTACGCGTAGGGACTTATGCGTTATTTTCTTTCGCCCTCTGACATACACTATTTAGAAAAGGGTATTTACTTAAATACTTTTTGTTCAAAGGGTATTCAGTGCATATACTCTAATTATAATTTGACCATATACGATCTCATTTTTTTCTTTGACTTTTTTCAACCTTTTATACTTTCCTTGTCTCATATGCATACTGAAATACAGTATAATGCTCATGTCCCTTCTTATTTTATTTTCATTTTATATTTCTTTTATAAAAACTAAATAAATGACATCATTCTATCAATAAAAAGGCTACACTTTATAAAAAATAGTATTCCATTATAAACAAGTACATGTTTCAAAAGAAAAAAAAAAAGAAAAAAATACAAATACATGTTTCTAAAGTGAGATTTGTCATTTTATTTGAAAACATATAATGGAATACTATTTTTATATAACAATATATAACAAAGAATATCCTTATATTTAATTATATAACAAAGAATATCCTTATATTTAATGTTTTTTATATCGAATGACACGTTACATAGATACATACAACAAAATAGCATTATATTTTATAGTTATTAATAGAAAAATATATATGTTATATTGGTAAATAGAACAAAATAGCATTTCATTATCTATTCGAATGACGCGTTCGCATTTAAAATCATAATTTTTTTCTCAATTGTATTATGTTTCTAAAAAACCTTCAAATCATGGTATACGCGGAAAAAAAATTATAAACATTTTTGAATAACATGGTGAAATAACATGTTTTACAATATACAGGTAAAATAAAATGAGAGAAACAAAAAAAAAATGGCTGAAGACTGAAAAGTATATCTGCATGTATTGTTCCCTAAATGGTCATTTATTTTATTTTATTTTGTCATCTAGATTTATTATTTATTGCAAATTATGAGAACTTTTACATAGACGATTCTACCATGGACAATTCCTTCTGACCCTTATTAGATCTACGACAGATGACATTTCCTTGTCCATGCTCTTGATAGACCTCTTCCCCTCTCTGTGTAGAATCACGACGAACGCCTCTAACTATGCATCGCTGGAGATCTCCTGTAAACTTACCTCTATTAATCTGCAAATTTGTTAATAAATCGCAATATCTGGGACTCGAACCCCATACCTCTTGGTGTAAAAGCATTAATTAACCCTTAACCAACCAATGGGGTAAAGGGACTTCCACAAATGGTCATTTATTTTGTTTTCCAATTATTATTATTTTTCTGTTAATAATAAAAAGAATTAGCCGGTCCATTGTTATAGAAGACTCAAAGCAAGACTAAGGATTCTGGTTCTTTTTAAAATATTTTATTATCAAAAATCATATTAGTTTGAAATCATATCATTGTTATATATGTTAATCTGTTTGACTAAACAAACATTTTATTTATTTAATCTTAAAAATAAAACGCCAGAATTCAACGCAAAAGAAAAGAGCAAAAAAAATGAAAGAAAATGTTGGGAATTTACTGTACTGTATTTTACTAATTGGATCCAAAACCACAATATCGTTCCGTAACTCATTTATAACTAAAAGGCTTAAGCCACTAATTTAGATGGCTTGTCCTAAGACCGGGCTCACTGACTGACTGCTGATATTCACTATATATATATTGTCAGGTGGAGTTTTTTTTTAATCATGCCGGTGGATCTAGTTATTAACTTCTTTTTTTTTCTAGTTATTAACTTATTATGAATGATTTGAATACTCATTTCCCATTACGCTTTAATTGTTTTACGACACACAAAATATGCTTGCATTGTTTTACGACACACAACATATAGGAAAATAAATAAATAAAGAGTGATGAGAGAGATATTTGAATATCTTCCAAATATCTTTATTATTATTTAGATAATTTCCTTATTTATTTATATTTATCTTTTGAGAGCTTTCTATAATATTCTAAGTATTTAGGGTTTTATGCTTTATTATAAATAGTCTTCTGAGGCCTCCTATTGTATTCAGTTGTTTTATGAATTGATTAATCAAAAGATTTAAAGAGGTTTTGTTAAACCACTGTGAAGACTCTCAAACCCTAGTTATCCGGTATTCTGAGGAATCAACGGATCTCTAGTTCTATCCTATAAGCTTCCGCTACGTCAGTTGGTATCAGAACTGCGTCTCTTTGATTTGTTAATCAGAGAACGATTCTGGTTGCCATGTTGATTGGCAGTTGCTACACTTTCGAGGACGAAAGTCCTTTTGTCGAGAGAGAAGAGACCCATGAGATCTATAGAGAGATCTATGGAGATCCTATCTATGACATATATGAAGATGATGTTCTAGTTGTTGACTTCATCTTCAAAGCTGAAGCTTTTGAAGATCAGAGCCGTGCAAAATCTGGGCGATTTCAGATCTGTCCAGAAGGTGTGCAAAATCTGTTTTGTGCAAAATTCGTACAGAATGATTACTGTGCAAACATTAGGACGGATCAGAAAGACAATATAAAGATGGATCTTCGAAGAACTCCTATGGTGAAAACCCTATTGAAGATTCGATGACGAATCTTTCTTGGCCGGCGAGACCTGATGCAGCGTAAAATTAAGATAATTCTTTAATATTTGTATTTTAATTATATTCTATATTTTAGTGTTTATCTGTTAGGGTTTCTAGAATATTTCAGAGCTTTCCTAGGATTTTTATGCTTTATTATAAATAAGCTGTTTAGGCCTCCTATTGTATTCAGTTGATTGATTAATAAATTTAAAGAGCTTTTAACCTTTCAGAGAAGAGTATTCTCTAACCCTTGTTTTCGGTAGATCCAGAGAGATCTCAACGAATTCAGGAAGGCATTGATCTTAGGTATTGTTAGACTAAATAAGATCCTTGCATCTATCTAGCTTCCGCTACGTCAGTTGAATGATGCAGAGAGATATTTGAATATCTTCCAAATATTTTTATTATTAATTTTATTATTATTTAGATAATTTCCTTATTTATTTATATTTATCTTTTGAGAGCTTTCTAGAATATTCTAAGTATTTAGAGTTTTATGCTTTATTATAAATAGCCTTCTGAGGCCTCCTATTGTATTCATTTGTTTTATGAATTGATTAATTGAAAGATTTAAAGAGGTTTTGTTAAACCACTGTGAAGAGTATTCACAAACCTAAGAGCTTTTACGAAAGCCCTGAGAGGAGGACTCTCAAACCCTAGTTATCCGGTATTCTGAGGAATCAACGGATCTCTAGTTCTATCCTAGAAGCTTCCGCTACATCAGTTGGTATACGTCAGTTGGTATCAGAGCCAGGTCTCTTTGGTTTCTCAATCAAAGACCGATTCTGGTGGTCATGGTGAGTCAGAGCATCTACCCCTATCACAGGCGAAAGTCTATTTATCGAGAGAAAAGAGAGCCATGAGATCTACAGAGAAATCTATGGGGATCCGATCTACGACACATATGAAGATGATAAGCTCGTTATCGACTTCGTCTTCAAAAAAAGTTTTTCTAAGAATTTGGTTCGTGCAAAATCCGAGCGAAATCCGATTTGTACAAAATTCGTACAAAATCCGGTTTCTGTCGAATCTGTACGAAATCCGATCAGTGCAAAATCCGTGCAAAATCCGTGCAAAATTTATTTTCTGTGGATTCTGTGCAAAATCCGGTTTGTGTTAAGATCTTGATCTTGGATTATCCGTTTGGTGCAAATCTGGTGCGTTCTTATGAGAGAATCAATATTTGTGAAGTGTGTCAAATTTGGGGTTTACTCGTGTGTATAAAAATTTATCGGTGGAAGGTTAGGAAAAAAGAGAAGAAATTGTTGGATGTTTTGAACGGAAGAAGTTTTGAAATCGAAGACCACGGTTAAGATTCGAGGACGAATCTTCTTCAACCCGGAGAGAATGATGCAGAGAGATATTTGAATATCTTCCAAATATCTTTATTATTAATTTTATTATTATTTACATAATTTTCTTATTTATTTATATTTATCTTTTGAGAGCTTTCTAGAATATTCTAAGTATTTAGGGTTTTATGCTTTATTATAAATAGTCTTTTGAGGCCTCCTATTGTATTCAGTTGTTTTATGAATTGATTAATCGAAAGATTTAAAGAGGTTTTGTTAAACTACTGTGAAGAGTATTCATAAACCTAAGAGCTTTTACGAAAACCCTGAGAGGAGGACTCTCAAATCCTAGTTATCTGGTATTCTGAAAAATCAACGGATCTCTAGTTCTATCCTAGAAGCTTCCGCTACATCATATAGGAAAATAAATAAATAAAGAGAGACTTATAGAAGCTTCCGCTACATCATATTTTGCCATTAAAATTTATAAATCTTCCAATTTTACCATTTTACTATTCCAAAGATGAATTATAACAATAATTAAACTGTTCATGATAATTTTACCCTAATGACCAAATAAAATTGAGATAATTTGTTGAATGGATAATTTTTTTGAAAATTATTAGAAATATAGGTATTTCACTATTTACAATTAGTAAATTAGACAATATCTATATCTCTCTCTTCCTTCTTTCCTTATATTCCTTCTTTCCTTCCCTCGTCTCTCTCTCGTTTTTCCCTTTCTTTTTTTTTTTTTTTTATTTTACTTTTTTTTTTCTTTTTTATCTCTTTCATCCTTTTCTTTTTCTCTTTCTATTTTTTTATTTCTCTTTCACCTATCTATTTATATTTTGATTATCATTTAAATTATTTATCAAACAAATTTAAAAATTTTTAAATTTAATTTAAAATCTTTTTATGAATCTAATGATATCCATTTTGTAATGATATGAAAATAGATAAGTTGGTGTACGAGACAAATTGGTGTACAAGACAAGTCGGTGTACAAAACAAATAAAAGTACAAGACGAGTTGGTATACAAAACAAATCAGTGTACAAGACGAAACGGTATACAAGCGGTATATAACTTTAAAAGAGATATTTTTGGTAGTCCGTGTACATAGTAATGTAAGATAATGATTGTATATGATGTAATATGTAATATCTTGGGAATGTAAGATGATGATTGTATATGATGTAATATGTAATATACCGGTGTACATCAATGATGTACAAAGTGAAGTCCGTGTATAAGATGATATACATAATATATTAGTATATGATAATTGTCGTCATCTTCTTCAACTTCTTTCTTATTATCTAACCTTCTACACATATATAGTATAACATGGTATATAAGATGGTGTACGAGACGAATCAGTGTACGAGACAAATCAATGTACAAGATGGGTTGGTGTACGATACAAGTCAGTGTACAAGATAAATAAGTGTACAAGATGAGTTGGTATACAAGCGGTATACAAGTCTAAAAGAAAGAGATTTTTGGGTTTACAAGCATAATGTCCATGAAGATGTACAAGTATACATAGAGTGACTATAACAGTGTACAAGTATATGTGAAAAACGTAACGAAATATGTTAGTATACAAAAATATACAAAATTGTGTACATAGATGGTGGTGTACATACATAGTGTATATACATGGTGTACAAGATAATGTTTTTTTATCCAAAACCCTACAAAATAGATCTCATTAGATTCATAAAATGATTTAAAAGATTAAAAGTTTGTTTTTAAATTATTTTGATGAATTATTTGAGTGCTAATCAAAATATAGAAGAATAAAAGAATGAAAAAGAGAGGAAAGAGAAAAGAAAAGAAAAAAAAAGAACAAAAAAATTCAGAGAGATACACTGACGAGATATGGAAGAGAGAAAGAGATATGTGAGAAAAAAGAAAAGATAGAGATAGAGAGAATGTCTTATTTACTAATTGTAAATAGTGTTTTACCCTCTAATACAATTACTTTCTAAAAACTACCCTATGAACCAATCCACCACTAAAATTAAAACTCTATCCAACCATTAAAACTAAATCCTAAATTATAAAATAGAAAATCCAAATCTAAAACTAAATCCTAAAGTATAAATATAGAACTCAAATCCTAAACTAAACCCAAATTATAAATATATAACTTAAACCTAAAACTAAACCTTAAATTAAAAATAGGGAACCCAAACATTATGTGTTAGCTATCTAAACATAAAACAAATAGATATATTTTCTATTCAAATTTTGTCCACCGCTAAAACTAAACTCTATCCAATCATTAAAACTAAATCATAAATTATAAAATAGAAAATCCAAATCCAAAACTAATCCCTAAAGTATAAATATAGAACCCAAACCTTAAACTAAATCCTAAATTATAAATATATAACCCAAACTTAAAACTAAACCCTAAATTATAAATAGGGAACCCAAACATTATGTGTTACCTATCTAAACAAAAATTAAACTCTAAATTAAAAATATAAAACCCAAACAAAATATTTTAATTATCTAATTATTATCGATCCGTGGACAAAAATATTACACAAATATGTACACGAAAACATATAGGACAAAAATAAAATTTAACATAACCAAGGGCAAAAAAGTCATTTTACCATGGTTGAGTGGCAAAATCTTAACTTTTACCAGTACAATGGCAAAAACAGAATGTCATTGCTACAATAGTGATTTTTTTTTTTAATTAATTCATAAATAAAACCCTTCCCATAGTTTAAAACTTTAAAAATTGTTTTCATTATCTTATGCTAAAGTTATTCCTTTAGAAGTTCCAGGGTCATCGTAAATTCTAGAGCCATTTGTTATTTAAAAAGCTTTTAAGATAGAGCCAACATATCACATATGAAGATGATTTTTTTTTTTTTTTTGTTAAAAAGATGAATTTATCTACAAATTGAGAAAATATTAAGTATTGTGTTGTGTTGTGTTGTGTTAATTAATAGTGGAAACGATGGAGATATTGGATTGGTTTTTAAAATACGAATATTCTATCTTTCTAGATTTTTATGTTTTTTTTTTGTGTTGCTTTCATGTTCCATGGTCACGATCAGCTTATTTGTTCATCTGCGTGGACAATCCTCATTTGTGGCTCTGCTTGTATAGACATCCTATGTGTAGTCTTTATTTGGTAAATCCTCAACGTGAAAACAAAATTCTTAAAAACATAAATATTTATTTGAATTGCTAAACATACGTGTACTTAAAGAAAATGTTTATATATTTAAATAGAAATTAAAACCGTGTAAATGTGAACTGGTGATAAACAAGATTTTTCCGATAATTTTTTAAAGATAAATTCTTAATTTCTTGTGGATGTGGTGAAGTTGATATCTTTTTGTGGTTATATATAATCTAGCCTATCAAATTTGAACAGTTCATGTAGCCATCATAATAGTACTTTGTTTGGCTGGCAAAGGGTTCACATAAAATTCTCTGGATGCCACAAGATCTCGTGAAGTGAAACTCCCTTTGGCTTATTCAGAATTTCTCAGTATTATTTAAAAAAATTGAGTAAGAAAAACAAACAGAAAAGAGAGAGAGGAAAAAAAGTTGCATGTACGTCAAAAATCACAAATCACTCACTATCTTCTTATTTTTCAGAGTCTATTTGTTTTTGTAGCTCTTTTATTTTAGTGTATTATTTTCTAAGGTTTAAAAAAAAAAATCGAGAAAGCATAATATGACCCTTGTGAGGTCAAAATGACAAAAAAGTTGACAACTAATAAAACGTGGTCTATTAATAGGGCGATTCGCCAACCCCTAGTCTACAATCTACATATAAAACAATCTATTATTAGACTGTAGAAGCATCGCACTATATATTTACGTGAACATAATTACGCGTAAAGATAAATGATTTGCAATGATTTCCTAAGCAAATCTTGTAAATTTTGATAATAAATATTGGGAACAAATTAAAATAAAGAACATAGTTTTTTTTTTTGATAAAAAAATATGTGTGGTGTAATTTTTTGAGATTATAGTAATATATATTTTTTTGTGTGTTAAAGGGTATTCAGATTATTGTAATGTTTAACTTTTAGTTAATATATAATTTCCTTATATAGTAGCTTCTTTATAAAAACTGTATGAAAGAAAAATAAAAACATGTTAGAAAGTCATAAATATATGATAAATAAATTACTTCAACATAATAAAATTATATAAATGTTTATCGTCAACAGACAATAATAAAATCATATAATAATTACCAGTTCTGTAACAAAAAAAAAAATTCTATAATTCTATATACACAATATAGTGATTTTCTAGTCGCTACTCGCTAAGAAAATAACAACAACTTGAATATATAACACATACTGTATATCGGATCCATTGCAAATTAAAGAAGACTAACGAACTACTCAGTTTCTTGGACGACAAGTATGCGACAAGTATTTGTGCCCTAACCCACATAAAAAGATTTTTGGAATCCATAATTTTAGTTCGCATCCTTATACGGCTTCTATGAACATGTAACACATTTTTCTTGAGCGCCTGACTTCTAAACCTCCAATCAATTAACATAAAATCTGTACAACTTGCACGAACTTATAGGATATTAAAAACGCTTTTATGGAGAAACATGCTTGACTTTGACTGTGACTTGCATGCTCTCCTAACATAATTGAAATATCACAAGAGCTATCTAGCTGCGCCAAAGTTAACACCTTACGTTACAACCACCAACAGCTTAATTACTCAAAACTCGATTTGTCAACTCAGCTCACATATTTTTTGTATAAACACTTCTTCACTGCATCATGTGCAGAAGGAGAGAAAAATGATGGATAGATCTAATAATCACTGGATAGATCATACACAAGTACAAGAAAATACATGAAAAGTTAGATACGAAATCACACAAACTACACACTAAAAGGTGCTCCAAGCTTACGTCGGAGATCGTTTTTCTTTCATTCATTTTTGATCATAATCTTTTAGTTGAGACTCAGTTCCCTCTATTGGATCTCCTTTCTAATGAGTTTCAACCCTCGCCCAAAAAAGAAAAAGAAAAAAAAAACTTTTATCAAATTTTTATTCTATTTATTATATAATATATCTTTTTATATATAAAAATATAATATATCTAACTGTTTTACGTATAAAATTTTACGAACAATATTTAAAAGTGGATTTGTACAGAATCTGGATAGAGTAACTTTTTAATTAAGAAAATTGAATCATATTTGACAATTCCATGTAGCCTATTTTTTAAATGGATCGGATCTTGGATCTTGAATATATTGCCCACTCTTAATATGTATATGGAAAAAATCGGTAATTATGTATATATATCGCTGTGATAAAATACACGCAGTACTCACAATGTAACATTACTCTCACATGAATCTTAAAGTTGTACTTTGAACCCTTTAATGTGACCAGAAAATGTAGCCTAGTCAACTGTAATATATAGTCTCGTCGTTGTTTCACTATCCATGATTTAAATCCACGTAGTGTATGTTTTGTTAGTTAAACAATGGTAACATTTATTGTCAATAACGGTTTCAAACTGTTATTGAAAAAAATGCATTGATATATATAGGCAAGACCACTGTTACAATTGACATCAATTCTAAAGTTTTGTATGAAACAAACATTTTTACCAGTTGTCCAATTTTGTAGTTGGTGTTTATTTTGTAACTTTCTTTTGATATATGACTTTAAACTAAATAAGAAACACTCCGCCAAGAGCATTATGGACACACCTAACATTGCTACTTAGGTATGAAGGAGTTCAATCCCCAACTTTTCAATGTAACAAAAAAATGTGTAACACCCGACGTATAGTTAGGGATCAATAAGGTCCGTAACTTGAATGGGATGAATCATTGTTAAGCTTTTAATAATGTTCAAACTTCTCCACAATCATGTTAAATGTTAATTAGAAAGCGCCCACCTCAATATGTGAACCTTAACAAATGACAAACACGCCAAATGGCACATTTTTTGTCTTTATTTTGTTTTTTTAAGTAAAAAGATCTTTGAGTTGAAATATTTTGGAATTTTCTAGCAAAGGCAAGAGAAGAGAGCTACACAAAGATGGCTCAAAGGTTCAGCAAAAGGCAACATTGTCTTGAAAACTATTTAGTTTTCTTTACCCTTTTCTCTCTTTTGTTAGCCGTCCCTAGATGTAGCTTCCCCTTCTCTCTTTTTTGACTCTTTGAAATTCTTCATTCAAACTTTCACCAAAGTTCCTTTCTTTTTTTCAATTTAAATTATTTTTACGAAAAGTTGCTTTTCCAAATAGTCATATCACTACCATACCCAAAATAGAAAAAAAAATTTAACATACAAACTTTAATTTTTCTATCATATTTTTTATGTTAGAAATAATGGATTTGTGATGTGCAAATAAATTTAAACCTATAAATATATTGTAAATGCACAATATATCACAATAATTTTTAGTGTATCGATCCCATAGAAAACAATAGAACATATGATGAATTATAATGATTTAAATTAAGGTAAGATGTAAAAAATTTTATGATGAAACTCGTTATATCTAACATTCTAAAATTAATTAAATAATTATTAAAAAAGGATTCATGAAAATGAATGTGACAAATGTATGAGATGCATTAAGAACCGTCTAGAGATTAGATTACGAATTTAAAGTTACTCCAATGTCGTGATGTTTAACTATCTATGCAACATTTTCCCAAACGATAAATAATTATCGTCTTCGGGAGATAATCATGCATGCATTGCGAATCTAATCTAATATGTTCACAATGTGAGAATAGCAACTATCGTTGACTATTAGACACATTGCTCATCAAAGATAGTTCCACCCACTCAACAACACTTTTGGTCACGATGAAATGGATTTAGGGCAGAGACTAAGTGATCAATTTAGACAAGGCATTATGAATTATCTCATTACAAGCCTAGCATAAATCTACATAAACATCCTTTCTAAAAACCTAAACATATCTACACAAGTATGCAAAGAATAAACATAATATAAATAGATAAATAGAACATAAATATAAAAGAAATAAAAATATCTACAAAGGTTGAGAACTTTTGAAAGCTTAAAAGAAGTTTTTGTCTCTATTTCGAGTTTTCGTAGTCTAAGGATCTCTGTAGGCGAGACTCTCTATTTATACATAAATAAAAAGCCATAGAAGCAAAAATAATGGAAAGTTTGGAGGCGGTTGACCAATCGGTGCAAAATAATGCACCGATCGGTTCTTGGAGCATTTTCTACCGATCGGTTGCATATGTGCACCGATCGGTCCTTGAGTCTTCACATTTCTTCTCTTGACGAGTTTTGATCCATTTCCACTCTAAAATCTTCCTTATGATTCTAGCAATTGTACAAACCTATACTTACATAAAAGCATATGGTTCTTAACCAAAAGGTTAAAGAACGGTTAGCAAAATGGCTACAAAAAATAGGTAATATTTAGTGTTTATCGCATTCCCCTAGACTTGAATCTTTGCTTTTTCTCAAGTAAGAACAAAGAAAAATCCAAATATACATACATAGCCTTCTTTTCATTCAGATCAAATGTCAATCTAAAACTCAACCTAGTTTTTGATTTTCCTGGTACTAACAGCAAATAAACATGATTCTTTCTTTTTCTCGCTATATTTTTTTAAAAATACATAGGAACGGAATCAGTTCATATACCAAGGAAATATCAATCAATAATGGCTCATCATCATTCTACACATTCATTAAATTCCATATATCTAATCCTAGTTTAGGGTCAGCTATGTCGGTTTATATACTTCATTGGTTTTGCACATGAATTCATATGACAATGAAAGCACAAGAATACATGAGGTATTCAAAAATGGTTGAGGTAAAGGTGTAGTAATATACTAAAGATGAGTCTAGCCATTCAGAGTTAACTAGGGTGGTAAAAATAATAGGAAGAAAACTCTGAATGTGTGGTCCATGACATGATTACCAAACCCCTCAGTGAGATAAATTAAGTCCTATCTCAAGGTTCCAATTAATAAGGCTAAGCTCAATCATCCAAGTTTCAAGGTGATAAAGACTTTCCTGATTATTGAGTCTGTCCCTGGTCTTACCAACATTCGGTTCTGACACCGAACAAAACTAGAATAAGTCTCCATAAATTTATCCTGAATTAGTTGTTCATAGAAAAGCTCATAATTCCCTCATTTGACTCATTAAAACTGAAATATTACTCAAAGAAGTGTAAAATCAAAATAAAAGCAAATGTTACAAACATACGTTAGTACCTAGAGATATCCTCTCTAGACTAAAATTACACAGTCCCGGTGTAAAAATAAATCAAAAGAAGAACAAACTCATAAATAAAAAGTTAATACAGATCCTAAAAAGAAAGAAAAAAATAACAAAAGAAAATAAAAATACATGGTTTATCGAACACATCATACCGATCGGTAACCACGTCATACTGATCAGTTTTAGTGAAGATCTATATTGATCGGTGTTAACTAAGCACCGGTCGGTCAGCAGGCAGAGATGTATCACTCATCAGAGTCTGTAGGCTAACATGCGTTTCTTAGCGGACGACCCAACCTGAAGCTATGAGTAACCGAATCATCAGCACTCCTTGAGGTAGGACTCGTAACAGGCGGAACTGGAAAACGATCCCCTGGAAAATGAATAGTGGAGTAATTTATGTCCTACTCATCATCACCACAAGTGTGCAGCACATCCGTGTCACCAGAGTAAGCCATCTCATCTCATAATTAGCAGAGCTGCACACCTCCTCAACAGCTTCCATAGGCTCTCTTTCTCCCGAATAGGTGATGCTGAGATACAACAAGGCATAATCTTCTTGAAGGCTCCTAGAAGTAGGCGCATCATCTTTTGCTCTCTTGTGTGGTCTTGTACATCAACCGTCTATACTCAACATCATCATAATGCTCTGGAAGCATGAACTCAGAATCATCAAACTCGAGAAGAGATGCCTGGGAAGATATGGAAGCTCAAGCATGAGGGTCCACATATTGCGCCTGAGCAGTAGAACACTCAAGGCGCCTAGCAGCGCAACCTGTGGGAGGACGAGGAAAAAGAGCAACAGAACGTGGCATGAAATCTACCTGAGCTCTGGAAGTAATGGTCGTGAGCTCATGCGCTGGCAACTGTAGAAAACAATAAGCCGCCTGTCTATCTTGAAATTGCAGAACTCTATGTCCGCGCACTAGTATCCCAGTGCTCGGTAGATGATCCCGATTGATGAAACGCATCCGGCTTCCAGGTGAAGCCGGTGGAACCTCATATCCAATGTGTATCAGAATAGGAGTCACATGACTGCCGTGATCCGTCTCCTTCCTCTTCATTCTGACTAAATCCTTAGTTGCAGCAAACTCAGCAGCGAGAAGTGCAGCAAAGTACACATCGTGTGGCTCACCAAAATTCTCAACAGTAGGATCATCCAAATACTCCTTGACACCTTCGTGCAGCATCCACAACTTGGGGACTCTGAGCGTCCCAATCTCTCTTCTACTGAAGAGTGTGTTTCTGGTGAACTTAGCAACAATCCTCATCATTGGACTGCGAATTTATGCCTCTTTCCAAGCACCAGAAACATTAATGCCTGAACCAATAGTAGCCCATAACTCATCAGGATCATAAATTACTCCAGCATTTCTCTCCCGTCTCTCGGAAAATCCAAAAATATCATCCAGCTGATTCATGGACAACTTGTGATGTTGTCCTACAATAAAGAAGTTGATCCATCCCTTAGACGCATCAGAACTCGCCTTAGGTTAGTTGACGGTAACTATAGCCAAAAACTCAGTGGCTGGCTGCTTGTACAGATACCAAAACTGCGTAGGAAAGCTCCCAAAACCAATACTCTCTTGAATGCAATGGACCTCATCTCTGATACCCATATCCTCGAGTATCTGATCCTGCAGAAACCGCATAGGATGGAGCATGCAGTCTGACATCTTCGTGATGCGGTTGGTGTCTGCAGCAGTAAGAACATGCTCATGTGCCTCCATAGAGCGTAGTCAAGGATGAGTAGGTGCTTGCGACGTAGATCTTCTAGCTCTCGGCATCTCTGTAAAATCTTTGTAAAATCAAAGAAAAAGTAAATTTCTTTGAAAAAAATATCATAAATTAATCGTGAACAGTTCCTCGCAATAAAATCACAGAAATAATAGAGGTACATTTCTTTGATACCAATAAAATCACATAAATAATTTATTCTTAATTATTTGACAACTGAAACACAAATTATTCAAGAAATAATACAGAAATTAATCGTGAACAGTTCCTCGCAAATTAAGCATTAAACCTTCTTTCTAAATCCTCAATGATAATTATCAAAGCATAATAATCGACCTTTAATCACAAATCCTCACCAAATTTGTCATCACTATTCACCAAAATCCAAAATCCTTAAATTCTCAAATTCAAGCCAAAAAACACCAAATTCGAAGCTACCAATCAATTATATCAACTCCTAAGCGTCACTTTTTTTTTTTTTTTTTGAACAACCTTACTTTCATTAAAACTTAATCGATCAAACTACATAGATAGGAATGAGTAATCTCAACTTCTTCATTAATACAAACAAACTTAAAAACACTTGAAAACAAAGTAGAATAATCTTCATGATAGAGCGACAGCGTATCCAAAGAACCTCGGGAACTCAGATGCGTCGACAAACCATTCACGACAAAGCCGGAACGTTGAAATTGGGTCACTTTGATGTGTGACTTTAGAAAACAGCCCCTACCTTCGGGTCTCGTCGAGACGAACCCCATTGCTTCTTCTGGTCGCATAGAGACCACTACACAAGAAGACAATTTGATTAGGGACTTGAAACATTTTATACCTCTCAACAAGGTGAAAATTGATAGGAAAGTTCTCTCCCCTAAAGAGGAGGAAAATGGAAGTGATCTCTCCCATAGGGAGGAAATTGTAGAAAAGTGTCTCTCCTTAATGGAGGAAATTGAGAAAGTTAGACCCTTGTCGTCTAGATAAAACAAGTTTGGATTAAGCGTATCTATTCTTAACAAGGTTATAAAAGCCACTGTATGTAGATTAATACCATAACATACAGAGCCTTTTGAAACAGAGATCAAAAGTGATGGCTTAACCTTCCGATTAAGAGAAAAAGACCCTCGACGGTGAATAGAAACGTGTGAGTCTGTGTCGAAATCAAAACTCCCAAGACTCCGACCAGCTATATAGATGCAATTAAGAGAGGTAAAGCCTTGCGAGGGGAGGCGAGAGGATTGAAATAATCTTCGAGAGTATCCCGAGAAGAAACTAGATCTGGTGGGAGGGAAGCAGTTTGGAGATGGAAGAAGGTCAGGGGGGTCTGGCGGATCTGGTGGTGGAGGATGTTCCGGTGACAGGGCCGGAGAAGTCTTCAGGCGGAGAGAAACAAACTGTGCCTTCGGATTTGGAGGATTAAGACTCAGAGAAAACGCCGAAGGGAAATCCATCACTGAGGGAGAGGGCTTCACAGCTGAAGGAAGACGAATCATCAAAGAGATCTCACCGGCGACAAGGATCAATCGGCAGAGGTTGAAAAACGGTTCTTCGGGCAAAGGTAGAAGAAGCCCGAGAGAGGAGAAACTCTGTTGTTTAGGAGGAGAGCTTGCCGGAGGAGGATCGCCGGTGAGAGCTCATCATGGAAATTTTGTCTTGCGGCTCCTCAAAAAGCGTGCCTGGGAGAGAACTCAAACTAGGGCGGACTTTTCTCTTTCTCCTAAGCGTCACTTAAACATGAATAATCAAGCAAAGTAATCAATAGAGACAAATCACACTTTCTCCATTGTTGAACCTGGAAATCGAATTGAAAAGAGGGAGTTTGAACCTCATATCTTTGTAGATCGAAGATGGGTGTAGGCTAATAAAATATAGCACAAAAAAATTGAGTGGAAAGCACCCAAAATCACTAAATTTTGTTTAAGAATTGACAGAGAAATGGAAGTTAGAAACTTGAAGTTTTGAGAAAATGAAGAAAAAGAAGAAGAAGTTTTCCCACCGGGGGGTGGGGGGGGGAGGGGAGGGAGGGGGTTTGATTTGGTCTAGTTTGGTTAAACCGGACCAAAACAAATTTAATCGACTTACCTTAGCTATAACTGATCGGTGCACCCTGTCGATTTGTACCAGTGGTGATCGTGTGTGCACCGATCGGTACTCCTTTCCGGAATACTCAATAAATTTGCATCTTCTGCGTTTGGAATTCCTGCATCACTCAAACTCTTTACAAAATAGGATAACTCGAATCAAAAATCATTAACTTCGAAATTATCCTAAAAAGCCAAATTCAAATTATAATGAGTCTTTAAAATTCAAAACAACATAAATATTTAGATAAAACAGTGGGTTACATCCCATTCATCGCTTGTTTAAAGTCCCTAGCTTGACATTGTTGACATGCTTTAGTCCTTCGATCCAATGCTTTCCGCTTCTCTCGGCTTTGAGCCTTAGAACGGAATCTCTTGTTAAATCTTTAGGTGTGTTGCTCCTGGTGAAAGAGCGTAGTAGAAAACTCTACTATCGATGACTGTGAGAGACATCCCATTTCTCGGCCAATCCATGACAAGTCCAACGGAATATAGAAAATCACGTCTAAAGAGAAGTTGAGGGTCACCTACGTCATGTAAGACGCACACGGTGAAGTCACAAACAACAGTGACTCCTCAGGAACTAAGCCATGTCCAATGAGAACAAACAAATCCAGCATGAAACCTCTTGGTCTTGAAGACGAAGCATCCGTGAACTTAAGAGTACACATAGGCGTATGAAACATCAGCTCAAGCTCCCTCGCAATCATCCGGATCAAGAGTCGTCAAATCTTACCCATATATAGAACACAATACATCAAAGGTCCTTGGATCATTGAGCTTAGGAAGCCTCCTAAGTATCTTCTTCTCCTTAGTAAGGTGCTCCTTGATCTCCTCCAAACTTTGCTCTCCCTTCATGACGCAATCGTAGATCTCTTTGATGTCAGTCATGTTGTCCTTTGCTTCTTGAACGCTCAGTCTTTCTGTGAAATCACCAAGTACATCTTTGAACCTCTGCATCTTTCCCTTGGAAGCAAACTTCTTCCGAACCACCATATGTGGATTCGAGCTTGGGGGTCCTTTCCTCTTTCTGGTTCCAACAACAGCCTCATCCTCTGTACAACCCGGATCAGAATACTTCCGGATCACATACCAGAACCGATCAATGAAGGGGTTGTACTGACCGGTTGCGAAGGTAGGCGTCTACCGATCGGTGGTAGTGCTGTACTGATCGGTTGTAGCAGACAAAAATCATGGTCCATGTTCAATCACATTCACTTACTGATATGATTCTGGTTAGAGAATCATGCCCCAATCACACACCGGGAAGCTAAGATGATGATGATAAGGCTCCAGGCTTGAGCAGCAAGCGATCTGGAGTTAAATGGGATGATAGACGCCACGAGAGGATGCGGAAGGTCTCTTGATAAGTCTAGTTCGAACAATCTAATCACTAGAATTGTTCTCAAGTATTCTAGTTCAAATCACTCAAAAAAGAAGACAAAGATCTATCAAAGAAAAGAGATTTTGATTAAAAAGATAGATAAGAGATACAATAGAGTTTTTAGAGACATATAAAGAAGAGGAGACGAAGAGGGAGGAGGAGCGGAGGGAGTTAATGCTCGGTGAGTTCCAAGACATACCTCGGAAACTCACCAAAGACTAACTCAAAAATAAATACACACATAAACTCTCAAACATTTAGACAAAAGTTTAAATTCGAAATGAGAAAATAAAGTTAAAAGATAGATAGATAAGATAAGGGCCACGCCAAATGATCTCAAGACGGGCCAGACTAGGTCGGACCAATGCCAAGCAATGATGTACCTCTGGACCACGGACCTCATTAAAAACATTCCTTGGAAAACCACTTGGGAAAAAACAAATGCAAGGGAAAAAGAGTGTAAGTGAGCCATAGGGCTTGACACTAGCCGTCCCGGACGTGGACCATGACCAACGTGGCCGCGGTACCACATGTGTCTGAGTGAACTCCTTGAGACAATGCTTGACATAGCAAGACTCCAACATCATGGTTAAGCTCCTTAGTCATAGAGCGAGTCATAGAACCAGATGGTACATTCAGAACTTCCTTGGTCGTCCAAGACTGAGTCCTAGCTCCAAGAGGTGTGTCCGGAGCTTCCTTCTCAACCGGTTCCAGCAGTTCCTCAGTCACCGACTCCAAATCCTGGTTGCTATCCATTATCACATCATGCTTCCCCAGTTGAAAAAGATTTGTCCTCAAATCCGGAGTACCTGCCAAAAACAACGTCAAATTAGTTTTGCAAAAGGATAAAAGCTTAGTAAAAACCACAACAACATTTAGGAATAAAAGAAAGGTAAAGAAAGGCTTAGGAGTTGTCTCGGCATAAGGACTGGTGGTTGGAGAATGTAGGTCTTGTCCTTGGTCTTCAAAGGTGCTGAACACTTTCCAAAGATCTCCCTTGGTTCCAAGCTTTGTATCACGGAAGTAGTTTAGGACAAAGATTCGGTGACTTGTTGCTTCATTAGTTTAGTTTCTATTCTTCAGTTCAAACTTCTTTTCCTTGCAAGCCTTAGTACTCCCCCTTGATCCTGTCCTATCAAAATAATAAGTGAAATCTAGGTTAGACGATAGGAAATCAACAACAGGACCGGGTTGTACTACTATAGATTTAAAGCCATTAGAAACTATTTTAAAGAGTTTAAGAAATCATGTTAGGTCCGGAATGTCCATGGATTGAACTTATATGATTGATAGGGCCTGATTCTCATCCTTGGATTGGAAAATGTATAGAGTCTTCTCGCCATCATAAGCAAAGTATTGGGCACTCGGGTCGGATGGATACTCCTCGAAGACTTTGTTCTGGTTTGGTGCTCTCTTGTCTTGGTCGGATGGTGAAGCTTTGTCTTGCACTAGAGCCACACTGTAGTGGTAGAAGTGATCCTATCTCGGTCCATCATCTTTATCCTGCAAATATTCAAGCTCACTCGGTAGCACCGGTGTAAGGTTATATGAACAAGTAAAAACATCATTAGGTCCAAAAGGGTTCGGTTCAGCCCAAGGTTTCTTTCTTTTATGTATCCCAGCCATAGCAAAGTAGTTGGCCTTCTTGTTTGATTCTTGTTTGCCTTGGAGTCGAACTTGGTCAAGATAGACTTCGTGTGGTGACATTGGTACTAGAGTGGTCTTCCTTCCCTTGAACTCGAATGTACTACTTTCCTATCAGATTGCCACGGCCTTCCAAGAAAAATATGACCAGCTTCCATAGGTAGCACATCACACAAGATTTCATCTTCATATTTGCCGATGACTATAGGTACTTCCACTTGGTGCATTACTTTTATTTCTCCTTCCTTGCTAAGCCATTGAAGATCATACGGCTTTGGATGCTTCTTAATCTCTAGTCCCAGCTTCTTAACCATTGTCTCACTTGCCACATTAGTACAGCTCCCACCATCAATGATAAGGCTGCACACCTTTCCCTTTTGATTTGATTGTGAGTTTTTGCTTAAGTCTAGAGGTTGCATAAGAATTTTGTATTGAGATGAGCATGGAGAAGTACGAAAGAGTAAGATGTTTGTTCAAGCAACGTTTAACTATCTTTGAGGACATTGTGTTTCTTCCTTTGTTTGATACTTTGAGGTTTTGAATTCCAATTTTTACAACTTTTCTTCTACTCGTCTCTTGTTGTTTGCGTGCGGACAAGCAAGAGTTAAGTTTGGGGGAATTTATATGTTGCATTTTAATCATGTTTTAAATTGTATTTATCATTATATTTATTGTGTTTTGATTGAATAATTAGAATCTAGGAGAATAGTCTTGCATGTTTTATTGTCTTGTAGGTTTTGGAATGAGTTATGCAACAAAGGGATCATTTGGAAGCAAATAAGAGAAACGATGATAAAGAACCAATCCAAAGTGTCTCAAAGATTGACTCAGTTTGAATCCTTCCATTTTGATTTAACTCCATATTTCTTCATGGAATTTATAGATAATTGAGATAGCTGTCTAATGGAGGTGGTCTTGAGTGATTTGGGTCAGTGGTTAAGGAGATATGCCACATTTAGTGAGCAGATGTTTGGTACAACGGCTTGAAGACCACTGCTGCAAAACTTAGCGGAGAAGGCTGGAAGTCTGGCGAGCTTCTGCAGCGGGATGGACACCACCGATGGACCACAGCGGGATGGACACCAGTGGCCAAATGACCACCTCTGGGAGCCAGCGGTTTGGTGACACCGATACCCAGTCCGATTTTCATTGATTTTGCTCTAAACCGGGTTTGACCTTAGTTATTTGTTGACCAAGCTCTATTATTTCTCACTATAAATATCCTCTAAACCTAATGAGAGTGCTTATGCTTGTTTATGAGATTTTCTCTATAGCCACCTTTGAGCTTTTGGTAAGAGACCTTGTATGAATATTTTATTTTCAAGTATCAAATCTTCTTTCATCTATTCATCTTATAGTTATGATTATGCAAATATCAAGCCAATGGATTTGTGTTTTCATAACTATGTGTGAGTAGTCTTTAGATGAGTTAAGGGTTGGCTGAGTGTGATGGTTTTATGGATTAATGATGATGTTTAGGACTAGATCTTATGTTATCCTTTATTTAGGTGGTTAGTAATATTAGATTAAGTTTGTAATTGAGAAAGCTATATCATTAGCATTTTCATGCCCACAAAGTCTTTGTTAAAATGGTTGAAAGAACCTAAATGAGCTTTTCATGCCTTGCCTATGGAAGTAGTTGATTAGAATAATTTGTGGTTGGATTAGACTTTATTTTTAATGTTCAATTATCATTTTAATTTTTAATAGAAGTTAATGATAATTGAGTGATTGTTGAAGAGATTAATACCATGAAAGTGGATTAGTATTGATTGTTAATCCTTTAGCCTAGTATATTGTTCATCATGTGTTCGTGCATCATCAAACATTCAGCAATTCATCTACGTCATTCCATTCCCGAAACTCATCGCTTTTCTTTATTTAAATTTCAAAACATTTTACCGCTCTTTATAGTTTGAATTTGTTTATAAAATATAACCTCTTTATCTCTTAGATTGAATTGAAAGTTTACACTCTTAGTGTGTTGTTCTCATTTCTTCGTGGATTGATCCCAAAATACTACAACGTACTATGGGTATTTGATAACCCGGGTTGAAAATTCTTATTATCAGAAAGTATATTATATTAGGTATAATATTTCATTCATCATATTCAGATTTGGTGTATTTAACAAGATACATTTGTTCTTAATACATATATATATATCATGAAAATAATGAAAATATTTTTTAGATTCAATATATATCAAACAAAAAATGTATATAATAAATCATGTAATTATTTTGGAATGAAGACATGAAAATGGCAAAACGGAATCAGTTTATGGCAAAAAAAAAAAAATTCGTTGATTTTTCACATTTGGCACACAAAAAAATGTGAATCAAATTTTTGACAGAAAAAAATGTGGATCCGCATTTTGGCATAAAAATTGGAGACCCATATTTTGGTGGAAAATTTAACATATTCACATTTTTGCAGAAAAATTGTTGATCCACATTTGATATAGAATTACAAGATCGGGTTTTTTGCATTTTAATATTTGATCAATTAACACATTTGAGTTGGTTGAATTAGATTCTAGTCAAATTAGTTATGTTGGTTAAATGATTGATTAAATAGTTAAACGGCTAAACCATCAACCCATTACAACTCAACACATTTGATTCATCAACCAATTTAACCATCAACATATTCAAGTCATCAACCCATTAGAATCTAAAAAAATTAACCCACTAAAATTCATCGATTGGATTGTACTAGATCAACCCATTAACTTTGATCCATTTTCACATCCTTAATTCTTGTAGTAATTCTCGTAAACTCGGAGGATAACACATTAATTAATTCAGGTAATACTACATTAATTTAGTAATAAATATACGTAACTACTCCCTCCGTTTCATATTAGTTGTCGTTCTAGGTTGTTTTACATAGATTAAGAAAATAATTAATTTTTCTATTTTACCCTTAATTAACATTTATTTGGTTTAATTTTATTGGTCAAACATTAAAACAAGAGGGACAGAAATAGAAAATTCTACCAAACATCTGCATTGAAAACCTAAAACGACAACTAATTTGAAACAAAATTTAACTCCTAAAACGACAACTAATTTGAAACGGAAGGAATATAATATAACATGTTATATGTGGCATAATATATTTTATTAAAATTAATATTGCTTTTTAATTATAAACAGTATCACTTTGTTATAAATTAAAAAAAATATTACGGATATAGAAAAACATGTTATTCGGTGTTTTTAAAATTTAGAGTTTGTTAAATTTTAGAAGGTATTATAGGTTAACTATATAGAATACTATATCTTTCTAGTAATAAAATATTTGTTTTCATTCTATCTTGAATATCTATGTTTAAATTTTCTAAGAATTAGAATGATATAGTCACAATGATTTACGTTTGGTGAATTATTAAGCAAGTTTTTTTTTTGTTAATGGGTTTATTATCAAGCAAGTTTAAATAACCAATATATATGTACCCGCGCTACGCCGCAGATCTTTTTTATTATAAATATTTTTATTGCAAAAATTAATTATTATAATTATTTTTTTTGAGTGAGATATTTTTTATGATGTAAACTCAAATATCTATTAAAAAGCGATTATAAACAATAATATAAGTTGTAACATTTTCTATCTTAGCTGAATCAATCTATGTTCAAAATATCGTTAGGCGCTACTCGGATGCTTAGAGTGGGCCTAGCGCGTAGCAAGAAAATCGGAGATTAAGCGGAGATTAGTCTTTAATAATTTTATGTATATATACTAAATATTGGAAAACATGTTAATGAAATAATTGGTCCTTGGAAGCTTTGTCCCACCCGGGGTTCGAAGCTTAAGTACGTGTGTTTTGTCTTTTTTTCTTTATTTTGGTTTAATGAAATGTTAAATGACAAAAATGCCTTAGTCTTCTTTCTCAGCTTTTGCGATTCCAACCTAACTTTTGCCGTTTGTTTTTTCTTTTTCACGATTGTTATCATTTTTTCTTATTTTTCAATGATTTTAACCTAAATAATGATAGATCTACAACCTAAAAACCGATTTAGAACTTAAGTTTCATTAAAAGTGAGATTTTTAAAAATTACCTTTTTTTTGGTCAAATTGGAAGAATCGGGATGGGTGTGCTCCGGTGAGCACCTAATCGGATGAGCTATCGGCTAGGCGCCCGATTTTTAGAACCTGGGAATCAATCAATAAAACTACAAAAAAAATTAACCTCTATACAAACATATACATAAATATGAACTTATTTGGTTGAATGATAAGTGGTTGAAATGTTTAAAAGACATAACGTGACTAATGCTTGAATTTTTATATTGTGATTACAATCATAACTAACCATTATTTTTAGCTGTAAGTTATAGAATATGTCGTTATAGTAATTTTTATTTCTATTTTTCCTTACTTTCGTTAATTTTCTGAACTAACTATTTGTTTTAAGCTCAAATGGGAATAGCAAAAATAAATCAAATTAACATATTTGACAGCGCTATTAATTAAAATAATATAAAGGTGAATCAGTTTCATGATTTTTACTCAAACTCAATTATGAGTTACCAAAGGCGACTATAAAGGATGATTTTAGTGATCGATTTTATGGCTTTCTCCAAATTTATTCATATTGTTAGGGATAAGAGGTTTTTTTTTTTATCTCACAATCAAAATCAATTCAATAGCTATAACTGCACTTATCCTAAAGAGAAGCTACTACAAAAATAACATTCCAAAATTTTGACAAATTCTTAGATATTTCATTGTAACAACATTACTTAGATTAATCGATATATGTCAAGATGCTTGCATGACTTCAATATCTTTTGAAGTAAGCTTCTTTTTTTATCACGAGACTGGTTTCAAAAAATTGTTAACACATCTACCGCGGTTACTTGTCTTTCCTCTTACCTCCTCGTTTCTTCTTTCTTTTACTATTTTTGTCTCTTTTATTTTCCAATTTCTCCTCCAATCTTGATCATATCGTAATTGGTAATCTTCTTATCTATGTCATTAGTTCTTCAAGAACAAGAATATAACAAAATGCCTAACATCAATAACACCACTCTTGAAATTCTCACAATTGATTTCAGGACTCTCACCTCTGGCTTACGTTTCCACTCTACGGGTTTCTTCGTACTTCCACCACCAATTTGTCCTCCAAATTTGCCAAGAATCATATTCAGTTCAAACATTTTCTCTTCTCTTTCTTTTTGTTTCTTCATCTTTGTTCAAGGTACACTCAACGGTAGCCTCTATTTCTTTTGAGCCTCCACTAAGTGCAGTCATATCTTATTCTCTAATGTTTTCTTATATTCCCATGTCATGTACGAGGTACCTTCAAAGATTAATATCATGTAATAAGAACATACACTTGCATCATCATGGGAAGTGCTAAACTTGTTAATGTCTTCAAAATAAGAGAAAACATGATGAATTTAAAGATCTGGAAAACTTCTTCAAGCCTACAGTTCTTCACTTCTCCTTATATTATAATGCTGAAAGCAAAAATTGGCAAAGGTTATGAAAAATTGTACAATTTAATAGTTATGTGCTTCTCTTATTGATCATCAAAGTTTGTATATTTAAATATACCTGAGTCTTTTCTTAAGATATAATAGAGACAATTACATGTATCAAGAGAGAGAGAGAGAGAGAGAGAGAGAATAGTGGTTACCAAAGTTCTCAATGCCTTTCATAATCTTTCTAAAGCTCAAGTTAGTATCAATAGGCTCCATACCTTATTTTTTCCTCTTCTTGGGATTGCGATTATTCATTTTTTGGTTTTCAATTTTCCTGAAAAAGAGAATAAACATTAAGTTTTGTGTTTCTATAACTTAAATCTGTGAAAACATTACAATCAAATTCTGATTCCTAATTGCCCGACTAATATGAATGCAAATAAATGAAACAAATATATTTTCTTTTATTCATAAATAAATGATTGAAATATTTATTTTATTTATTCAAAAATAAATGATTAAAAAAAGATGATGTGTAAATAATTAAATTTGAATTGTATTAATGAAATGTTCTTATTGGTTGATAAATAAGCTGGTGTGTCTAATTAAATCGATTTCATTGGATCCGTAAGATTTTTCATGACATGTCATTATCATAAAGCTTAAAATTTGATGTGTCAATATATGGAGAGACATTTGTGTTATTATAATGTTGATTTATTGTATAAAGACGATTTCACATTTTTTGTGATAACTCGGAGCATATTGTTTTCTGTTTTTTTTTCTGTGTGTGTGTAAACTAGCAAATTGTTTTCTAAATGCGAAATGGCTAGTTGTTTAACACAGTCAAGTCACAAAAATATATAAAATAGTAAGTATGAAAAAAAATCAAGAATAGAAAGAAAATAATTAAAAGTCATAGATGGTCCCTACACTTGTGATTCGGCACGATACTTCCTAAAAGCATACCACTTGACTCCTCTATATAACTTCATCTCCACCAACGATGCATTTTCGTCCTCAGATCTCATCTCACTCACAGGAGAAGAGAGAGACAGAGAAAGGGTCAGTTTACACATTATTTACGATTATACCCCTTCATTTCCCAATATGGCGGCCTCTGTAGATAATCGCCAATACACTCGGCTCGAGGCAGGTTTGAACGGCGTCGTTCGCTCTTACAAACCTCCCGTTCCAGGCCGGTCCGATTCTCCAAAGGCAAACCAGAACCAAACCAACCAAACCGTGTTCTTGAAACCGGCGATGGTACAAGACGACGAAGACGTGTCCAGCGAAGATGAGAACGAGACACACAACAGCAACGCTGTGTATTACAAGGAGATGATACGCAAATCCAACAGCGAACTTGAGCCGTCGATGCTGGACGCGAGAGACGAATACACAGCTGACAGCTGGATCGAACGAAACCATTCCATGGTCCGTCTCACAGGGAAACATCCTTTCAACTCCGAGGCGCCTCTTAACCGTCTTATGCACCACGGGTTTATCACACCTGTCCCGTTGCACTACGTCCGTAACCATGGCCACGTCCCTAAGGCCCAATGGGCTGAATGGACCGTGGAGGTGACCGGATTCGTGAAACGGCCCATGAAATTCACCATGGACCAGCTCGTTTCCGAGTTTGCCTACCGCGAGTTTGCTGCGACGCTAGTTTGCGCGGGGAACCGCAGGAAGGAGCAGAACATGGTCAAAAAGTCGAAAGGCTTTAACTGGGGCTCCGCCGGAGTTTCTACTTCTGTGTGGCGCGGTGTCCCTCTCTGCGATGTACTGCGTCGCTGCGGGATCTTTAGCCGAAAAGGCGGTGCGCTCAATGTGTGCTTCGAAGGGTCGGAGGATCTCCCTGGCGGAGCCGGAAGCGGTGGCTCCAAATACGGAACGAGCATCAAGAAAGAATATGCCATGGACCCATCAAGAGACATCATTTTGGCATATATGCAAAACGGTGAGTTGCTTACACCGGACCATGGGTTCCCGGTTCGGATCATAATTCCCGGTTTCATCGGTGGCCGGATGGTTAAATGGTTGAAACGTATCATCGTCACAACCCAAGAATCCGATAACTTCTACCATTTCAAGGACAACAGAGTTCTACCTTCTCATGTAGACGCCGAACTCGCCGACGAAGAAGGTTCAATTCCTTTTTTTCTATTTCAATAATATTAATAACATGATCTTTGCAAATTTACACAAATATATTCATTAATCGCAGTAAGAAGAAGTAATCGACATCTTTAATATCTTCCCAACCCAAAGGAAGAAAAACAAAAACATATTAAAAAAATGAAAATTAAAGTTGGCGGCTGATGTCAGCTTGTATGAATTAAAATATATATATTCAATGGTTTTTTGTAGGTTGGTGGTATAAGCCGGAGTATATAATTAACGAGCTTAATATAAACTCCGTGATTACAACGCCATGTCACGAGGAGATTCTTCCTATCAACGCTTTCACCACCCAAAGACCTTACACTTTAAAGGGTTACGCATATTCTGGTACTTTTCCTTTTTTAAAAATATTTTTAATTAAAAATATGTTAACTAATGGGAAGATTTGAGTAATAATTAAAGTTATGTATAATATAAAACAGGAGGTGGAAAGAAAGTGACACGTGTTGAGGTAACAGTGGATGGTGGAGAGACTTGGGAAGTGTGTACACTTGACCATCAAGAGAGACCGAACAAGTATGGAAAGTATTGGTGTTGGTGTTTTTGGTCACTTGAGGTTGAGGTTTTGGACTTGCTTGGTGCTAAAGAAATCGCTGTCCGAGCTTGGGATGAGACGCTTAACACTCAGCCTGAGAAAATGATATGGAACCTTATGGTACGCGTCTCCAATATTGTACTTTCTAACTTTTTTTTTTTTTGTTATTGTTGTTATGAAATTGACTAAACGACATCGTTTCGTGTGTAAAACAGGGGATGATGAATAATTGCTGGTTTAGAGTGAAGACTAATGTGTGTAAGCCACACAAGGGTGAGATTGGGATTGTGTTCGAGCATCCAACACTTCCGGGTAATGAAGCTGGTGGTTGGATGGCTAAGGAACGTCATCTCGAGAAATCCGCGGACGCGCCACCGACTCTCAAGAAATCTGTCTCCACACCGTTTATGAACACGGCTGCGAAAATGTACTCAATGTCAGAGGTCAAGAAGCACAATTCTGCTGACTCTTGTTGGATCATTGTCCATGGCCATATCTATGATTGTACTAGCTTCCTTAAGGATCATCCTGGTGGTTCGGATTCGATCTTGATCAATGCTGGAACGGATTGTACTGAAGAGTTTGATGCGATTCACTCTAATAAAGCCAAGAAGATGCTTGAGGATTACCGTATCGGAGAGCTCATTACAACTGGTTATTCCTCTGACTCTTCCTCGCCAAACAACTCGGTTCACGGTTCCTCAGCCGTATTCTCGCTCTTGGCTCCCATTGGAGAGGCGACTCCGGTTAGGAACGTTGCTTTGGTTAACCCCCGGGCTAAAGTCCCGGTTCAACTCGTCGAAAAGACTTCCATTTCTCATGATGTTCGTAAATTCCGGTTTGCTTTACCGGTTGAGGACATGGTTCTTGGTTTACCGGTTGGTAAGCATGTCTTCCTCTGCGCAACCATCAATGACAAGCTCTGCCTCAGGGCTTACACGCCAAGTAGCACCGTTGATGTGGTTGGCTACTTCGAACTCGTGGTCAAGATTTACTTTGGAGGGGTCCATCCTAAATTCCCCAATGGTGGTCTCATGTCCCAGTACCTTGATTCGTTGCCTCTAGGGTCAACTTTGGAAATTAAAGGACCGTTGGGTCATGTTGAGTATCTCGGTAAGGGTAATTTTACGGTTCACAGTAAACCGAAGTTTGCTGAGAAATTGGCCATGTTGGCAGGTGGAACCGGTATAACTCCGGTTTACCAAATTATCCAAGCTATTTTGAAGGATCCTGAGGATGCGACTCAGATGTATGTGGTTTATGCCAACCGAACCGAGGAAGATATTCTTCTAAGGGAGGAATTGGATGGTTGGGCAGAGAAGTATCCGGACCGGTTAAAGGTTTGGTACGTAGTGGAATCAGCTAAGGAAGGTTGGGCTTACAGTACCGGGTTTATTAGCGAGGCCATTATGCGGGAACATCTCCCCAATGGATTAAATGGCTCAGCTCTTGCCATGGCATGTGGACCACCGCCAATGATTCAGTTTGCGGTTCAGCCAAATTTGGAGAAGATGCAATATAACATCAAGGAGGATTTCTTGATATTCTAATCTTAAACCGAAGATATTTTCAAGAGTCAAAACTTTATTAGGTGGTCAAAAAGCCTAGTGTTATTATAGATTTTTAAATAAGTATGATAGATTTGTTTTGTATATAATGTTGGTCCTTTTTTAAGTTTTCAGTTTGGAAATATAATGTGTCCGTTTGTATTCACGTTCGATATTTTTTTCACAATAATAGACAAAAAGTATTTCAAAGTGTTATTGTTTCTTGAATATTTTGCGTTCACTCAACATTGAGAATCCGTTTTAATATTTTTATCTTCTCATATGGTTTTGTCTTTTTTTTTGTGTCAAACTTCTCATATGGTTTTGTCGTAATGTACAAAATCACCAATAATTATTTGAAAAAAGAATAAAAGCCAAAGCAGTATTTTGCTCCTTGTGCAACTTGAAATCAAACTCGTCCATTCACACAATGTTAGTCTTTCACCACATATATGATTTGAAAAATTAGTTGGACTGAATTTACCTTTTTATTTGTTTTATTAACCAAGAAGCTTCTAGGTACATAATTTCTTCGGTTTGTGGATCTAAGCGAGTTAAGTAATTCCTTCTCATTATTAGTATTCGAATTTTTTATTTTAAAAGTTCTCTCTTTTTAGGTGATCAACTAATACAGAGGTTAAACTAAGTTTTTTAAAGCATCCAAACTCTGCAATTACAGCACCGAAAGTACACGATTAGATTCTTATTATCAAGAGTTCTATTTTAATGCATGTTGTTGGCAAATTGTCAAATGAACAAATTTGTATGTTACAATTATTTTAATCAAAATTTACGTATATTTTAGTGATATACTCTTACCTAAAAATCATATATCCTAATATGCACAAATTTAAGAACTCAAAATAATGGTGACCACAAATCTAGTTTATGCATTATCATTTGAAAAAGTCTAAGATAATTTCTTACACATAATATCGACTGGCATAGAAAGAAAAAAAAACGGGATGTTAATTTATTTAAAACTGTATCACTCTGGAAATATATAGAACTTTAAAGTTTATGTTTTTAGGTTTACTGAAGAATGGAAGCTTCGAATGCTACCAGAAAAAAAAAAAAAAAAACATAAAATCTAGGGATGATTGATAATGCACCTCATCATTTTATGATAATATATGACCCAAAAAATCAACAATAATTCTAAAACTGCAAATTAAATTCTAGTCGATATCTCCAATTCCAGAGGATCTCATCATATAGAACTAGTCTAGTATTAATTTCCTTCAACTTAGTGATGCACATGATGAACTACAGTTTTTTTTTTTTTTTTTTTTGGTATTCTTACCTATTTATTTAGAAATTCTTATATGTTTTCAAACTTAAATATACAAAACCCATTAAAAGAAATAAAAACTGTATGTGAGATTAAGTCATTCTACATTTCTACAGACAATTTGTATTTAATTAAACCCCACATCTTTTGGAACTAATAAAACTTCCCTAAACTCAGGTGGAAATATTGTTTTAAATTGATGAGACAATTAGCTCCTTTAATTGACTCACTCTCAGGTTTAAAATTAGTAAACAGGACAAATAATTTGGTATCAAAAATTTAATATGACGGAAATATATGTATATGTTATAAATCATTGTGGATTGTCATAACCAAGTCTAGCCCAATTAGGCCCGAACCGGCCCGTCCATTATTCAGTCCAGCCCGGTCCGGCCATAGTCAAGACTAAGACGGCATATAGTTTCCTCTTTGTATTAGGAATTACTTTATTATGTATTTTCCTTTTCTGTTTAGGAAAAGGGTAATTTCCTTTTCATTTTCCATTTAGGAATAGGAAAATGAAACTTCCTTTTATCTTATGTATTGATCCTTATATAAAGGATACATGATCTATCAATAATAAGCACGAAATTCCCCATTCTTTCTCTAGTTTTACAACACGTTATCAGCACGAGCTTGCTCTAAGAAACCCTAAGCTAAAAAACCCTAAAAATCGTTTTTCACTAAACCCTAATTCCGTGGTGTTCTTCCTCCATTGACGTCAAGACCATCAAGCTTTGCTCAAAGTAAGTTCATACAGCCTTTCAGAAGTTAAGGCGAACTCAATCTACAAAGTACATACAGCCATTACAAAGGTTAAGGCGAACTAAAGATCAACCCTTCAAGATGTCGAATATCACAAGTCTGGATTTTACTGCCCTTGGTCTCTCTGGTGAAAATTACTTACAATGGGCATTGGATATAACGATAAGCCTAAAGTCTAAAGGACTATACACATGTATTGAGGATGGCAATGAAATGAATGAGAGAGATATATGCAAAGAAATATTATTCATTCGCCACCATCGTGCTGAAGGTCTCAAGAAGCAATATCAAACCATTGAGAATCCTCTTGATTTATGGAAAGAATTGAAAGTAAGATATGATCATCATAAAACGGTGCTGTTACCACATGCCAGTTATGATTGGAGGAACCTAAGGTTCCAGGACTTCAAGTCCATGGAGGAGTACAACTCGGCTATGTTCTCTATTGTCTCAAATTTAAGATTATGTGGTGAGACAGTAACTGAAAATGATATGCTGGAGAAAACATACTCTACCATGCACACAGAGAACGTGTTGCTTCAACAGCAATACCTTGGTCAAAAGTATCAGACGTACAATGAGCTCATCTCAGTACTGTTATTGGCCGAAAAGAACAATACATTGCTAATGAGGAACAGTGCATTGAGACCTCCTGGATCTGCCCCACTTCCTGAATCTCATACGGCCACAGATGAAAAGAAAGAGAAAGAAACAAATCACGTCCAAAGAGAGTATAGATATGGTGGCCGTGGACGTGGGGGAAGATGGCATGGACGTGGCCGTGGCCAATTTCATCCATACGGCCGTGGTCAAGGCCGAGGCCGTGGGTACCAAAAACAACTTCCGTGGACGAGGTCGAGGTCGCGGATACCAAACTGATTCTGACCGTGGTAATACCTCACAACCACAAAACTCGACCGGAAAATCAGTATGCCATCGTTGTGGATTGGGAAATCATTGGGCTAAGAATTGTCGGACTCCTAAACAATTTGCTGACCTTTATCAAAAGAGTCTTAAAGAGAAAAACCCAGAAGCCCATCAGGTCCAGATAGATAAAGAAGGAGATTTTGATTATGAGCAAGATGACCAATTAGGCTATAAAACCTCGGACATTCTTAAAGAATGAAGTTGATTTCGATTTTCTGTTTTGTGTTTGCTTTATGATTGCATTTACGTTTTATACTCTATGTTTTTGGATTTATTTTGAAACTTAATGGAATAAAAGTGAGTTATGTTTATAAGTCTCTAAGATATGGTTATTGTTTCTGAAGAATGAAAGATGATATGGATGTGTTCGTTGTGGATAGTGGGTCAAGCCACACGATCTTAAGAGACAAGAGATACTTTATTGATCTTATACTGAAATCCGGAAACATAACCACTATTGCCGGTACGGCCAATTTAATTGAGGGACACGGCCAAGCACATATTTTATTGCCTAAGGGCACGCACTTGGAAATCCATGATGCATTATATTCACCTAGCTCTAAGAGAAGCTTATTGTGCTTTAAAGATATAAGATTGAATGGCCTTCATGTTGAAACTAAGAGCGAAGGTAACAAAGAGTTCCTTCTGATTTCTGAAATAGTCCAAGGCCATAAGAAAGTCCTAGAGACTATACCAGCCGTGTCCTCATGCCTTTATTGTACTAAGACCATTATGATAGAAGCAAATGCTTCAGTAAACAAGGCATTTAAAGAAAACTTCACTTTATGGCATAATCGGCTTGGCCATCCCGGTTCTAACATGATGCGAAAATTATTGACTAATTCTAATGGGCACACATTGAAAGAAAGAAGAGTTATCCCAAAGAATCTCACGTGTGAAGCATGTTTACTAGGGAAACTCATTACTAGGCCATCACCAGTCAAAGTGACTAAGGAAACAATAAATTTTCTGGAAAGGATTCAAGGAGACATTTGTGGACCAATACACCTACCTTGTGGGACGTTTAGATATTTTATGGTCCTTATCAATGCATCCACGAGATGGTCACATGTGATGCAAGAATGGATAGCGACCAGGAAGAACAGCCGATGGCCGAAGAAATGCTGAAACCGGTCGAGGAAATGTTTGGACTGGTCGAGAAGGAAGCTACGGATGAGCCATTTGGTGTTAGGATGCGTTCTTGTTTGGCCAAGGAAGCGCTAGCTGGTTCTAAGACCCGTTCTAGGACTAAGGAACTCAATCATACAGTTGGAGCCTTGCTACGTCAAACTTTGGTTCAAAGGGGTCACTCGGACGCAAATGATACCGCGGCCACGCTGGTCATGCTTCATGTCCGGGAAGATTAGTGTCAAGCCCTATGGCTCACTTACACTCTTTTTCCCTTGCCTTTGGTTTTTCCAAAGTGGTTTTCCAAAGGAAGGTTTTTAATGAGGTTCGTGGTCCATAGGTTCATCTTTGCTTGGCGCTAGTCCGACCTAGTTCGGCCGTCTCGAGATTATTTGGCACGGACCGTCTATCCCTTATCTTTCTATCTTTATTTATATTTTAATTATTTGAATTTAAACTTATGTCTGAGAGATTGTATTTGTGTGAGACTTCAGTCGTGTGTTTATTTTCGAGTTGGTCTTTGGTGAGTTTCCGAGGCATGTCTCGAAACTCACCGAGCATTAATCCCTCCGCTCCTCCTCTCTTCTCCTCTTCGTCTCCTCTCTTCTTTATATTCTCTTAGACTCTATGTTATTTCTTAACCAACCTTTTAATAAAAATCTCTTTTCTCTTTCGAGTGATTCGAATTAGAAACCCAAGAACAATTCTAGTGATTAGATTGTTCGAACCAGACTTATCAAGAGGCCTTCCGCATCCTCTCGTGGCATCTATCCTCCCACCCAAAACTCCAGAACAGCTTGCTGCTCAAGCCTAGAGTCTAAACTTGTCACCTTATCTTCCCAGAGAGATTGGGACACGATTCTCCATCCAGAATCGTATCAAGTGGTATCAGAGCAACATTGAGAAGTTAAGTGATTTTCGTACCAACTTGTTCGAATTTTAATTAAATATTTGCTTGTGATAAAATCGTGAAACTAATTGGATCGGAACCGATTTTGAGTCTAGTATTTGTTAAAATTGGTTCGCGAATTTTTGGATATGTTTTGATAATTTTTGGAGATCATTTTCTGAAAACAGTCGCGTTCAGTGTTCATCAGATGAAATTGAATACCAAGAGTCATTTTCGTGTTTTTAAGTATTAGGACCGATTTGATTATCAAAAGGACTCTTTACTGGTGTATTTTGTTGTGTTGTTTCAGGCAGAGATGGCCGATCATGATGAGGAGACACTCAGAAACCGCAACAAGCAATTCGTTGAAGCGATTACAGCAAACGTGGAGCAAGTAATGGATAACAACATGGCTGCACTTCGTCAAGGACTTCATCAAGGACTTCAACAAGATCAGAGCAGAGCAAGAAAAATGAGGGAACCTGATCTTAATCCCAAGCCGCCAGACAATACAACGAGATCAACTTGGCGCAGCCCGCATAAAACCTCTCACGCTCCCAAATCTGTGTTTTGTTTTGATTTTCAACCAACTAATGAGTTTCGACTTTGAAAATTTTCAGGAAAAGAAAACTACTTAGAGTGGGAACAAAACATGGAGGATTGGTTCTACTACAATCAAATTCTGAAAGAGAAGAGGTTCGCTTATGCCATTGGACGACTCAATGGAGATGCTTACAAATGGTTGTTGGATGAAGTTTATGAACGCTGGTATTACAACAAGCCGACTATCACGACCTGGAGAGAACTTAAGGAACTACTAAGGAATAAGTATGCTCCACAAGCACCACCAGAACTACTACAACAAGCTCCAAGCCAAGAATCGCCTAAAGAAGCAACAGCACGAGCATTAGGAGAGTTTACTCAAACTGAAGTAGTTCTGGCCCACAATGACTTACCTACAGCTTGTCACAGTGTTGAGACTAATGAGAAACCACCAGACATTTTGCCACCAGTGAATACCCGAGGTAATTATCTAGACTCTCAAAAACGAATGAGAGCTAACTTGCTTTCTCTTGGTGCAGATTGTACCATTTCGGTGTCAAAACCTTTTCAAGAAAAGAAGATTAGTCTTGTACCATTGCCACCACATGAAGTATATCTTGAGAACACCAACCTCAGAGGTAAGCAAGAACAAGGTAAGCAAGCTAATTACTGGGCCATGTCTGGTAAAGAGAAAGAGGATGAACCTTTTGATTCAAATTTATTCACCTCTTTGAATAAAATCACTTGTGCTTCTAACCCTCCACCGGTGCCACCGAGTGAACTTAAATTTTTGCAGGATGTGTCTATAGATACTGAACCGAAGAAGCTACAGCCTAATCACTCCTACAACTACAATGTGGCGATGATCTATGGTGATGGAATTCAAGATAAAGCTAAAGAAAAAGAAGAGCAAAGTGATGACAACTTTCTTAAGGAGATGCAACCAGTTCAAGCCAGGAGTATTTCGGCTCAACAAAGATTTTTCATGGGCTTTAGAATGATTTCTAATGGCTCTAAATCGATGAATAAAGCAAGAGATCATCGTGAACAAGTTTTCGAAGACATTGAATTGCAAGCAAAGCTACCCACTAGAAAAACCATCCGTAGTCTTCATCAAGATGCCTCCCAAAGCCACATTTGGAGACCTGGAGACTATCTAGAACGTTCAAGACCTGTACCGTTCGAGTTTTGGATTACATCACTTCAAAAGTTTTCCATGGAGCCTAAAATAGATATTTCATCATCTGGATCATTCTTAACCTATCATTGGCGACCATGAGAGTTTTTAGACACCTCTAGAGAGTATGAGATGGTCACCAACAATGCCCTGATCCAAGAAGAACCCCCGGATCCAACACTATTTTCATTTGTTGTGATACTTACAAGCACCAAATACACCAAGGACCTTGTTCAGGTAAGTATCTCTTCATCTCGACTTGTTTCTCATAATTTAAGGGCTGTGAATATGAGTTTATTTTATCCAGAAATCATTGAGAAAAAGTTAGGATTATTCAAAGAATATTCGGAACAGAATTCTTGTATTAAGATAAATGAAAAAGAAGAACTTGACAAGGATAATGTTTTGAATCAAGCTAAGAAGTGTTTATTTGTTTATGGTACTTTCATGACTGTGATAACACACTTGCTCTTTGCCAAAGCAGTTAAAAACATTGCAGGTACAAAGGAGCTGAACATTTCCCAAGTATCAGCTCGTGTGAAGATGAATATTATGATCAAAGCTCACCAAGGCTACCACCATGAAGCTGAACCTCTCTTGAGGATTCTCGAAAATACTCATTTCTTTTCTTTTCGCTTTCGAGCTAAGTCCCTTTTGTTTTATCCTTTTGATGCTTCTAACTTAATGTTGTTCTTGGCAGGTATTCCGGATTCGGGGACAAATCCTTTTCAACTGGGGGAGCATGATGCAAGAATGGATAGCGACCAGGAAGAACAGCCGATGGCCGAAGAAATGCTGAAACCGGTCGAGGAAATGTTTGGACTGGTCGAGAAGGAAGCTACGGATGAGCCATTTGGTGTTAGGATGCGTTCTTGTTCGGCCAAGGAAGCGCTAGCTGGTTCTAAGACCCGTTCTAGGACTAAGGAACTCAATCATACAGTTGGAGCCTTGCTACTTCAAGCTTTGGTTCAAAGGGGTCACTCGGACGCAAATGATACTGCGGCCACGCTGGTCATGGTTCATGTCCGGGAAGATTAGTGTCAAGCCCTATGGCTCACTTACACTCTTTTTCCCTTGTCTTTGGTTTTTCCAAAGTGCTTTTCCAAAGGAAGGTTTTTAATGAGGTTCGTGGTCCATAGGTTCATCTTTGCTTGGCGCTAGTCCGACCTAGTTCGGTCGTCTCGAGATTATTTGGCACGGACCGTCTATCTCTTATCTTTCTATCTTTATTTCTATTTTAGTTATTTGAATTTAAACTTATGTCTGAGAGATTGTATTTGTGTGAGACTTCAGTCGTGTGTTTATTTTCGAGTTGGTCTTTGGTGAGTTTCCGAGGCATGTCTCGAAACTCACCGAGCATTAACTCCCTCCGCTCCTCCTCTCTTCTCCTCTTCGTCTCTTCTCTTCTTTATATTCTCTGAGACTCTATGTTATTTCTTAACCAACCTTTTAATAAAAATCTCTTTTCTCTTTCGAGTGATTCGAATTAGAAACCCAAGAACAATTCTAGTGATTAGATTGTTCGAACCAGACTTATCAAGACGCCTTCCGCATCCTCTCGTGGCGTCTATCCTCCCACCCAAAACTCCAGAACAGCTTGCTGCTCACGCCTGGAGTCTAAACTTGTCACCTTAACTTCCCAGTGAGAAATTGGGACACGATTCTCCACCCAGAATCGTATCAACATGTCTGCCTATTATCAACTCGAAATTTAGCATTTGCAAGATTGCTTGCCCAGATCATACGTTTAAGGGCACACTTTCCAGATTTTCCTTTAAAGACCATACGAATGGATAATGCTGGTGAATTCACGTCCCAAGCTTTTAATGATTACTGTATGTCCATGGGGGTAAGTGTTGAACATTCTGTGGCACATGTACATACACAAAACGGTCTGGCTGAGTCATTTATAAAACGTATACAATTAATAGCTAGACCATTGCTTATGAGATCAAAACTCCCGGTCTCAGCTTGGGGACATGCGGTTTTACATGCATCTGGGTTAATTCGCATCAGGCCATCTAGTGAACATAAGTATTCCCCATTACAATTACTCACGGGTCATGAGCCAGACGTATCCCATCTCAAAACATTCGGATGTGCCGTTTATGTACCAATTGCTCCACCACAGAGAACAAAGATGGGACCTCAAAGGAGGATGGGGATATATGTTGGATATGATTCACCCACGATCATTAAGTACCTTGAGCCAACCACGGGTGATTTATTTAAGGTCAGGTACGCGGATTGTCATTTTAATGAATCCGTCTTTCCAACATTAGGAGTTGAAAATAATAAGCTGGTAAAGGAAATAACATGGAATCAAAAGTCCTTAAAATGGCACGATCCTCGGACTCAAGAATGTGAATTAGAAGTCCAAAAGATAATACATTTACAAAAGCTAGCTAATCAGTTGCCAGATTCCTTTGCTGACCCGAAAAGTGTGACTAAGTCATATATACCAGCTGTTAATGCACCAATACGTATAGATGTCCAAGAGAGACAAAATCAAGTTGCTACAGAAACTATGACACGAAAACGTGGCCGGCCATTAGGTTCCAAAGATACGAAACCTCGGAAATCAAAGAAAGGTGCTATACCTGAAACCGTGGTTCAGGAATCCGAGGCCCAGGGAACCCCAGACATAACCGAACCGATGGTACCAAACAATGATGCTCGGGACGCCGAGCCTCATGGTCCAGAAGTTACGGATAATAATGAGATCTCAATAAATTACATGATGTCTGCAATACAATGGAATAGAAAGAATGTCGACATTGATGATGTATTTGCATTTAAGGTAGCACTTGAAATTATGGATATGAATGAGGATCGAGAACCCACGTTAATTTATGAGTGCACTCAGAGTAAGAATTGGACCAAGTGGAAAGAAGCTATAAACGTGGAGTTAAGTTCATTAAGGAAAAGGGATGTCTTTGGTCCAATAATCCGGACACCCTATGATGTAAAGCCAGTTGGACATAAATGGGTCTTTGTGAGGAAAAGAAATGAACATGGTGAAATAGTGAGATACAAAGCACGGCTTGTTGCACAAGGATTCTCACAGAGACCAGGAATAGATTATGAGGAGACATACTCCCCTGTGGTGGATGCTACGACCTTCAGATTTTTGATAAGTCTGGCCATAAGAGAAGGTCTAGATTTGCGGCTAATGGACGTAGTGACCGCATACTTATATGGTCCACTGGATAATGAGATATACATGAAAGTCCCAGAGGGTATTGAGCTCAAAGATAAGACTAGTTCCCGGAAACAACATTGCATAAAGTTGAACAAGTCATTGTACGGTTTAAAACAGTCAGGTCGGATGTGGTACAATAGATTAAGTGAGTACCTAGTGAAAGAGGGCTATAAGAACGACCCCATCAGTCCATGTATTTTCATAAAGAAGTTTGAAAAGGGGTACGTGATCATTGCTGTTTATGTGGACGACCTGAACATTATAGGAACCTTTAGGAAAATTGCCCAAACAGTTGAATATCTCAAGAAAGAATTTGAAATGAAAGACCTAGGCAAAACGAAATTCTGTTTGGAATTACAGCTTGAGTACATAAATGATGGAATCCTTGTGCACCAAATGGCATATACAGAGAAAGTACTCAAGAGATTTAATATGGACCAATCTCACCCATTAACTAGCCCCATGGTCGTGAGATCACTTGATCTGAAGAAAGATCCGTTTGGTCCGAAACAGGATCATGAAGAGGTCCTTGGTCCCGAAGTGCCATATCTCAGTGCCATAGGAGTTTTAATGTATTTGGCAAGCCATACACGGCCACATATTTGTTTTGCCGTGAATTTGCTCTCTAGATTCAGTTCATGTCCGACCCAAAGGCACTGGGACGGGATTAAACATATTCTTCGTTACCTACAAGGAACGAAAGACATGGATCTGTTTTACACTAACCAAAACAAAGATGGTTTGATTGGTTTTGCTGATGCAGGTTATCTTTCAGATCCACATAATGCTAAATCACAGACAGGTTACGTTTTTACACATGGTGGGACGGCAATTTCCTGGCGGTCCATGAAGCAGACCATCACGACTACATCATCAAATCATGCAGAGATCTTGGCCATTCATGAGGCCAGCCGTGAATGTGTTTGGCTAAGGCTAATGACCCAGCATATAAGAGTTGATAGTGGACTGACCGAAAAGAAACAAGAGCCAACCGTCCTATATGAGGATAACGCGGCCTGCATTGCACAGCTCAAGGACGGATATATTAAAGGTGATAGGACGAAGCACATTTTGCCAAAGTTCTTCTATACTCACGATTTGCAGAAAGCCGGAGAAGTTCTTGTGCAACAAGTACGTTCAAGTGAGAATTCAGCGGACCTATTCACCAAGGCGCTTCCAACTTCAACGCTCAAGAAGCTACTTCATCAGATTGGAATGCGTCGTCTAAAGGATCTTCAGTGAGGCTCAGAACAGGGGGAGTAATACGTGTTGTACTCTTTTTCATTCACCACGGTTTTGTCCCAATTGGGTTTTCCTGGTAAGGTTTTAATGAGGCAACATCTAAAGCGTATTATGAGCCCATTTACGGTTATGACATCCAAGGGGGAGTGTTATAAATCATTGTCATAACCAAGTCTAGCCCACTTAGGCCCGAACCGGCCCGTCCATTATTCAGTCCAGCCCGGTCCGGCCATAGTCAAGACTAAGGCGACATATAGTTTCCTCTTTGTATTAGGAATTACCTTATTATGTATTTTCCTTTTCTGTTTAGGAAAAAGGTAATTTCCTTTTCCCTTTAGGAATAAGAAAAAGAAACTTCCTTTTATCTTATGTATTGATCCTTATATAAAAGATACATGATCTATCAATAATAATCACGAAATTCCCCATTCTTTCTCTAGTTTTACAACAGTATATGTCAAGTTGTTAGCTTTTGTTAAAATAAGAAATAGCTAGCACATAATATTATTTCCATTCAATGACTATATAAAAATAAAATAAAAACGTTTTTATTTATTCTTGTTAATATTTATAGTTAACTCACTATCCTTCTTGTTAATATTTATTCTGCCCTGCAAATCTGATGGTTCGTTGTCGCATTAAATTGTTCGGATGTTAAATATACTCCACCTGAGCTTTTTTTGCTTCTGATTAAATATAATTTTGTTGAATATATATTTATGCTACATCATGATTCTCAAGAATAAGTTATAAATGAATCCACCTTTCGTATTCAAGTAAAATAAATCGATTTGAAAAGTTAGGTATCGTGAACTGTTGGTAATGAGAGTTGGGAACTTCTCCGATTGGTCGATCTACTGTGATTAAAAAGGTAAAGTAACCAAACAATATTATCATATATGTACGATTTGTTGTATATGTGATATTTAACTTGAGGGGGAAGCCTTCGTCGAACTAAGATTCGACAGAACTCAAATAGTCTTTTCCTAAACAATTAAACTAACAACATTATATATAATAATATTCTTGTATTTCTTACAACTGTATTTTTCTTCTGCTAGAATCTAAAATATAGCACAAATTTGGCTTGACGTTTTAATTCAGCAAACAAAAATTTAAGGTTAAGATATTTATAACTCTGAATTTTCGTCCTAAATAAAACTAGTTAGTCCTAATTTATTAACATATAATCCTTCTTTTAAATGAAAGTATACACGTAGTTCCATTTTATATATATATATATATATATATATATCTAAATTTAAATATTTATAATATAGAATTTTATTTATTCAATATGATATCTAATTAAGAGTATAGCTCTAAGAAAAAAATTTGGACCATAGTTAGTAAAAATATCTAAACTTTTGAAGATGAACCGTGTTCTATTTGTATTATGCACAGTATTATATTTATTTATTTTTTATATGAATATAATTTATTTATTTTAGAATGTGTTTTTATGAAATAATTAACAGTGAAAATTTCATGACTTTTAAGTTTATTAATTAAAAATTTAGGGCATAACTCTGTTTTTTATAATAATATAAATATGTCAAATTTATAGTTGCCACAAATGAGCAATTTATAAATTAGAGATCGATCAAATTTATCACACTGTAAAAAAAAAAGGTTGGTCGTGGAAGCCACATGCCATAGCCATATGCAATTATCACGTGACCACGTGTTCGTTAAGCTTGTGGGCTCTACATGCTCCCGAACTTAGTAGCTTGTCTGGCTCCGCGTCGCAAGGTCACACGGCCTCACCCGTTACGGCGAGCCAAATCCGACCGGCTTTACCGGGTCGTACCCACCTGGATCTTGGACCCGCCGCGTCACGTATGCTGCTTGGTGCCTGGAAAGGCCGCGCCTTTTATTTTTTATTTGGTTTTTTATATATAAATGAAGACCCCAAATATTGTATGAACCTCACCACATTTTTATTTTTGTCCTCGTCCAATAATACAGATCAAAACGAAAACAACTTGTTACTTATTTTATTTGTCCCTTATTCCACAGTTTTCTTTACTCCTCACATTCATTAATTATTTTATTTGTCCCTTATTCCACAGTTATCTTTACTCCTCACATTCATTAAGATAATCGTCCAACTTGGTTTTCTTTTCTTTTTAATGTGTAATATACTTATTCATGTGAAATATCTTTTGTTACCAACTGATAATAACATGATTGACCTTAGACTTAAATACATATTTTACACAACGTAGATAATACCGTACAGCGAAATGACCATTTTGATATTAATATTTGGAGCTAATCAAACTAAATTTTAAAAAATCATTAAAGTTGCATTTCGCGCTTGAACAAACTCACATTTCACATTTCATATTTGTATCATTCAAGAATGAGGATACATCCGTCTATGCGAAATATGATATTGAAAATCTATAACTTTTTATATGTTTCTGTCATACATAATCCTATATATGAATATATCGCGTTTCACACTGGCTAGAAATTCAAAATATTTATTGCCTTTCAATGAATTCAAATACAAATGCGCAAAATGAATACTCCTAATGATTTAACATTAACTGATGACTTATATGGGAGGTTTGATCGTAGTTTCAAATGTGTTTCATACCCAAAGAACTAACTAATTAACATATAGAGAAAAACATGAAGTTTTAGATCTAACAATTATAAATGAACTCTGATAAATATCTTTTCTATCAAAACAAAAATAATAAGTCATAAGACAATTGTGTTTGGGCAGCTATAATGGTGGCGCATGAAACTTGTGGAGTTAGTTAAAGCTCAATTTAATTTTCCTTTCTTTTTTTTTAATTTTCCTTTCAATTTCTATATATATTCAATCCTGTTCAACAAATCTCTTCTTTTTTTCTTTTTGTCATTTTTCAATCTAAGAATTTATTTTATTATTGACAAGGACAAGAAAATAAAATATGACGTAACATAGAATATGGACAACGGAACTAAATTATAGGTGATGGGTTACAAAACCAGAGAAACCCGTCGCATCTTCCGCATTTCGCAATAAACATGTATTTTCCAGTGAATTTTTTTTATGTAAATTGTCAATACCGAAAACAAGTATAGTAGTAATATGTTTGTTGGTGGGATCTTCAATAATTAAAAGAAAAATGATTCGTAGTATGGAAATAATTGCAACACGGTTCCAAAGACATTGGATCGCGGCAAAAATTATACTGTATAGTTTATATTTCGAGCTGTAATAACTCTAAGGTACTTTTAATAATTGTAAGAAGAGAACATTAATATAAAAATTCATTAACAACTAATCGTACAAACGACAAAAGTTTACACAGATTCGAATAGTTAGTATCTCTATACTAATGTTTGGGAAGTACATTAATGAAAATAAAATTTATTTTATTAAATATTACATAAACTATCATTACTAAATAATAATCAAACTTAAATTAGGAAAAGCTAGATTTGTGTTTTGAAATAACTATAAATATTTTATTTTATTATTTTTTTCAAATAAAATATTTGGAGAAGATCTTTTAGGATTAAAATATATTAAAAAATTAAAATTACAATATTACAAAAATTAACACAATTATAGGAAATTATTGACTTTTATAAATATTTTGAGCCTTATTTTTTATTTAATAGATTAAGATTTATTTACGTTTTAAGCATGTAAATTATTTTAAAATTAAATTAAATTAAAAAATAGCTCAATACATAGATTTTTAAAGTATTTTTAGTACTTTAAAATAATAAAAATTAAGCAAAAATTATCAAATAAAAACATTTTTTGTTTAGTAAATTATTGAAAGTATTCATCTGATTAAATATATAAAATTTTTATGTATAATCTAATGATATATAATTTTTTTAAAGCATATTGTATATATTTTCTTAAAAACACATTTATAATTTTAAAAAGCACATTTATATTGTTTTCTTATATTATTTTTTCATATAGCATCCTACTAATATTATTACGGAAGTTTATTTTAAGAGATGAACTTAAATATAAAATATTACATCATTTTCTATTTGTATTAAGGACAAATAATTTTTTTAAATGGTGAAATTTATAACAGTGAAAATTATATCCTTGTAACCAAATAAAATCTAAAATATTATTCATTTTATATAATATATATATAACCAAAAAAGATTTGTATATTTTGAACTTTGATATCCAATTTTTTTTTATCATGTTAAAAAAAATTAATATCATTATAGTCACCTTCTCATCTTTGTTTGAACTTATTTTGATAAATGTTGAATAATCCCATCATCCAAATATTTATAAAGTTCAGATTTTGTTTTTGTTTTTGTTTTTGTTTTTTTTTGTTTTTTTTTTTGCATATTTTGTGATTAGAATTGTTTTTTAAATGGACATAGATTACTCAACATATGGAGAAAAAAGGTAGGTGCTAAAATCTCCATCAGATATAAAAACGAATGGTAGTTGAAAATCATATTAAAAATAATTATATCACATTCAGAGAAGCATTAAAAAGTTACGTACAAGTATATCTATCTCGCATCATGTATAATTTGATAAATTTAAAATTGTACTATTACAACCAAAAGTTTATAGTTAGAAACAATGCAGATCAAACAATAGTTACCACATATTCATATTTTAGTTCAAAAAAAAAAATATATATATATATATATATATATAATATTTCACTACTATAATTAATAATTATTAGATAAAATATAAATCAGACAAATTAATTCCACGCATTGGGCGGATTAGAATCTACTTTGAATTATATATTTGGGTTGACCAAAAAAGAAGAAGAATTATATAGTTATATCTTTAGCCATCATTTATACGACTTTATGAATTCTTAATGCTATCCTGCATACTTCTCTATGTGCAAACTTATGCTATTTTTTCTTCCAGAAAGCAGGAAAAAAACTGAGAACCTGAATTTGGTAAAGCTAAAAACAAATAATTAAGTGGAGGAGAAGCACGATTTGTATAATTTATTAAACTAAAGGGAAAAAAACTGGTAAAGCTATTTATATGAATTTTGTTTCATATTATTTTAATAGGTTTTAAAGAAACATAGTATTCAAAGTATAGTGTTTATTATCTTTTAAACAAAATATTTGGCTAATAGATTATATTTACACCTATATATATATATACACACTACAGTCTGAGACCTGGAAACGTTGAACAAACTAATTAGGTTTCATTATATTAAGAGTCAACCTTGGATTAATTTGACAACAAAATGCAAGGAAAAAATTAGATATTAAGACCTGATTCTAACAGCCTTCTCTATGCCTATCCTGCATTTTCTGGTTTCTTTCGCATTATTTCCAACTCTTGTTTGAGTTATATTTGCTTCTATCCCGCTTTTCTACGGCTTCAGACCTTGCTCTTACGGAGTTGATCTTGTATAATATATAAATGGTGTGCTCGATTGTATATTGAGGCTTATGAACTTTTATTGTAGATGCTCATATTGCAAAGACCATTATTGCCTTGCATTTAATCTCATAGCACTTCCCAAAAGCATACATTGTTTCATGACTTCATCAACCTCGAGTTTCACGGATTGCAGATTCATGATTGATCCTTAAAAGCCAGCCTTTTCTGTGAGGGTGACAAAATAAGAGAGAAACCTGATGTGAGAAGAGAACTTTTAAAAGGTTTTGATAAAGCAAGAGAAACATGACCGAGAACAAAGATATTCATAAAATTCACGGTCCTCTGTTGGCATTTGTAATTTTTGATAATACATCCTTACAAACACGCTAAAACACTTGTATTCAAATATAACACTCACCGGATGATTCGCTTGGGCTCATCCCTCCTTGGATCTAGGACTAACACTCGAGTACTTGCTCCATCACCACACCATAATTTTGATATTTCCTTTTAATGATAAAACAACATTATTTAAACACATCTGAAGAAGAGATGGAAAGTGATGACATGAAACATAAATCTGTCAAATTTGGCGGAAAACCTATCATGAACTATATCCAATCGATGAAATACAATAGATTAACCCTGAATTGGAAAACGACGAATCTGATTGTTTATTTCAGGTCATGTAACATTTTCTTGCACTGGATAGCTTACTTATCCTCAGCTGATTCGAATCGTAGAGTCAACAAAGCGAAGACAAAAAAATGGATAGAAAATTGTAAAATTCCACAAACTTACGTTAGTTTGTTGTTTCCTGTCGTAATGCAGCATCAATGACTCTTGTCTGGCCTCCTCTTCCACACTTGCGTGATTCACTTTCACACATCTTGAACGCCTCCGTGTACTAAAACAAAACAGAAAAACCAAGGCAAATTGAATTAATCAAACAATCACATATAGGTCTGAATCTGATAGCAAACGAACTTAGAAGATGAAGCACTGATGGAGATAAAGAAATTACATATTTGGATCTAGATACATCACACGATGATCCAGTTTCGTGTGAGAGATTGTGCTGACATAGCAGCTTCTATGAAAATACTCATCACACGATATTGTGTATGGCATACATTGCATGATTTTAGGAACTGTCTTTATAGTGATGTATGTGGAGGCTCTCAGGCGACTCAAATACTTTCTTTTAGTAAAGTATTTAAAATTGATGAAATCGAATAAAACAATCATTAGACTCAGTTGAACCTTCTTAATCGCATACCCATCCTTGTATTCTGGAAACTCTTGCTTTCCTCTGAGCAAATTGAAGACGCTGCGGTAAAGGCTGAAGCTATAGTTTCACTCTCTGCAAAACAAAAAAACAAAAACACATCAAAATCTATATGTATCTTTTGGCTTCATTGATCTAAGAAACTATAAAGACTCAAATCAAATCAGAACACTACTGAACTTCGTAATGATGGAAGAGCAAATCAAAAGGTATATTGAAAGCAAGAAACTTTTCAGCTAAAAAATCAAAACTCACAAGATGAAGCGATCAAAAGAGAGAGCGGGTGGATTAGGGGCTTATTGCATTGAGTGAGTTGATTGGTTTTAATTTAGGGCAATTTATGGTTATTGAAGATGAGTAGTGGGTACGTTTAAGGAATTTGGATCTGTTTGGTGGTGGCGTTTCAGTTGTGAGGAAGGCGATGGCGAAGGAGAAGAAGAGGCGAAGGGGAGGTGGCGATTTTGGTCTGAGAAGCTGTTTTTTTTTTTTTTTTTGGGCTTTAAGTTGTAACTTGGGCCATTGTTAAGTTGTAGTGTGTGTTTTATTAGTAAGAGGTTACTAATTAAAGTTTGTATTCTCGGATGGCTAATTTTATTGAGTGCTAATTAGAAGTTTTATGTGCTGATGTGGCATGCTTAGAAGGGAGTTAGGATTTGCTGATGTGGAGGCCCTTAGGAGCCCCAAAACTCTATTTTTATTAGTGAGAGATGATTTTAATTGAAACTTTTAAAATATATTCTGAAATTTAAACATAACACCTATTATATTCATAACGATTTTATATGTCGTCGGTAAAAATATACTTCAAATCATAAATTATTTTAATATATATATTAGATTAGGACCGTGTGATGGACGAGTTTTCTAAACTTTAAAAATAAATTAAATTTAGGTAAAATTAATAAATTAAATATTTGTTCTTAATTAAATAATTTAAATTGTTTTAGGAAAAGGAGTAGAAAGAATATTTTCTTAGATAAAAGAGCTATTTACATAAGTTTATTTTTTACGTGAATAAATTAATTTAACTTTCTATATTAAGTTTTTATTATTAACATATTAAAAATTTACACCTTGTCAAGTAGCTTTTGATTTCATCTTTTTGTTTGTTTTTATCACTGTGTGAGATAGGTCTTGAGAAAATATCATGAACAAAACAATAGAACCGCAAAGATTTCGACCCAAAAAGGGGTACCAAACCTAAATCTAAACTGACAAAAACCCGAATGGATTCTAGACTCCTATATCCGAAGAAGTAAACTGAGAACCTAATGGATACCCAAAATACTTGAAACAACTATATACCCAAAAATATTAATAATATATAAACTCGATATAATCCAATTATCCTATAATTACAAACCCGGAAATATCATTTATTTTTATACCGATATAAACAAAATATCCAAAATAAACAAAATATTTAAAAAGTTCTTAATTATATTTGTGAAAATTCAATCAAACATTATTCAAATTTAACCAATTTCTAGTTCATTTGTTTCTATATTTGGTGTATCCAAAACTGACTCAAAACCCAGATGGAACCGAACCAAGAATTATAAATATCCGAATGGATCATAAATATTGGTAAAGAAAAATGACGAAATACAAATGAGTTTGAGACTAAGTTTCAACTATAAAATTAAATCGATGATGGTAAAAACTGAACTAAAATCTAAACTTATTTAAAAATTGAATATAAACCTGAATTAAAGTCATACCAAACTATTAATACTAAATTATGTTATACTTTGAATACTATACTCATAAACATATATTTCTACACAAAAAAAAAAAAAAACTAAAACAAACCGAATTGAATCAGAAATCGTGATTAACTACTACTTATTTTCTAATTTATTCGATACCTAATATCTAATCTCTCACATAGTATGGGATGACCTTAGTTATACTTTTAAAACCGGCTACTTTAAAGTTTAATTTTTTATTCTAAATGGATCCCGATATAATATATATATATATATTGGTGTGGCTTGTCACATTTGCCAAGCGGCATAGGCCCATAGTAAATGTATTATTTAACGCATTTTAATTTTTCTTAGATCGTCTGACTCATTAAAATGATCATTTTGATTATTTCGTCTCTTTTAGTTGAATTCGTTAAGTATTTTGTTTTTGTTCATTATCCATTAAAATAAAAAAGCTAAGGTACTTTGATATGTATTAGTCCTATTATATTTCCACAATTTGAAATTAAGAGAAGCGATGCTTTTATCTTTAATAATCAATATTTATGTTAAAATAAAACTTTAGTAATATTATTTCAGAAATAAGAATATTTCTTATAACTTAATATAGTAAAGAATAATTTTTATACCAATAAATATATTAAAAAGCTCAAACCTTTCTTTGATATATAGAACATGTAGTTGTAACTTGTATAATATCTTGGATTATTTTTCACATGTGTAGTTAATGCACTCTAACATATATACCATTTAAAAAAAACTAAAATATGTATGTAAAATATTTTTCATGGATTTTTAGACACATCAAATACACATTTTAATAAAATCTACACATAGCATTTAGATAGTCTAGGTTAGTATTAATTATTATACCGTATTAGTTAAGGAGAAAATTTTATTTAGTATATTAATAAATAAGAGGAATCTTAGATCGTATGACTCATTAAAATGATCATTTTGATTATTTAGTCTCTTTTAGTTGAATTCGTTAAGTATTTTGTTTTTGTTCATTATCCATTAAAATAAAAAAGCTAAGGTACTTTGATATGTATTAGTCCTATTATATTTCCACAATTTGAAATTAAGAGAAGCGATGCTTTTATCTTTAATAATCAATATTTATGTTAAAATAAAACTTTAGTAATATTATTTCAGAAATAAGAATATTTCTTATAACTTAATATAGTAAAGAATAATTTTTATACCAATAAATATCTTAAAAAGCTCAAACCTTTCTTTGATATATAGAACATGTAGTTGTAACTTGTATAATATCTTGGATTATTTTTCACATGTGTAGTTAATGCACTCTAACATATATACCATTTAAAAAAAACTAAAATATGTATGTAAAATATTTTTCATGGATTTTTAGACACATCAAATACACATTTTAATAAAATCTACACATAGCATTTAGATAGTCTAGGTTAGTATTAATTATTATACCGTATTAGTTAAGGAGAAAATTTTATTTAGTATATTAATAAATAAGAGGAATCTTAGATCGTATGACTCATTAAAATGATCATTTTGATTATTTAGTCTCTTTTAGTTGAATTCGTTAAGTATTTTGTTTTTGTTCATTATCCATTAAAATAAAAAAGCTAAGGTACTTTGATATGTATTAGTCCTATTATATTTCCACAATTTGAAATTAAGAGAAGCGATGCTTTTATCTTTAATAATCAATATTTATGTTAAAATAAAACTTTAGTAATATTATTTCAGAAATAAGAATATTTCTTATAACTTAATATAGTAAAGAATAATTTTTATACCAATAAATATCTTAAAAAGCTCAAACCTTTCTTTGATATATAGAACATGTAGTTGTAACTTGTATAATATCTTGGATTATTTTTCACATGTGTAGTTAATGCACTCTAACATATATACCATTTAAAAAAAACTAAAATATGTATGTAAAATATTTTTCATGGATTTTTAGACACATCAAATACACATTTTAATAAAATCTACACATAGCATTTAGATAGTCTAGGTTAGTATTAATTATTATAACGTATTAGTTAAGGAGAAAATTTTATTTAGTATATTAATAAATAAGAGAAATCTTATAAATACCACTAGTGGTGTGACAATTTTCAAAAATACCACGGGAAGGAGTCAATTTTCATTTATACCATTTTGGATATGTAATTTTACTAAATTACCTTTAATAAAGATAATGATTAATTATTTTGATAAAATTACATAATTAATTTTGAGTGGAAAATTAAAGAATATTTTTTTTGCGGAAAAATTTTGGAATCAAAATTTTGGCGAGAAAATTACAGAAATATTTTGGCGGAAAAATTACGAAAAACATTTTTTGGCGGAAAAATTTTGGAATCAAGATTTTGGCGGGAACATTACGGAAATTTTTTGGCGGAAAAATTAAAAAATTTTCATTTTGGCAAAAAATTACGGATTTGCATTTTTATAAAAAATTACAGAATCAAGTTTTTGGCAGAAAATTTACTTTATATAATCCTTATAAAACCCTATAAAACTTTATAAATCACTATAAAACCCTATAAAACTCTTATAAAACTGTTATAAAACCCTTATAAACCCCTTATAAAACCTTTATATAACCCCATAAGGTTTATAAGAAGCATTATAAAACTTTATAAAAATATTTTTATAAGGTATTTATAAACCTTATAAGGCATTATAAAACATAATAATTTTTTTTATAAGGTTTTATAAGGCATTTATAACCCCTTATAAAAAAATTATAAAGCATGTAAGATTATAATGTCTTTATAAAACCTTATAAAATTGTTTTTATACAGTTTTATAAGGTTTTAAGCAAAAACTGATACGTTTTCTGCAAAAAAAAAAACTCGATTCCGTAATTTTTTAACAAAATACAAATCCGTAATTTTTCGCCAAAATTAAAAAATTCATAATTTTTGCGTCAAAAGTCTGATTCGTTTCCCGCAAAAAAAACTTGATTTCATTATTTTCTTAACAAAATGAAAATCCGTAATTTTTCGTCAAAATGAAAAAAATTCATTTTTCCCGCTAAAAATCTGATCCGTTTCCCTCCAAAAAAACTCGATTTAGTAATTGTCTTGACAAAATGAAAATCCGTAATTTTCTGTCAAAATGAAAAAATTTCAGGTTTCCCGCCAAAATTTGTTTCGTTTTCCATCAAAAAACTCGATTCCTAATTTTTCTAACAATCTGCAAATCCGTTCCGCTAAAATAAAAAATTTGTAATTTTTCCGCCAAAAATTAATCTGTTTCTCGCAAAAAAAAAACTTGATTCTTTAATTTGTTTAACAAAATGCAAATCTGTAATTTTTCGTCAAAATGAAAAATTTGTAATTTTTCCCGCCAAAAACAGATCTGTAATTTTCACGCCAAAAAGTGTATTCAATAATTTTTGTATTTATTCTATTAAAATGTTAATTTTTTATGTAAATGATAATAAGGGTATGTTTGTCTTTTTGTCTTTTAAGAATGGTATTTTTAAAAATGGCAAAAAATGAATGGTTTTTTTTTTTTTTTTTTTTTTTGTTAAATAAACAAAAAATGAATGGTATTTGTGAAAAGTGGTATGTCGAGAATGGTATTTGTGACAATTTCTCTTAATAAATAATATAATATAAATTGTCTATATTTTTAGTTTATGTGTAAAGTGTTAGAATGATGCTATTTGTAAAATGGAAAGAGTATTTTAATTTTTGGTTTTCTGAAAATGAAGGAAAAAAAAGAAAAAAAGGTACCGCTACGGTTGCTCTTTAATGTAGCACCACTACTCTTCGGAAGATATTATTAAGAAATGGTTAACTTTGCAAAAAGTCATAATTTTTACATTTTTATGTGATATATGTTTATAGGGCTTATAGCTATAAGATATTTTAAAGCATGAGAAAGTCTTCGAAATGACGCAACAAAGTTCACTTCATAAGGTTGATAGAGAAAGAAGAAAAAGAACCGATTATTATTCGTTTTTGGGTCAAAAGATATGAATACACTACTTTTTTGTTCTGTCAACATAATTATTAATCTCTGTTGTTAAATACACATTGTACTTTTTAGTTTTTACTACATGTTCATCTAATAATATTGTAAAGCTTATCTATCTTATTGATATCATCACTTAACTATAGACACCAAAACTTATTACAATTCACCTTGAGCTGCGATGCTTATTGTGTAAAATCAATATAAACTCTTTTATGCAAAGAGGTCTATAGAATCTCAATATCTAATTGGTTTAACAAAAACACGTATACATAGTATTCAATTAGGCTTTTATCACAAATTTATAACATATATGATGGGTAGATTCTATGCCAGTACCATGAGCCATTTCTATGATAATGAATTGATTAGTTCAATGATTTTAATTACAGTTCCTGTAGAAAGTCAAATCTTTCTTCCCGTTACAATGTCTACAATGATAAACATGAAATGGAAACATCTTTCATCATTTAAAATTCTCAAAATTATCGAGAGAAAATGCAAAAACTGCAGATAAAATATGTTCTTTGGTCAGTGAACTCAGTAGCTACAACTTTTACTCGGTTCACCACAGTGTAGTGTTGACAATCAAACACCAACTCTATCTTTTTTTTCCACTCCAAGTAAGCACTCGGATCATTCTTCCCTTGAAAAGAAAGTATACAGAGTTTGAGTCCCCCAAAGCCATCCTGGGGCTGGTTCCTCTCATTCCTCATGTGCCTTTATCTTCAATGACTGCTACGAGGAGAGCCACTGTAATAGTTCTCAACTTCAAAGTCTCCAGATTCCCTTAGAAGCGGTCTTTGATTGTTTTCCCGGGGTTCCCTTAGAACTTCTTCTTGCTGCCTCACTTGCTGAACGTTTCCCTCATCATTTCTTTCTGTATTCACTCCTTGAGATCCTCTAGCATCACGAATCATCTCTGGAAGAACTTGTTCTTGCAAAACGTTAAACCTCTCATCCATCAATCGAGCCATCGTTGCCGTGAGAGCTTTAATCAGGAGCTTGTTGTTGTTGCCGCTTGATCCACTGTGATCGGACATCATTTTCCTGAAACAACACAACAAAATACACCAGTAAAGATTCCTTTTGAAGATCGAATTGACCCTAATAAATAAGAACACGAAAATGACCCTTGGTATCCTAGTTTCTCCGAAGAATCCTAATCGCGACTGTGGAAATCGATCGGTCACTAAAAATTATCAAAACTTTTCAGAAAATTCCCAAATTAATTTTAACAAATACTAGACTCATCCTAAGTTCATTTGCAATTGATTTTACAATTTTTGCACGAGGCAATATTTAACTAAAATTCGAACAAGTTGGGATGAAATCACTTAACTTCTCGATGTGGCTCTGATACCACTTGATATGATTCTGGTTAGAGAATCATGCCCCAATCACACACCGGGATGCTAAGATGATGATGATAAGACTTTAGGCTTGAGCAGCAAGCGATCTGGAGTTGAATGGCATGATAGACGCCACGAGAGGATGCGGAAGGCCTCTTGATAAGTCTGGTTCGAACAATCTAATCACTAGAATTGTTCTCAAGTATCCTAATTCGAATCACTCGAAAAAGAAGAAAAGAATCTATCAGAGAAAAGAGATTTTGATTAAAAAGATAGATAAAAAAAATACATAGAGTTTCAGATACATATAAAGAAGAGGAGACGAAGAGGAGAAGAGAGGAGGAGCGGAGGAGTTAATGCTCGGCAAGTTTCGAGACATGCCTTGGAAACTTGCCAAAGACCAACTTGAAAATAAACACACACACAACTCTCAAACATTCAGACATAAGTTTAAATTCAAAATGAGAAAATAAAATAAAAGATAGATAGATAAGATAAGGGCCGCACCAAATGTTCTCGAGACGGGCCGGACTAGGTCGGACCAATGCCAAGCATAGACGGACCTATGGACCACGAACCTCATTAAAAACCTTCATTGGAAAACCACAAGGAAAAAACCAAAGGCAAGGGAAAAAGAGTGTAAGTGAGCCATAGGGCTTGACACTAGCCATCCCGGACGTGAACCATGACCAAGGTGGCCGCGGTACCACATGTGTCCGAGTGACCTCTTGAGCTAAGGCCAAATGTGGTATAGCTCGGTCTTTTTGGTGATTTCCTTTGAACTTAATTTGAGTCTTGTGTCCATAAGCTGATGTCCTTGCCTCTATTTCTCCTGGCTCGAACACATACCCGGTTCAACTCCATCTCCATGGCCGGGAGTCTTGATGCTTCCTAGTATCATATCATGCTCCCCCAGTTGAAAATGATTTGTCCTCAAATCCGGAGTACCTGCCAAAAACAAAGTCAAGTTAGTTTTGCAAAAGGACAGACGCTTAGTAAAACCATAAAGACATTTAAGAATAAGAGATTGGTAAAGAGAAAGCTTAGGAAGAGGCTCGTCATAAGAGCTGTCGGTGGTTGGAGAATGTAGGTCTTGTCCATGGTCTTCAAAGGCGCTGAACACTTTCCAAAGATCTCCCTTGGTTCCAAGCTTTGTATCACGGAAGTAGTCTAGGACAAAGATCCGGTGACGTGTGGTTTCATTAGTTGAGTTTCTGTTCTTCATTTCAAACGTCTGTTCTTTGCAAGCCTTAGTACTTTCCCTTGATCCTGTCCTATCAAAATAATAAGTAAAGTCATGGTTAGTTGATAGGAAATCTACAACAGGACAGGGTTGTACTATCATCATTTTAAAGCCATTTGAAACTATTTTAAAGAGTTTAAGAAATCCTGTTAAGTCTGGAATGTCCATGGACTGGACTTGGATGGTTGTCTCGGTCTGGTTCCCATCCTTGGCTTGAAAAATGTATAGAGTCTTCTCGCCATTATAAGCAAAGTATTTGGCACTCGAATCGGATGGATACTCCTTGAAGACTCTTTTGGTGCTTCCTTGTCTTGGTCGGATGGTGGAGCTTTGTCTTGCTTTAGAGCCTCACTGTAGTGGTAGAAGTAGTCCTGTCTCGGTCCATCACCTATATCCTGCAAAGATTCAAGCTCACTCGGTAGCACCGGTGTAAGGTTAGTAGTACAAGTAAAATCATCATTAAGTCCAAAAGGGTTCGGTTCAGCCAAAGGTTTTTTTCTTTCACTTATCCTAGCCATAGCAAAGTGGTTGGCTTTCTTGCTTGATTCCTGTTTGCCTTGGAGCCGAACTTGATCAAGATAAACTTCATGTGGCGACATCGGTACTAGAGTGGTCTTCCTTCCCTTGAACTCGAATGTATGCCGATTTGTGAAGCCATCATGTACTACTTTCCTATCAGATTGCCATGGCCTCCCAAGCAGAATATGACAAGCTTCCATAGGTAGTACATCACACAAAATCTCATCTTCATATTTACCGATGCCAATTGGTACCTCCACTTGATGCTTCACTTTCATTTCTCCTTCTTTGCTAAGCCATTGAAGATCATACGGCTTCGGATGCTTCTTAATTTCTAATCCCAGCTTCTTAACCATTGTTTCACTTGCCACATTAGTACAACTCCCACCATCAATGATAAGGCTGCACACCTTTCCCTTGACATAGCATCGTGTGTGAAACAAGTTAGCTCTTTGTTCTTGCTCTTCGGTCTTAGATTGTATGCTGAGCGTCCTCACTGCTACTAGCAACTCTCCCTTAGCTGGTAACTCAACATCCTCATCTTCATGCTGCTTAACTTCTGGTTGCTCATCTTCGGATTCATACCCGCCATTATCCTTTAGAACCATTATCCTTTTGTTGGTATACTCACTCGCATAGTGTCCCATTCCTTGGCACTTATAACATTTGGTTCTACTGGTTCTGGCTTCAGCTTTTCTTTTTTCTCCATGGGTCTTGGTTTCAGGGTTTGAAATGGCCGGCTGCTTGCTTTCACTTTGTAACCTTGGCTTCTCATCTCTCGGATAACTTCCTCTTGTATAGTTACTACTACCAGTTCCAAAATGAGTCCGTATAGGACCTCTCCTCTTAAGCTGCTGCTCTATTAGTATAGCTTGATGTAGCATTTCCTGTAGGTCAACATGAGGCTGCATCTCCAATCTGTCTTGTATGTCTCGTTGCAACCCACCTAGAAACCTAGACATGGTAGCCTCTCGGTCTTCTTGTACATCAGCTTGTATCATAAGTGTTTCCAACTCCTGGTAGTATTCTTCAACACTTTTACTTCCTTGCACAAGTCTCCTAAGCTGGTTGTGCAACTCTCGGTAATAGTAACTCGGCACAAAGCGTTTCCTCATGATAGTCTTCATTTCGGTCCAAGTAGAAACCGGATACTCTTGATTTCTTCTCCGAGACGTAACCAACTGATCTCACCAACTCAGAGCATAATCAGTGAACTCAGTAGCTGCAACCTTTACTCGGTTCACCTCAGTGGAGTGTTGACCATCAAACACCAACTCTATCTTCTTTTCCCACTCCAAGTAAGCACTCGGATTATTCTTCCCTTGAAAAGAAGGTATACAGAGTTTGAGTCCTCCAAAGCCATCCTGGGGCTTGTTCCTCTCATTCCTCATGTGCCTTTGTCTTCTATGACTGCTACAAGAAGAGCCACTGTAATAGTTCTCAGCTTCAAAGTCTCCAGGTTCCCTTAGAAGCTGTCTTTGATTGTTTTCCCGGGGTTCCCTTAGAACTTCTTCTTGCTGCCTCACTTGCTGAACGTTTCCCTCATCATTTCTTTCTGTATTCACTCCTTGAGATCCTCTAGCATCACGAATCATCTCTGGAAGGAATTTTTCTTGCAAAATGTTAAACCTCTCATCCATCAATCGAGCCATCGTTGCCGTGAGAGCTTCAATCAGGAGCTTGTTGTTGTTGCCGCTTAATCCACTGTGATCAGACATCATTTTCCTGAAACAACATAACAAAATACACCAGTAAAGAGTCCTTTTGAAGATCAAATTGACCCTAACAAATAAGAACACGGAAATGACCCATGGTATCCTAGTTTCTCCGAAGAACCCTAATCGCGACTGTGGAAGTCGATCGGTCACTAAAAATTATCAAAACTTTTCAGAAAATTCCCAAATTAATTTTATAAAATACTAGACTCATTCTACGTTCATTTGCAATTGATTTTACAATTTTTGCACAAGCCAACATTTAATTAAAATTCGAATAAGTTGGGATGAAATCACTTAACTTCTCGATGTGGCTCTGATACCACTTGATATGATTCTGGTTAGAGAATCACGCCCCAATCACACACCGGGAAGCTAAGATGATGATGATAAGGCTCCAGGCTTGAGCAGAAAGTGATCTGGAGTTGAATAGGATGATAGACGCCACGAGAGGATGTGGAAAGCCTCTAAGTCTGGTTCGAACAATCTAATCACTAGAAGTGTTCTCAAGTATCCTAATTCGAATCACTCGAAAAAGAAGACAAGGATCTATCAGAGAAAAGAGATTTTGATTAAAAGGATAGATAAGATCTAGAAAAATACATAGAGTTTTAGAGACATATAAAGAAGAGGAGACGAAGAGGAGAAGAGAGGAGGAGCGAATGAGTTAATGCTCGGGAAGTTTCGAGACATGCCTCGGAAACTTGCCAAAGACCAACTCGAAAATAAACACACACACAACTCTCAAACATTCAGACATAAGTTTAAATTCAAAATGAGAAAATAAAATAAAAGATAGATAGATAAGATAAGGGCCGCGCCAAATGTTCTCGAGACGGGCCGGACTAGGTCGGACCAATGCCAAGCATAGACGGACCTATGGACCACGAACCTTATTAAAAACCTTCCTTGGAAAACCACATGGAAAAAACCAAAGGCAAGGGAAAAAGAGTGTAATTGAGCCATAGGGCTTGACACTAGCCATTCGGACGTGAACCATGACCAAGGTGGCCGCGGTACCCCATGTGTCCGAGTGACCTCTTGAGCTAAGGCCAAATGTGGTATAGCTCGGTCTTCTTGGTGATTTCCTTTGAACTTGAGTTGAGTCTTGTGTCCATAAGCTGATGTCCTTGCCTCTATTGCTCCTGGCTCGAACACATACCCCGGTTCAACTCCATCTCCATGGCCGGGAGTCTTGATGCTTCCTAGTATCATATCATGCTCCCCTAGTTGAAAAGGATTTGTCCTCAAATCCGGAGTACCTGCCAAAAACAACGTCAAGTTAGTTTTGCAAAAGGACATAAGCTTAGTAAAACCATAAAGACATTTAAGAATAAGAGATTGGTAAAGAGAAAGCTTAGGAAGAGGCTCGGCATAAGAGCTGTCGGTGGTTGGAGAATGTAGGTCTTGTCCATGGTCTTCAAAGGCGCTGAACACTTTCCAAAGATCTCCTTTGGTTCCAAGCTTTGTATCACGGAAGTAGTCTAGGACAAAGATCCGGTGACGTGTTGTTTCATTAGTTGAGTTTATGTTCTTCATTTCAAACGTCGGTTCCTTGCAAGCCTTAGTACTTTCCCTTGATCCTATACTATCAAAATAATAAGTAAATACATGGTTAGTTGATAGGAAATCTACAACAGGACAGGGTTGTACTATCATCGTTTTAAAGCCATTTGAAACTATTTTAAAGAGTTTCAGAAATCCTGTTAAGTCAGGAATGTCTGTGGACTGGACTTGGATGGTTGTCTCGGTCTGGTTCCCATCCTTGGCTTGAAAAATGTATAGAGTCTTCACGCCATCATAAGCAAAGTATTTGGCACTCAAATCGGATGGATACTCCTTGAAGACTTCGTCTTGTTCTTTTGGTGCTTCCTTGTCTTGGTCGGATGGTGGAGCTTTGTCTTGCTTTAGAGCCTCACTGTAGTGGTAGAAGTGATCCTGTCTCGGTCACTCGGTAGCACCGGTGTAAGGTTAGTAGTACAAGTAAAATCATCATTAAGTCCAAAAGGGTTCGGTTCAGCCAAATGTTTGTTTCTTTCACTTATCCTAGCCATAGCAAAGTGGTTGGCTTTCTTGCTTGATTTCTGTTTGCCTTGGAGCCGAACTTGATCAAGATAAATTTCATGTGGCGACATCGATACTAGAGTGGTCTTCCTTCCCTTGAACTCGAATGTATGCCGATTTGTGAAGCCATCATGTACTACTTTCCTATCAGATTGCCATGGCCTCCCAAGCAGAATATGACCAGCTTCGATAGGTAGTACATCACACAAAATCTCATCTTCATATTTACCGATGCCAATTGGCACCTCCACTTGATGCTTCACTTTCATTTCTCCTTCTTTGCTAAGCCATTGAAGATCATACAGCTTCAGATGCTCCTTAATTTCTAATCCCAGCTTCTTAACCATTGTTTCACTTGCCACATTAGTACAGCTCCCACCATCAATGATAAGGCTACACACCTTTCCCTTGACATAGCATCGTGTGTGAAACAAGTTAGCTCTTTGTTCTTGCTCTTCGGTCTTAGATTGTATGTTGAGCGTCCTCACTGCTACTAGAAAACTCTCCCTTAGCTGGTAACTCAACATCCTCATCTTCATGCTGCTTAACTTCTGGTTGCTCATTTCAGATTCATACTCGCCATTATCCTTTAGAACCATTATCCTTTTGTTGGTACACTCACTCGCATAGTGTCCCATTCCTTGGCACTTATAACATTTGATTCTGGCTTCAGCTTTTCGTTTGTCTCCATGGGTCTTGGTTTCATGTTTTGAAATGGCAGGCTGCTTGCTTTCACTTTGTAACCTCGGCTTCTCATCTCTCGGATAACTTCCTCTTGTATAGTTACTACTGCTAGTTCCAAAATGAGTCCGTATAGGACCTCTCCTCTTAAGCTGCTGATCTATTAGTATAGCTTGATGTAGCATTTCCTGTAGGTCAACATGAGGCTGCATCTCCAATCTGTCTTGTATGTCTCGTTGCAACCCACCTAGAAACCTAGACATGGTAGCCTCTCGGTCTTCTTATACATCAGCTTGTATCGTAAGTGTTTCCAACTCCTGGTAGTATTCTTCAACACATTTACTTCCTTGCACAAGTCTCCTAAGCTGGTTGTGCAACTCTCGGTAATAGTAACTCGGCACAAAGCGTTTCCTCATGATAGTCTTCATTTCGGTCCAAGTAGAAACCGGATACTCTTGATTTCTTCTCCGAGACGTAACCAACTGATCCCACCAACTCAGACAATAATCAGTGAACTCAGTAGCTGCAACCTTTACTCGGTTCACTTCAGTGTAGTGTTGACAATCAAACACCAACTCTATCTTCTTTTCCCACTCCAAGTAAGCACTCGGATCATTCTTCCCTTGAAAAGAAGGTATACGAAGTTTGAGTCCTCCAAAGCCATCCTGGGGCTGGTTCCTCTCATTCCTCATGTGCCTTTGTCTTCTATGACTGCTACGAGAAGAGCCACTGTAATAGTTCTCAGCTTCAAAGTCTCCAGCTTCCCTTAGAAGCGGTCTTTGATTGTTTTCCCGGGGTTCCATTAGAACTTCTTCTTGCTGCCTCTCTTGCTGAACGTTTCCCTCATCATTTCTTGCTGTATTCACTCCTTGAGATCCTCTAGCATCACGAATCATCTCTGGAAGGACTTGTTCTTACAAAACGTTAAACCTCTCATCCATCAATCGAGCCATCGTTTCCGTGAGAGCTTCAATCAGGAGCTTGTTGTTGTTGCCGCTTGATCCAATGTGATCGGACATCATTTTCGTGAAACAACACAACAAAATACACCAGTAAAGAGTCCTTGTGAAGATCGAATTGACCCTAACAAATAAGAACACGAAAATGACCCTTGGTATCCTAGTTTCTCCGAAGAACCCTAGCTAATCGCGACTGTGGAAGTCGATCGGTCACTAAAAATTATCAAAACGTTTCAGAAAATTCCCAAGTCAATTTTAAAAAATACTAGACTCATCCTAAGTTCATTTTCATTTGATTTCACAATTTTGTCACAAGCCAATATTTAATTAAAATTTGAACAAATTGGAACGAAATCACTTAACTTCTCGATGTGGCTCTGATACCACTTGGTATGATTCTGGTTAGAGAATCACGCCCCAATCACACACCGGGAAGTTAAGATGACGATGATAAGGCTCCAGGCTTGAGCAGCAAGCGATCTTGATATGATCCTAGGAAGCATCAAGACACAAGGAGTTGGAGATGGTGATGCACAAGGAGTGGTGTTCGAGCCAAGAGCAAAAGGAGATAGGAAAGCAGTTTTAGGAGTCAAGAATTGTTAGGGATCAAGAAGTTACACTACGCTAATGGAGTCTTGCTACATCCGGAAAAGACTCAAGAGGATCACTCAAGTATTAGTGGTTGTGTCAAGGCCACACCGGTCAAGATACACACTCGAGATGGCTAGAGCATGGCTGTATGATCCACTTGCACTCTTTTCCTTCATCTCTGGTTTTTCCCAAGTGATTTTTCGAGATAAGGTTTTTAAGGAGGCTTGTGGCTCATGCGTCATCTATGCCACCTCTAGTCCGATCCACACTTAGGCCCACTATCAAGACATTTTAGGCGTGGCCCATATCCTCTTTATCTCTGATTTTAAATTCAAACTATACATTTAAGTGTATGCTTTGTTGCGAGTTGTTGTTTACGGAGGCATGTCTCGTAATCACGCTCTTCTCTCTCTCTTCTCTTCTCCTCTTCGTCTTCTCTCCTTTATATGTCTCTGAGACTCTATTGTTTTACTTATCTATCTTTTTAATCAAAATCTCTTTTCTCTGATAGATCCTTGTCTTCTTTTTCGAGTGATTTGAATTAGGATACTTGAGAACAATTCTAGTGATTAGATTGTTTGAACCAGACTTATCAAGAGGCCTTCCGCATCCTCTCGTGGCGTCTATCATGCCATTCAACTCCAGATCACTTGCTGCTCAAGCCTGGAGCCTTATCATCATCATCTTAGCTTCCCGGTGTGTGATTAGGACGTGATTCTCTAACCAGAATCATATCAAGTGGTATCAGAGCCACATCGAGAAGGTGATTTTGTACCAACTTGTTCGAATTTTAGTTAAATATAGGCTCGTGCAAAAATTACGAAATCAATCGCATAGGAATCTAGGATGAGTCTAGTATTTGTTAAAATTGATTTGGGAATTTTATGAGGTGTTTTGATATTTCTAGTGACCGATCGACTCCCACAGTCGCGATTAGGGTTCTTCGGAGAAAATAGGATACTAAGAGTCATTTTCGTGTTCTTATGTGTTAGGGTCAATTCGATCTTTAAAAGGACTCTTTACTGGTTACTTTTTGTGTGTATTTTCAAGGAGATATGGCCGATCATGATGAGGAGACACTCAGCAACCGCAACAAGCAACTTGTTGAAGCTATTACAGCAAACATGGAGCAAGTAATGGATAACAACATGGCTGCACTTCGTCAAAGACTTCGTCAAGGACTTCAACAAGAGCAGAGCAGAGCAAGAAAAATGAGGGAACACGAGCTTAATCCCAAGCTGCCAGACAATACAACGAGATCAACTCGGTGCAGCCCGCATAAAACCTCTCACGCTCCCAAAACTGAGTTTTGTTCTGATTGTCAACCAACTAATGAGCTTCGACTTTGGAAATTTTCAGAAAAAGAAAACTAAATAGAGTGGGAACAAAACATGGAGGATTGGTTCTACTACAATCACATTCTGAATGAGAAGAGGTTAGCTTATGCCATGGACCGACTCATTGGAGATGTTTACAAATGGTTGTTGGATGAAGTTTATGAACGCTGGTATTACAACAAGCCGAGTATCTCGACATGGAGAGATCTTAAGGAACTACTAAGGAATAAGTATGCTCCACAAGAACCAAACCGTGCTCCAAAATCCAATGCCAAAGTCCAAGGAACCACATCAACACGGAGCTTTACAATGGACCAAACAGAGAAAGTAACAAGGTGCAATGACATGCTATCAAATTCAGAGCTCGTGAAGTGTCTTCCAGCCATTAAAGAGAGTGAAAATGTAATCAACACCATCATAAACAAGGAAGAATCACCAGCATCACTACAAGAAGCTCCAAGCCGAGAAAACGCCTAAAGAAACAACAACACGTGCATTAGAAGGATTCATCCAAGCTGAATCAGTTCTGGTCCACGATCAATTACCTAGAGCTGAAGACATTATTGAGCTTAATGAGAAACCACCAGAGGCTTCACCACCAATTACAACCCGAGGTAATTATCTAGACTCTCAAAAATGAATGAGACCTAACTTGCTTTCTCTTGGTGCAGATTGTACCAATTCGGTGTCAAAGCATTATCAAGGAAGAGGAAGTGATGCAGACTGTAGGCTGATTCATGATAGCTTCACTAATCACCAGTCGTTTGAGATAAAAGGGAGAAAGACTATTGTGGTTTCTTTGCTACCTCATGAGGTATATCCAGATCAAACTAGTTCAAAGGGTAAGCAAAAAGGTAATGAAGCTAAATTATTTGCTATGGCTGGCAAGGTTGAAGAGACTAAACCTTTTGATTTATCTAAAGCATTTGTTTATAATGATAAAATGTCTTTTGCTACTAACCTTGCACCGGTGCCACCGAGTGAGTTTATCAAACTTTTGCAGGATGTATCTATAGGTAAAGATCATCGAAAGCTACAGCCTAGTCACCTAGCTCTACCACTACAATGAAGGACTGATTAATGTTGAAGTGATTCGTGCTAGAGCTAAGGAAAAAGAAGAGCCCCCGGATCCAACATCATTTCCATTTACCGTGATAAGTATCTTTTCATCATGATTTGTTTCTCATGATTTAAGGGCTGTGAGTATGAGTTTATTATATCCATAAACCATCGGGAAAAAGTTAGGGTTATTCAAAGGATATTTGGAACTAAACTCTTATCTTAAGATGCAAGTAAAAGAAGAACTTGACAAGGATACTATTTTGAATCAACCTGAGATATGCTTGCTTGTTAACGGTACTTCCATGACTTTGATAACACAATTGCTCTTTGCAATAGCTGTTGACAACAATGCATGTACCAAAAAGGAGCCACCGGATTTGGAAGTTCTCTCGCCAAATTTCTTTGCAAGGACTGGAATTGGGGTCGTTATGTCAAAGGAGCTGAACGTTTTCAAGATATTTCTTCTTATGGAGATGCTGGGAGTTCTCCCCAATGTTCTCAAAGGACGCCCCCATGGAGCTGAATCTCTCTTGAGAATCTCCGACACTACTCTTTCCCTTTCTTTTCATTACCAAGATAAGTCATTGTTGTTTTACCCTTTTGATGCTTCTAACTTAATGTTGTTTGTGCCAGGTCAAGCGGATATGAGGACAAATCCTTTTCAACAGGAGGGGCATGATATGATCCTAGGAAGCATCAAGACACAAGGACTTGGAGATGGTGATGCACAAGGAGTGGTGTTCGAGCCAAGAGCAAAAGGAGCTAGGAAAGCAGCTTTAGGAGTCAAGAATTGTTACGGATCAAGAAGTTACACTACGCTAATAGAGTCTTGCTACATCCGGCAAAGACTCAAGAGGATCACTCGAGTATTAGTGGTTGTGTCAAGGCCACACCGGTCAAGATACACACTCGAGATGGCTAGAGCATGGCCGTATGATCCACTTGCACTCTTTTCCTTCATCTCTGGTTTTTCCCAAGTGGTTTTCCGAGATAAGGTTTTTAACGAGGCTTGTGGCTCATGCATCATCTAGTCCGATCCACACTTCGGCCCACTATCAAGACATTTTAGGCGTGGCCCATATCCTCTTTATCTCTGATTTTAAATTCAAACTCTACATTTAAGTTTATGCTTTGTTTCGAGTTGTTGTTTACCGAGGCATGTCTCGTAAACACGCTCTTCTCTCTCTCTTCTCTTCTCCTCTTCGTCTTCTCTCCTTTATATGTCTCTGAGACTCTATTGTTTTACTTATCTATCTTTTTTAATCAAAATCTCTTTTCTCTGATAGATCCTTGTCTTCTTTTTCGAGTGATTCGAATTAGGATACTTGAGAACAATTCTAGTGATTAGATTGTTCGAACCAGACTTATCAAGAGGCCTTCCGCATCCTCTGGTGGTGTCTATCATCCCATTCAACTCCAGATCGCTCGCTGCTCAAGACTGGAGCCTTATCAACGTCATCTTAGCTTCCCGGTGTGTGATTGGGGCGTGATTCTCTAACCAGAATCATATCAGATCTGGAGTTGAATGGGATGATAGATGCCACGAGAGGATGCGGAAGGCCTCTTGATAAGTCTGGTTCGAACAATCTAATTACTAGAATTATTCTCAAGTATCCTAATTTGAATCACTCGAAAAAGAAGACAAGGATCTATCAGAGAAAAGAGATTTTGATTAAAAAGATAGATAAGAAAAATACATAGAGTTTCAGAGACATATAAAGAAGAGGAGACGAAGAGGAGAAGAGGGGAGGAGCGGAGGTGTTAATGCTCGGCAAGTTTCGAGACATGCCTCGGAAACTTGCCAAAGACCAACTCGAAAATAAACACACACACAACTCTCAAACATTCAGACATAAGTTTAAATTCAAAATGAGAAAATAAAATAAAAGATAGATAGATAAGATAAGGGCCACACCAAATGTTCTCCAGACGGGTCGGACTAGGTCGGACCAATGCCAAGCATAGACGGACCTATGGACCACAAACCTCATTAAAAACTTTTCTTGGAAAACCACATGGAAAAAACCAAAGGCAAGGAAAAAAGAGTGTAAGTGAGTCATAGGGCTTGACACTAGCCATCCCGGACGTGAACCATGACCAAGGTGGCCGCGGTAACACATGTGTCCGAGTGACCTCTTGAGCTAAGGCCAAATGTGGTATAGGTCGGTCTTCTTGGTGATTGCCTTTGAACTTGAGTTGAGTCTTGTGTCCATAAGCTGATCTCCTTACCCCTATTGCTCCTGGCTCGAACACATACCACGGTTCAACTCCATCTCCATGTCCGGGAGTCTTGATGCTTCCTAGTATCATATCAGAAAGGGTAAACGGTACTTATATTTATAAAAGCCTCGTGAGCACAAAATATGTACCTTTTAAGTCGAATTCCAAGGTAGAACAAACTCTAGACCAGATCGCCAATCTCTTCTTCATAATTTGAAACTTTTTTCTCAAGTGGTTGGAAGACTGTGCCGATAATTTCTCTCCGACGCTCCTGAGCATATCTTCCAAATTAGAAAAAGAAAAAGAGATATGCATGAGGTCTGAAAAGAGGTTATGGGTTTAAGGGTAGGAATCACTAAAAATGAGCGGCCATTCATGATCAGCAAAGAGTGGTAAAAAGGGATAAGAAGTCTTGAATGTGATGCCCGTTTTCCTGATCTAACAGCTCTAATGATAAAGAATTAAAGTCAGGTTAAGATTATAATAAAATGGAGTTAACATTAGTTCCAACAGAATCTCTGTAAGAAGAAACATTCGGAGAGTGATCTTGCGGTGATGTTCTAGGTATTGTCCGCTCTTTGTAAATTCTGCAAAACTTGTCACATAGGAAATGAATCAAAGCGTATATAAATTCAAAATCATCATATCATAGGGTCCTTATTTCCTACAAAGTTTTGACTCAATAAAACATTACTCGATAAAAAGACATTAAAATGACTCAATAAAAAACAAAAATACGTTAATAATGGATAATCATCCCCCTAGACTTAAATCACACTGTTTCCAGTGTGAATAAATCTATAAAACATGGGAAAATAAAATAAAAATGAAAACAAAATGAAAATAAAAATGCATAAAGATAAAGATAGGACCGAGTAACCTCGACTTCTCAGGAGGTACTTGAGACTCGGTTGTTGGCTAGTCGTGGTATCGTGCTTGCCTCTACAACTGCTCAATGAGAGCCTTTTGATCGGCCACTTGCCTCTCAAGCTCTAAGAGTGTGGCTCTCTCGTCATCAAGCGAAGATGTGGCTGCTCGGCTATAAGCCAAGGAGTTCATCACCTTCTTCTTGACAAACTTGCCGATGGTGTATGGAAGGCTGGCTCCAACGTGGAGTGATAGGAACTTGCTCGGTTGAGGGTTCCATCGTGTGGCTCCATCACTTAGTCACGGAACTGTAGGGCAAGGAAGAATGATACTTATAGTCAATTTGATCGGGGTTGATCGTTGCGCCTTCTATGATCCTCATCTTCCCAAGTCGCTCAAGATCCATGTTGTTGTCTATGGAGGTGTAGAGGTGGTCTGTGAGGTCTACTCCCGTGGCTTCGAGGAGTTTAGTGATGACTCCTCTGAAACTCAAGGTAGCTCTATCGTCGGTACAAGTGATCGCCCGTGCTTTACCTTAGCCAAACGCCTAGATAGAAGCGCGACATAGTTGATTCTTCTTGGGAAATCAACAAAAGGCACCTTCAAGACAATAAGCTTTTCTCCAACGATTGAGTTTTGTGCGGTCCGGGAGAAGATGGTGTGGGCAAGAAGCTTGTGTGTGCATCGGATGGGCGGATGTGAAATTGTAGAGGACTTGGTTCGACCACTAGTGAAAACACATTGTCCTATTACGCTCCATATGTCGTTGAAGCTCTCTGGTCCAAAATCAATCGCATCGTGGTATTCAAAACCCAATGCTTCACCAAGTTATGAAATCGTGATAGAGTAACGATTGCCATGTATGGTGAAGTAGTGAATTCCATCTCTAGCCATTGGGGAGTGGGAATGCGGATAGAATACTGAAGCTGTGGCTAGGAATTGGCGTGTCTCTTCTTGATAGATCTCTTGGCGTGTTGACTCCATGAACTTGCGGAGACCTAAAGCATTCAACAACCTTTCAACATCATCACTAAGGCCAAGTGCATCCAATGCATTGTAATCCACTTTCAAGCTTGATGTGAGCTTAAACTTGTTGAGTGGTGTCCGGTAATCAACATCATCACGCATAGGTTAGCCAACAAACTTCATTGGAATGTATGGTGTGTGGGCGTGAGCGGCATGGGTGGCGTGAGTGACGTGTGAGGTTTGGTCGAAGTGGAGGTGGTACTAGAGATGTGAGTAAGAGCTCGCCATCATCCTCATCATAGCTCTCTTCTTCTCCGTTTGATGATGTGTGATCCAAATCTTCTTCTATTGCTTTCTCCTTTCCTTTGTTTCTAGTGGTCGGCTTGTCATGGATCCACTTTGTGCGTTGTTCCGCATTGTCACTATCAATGTGACGTGGCGGTCGCCTTACGCGTTGAGAATCCATGGACGATGAACCTAACATCAAACAAGAAGTTGGTCCAAGTGAGCAATTTGGCTCAATAAGAAACAAATATCAATCCATAGCATAAGAATAATAACTAATGATCGGCAATGGATTGCAATTAACAAGATATAGTGTTCTCAAAGTTTTGAATCAAGAAATCAAAAATCAAATTTCAATTTTCGGATTCAAGGTGATCCTCACAAAAGTTGACAAAATTCAATATAAAGCCTATTCATGTGAAAATCAATCTATTTCCTCATATTTATGATCAATAAAGCTAATTCAATTGATTTCTAGCTATTTGCAACATTAATTTTGTTTCCAATTAGGTCACAAAATTTTAGCATAGCAAAATCAAATTCCATCAATAATATATCATCAAAATCGGTGTATCCATAAGTTCCCTATCTAATTCCACTAACCAAAGCTAATGAATCAAGAGAATTTAGAAATACCTTCCTTTAAGTGCAAAGAGAAAATTAGAAATTGAGAAACATACCTTGAGTTTTTGGAGAAGAGGAATAGAGATTTGAATTCTCCTAATGATAGTGGTTATTATGCACTAATTAATTTAATAAAGCCCCAAATTTGACAAATATGGATTCTAAGTGTTCTATCTCTCAAAAGAGTGGGAGAGATGATAAAGGTTCTTTTGAATCTTTAAAATCCTATTTTATAAACCAAAAAGTGTTTATAACTTAAGGGAGGACATTAGAGCATCTCCAATGATAAGGAGTTCTTACCAATATTTTTAATATAAATTTTACATAAATTAAAGTTCAGAACCTCAAAAGAAGTTTTAAATTTTTTCTTCCTCCAATGGTAGAACCTCACTAGAAGTTCTTAAAAAATTAATTTTTGAAAATTAAATTAGTATTTAAATGTATGAAATTGGTGTTTAAGTGTGTTAAATTGGTGTTAAATTAGTGTTTAAGTTTTTATGTCTTTTATAGTTAATTTTAAATCCAATCTGTGATTTTCAATTAGGAATTTGTATTGGAGTTGTCCAAATTCTTGTTGTGTAGGATTCTTAAAATTTGCATTGATTTTACTTCATATTGTGAATTTGGTTTTGTACATTTGATCAGTAAAAACGATACAAATATTAATTCAAACGTCAAGGAAGAGAAAATACATGATATAGCTCATGAGATTTTTATACAAACGAACGGGTCTTGAGCAAGATGAAGAGAGTTTCTTGATATTTCAGCAACAAGCTTCTCACGTTGCTCCCACACTGAGCAGAAAACGTAGCTTTGCAGAACAGAACATCCATGACGATGTGTAGCAATCTCAACACAAAACTTTGTAGCAGACTCCAAAATGAACTGCACAAGAAAACATATAATGATCACATATACTCATCATCAAGAACAATTTCAAGAACGTGAAGAGAGGGAAAGAGATTATGTAAATGTTTAATTCTGTAAACAGAGAGAGAGTAATCTTGGTTTCACACACTATGTCAGTTTAAACATACACTACTCCTTGGACTTAAATTCCAAATTTACTCACAATAATCAAATATACAACAAACATCAATTCACACATTATCTCAGTTTAAACATTACACTACTCTTGGACTTACCTTAAAATCTTCATATCCTGACTTCAATCCTTCTTCCAGAGCTGAGAGAGCAGCTTGAAATGGTCTTCCAGAGCTTAGCACTGAACATAATCCTGAAAACCAATAACAGTTTGGAACATAATCCTGAAAACCAATAACAAATTATAGATTTAGCTTTAATATCAGTCTTCATAAAAACATCATACTAAGTGAATCAAAATTATATTTTTGCACCCTTCCCGTTTTCAGAAGGTCCAGAGCGTGTTGAATCAACATCTAATAAAAATTCATGTTTAAGCTCACTAGAGATACATAAGGCTAAGACTCATGAAACTAATGCAAACGGTTTAAAGTCTAGAGAGTTCTCAAATCTGATCAAAACATTTGTCGAGAATCATCAATCACCTAGAGGGAGTACCAGGATCTAATACGTGTGCGTGTGTGTGTGTCAGTCATCATATATTTATTTCACATCTACAATATTAAACTATAGCCTCCCAAATATAGAATAAGTCTTCCAAATAACTGGCCATGGAAATCGTGAACCAACTTACGTGCCATTACTTTATCAAGCATAAAAAACAATCATTTAACAATCATTTACTTTATGAACCATTCAGCTTAATTGAAGAATTCTGAAGCAAACATAATCGCAGCTTAATAACCAATGAAGCAAACAAGCATTGTACTATATTCGGTCTTACACAACTTTAGTCAATAACATCCGAGTCCATGGTCAAGCCAAAACAATTACTAATTTTTCACACCGAATCACAATTATCACAAATTTGAAATTAGACTGAATCCAAATTTAAAATTTACAAAACCAGAAATTCAAACCTAAATAAACCAAATAAATCCATGAATAAAAATACAAAATGGATTCAGCGAATATCTATGCCTAAATTCGTAGACAAATATGGCTAACCCTAATTTCGCTAACATCAAAGAAGCCTAGTTTTCCTAAAATCACAGAACCCTAATCATCAATAACCAATAATTAATCAAGATCTACAAAGAAAATCAGATAGATTTGTACCTTTACAAGGAGATTGGATCATCCTTCAGTGGCGTGCAACACCTTCGACGACGGTGGCGTAGAGTAACCTTCGGCGACTTCAACGAGAGACACGAGAAAGAGAAAAATTGAAATGCCAAAGTTTATCGTGAAAAAAAAATCGCAGATATCTTAAACAATACAAAACCAATCACAAAGTACCACGTAATCATTAGAACCTCATTAGAACCGATCTTTAAAATCCTTCCTTAAGAAGCGGTTCTTAACTTTTAACCAATTTTTGATTTAATTTTTTTGACTAATAACTTTAAAACCTCATTAACATCTCCCGTTGGAGATGGTCTTAAGGATGGGTAGGAACTTACCTGTGGGACCCACGGAGTTTTGGGTTTTACAGAAGAAAACTTACATAGGATTTCTTCTCGGGCACGGTTCTGTTTGGCACGAGTGCGTGAAGTGCTGACAAAAGAAATGACTTATTCTTTTTTTTCACGGGTCGTGTCATTGAACAGAAACGCTCTTGGAAGCTCGGTATCGAATCACTCGGATTCTCGGTGTTGGGGTGCTCCACCTATCAGAGGGCTCGTGACCGGTCGTGGCCTTCTTGAAGACACCGGTCACGGCTTCTCTGACCGGTCTTGGTCTGCTTGGTGCCACCGGTCACGGGGCTTATGACCGGTGGTGGCCTCCTTCATCCGTCTTGTTCTCGGCTGGCTCGGCTTTGGTCCTCTTGAAGTTTCTTTTGATTGGGTCCACTATAATGGTGATTTGGCTCGACATAAGTGTCCAGGATAGGCACATTACGGTGACTTAGAGGTCTTGTAAAGATCCTATAAGTTCTTGACGTCTTGGTGCGTAGATGGTTCCGCGGAGAGTACCTCCGGTCATCTCCAAATCTTGCCCGTCTGTGGCTATCTTTCTTTCCGTCATTGGGTTCAGAATAGGTGTTTTCCTAAGGGGAAATGAATCCAAAGCGGTTCCTGCAAAGTTTGAATATCAAAGTACAGAGACGGTGATTTACATACCTTGACGTTGATATCTTCATATCCAACAATTTTTTGACGTGTTTTCTCCGTTTTAGCAATTTCGCCTCGATTATTACTCATAAAATATCCAACTTGTCGCAGGATATTCAATCATAGGTCATTTGGTCGAATGGAAATGCTCTTGGTACGTGGAGTTGCTGCGGGTTGGAGCTTGCTCGGCAACGCTCGGTACAGCCCGGCCATGCTCGGTATGGCTTGGCTCGCGGAACGGCTCGGCACGTGGTACGGCCAAACATTACTCAGTATGTGATACCTCGGCAGTGTTCGGTGATATGCTCAAATTTACCCTGAGCTACTCTCTCAAATTAGGAGATCACTGTAGTACTTAGGGATCGAATCCACAAGGACTATGAAATACCCAATAAATCCAGTAAAAGTATTATGCTAAACAAAGTGTAATGTAATGAAATTGCAATGCGAGTAATTAAACGAAGTGTAAATCAATGGAGAAAAGCGCTAGGCATAGGGAAATCTCAGGAATCTTCAGAACTGTGATTAGATTGAATTATCAGGATTATAATTTAAGAACCGTTCTAGAACTCAAACACAATTGTAAAACCTACCAGCTTTCACTGCGTAAACTATCTATCCCTGAATCTTGAATTCCAAATTCCTTTGCTAATTCTAAGATCCAGACAAGCAGTAATGATCAGGTTCAATTTGTTCACAAAATCCCTAAATCAAATTCCTTTGCAGATAGGTATTTTGCTCTCCTAAGATAGATCTGGCAATCAATTACACTTTCGTGTCAATTAACAACCCTAAATCAGATTCTAGGTCGCGAATCTAGAATAAGCAATAAGTTCAATCCTAGATGAAGAACTCTATCAATTAACCCTAATAAATCACTGGTTCAACAATTCTTCAGAAACCTTTGAAAACCCATAGCCTAACAGGGAAACTACTCAGACATGGTGAAAGAAACAATCATCATGATATGAATATTAGAAAATAAAGATAGAGAACAAAGAGTATCAGGGATTAGAGAAAGATGATCCTAGCTTGAGATAGAGAGAGAGTCTGCTGCTTCATTATCCTAAAACCCTGATCTAAAACACAATATATATCTAAAAACTCGTACAGGGACTAATGCTGAAAATAATGGAAACTTCTGGGCAAAATTGTAAATCTTCCAAAATCTCCGAAGTTGACCGCCTGTGGTGTCGATCGACACACATGGCTGGTGTCGATCGACACCAGGTAATGCATCGCCTCAAAACATGATCCTTCTACGCAACTTCTTGGTCTTTGCTCCAAAATCTCCCATATTCTTCACATTAGTCCTAAATGCATACCTGAAGACAAAAGACTCTAATAGACTCTAAAAACACCAAAAAGACACGATTAAAGACTCTTATATCATAGTTAAAACCCATAAAAACCATGATATATCAACTCCCCCAGACTTAGCTTTTGCTTGCCCTCAAGCAAAACAGAAACTCAGCCTGTGAAAGAAGTTTGAAAACACAGGAAACTAATTTTGTCATAAGAGCACCACACTCACATTCACCATAGTAAAGCCACTGGAAATTCTTACCTGACAAGGTCCAGACCACCATGTACTTCCCCCAGACTTAGCAACTGTCCCAAACAACTCCACAATTCAAATAAACAATCCAAATTCACCATACTGACTTCTATAAACTAAGGTGAGGACTCATCCAGGGAGTATCAATCAGAGGACACATGGACTCTTTCTCAATCAGTTTTCCTGAACACACAGACTGTCTTAACTTCTGGTTCCTTTCCTCTCCCTTTTCTCACTTCTGCAGTTAATTATATCAAAGGTGTAGGCGAATAATGGTATCACGGGAAATTTTCCTAACCTCGCTTCCAACCTTTGTGTGATCATTCCTTTCAAAGTAGAATAATGAGGTCACTGGAAATTTTCCTACCTCTCTACTCAGAAGAAAATCATTTCATCTTTTACTGCTTACTGCTTAGTATATATATATATATATTTTTTTCTTTCTTTTTTTTTATGAAGGGAAGAGAGAGGGGAACCATACTCACACAGACAAGTCTTTCAGGACTGAAGGGAGAATCCGATCCAATGTATATCAAGCCCCAGGACAAGCAAAATAAAGTCAGGTTAATGGGCGAAGTCGGTGATGGATCCTCTGAAAGCTCAGGTGAACATGGGTAACATCGGTAGGTTGATCAGCCTTGGGGTTTTTCATTAGTCTCAGACACATGTCAAGCTTGAATCAATGGTCACTGAAGTTCCTGCAAATGTGGTGATTTCCTCGAAAAATCATAGTTTCCAAACTAAATTTTGACTCAATAAAACAAAAATTGGAATGACTCTAAGAAAATAAAAAGAATGATGTTAGTAACTACCTCCCCCAGACTTAAACAACACTGTCCCCAGTGTTATTAAGCAAGGAGTTGGTGAAAAAGGAATTAAAACTGATGAACCAAAGTGAAAAAGTCAAAATATTAGGACACAAAACCTGAATCCGTGGTGCGGGTGTCGATCGACACCGACGAGTGGTGTCGATCGACACCAGGTCTGTAATCCGATTGGCGTTCAGCTTCCTATAATTAATGCACATTCTGTGCCCTGTCACAGTCCTAGTCGGTATCAGCTCATTCTTCTCATTTTGTACCACTGTGACTCCTCCTTTCTTAGGCACAACATGCACTGGACTGACCCAATCACTGTCGGAAATCGGATAGATGATCCCTGCATCCAACAGCTTCATGATCTCTTTCTTAACCACATCCTTCAGGTTTGGATTCAGCCGTCTCTGATGTTCAATTGATGACTTAGTCTCATCCTCAAGATGTATCCTATGCATGCACAGATCTGGAGAGATACCTGAAATATCATCAAGAGAATAGCCAAGAGCCTTGCGAAACTTGCGCAGCTTACTTAGCAATAGGGTGAGCTCTGCGTTGTTCAAGGACGCATTAACAATAACAGGATATGAATTATGTTCACCAAGGAATGCGTACCTAAGCCCCGCAGGGAGTTGCTTAAGCTCTATCTTTGGAGCTTGCTCAAAGCTCCAATCAGCTGCTTTCTTGTCTGTCCGGACACTGGTGTCGATCGACACCAGTGATGGGTGTCGATCGACACCCGTTACGTGCATCACTTCCTTGGTTGTATCCATTAGCTTGACATACCCAGCAGCAATATCATCTAAATGCTCAACCTCATCCACTGAAGCAATCAAAGCACGTTCCAGAGGGTCCTCACAATGCAACTCTTTGAAACTCTCCTCGACAAGATCTGTGAGAGTCTCGACGCAGAAGGTCTGACCATCGATCGTAGGCCGCTTTACAAGCTTATCCATCTCAAAGTTCATAACTAAATCGCCTACATTCAGACCAATGCGTCCCCTTCTGACATCAATCATGGCACCAGCTGTAGCCAAGAATGGTCGTCCCAATATCAACGGATCCTTAGCTCTTCCTCATATGTCAACACAACGAAGTCCGTAGGAATCAAGCAACCTCCTATCTTGATAGGAACATCCTCAAGGATACCGTCTGGAAGACGAACAGAACGATCAGCAAGGATGAGAGTAATCCTTGTCGGCTGAAAGTCTGTCATACCAAGATTCACAGCAACTGATCTGGGCATCAAATTCACACTAGAACCAAGATCACATAAAGACCGTTCGAACTTCTCTGCAAAGATGGTGCAGTCAAGAACGAAACTACCTGGGTCTGGAAGCTTCTCTGGAATCTTGTTCTGAATCACGGCACTAACCTGTGCGGAAATTATCATCGCACCCTGTTCAACATTCAAATCCTTAGTGACCATGCGTTTCACGTACCGTCTGATTACGGGGGATGTTTTGATGGCATCAATCAACGGTAACTCAACAATGAGCTTGTCCATCATAGCCTTACACCTGGCATCGTCTATCTCTTGCTTAGACTTCCTGGGGTTTCGAGGATAAGGGATCCTCGGTTTGTATGATGATTCGGTGATCGGCTTAGCAGATGATGAAGAAGCCTTGTCTGTCTGTGAAGGGTGTCGATCGACACTAAGTGGTCGGTGTCGGTCGACACTAACATCCAGTGTCGTGTCCTTTGTAGCGATCGACACAGCTTTGTCCTTGTCAATCCCTTCTGTATCAACTGGTGTCGATCGACACATAGTGTTGGTGTCTATCGACACTAACTCCGGAGGAACAACATCTTCGTCTTCGACCTCTTCTAAGTCTATCTTCTCTTCAGGTGTCAGAATACTCCTGATCACAGGCTCAACTTTCTTCCCACTCCTCAATGAGATGGCATTCACTGGATGCCTCGTATTAGTATCCGTCTTCCCAGGAAGAAAACCGTCCTGTCTCTTAACAGCTCCAGCTATCTGAGCAACCTGAGTGTCTAACTTCTTGACATGAGTGTTCAGCTGCTCAAACTTCCCATTCAGATCCTGATACAGTGAGTCTAACTTTCCATTGAATTCCACGGTAATCTTCTGTTGACCTTCTAGAATCTGCTCAAGCATCGATTCCATCTTCCTCTCCGTAGTAGGTGGTGGAACGCTCTGATATGAAGATGAGCCATAGTTCCTCTGATTGAAGTTGTTGTTGCTCTGATAGGGCTTCTGATACTGAGGCTGCTGTGTGAAGGTAGAGGAGGACTGATTCCCTTGATAGTTGCCTCGCGGACTGCCCCCATTGAAGCCTCGGTTTCCTTGTGAGTTACCGAAACGCTGAAAGCCTGTGCCACCGACATAGTTAACATCCTGTTCCTCATGATCATTCACTGGCTCATAGGTCTCAACCTCAGCAGCAAAATGGACCTGCTTCTTGTTTATTAGAAGGTTGTGAACCGTATCAAGTTTCGCCTTCACCTCAGCTATCTGACTTCCATCTAAGTTGCCAGCTTGCTTCTTTCTCTCGAAATCAGCATTCTTAGTACTGTTGCTTGAAGCCAAATTCTCTATTAGTACCACAGCATCCTCAGGATATCTGGTATTGAAGTTGCCATTACTTGCAGCATCTAGAGCCATCTGATACCTCCAATCGATACCCCTGAAGAAAATCCCAAGCAACTGAACCTCACTGAACCCATGGTGTGGACAATCTCTCTGATAAGCCCTGAACCTTGCCCAAGCGGCCTTAAATGCTTCTGTAGGCCCTTGAGAGAAGGCTGAAATCTTCGTCCTCAGCTCTTCAGACCGTGCATCATCATAAAAGTTGTTCAGGAAAGCATTTTTAGTGTCCTCCCAAGTGGTTAGTGATCCCGGCTTCAACTGCTTAAGCCAATAAGCTGCTTCCCCAGCAAGAGAGTATGGGAAGAGCTTACAGAACAGATAGTCGTTTGACACCCCGTTGGCCTTGATGCTAGTGACTAGATCCTCAAACCACTCAATTTCATCCATAGGGTGCTCATGTGATAGCCCGTGGAAAGGGTTCTGACCTACAAGCGTGTAGTATGCAGGTTTGAGTTCAAAGTCATTCCTTTGAAACGGAGGCGGGCGGATGGCAGACCGGTTGGCATAGAACTGCTCTGGCCGGTTGTAATCCCCCAATGTCATTGCGCGTGGACCTAAGGCACCAGGTGCACCTTGTCCAACCAAAACACCACCAGCCGCTGGTAGGTGTCGATCGACACCAGGTGGTGGGTGTCGGTCGACACCAGCACCCTGGACGGGTACTTCAGCTTCGAAAATAACTTGGCCGTCGTCATCGATCCTTTGGCCCTCTGCATTGTATGCATGACCATCCCTGTCCCGGAGAACTCCATGTTCATCAGCCATGATGATAGTACGCAACATCGCTTCTGAATTCTTCGCTGTCCGGGTTCTTCGTTCTAACTTAGCTAGCTCTTGATTTGAAAGGTTTACTAGCTCAAGATTCTTGTTGCTCCGAGTTTTGCGATTAGGCATGCACCTGAAACACACAAGAAAGAAAGAAAAAAAACGAGATCAGTAACAAAATAAAAGAAAATTTAGACAAAAACTTAAACTTAAATCTAATGGTAAAATCAAAAGTCCCCGGCAACGGCGCCAAAATTTGATATGCTCAAATTTACCCTGAGCTACTCTCTCAAATTAAGAGATCACTGTAGTACTTGGGGATCGAATCCACAAGGACTATGAAATACCCAATAAATCCAGTAAAAGTATTATGCTAAACAAAGTGTAATGTAATGAAATTGCAATGCGAGTAATTAAATGAAGTGTAAATCAATGGAGAAAAGCGCTAGGCATAGGGAAATCTCAGGAATCTTCAGAACTGTGATTAGATTGAATTATCAGGATTATAATTTAAGAACCGTTCTAGAACTCAAACACAATTGTAAAACCTACCAGCTTTCACTGCGTAAACTATCTATCCCTGAATCTAGAATTCCAAATTCCTTTGCTAATTCTAAGATCCAGACAAGCAGTAATGATCAGGTTCAATTTGTTCACAAAATCCCTAAATCAAATTCCTTTGCAGATAGGTATTTTGCTCTCCTAAGATAGATCTGGCAATCAATTACACTTTCGTGTCAATTAACAACCCTAAATCAGATTCTAGGTCGCGAATCTAGAATAAGCAATAAGTTCAATCCTAGATGAAGAACTCTATCAATTAACCCTAATAAATCACTGGTTCAACAATTCTTCAGAAACCTTTGAAAACCCATAGCCTAACAGGGAAACTACTCAGACATGGTGAAAGAAACAATTGATATGCTCAAATTTACCCTGAGCTACTCTCTCAAATTAAGAGATCACTGTAGTACTTAGGGATCGAATCCACAAGGACTATGAAATACCCAATAAATCCCAGTAAAAGTATTATGCTAAACAAAGTGTAATGTAATGAAATTGCAATGCGAGCAATTAAACGAAGTGTAAATCAATGGAGAAAAACGCTAGGCATAGGGAAATCTCAGGAATCTTCAGAACTGTGAATCAATTGAATTATCAGGATTATAATTAAGAACCGTTCTAGAACTCAAACACAATTGTAAAACCTACCAGCTTTCGCTGCGTAAACTATCTATCCCTGAATCTAGAATTCCAAATTCCTTTGCTAAATTCTAAGATCCAGACAAGCAGTAATGATCAGGTTCAATTTGTTCACAAAATCCCTAAATCAAATTCCTTTGCAGATAGGTATTTTGCTCACCTAAGATAGATCTAGCAATCAATTACACTTTCATGTCAATTGATAACCCTAAATCAGATTCTAGGTCGCGAATCCAGAATAAGCAATAAGTTCAATCCTAGATGAAGAACTCTAACAATTAACCCTAGTAATCTAATGATTCAACAATTCCTCAGAAACCCTTGAAAACTCATAGCCTAACAGGGAAACTACTCAGACATGGTGAAAGAAACAAACATCATGATATGAATAGAAATCATTCAATAATATAAGAGTAGAGAACAAGAGTATCAGAGATTAGAGAAAGATGATACAAGCTTGAGATAGAAAGAGAGTCTGCCGCTTGATAATCCCTAAAACTCTGATCTGAAACACAATATATAGCTAAAAACTCGTACAGGGACCAATGTTGAAATAATGGAAACTTCTGGACAAAATTGTAAATCTTCCAAAATCTCCGAAGTTGTCCGCCTGTGGTGTCGATCGACACACATGGCTGGTGTCGATCGACACCAAGTAATGTATGTCCTCAAAACATGATCCTTCTACGCAACTTCTTGGTCTTTGCTCCAAAATCTCCCATATTCTTCACATTAGTCCTAAATGCATACCTGAAGACAAAAGACTCTAATATACTCTAAAAACACCAAAAAGACTCGATTAAAGACTCTTATATCATGGTTAAAACCCATAAAAACCATGATATATCAACTCCCCCAGACTTAGCTTTTGCTTGCCCTCAAGCAAAACAGAAACTCAGCCTGTGAAAGAAGTTTGAAAACACAGGAAACTCATTTTGTCATAAGAGCACCACACTCACATTCACCATAGTAAAGCCACTGGAAATTCTTACCTGACAAGGTCCAGACCACCATGTACTTCCCCCAGACTTAGCAACTGTCCCAAACAACTCCACAATTCAAATAAACAATCCAAATTCACCATACTGACTTCTATAAACTAAGGTGAGGACTCATCCAGGGAGTATCAATCAGAGGACACATGGACTCTTTCTCAATCAGTTTTCCTGAACACACAGACTGTCTTTACTTCTGGTTCCTTTCCTCTCCTCTTTTCTCACTTCTGCAGTTAATTATATCAAAGGTGTAGGCGAATAATGGTATCACGGGAAATTTTCCTAACCTCGCTTCCAACCTTTGTGTGATCATTCCTTTCAAAGTAGAATAATGAGGTCACTGGAAATTTTCCTACCTCTCTACTCAAAAGAAAATCATTTCATCTTTTACTGCTTAGTATATAATTTTTTTTTTTTTTTTTTTTCTTTCTTTATTTATGAAGGGAAGAGAGAGGGGAACCATACTCATACAGACAAGTCTTTCAGGACTGAAGGGAGAATCCGATCCAATGTATATCAAGCCCCTGGACAAGCAAAAATAAAGTCAGGTTAATGGGCGAAGTCAGTGATGGATCCTCTGAAAGCTCAGGTGAACATGGGTAACATCGGTAGGTTGATCAGCCTTGGGGTTTTCCATTACTCTCGGACACATGTCAAGCTTGAATCAATGGTCACTCAAGTTCCTGCAAATGTGGTGATTTCCTCGAAAAATCATAGTTTCTAAACTAAATTTTGACTCGATAAAAACAAAAACTGGACTGACTCTAAGAAAACAAAAAGAGTGATGTTAGTAACTACCTCCCCCAGACTTAAACAACACTGTCCCCAGTGTTATTAAGCAAGGAGTTGGTGAAAAGGAAATAAAACTGATGAACCAAAGTGAAAAAGTCAAAATATTAGAACACAAAACCTGATTCCGTGGTATGGGTGTCGATCGACACAGACGATTGGTGTCGATCGACACCAGGTCTGTAATCCGAAACTATGATGTTTCAAAATCGAGTCCAAGTTTGTGAAACCAATAATCCGAGTTCAACCACTGTTAGATCATCAAACGACCAGGTGAGTGACATGAAAAGAATAAAATATATTCACAACTTACCAGTGGGTTGCCTCCCACCAAGCGGTTGTTTAAAGTCATTAGCTTGACTTTGTAACGGTTTAGGCAGAGGGTGCATCATCCAGACGCAATATGTGTCCGTCCGGGATCTCGGCGTGTGCCCAATAATGTTTGACCCTCTGTCCGTTGACTGTAAATTCATTGCCCTCAGGACTGAGCAAGACAACAGCACCATATGGTCGAACTTCCTTGACTGTGAAAGGACCTGACCAACGAGAACGCAATTTTCCAGGAAATAATTGTAAACGAGAGTTATACAGAAGTACCTGATCTTTGGGTTCGAAAGTCCTAGAAATGATCTTCTTATCGTGATAAGCTTTGGTCCTTTCCTTGTACAGCTTAGAACTTTCGTAAGCATGAAGGCGAATCTCATCAAGCTCATTGAGCTGAATCAAACGTCTCTCTGCGGCTGGCTTGATATCGAAGTTTAGCAACTTAACAGCCCAGGCGGCCTTATGCTCCAGCTCTACTGGAAGATGACATGCTTTCCCATAAAGTAGATGAAATGGTGTAGTACCAAGTGGCGTCTTGAATGCAGTCCGATAAGCCCAAAGTGCATCATCTAGCTTTGCGGACCAGTCTTTTCTTGAGCATCCTACTGTCTTCTCTAAAATCTCCTTGATCTGCCTGTTAGAGACCTCAACTTGTCCACTTGTCTGCGGATGATATGGAGTAGCAACGCGATGATGTACACCGTGCTTCTTAAGAAGCCGCTCAATTACGCGGTTGATGAAATGCTTGCCACCATCGCTGATGACAATCCTCGGGACTCCAAACCGCGGGAAGATAATGGTCTTAAACAGCTTAAGGACCACTGAAGCGTCGTTGGTAGGACTGGCGATCGCTTCGACCCACTTCGATACATAATCAACAGCAACCAAGATGTACTTGTTCTTGTAAGATGTCGGGAAAGGACCCATGAAGTCTATACCCCAGCAATCAAAGACCTCGACCTCGAGGATGAAGTTCTGAGGCATCTCATGCCGCTTACTGATCTTCCCTCTCCTCTGACATGCATCACATCGAGACACAAAGGCATGGGCGTCCCTGAACATAGTCGGCCACCAGAAGCCTGCTTGTAGAACCTTAGATACCGTCTTGAAGGTGGCAAAGTGCCCAGCATACTCAGAACCATGACAGTGAAACAAGACATCTGGAATCTCAGTATTAGCTATGCATCTACGATAGACCCCATCTGAACAATGTCGATATAAGTAAGGTTCATCCCAATAGAACCGTCTCAGCTCACGCATGAACTTCTTCTTCGAGTACCCTGTAAACGCATCCGGTTCATCTCCTGCAGCAAGGTAATTGGCAATATCAGCAAACCAGGGTCGATCTTGACCCTCAACAACAGCTAGTGAGTGGTTATCTGCCAAGCCGGAGCTGTCTGGAACGTGGGTGTCGATCGACACAAGGGCTTGGTGTCGATCGACACCAGGACCTGTTGTCCGAGAATACTGCAGATCACCGCTTGAAAAATCATGCCATCCCGTTTCCAGTAAGTGCACATTCTCTTCTGGCAGTGAATCATCAATAGGGAGGTCGTCTTCAACCCTAATCCGCGAAAGATGATCAGCAACTCCATTTTCAGTACCTTTCTTATCCTTCACTTCGATGTCGAACTCCTGGAGTAATAGAATCCATCTTAACAGTCTAGGCTTAGAATCCTTCTTCTGCATCAGGTACTTGAGTGCAGAATGATCAGTATGCACTACTACCTTAGAGCCAACAAGATACTGCCTGAACTTCTCAAAAGCAAACACAACAGCAAGCAGTTCTTTCTCTGTGGTAGCGTAGTTCTTCTGCGCATCATCCAATGTACGGCTGGCATAGTATATGGCATGAAGCTTCTTGTCTTTCCTTTGTCCCAGCACAGCCCCAACTGCAAAGTCGCTGGCGTCACACATCACCTCAAAAGGCAAATCCCAATCCGGCGGCTGAATAATTGGAGTACTCACTAATGCATGCTTGAGCTGTTGAAAAGCATCAAAACAATCAGTATCAAACGCAAATGTGACATCCTTACAGAGCAAAGCGGTGAGTGGACGTGCTATCTTGCTGAAATCCTTGATGAAACGTCTATAGAATCCAGCGTGTCCAAGAAAGCTTCTCAATGTCTTGACATTAGAAGGAGGCTGCAGATTAGTCATCACCTCAATCTTAGCTCGATCAACCTCAATACCAGCCTCTGATACCCTATGCCCAAGAACAATGCCATCTCTGACCATAAAGTGGCATTTCTCCCAATTCAGAACCAAGTGCGTCTCTTCACATCTAGCTAGCACTCTGCATAGGTTATCCAAACAATCCTTGAATGAGGATCCATAAACTGAAAAATCATCCATAAATACTTCCATACTGTCCTCAATCATGTCTGTGAAGATAGACATCATACACCTCTGAAACGTAGCAGGAGCGTTACATAGTCCAAAGGGCATTCTGCGGTATGCGAAAGTGCCATAGGGACATGTAAACGTGGTCTTCTCCTGGTCATCTGGGTGAATAGGAATCTGAAAGAACCCTGAATAACCGTCAAGGAAACAGTAATAAGGGTGATTAGCTAACCGCTCAAGCATCTGATCAATGAAGGGCAGAGGAAAATGATCCTTTCGTGTAGCGGCGTTCAGCTTCCTGTAATCAATGCACATTCTGTGCCCTGTCACAGTCCTAGTCGGTATCAGCTCATTCTTCTCATTCTGTACCACTGTGACTCCTCCTTTCTTAGGCACAACATGCACTGGACTGACCCAACCGCTGTCGGAAATTGGATAGATGATTCCTGCATCCAACAGCTTCATGATTTCTTTCTTAACCACATCCTTCAGGTTTGGATTCAGCCGTCTCTGATGTTCAATTGATGACTTAGTCTCATCCTCAAGATGTATCCTATGCATGCACAGATCTGGAGAGATACCTGAAATGTCATCAAGAGAATAGCCAAGAGCTTTGCGAAACTTGCGCAGCTTACTTAGCAATAGGGTGAGCTCTGCGTTGTTCAAAGACGCATTAACAATAACAGGATAAGAATTATGTTCAGCAAGGAATGCGTACCTGAGCCCCGCAGGGAGTTGCTTAAGCTCTGTCTTTGGAGCTTGCTCAAAGCTCCAATCAGCTACTTTCTTGTCTGTCCGGACACCGGTGTCGATCGATACCAATGATGGGTGTCGATCGACACCCACTACGTGCATCACTTCCTTGGTTGCATCCATTAGCTTGACATACCCAGCAACAATATCATCTAAATGCTCAACCTCATCCACTGAAGCAATCAAGGCACGTTCCAGAGGGTCCTCACAATGCAACTCTTTGAAACTCTCCTCAACAAGATCTGTGAGAGTCTCGACGCAGAAGGTCTGACCATCGATCGTAGGTCGCTTTACAAGCTTATCCATCTCAAAGTTCATAACCAAATCGCCTACATTCAGACCAATGCGTCCCCTTCTGACATCAATCATGGCACCAGCTGTAGCCAAGAATGGTCGTCCCAATATCAACGGATCCTTAGGCTCTTCCTCATATGTCAACACAACGAAATCCGTAGGAATCAAGCAACCTCCGATCTTGATAGGAACATCCTCAAGGATACCGTCTGGAAGACGAACAGAACGATCAGCAAGGATGAGAGTGATCCTTGTCGGCTGAAAGTCTGTCATACCAAGATTCACAGCCACTGATCTGGGCATCAAGTTCACACTAGAACCAAGATCACATAAAGATCGTTCGAACTTTTCTGCAAAGATGGTGCAGTCAAGAACGAAACTACCTGGGTCTGGAAGCTTCTCTGGAATCTTGTTCTGAATCACGGCACTAACCTGTGCGGAAATCATCATCGCACCCTGTTCAACATTCAAATCCTTAGTGACCATGCGTTTCACGTACCGTCTGATTACGGGGGATGTTTTGATGGCATCAATCAACGGTAATTCAACAATGAGCTTGTCCATCATAGCCTTACACCTGGCATCGTCTATCTCTTGCTTAGACTTCCTGGGGTTTCGAGGATAAGGGATCCTCGGTTTGTATGATGATTCGGTGATCGGCGTAGCAGATGATGAAGAAGCCTTGTCTGTCTGTGAAGGGTGTCGATCGACACCAGGTGTTGGGTGTCGGTCGACACTAACATCATGTGTCGTGTCCTTGGTAGCGATCGACACAGCTTTGTCTCTGCCCATCTCTTCTGTATCAACTGGTGTCGATCGACACATAGTGTTGGTGTCGATCGACACCAACTCCGGAGGAACAACATCTTCGTCTTCGTCTTCGACTTCTTCTAAGTCTATCTTTTCTTCAGGTGTCAGAGTACTCCTGATCACAGGCTCAACCTTCTTCCCACTCCTCAATGAGATGGCATTCACTGGATGCCTTGGATTAGTGTCCGTCTTCCCAGGAAGAAAACCGTCCTGTCGTTTAATAGCTCCAGCTGTCTGAGCAACCTGAGTGTCTAACTTCTTGACATGAGTGTTTAGCTGCTCAAACTTCCCATTCAGATCCTGATACAGTGAATCTAGCTTTCCATTGAATTCCACTGTAATCTTCTGTTGACCTTCTAGAATCTGCTCAAGCATCGATTCCATCTTACTCTCTGTAGTAGGTGGTGGAACGCTCTGATATGAAGATGAGCCATAGTTCCTCTGATTGAAGTTGTTGTTGCTCTGATAGGGCTTCTGATACTGAGGCTGCTGAGTGAAAGTAGAGGAGGGCTGATTCCCTTGATAGTTGCCTCGTGGACTGCCCCCATTGTAGCCTCGGTTTCCTTGTGAGTTACCGAAACGCTGAAAGCCTGTGCCACCGACATAGTTAACATCCTGTTCCTCATGATCATTCATTGGCTCATAGGTTTCAACCTCAGCAGCAAAATGGACCTGCTTCTTGTTAATTAGTAGGTTGTGAACCGTATCAAGTTTCGCCTTTACCTTAGCTATCTGACTTCCATCCAAGTTCCCAGCTTGCTTCTTTCTCTCGAAATCAGCATTTTTAGTACTGTTACTTGAAGCCAAATTCTCTATTAGTACCACAGCATCGTCGGGATATCTGGTATTGAAGTTGCCATTACTTGCAGCGTCCAGAGCCATCTGATACCTCCAATCGATACCTCTGAAGAAAATCCCAAGCAGCTGAACCTCACTGAACCCATGGTGTGGACAATCTCTCTGATAAGCCCTGAACCTCGCCCAAGCGGCCTTGAATGCTTCTGTAGGCCCTTGAGAGAAGGCTGAAATCTTCGTCCTCAGCTCTTCAGACCGTGCATCATCATAAAAGTTGCTTAGGAAAGCATTTTTAGTGTCTTCCCAAGTGGTCAGTGACCCCGGCTTCAACTGCTTAAGCCAATAAGCTGCTTCCCCAGCAAGAGAGTATGGGAAGAGCTTACAGAACAAATAGTCGTTTGATACCCCGTTAACCTTGATGCTGGTGACTAGATCCTCAAACCGCTCAATATGATCCATAGGGTGCTCATGTGAGAGCCCGTGGAAAGGGTTCTGACCTACAAGAGTGTAGTATGCAGGTTTGAGTTCGAAGTCATTCCTTTGAAACGGAGGCGGGCGGATGGCAGACCGGTTGGCGTAGAACTGCTCTGGCCGGTTGTAATCCCCCAATGTCATTGCGCGTGGACCTAAGGCACCAGGTGCACCTTGTCCAACCAAAACCCCACCAGCCGCTGGTGGGTGTCGATCGACACCAGGTGGTGGGTGTCGATCGACACCAGCACCCTGGACGGGTACCACATCCTCAACAATGACTTGGCCGTTGTCATCGATCCTTTGGCCCTCTGCATTGTATGCATGGCCATCTCTGTCCCGGAGAACTCCATGTTCATCAGCCATGATGATAGTACGCAACATCGCTTCTGAATTCTTCGCTGTCCGGGTTCTTCGTTCTAACTTAGCTAGCTCTTGATTTGAAAGGGTTACTAGCTCAAGATTCTTGTTGCTCCGAGTTTTGCGATTAGGCATGCACCTGAAACACACAAGAAAGAAAGAAAGAACGAAATCAGTAACAAAATAAAAGAAAATTTAGACAAAAACTTAAACTTAAATCTAATGGTAAATTCAATAGTCCCCGGCAACGGCGCCAAAATTTGATATGCTCAAATTTACCCTGAGCTACTCTCTCAAATTAAGAGATCACTGTAGTACTTAGGGATCGAATCCACAAGGACTATGAAATACCCAATAAATCCCAGTAAAAGTATTATGCTAAACAAAGTGTAATGTAATGAAATTGCAATGCGAGCAATTAAACGAAGTGTAAATCAATGGAGAAAAACGCTAGGCATAGGGAAATCTCAGGAATCTTCAGAACTGTGAATCAATTGAATTATCAGGATTATAATTAAGAACCGTTCTAGAACTCAAACACAATTGTAAAACCTACCAGCTTTCGCTGCGTAAACTATCTATCCCTGAATCTAGAATTCCAAATTCCTTTGCTAAATTCTAAGATCCAGACAAGCAGTAATGATCAGGTTCAATTTGTTCACAAAATCTCTAAATCAAATTCCTTTGCAGATAGGTATTTTGCTCACCTAAGATAGATCTAGCAATCAATTACACTTTCATGTCAATTGATAACCCTAAATCAGATTCTAGGTCGCGAATCCAGAATAAGCAATAAGTTCAATCCTAGATGAAGAACTCTAACAATTAACCCTAGTAATCTAATGATTCAACAATTCCTCAGAAACCCTTGAAAACTCATAGCCTAACAGGGAAACTACTCAGACATGGTGAAAGAAACAAACATCATGATATGAATAGAAATCATTCAATAATATAAGAGTAGAGAACAAGAGTATCAGAGATTAGAGAAAGATGATACAAGCTTGAGATAGAAAGAGAGTCTGCCGCTTGATAATCCCTAAAACTCTGATCTGAAACACAATATATAGCTAAAAACTCGTACAGGGACCAATGTTGAAATAATGGAAACTTCTGGACAAAATTGTAAATCTTCCAAAATCTCCGAAGTTGTCCGCCTGTGGTGTCGATCGACACACATGGCTGGTGTCGATCGACACCAAGTAATGTATGTCCTCAAAACATGATCCTTCTACGCAACTTCTTGGTCTTTGCTCCAAAATCTCCCATATTCTTCACATTAGTCCTAAATGCATACCTGAAGACAAAAGACTCTAATATACTCTAAAAACACCAAAAAGACTCGATTAAAGACTCTTATATCATGGTTAAAACCCATAAAAACCATGATATATCAACAATCATCATGATATGAATAGAAATCATTCAATATATTAGAAAATAAAGATAGAGAACAAAGAGTATCAGGGATTAGAGAAAGATGATCCAAGCTTGAGATAGAGAGAGAGTCTGCTGCTTCATTATCCTAAAACCCTGATCTAAAACACAATATATATCTAAAAACTCGTACAGGGACTAATGCTGAAAATAATGGAAACTTCTGGGCAAAATTATAAATCTTCCAAAATCTCCGAAGTTGACCGCCTGTGGTGTCGATCGACACACATGGCTGGTGTCGATCGACACCAGGTAATGCATCACCTCAAAACATGATCCTTCTACGCAACTTCTTGGTCTTTGCTCCAAAATCTCCCATATTCTTCACATTAGTCCTAAATGCATACCTGAAGACAAAAGACTCTAATAGACTCTAAAAACACCAAAAAGACACGATTAAAGACTCTTATATCATAGTTAAAACCCATAAAAACCATGATATATCATTCGGCATTACTCAGCACGTCTAGTACGTGGTACACGACAGCTAGGCACGTCTGGTACGGGGCACCTCGGCACGTTTGGTACGCGGTACACGGCACGTCCGGTATGGGCACCTCGGCACCTCCGGTACGCGGTACACAGCACGTCCGGTACGGGGCACCTCGGCATGTCCGGTACGCGGTACACGGGAGCTCGGTACCGATCTTAGCTCGGCACCAGTCATAACCTTCGTGACCGACCCAACCTTTCATGGCTCCACCGGTCATGGGTGCTGTGACCGGTCTTGCCCTTCGTGGTGCCACCGGTCACGGGCCTCGTGTCCATTCTGGCGCCTCCTGTCTTTACCGGTTACATGATCCTGACGAGAGAACCACGCCCCAATCACACACCGGGAAGCTAAGATGACGATGAGATGGTTTCAGGCTTAAGCAGTAAGCGATCTGGAGTTGAATAGATTGATTGACGCCACGAGAGGAGGCGAAAGTCCTCTAGATAAGTCGGTGAACACCCCAATCACTTGAAGTGTCATAAGAATTCCAAATTCAAATCACTCGAAAGCAAAGAACAATGATCTATTTTTAAAAGAGATTTTTGATAAAAAAAAAAGATATATAGATATTACAGAGTTCTCTGATCAGAATATAAAGAGAAGGGAGACGAAGAGAGAAGAGAAGAGAAATAAAGAGTGTGGAGTTACGAGACATGCCTCGTGAACTCACACTCGGACCATGCAGAAATTAAACACACAACACTCAAATTCAAATGAAGAAATAAAGATAGAAAGTAAAGAGATAAGGGCCACGCCGAAATGATGTAAATGGGCCTGAAATGAGTCGGGCTAGTGCAATGGTATAGATGTTCATATGAACCACAAACCTCATTAAAAACTTTTCTCGGAAAACCCAATGGGATAAAACCGGAGATAAGGAAAAAAGTGTGAGTGGGTCATATGACCATGCAGTTAGCCATTCTGAGTCATATACCATGAACGATGTGAACTTGATATATATTAGACTCGAGTGACCCTCTTGAGCTAATGCCAGTTGTGGTAAAGCTCGAAGTACTTGATATTTGTTTTTGGTCCGGAGAGGAGTCTTGGGTCCATAAGCTGCTATCCTTGCTCCTTTGGCTCCTGGCTCGATCACAAAACCTTGCATAGTCCCATCTCCAAGTCCGTGTGTCTTAGTGCCTCCTAGAATCATATCAAGCTCCTCCAGTTGAAAAGGATTTGTCCTCAAATCCGGAGTACCTGCCAAAAATAACACCAAGTTAAAATCAACAATGTATAAAAACATATAAAACTTACCTCGAAGATCAAGTGGATGGTTGATATTGTCATAGATCTTCAAGAGAGGTTCTGCATCATAGTTGCTATCTTTGAGAGCTCCCATCTTTTCTTTCTTAGCCATTTCCACGAGAACAGAATCCATCTACTTTGTCAAAACAACTCCAATGCCAGTCCTTGCAATGAAATTGGACGAGAGAACTTCCATGTCCGGTGGCTCCTGTTTTGTACCTGCAATGTTGTCAACGCCTTTGGCAAAGAGCAAGTGTATTATCACAGTCATAGAGTCATTATAAACATTTAAACAAGTCTCATTTCGGATCACAGGTTTATACTTATCATGTTCCTTTTTTACTTGAGTCCTAAGGCAAGAGTTTTGTTCCGAACATTCTTTGAATAACCCTAAACTCTTCTCAATGATTTCTGGATATACTAAGCTCTTATCCTTAGCCCATAAATCATGAGAGACAAATTGAGATAAAGAGATACTTACCTGCATAAGGTCCTTGACATGTTCGGTGATTATAGTTATCACGGTAAATGGGAATGATGTTGATCTGGGGGTTTTTCTTGGATCAGGGCATTGTTATCGTGAAGCTTTAAGTCTGCTATAAAACATGTGTTTGGCTCTTTGACAAAGACAAGCAGATTATATCTGTGTGATCAGGTTTAAAAAGATTCTTGATAACAAAGATACTTACTTTGGCAAGTTCAAGTTCTTTGTCTCTAGCTCGTATTATGATTGCTTGCTCCCATCCATGGCGTATAGCTTGTTCTTGATCAGTGGGAACTCTTATGGGCTGTTGGTGTCTTATGTGAATTCCTTCTTGTGTTCCCCAGAACCTTGCTTTGTATCACAGATGTATTGTACTTTTGATTGCTTTTTGGTTTGTTTTTAGTATTTGTTTCGTGTCTTTTGTTAGTTTTCGAGTCTTTTCTATTTTGTTTTGAGTCTTGTACAGGTTCTATGGAGTTAAGCTGGAATAAGACGGTTTCGGGATTGTTCGGGCTAAGATGAAGCCTAAAAGCTATGGAAAGGAAAGGGATCGATCGATCCTAACCTTGGATCGATCGATCCATAAAACTTCAAGAACCCTAAAACCTAACTATGAAATTACTCACACATAATCAAAGAAACAACAAAGTAAACCATAGAGAGCATAATAGTATTGAAATAAACAACAAATGATACAACAAAACTTCTCCAAGTGTTTGATAGAAGGAGGAGCTTAGAAATCCAAGAAATATGTCTAGAATAGTGTTTTTAGGCGTCAGATACACTTTAGAAAACAACTAATACAATTTTAGTAGGTTTAGGTGGGATATTTATAGACATAGGTGTAAAATGGAGTAGGCGGCTGGGAGGATCGGTCGATCCACAAGTCGGATCGATCGATCCCTAATTTCCGGACATAATATCTTCGAGGCGGCTGGCATGGTGATCGGTCGATCCGCATGGAGGATCGGTCGATCCTATGTTGTCCGAAGAGAGTTTGGGATCGTGTCCGTCGAGGATGGATCGGTCGATCTGACCATGAGATCGATCGATCCTTGGTTGTGTTCTTGGAGTTTTATGGATCGATCGATCCAAGGTTAGGATCGATCGATCCCTTTCCTTTCCGTAGCTTTTAGGCTTCATCTTAGCCCGAACAATCCCGAAACCGTCTTATTCCAGCTTAACTCCATAGAACCTGTACAAGACTCAAAACAAAATAGAAAAGACTCGAAAACTAACAAAAGACACGAAACAAATACTAAAAACAAACCAAAAAGCAATCAAAAGTACAATACATCAACTCCCCCCAACTTAGACTTTTGCTTGTCCTCAAGGAAAACAAAAAAAATCTAAACCAAGAGAAAAGGTTTGATAAACATGAGAATTCATAAAATCTATAGGATCATGCCTTCAACCAAATGCTTGCAACCACTTTCACCAAGTTCATATCAAACTGTACTACATTGTACTTCGCCATAACCGTAGCAAATGTATGAAATCCCAAGATCATGTAGAACTTAACATTTCACATTTATTAAGAAATGTGTGTACTCTCACAAAGGGAATATCTAACATATTATGGTCTAGGTATGAAGGTTGATAGTTGGTGGCTCAAGTGTTTTGGGTTCTCCAGCAAAGCAAACGGATGCAAATCATTATGCAAAATCACAGTGAGACAAAGACCAACTAGGAAGTACATAACTCTCCTTTCGCTCGGATCCTTCTAACCAATTCAAAACCCCTAAGTATGAATATAAAGATTTTTTTTTAGATGCTGATGAAACACATTAATGATCTCAGACCTTCTCTGTTCTCTTTTCACTCCTTTCCCATCTCGTTTATTTTCGTTTTTCTCTTTTTTTTTTTTTTTTTTTTTTTTTTTTTTTTTTATTTAGATGGGGGAGCGGGAATGAGGAGTCTTACAAAAGCTGCATCAAAAGAAATCTTGACAATGAATGCTCGTCATACTCATAAATACATCTACTAAACCACAATGGCTTAATCTCGTCCAATGACGGTATGCAAACGAACTACTACCACAATCCTAACGAAATGAAAGCTATGTCGGTCCGTATACTCCATAGTTTTTGCACATGAATGCACATGACAATGGCTATAAACAGATGCATGTGGTTTGAAAGATGGAAATTGATACGACCCTAAATCCACCGGTAAGGTTTTACCGGAGAAAGGCGAGTCGAGACTTGACTGGATGCGAGGTTCCTTCCGTCGGCGGACGAGTACCGGTACGGAGCGGTAAGGTTTTACCGGTACCCGAAGACTCGTCGAGCGGTACGGACTGGGATCGAGAAACGGGTAACTTCGTGTCGACGCGGCAAGGTCTCACCGGTCTATCGAGAAGACTGATCTCTCGATTCGACGGTAACCCGACGGTCAAGAAACACGCGTTATCGAAAGCCGACTGACGAGGGAAGGATCCGAGGGGACGTCGATGGTTTGGCTAGGTTTCGGTACAAGGGAAACTCGCCGAAACTCGGTTCCGAGGAGTTGCTCGACTCGGTTCCGGGAACGACAGATTGAACAGAACTGAAGAGGGTCAAGGAATCAGGGAGTTGCTCGACCTGATTCAATGATGAAGATAGATGACAAGAGGAACGAGTGGCAACACACCAAACTGCGGAAGGAACGGTGATACGGCCACCGACGGATATCCGAGCCCGGCTCAAGGATTATCCGGCGGGGTTCGTTTTAGCGAGAGGTTTAACTCTGGGAAAAAACGGAAGAGAGAAAATTCTCAAGTTGATAATTAAAAACGGCGTAACCCCCAAATGAACATAAGTCTTGCCTATTTAAAGGCTGTAGCGGAAACCCTACACGCGGGTAAAAGCAAAGGCTAAACAATGCCTTGGTAAACGGTAAAAAATAAAAGGAAGGGAAGGGGTTAAAAATGCTTTCTCCTTCCTAAAGATAGATTCGCGCACCAGCGCCTTAACCGGTCCTTCATGTTGGTTCCGGATGGTTTAGGCGTGGGATTCCGATGCGCGAGCGTCGGGAAATGCCTCGTTAAAACCTCCCTTAGTAAACCCTGTGGGAAAAACCTAAGGCAGGAAAAAGAGTACATTTAGAACCGACGACTTACCGGCGTCTTCACCGTGATGTGAAGGTGAAGACGCTCTGCCCAAACCTCCCAAGGCCGGTTAGAGCTCTCGGCGATCGTGGTGTGCCGAGGTCTTCTCCCGAGTGTTGTGTTGGCTCGTTCTCTTCCTTGTGATGTTCCAGGTGGGCTGCCACGTACACGTTGAACTTGTGTTTGAAAGTCTTGGCAGCTGCTCGACTCCTAGTTTCGGCTCCCGGTACTATCCTTGGCACTTCGGTCACGCTCCGGGTTCGTCTTGTCGGGACCTCGTGTTCGGGTTGTGGTTGACTGGTTCCTTGGGTTTCATCATTCCCTCCCTCTTCAAAAGGTTTTGTCCTCAAAACTTGATCGTTTCCTGCAACATAAGGAACTAAGTCAGAAACATTGAAAGAGGTCGAAACTCCATACTCACCGGGCAAGTCGAGGCGATAGGCGTTGTCGTTGATCTTTTCGGTAACTTGGAACGGTCCGTCGCCCCTTGATGCCAGCTTGTCCTTTCTCTTGGATGGGAACCTCTCTGGCCTGAAGTGGAGCCAAACCCAATCTCCTGGTTGGAATGTCACTTTCTTGCGCCCTTTGTTGGCTTGTCGAACATAATGCTCGGTCCGTTTCTGGATGTTGCTTCGGACGGTCTCGTGTAGCTTCTTGACGAACTCGGCTTTGGTGATCCCATCTTGGTTCTCCCTTTGCTCTGGTGGTAATGGAATCAGGTCCATTGGGGTCAGCGGGTTGAATCCATAGACTGCTTCAAAAGGTGATACTTTGGTGGACGAATGGACCGCTCGGTTGTAGGCGAACTCGACGAACGGAATGCAATCAACCCAAGTGTCCTTGTTGCTGTCGATGGTAGCCCTCAGCAATGCTCCCAGCGTCCTGTTGACTACCTCCATCTGTCCGTCGGTCTGAGGGTGCCCTGCTGTCGAGAAAACCAGCTTGGTGCCTAGCCGTTTCCATAATGTTCTCCAAAAATGTCCGAGAAACCTAGGGTCGCGGTCTGATACGATTGTACGGGGCAGGCCATGTAGCCTGACTACTTCTTTGAAAAACAGGTCGGCTACGTGTGTGGCGTCTGTGGTTCGGGTACAAGGGATGAAATGGGCCATCTTTGAGAACCTGTCGACGACCACGAATATCGAGTCCCGCCTTTGGGTGCATGGCAATCCGACGACAAAATCCATTGATAGGTCAGTCCAGGGACTGCTGGGAATCGGTAGGGGGGTGTATAGACCTTGTGGCATAGCTCTGGACTTGGCTCGTCGGCAGACTTGGCACTGATCACACAGTTTCTCGACCATTCGCTGCATCTTTGGCCAATAAAAGTTTTCCCGTAGCATCGCCACGGTTTTGGTTACTCCGAAATGTCCCATTAGTCCCCCTCCATGAGCTTCCCTTAATAGTACCTCCCTTATTGATCCTTGAGGGATGCACAGTCTTCGCTCCTTGAACAGGAATCCCTCGTGGATATAGAACCGGCCGAAGGGTCCTTTGCCGCTTTCTCGGTAACAGTCGCCGAGTTCCGGATCGGTTGCGTAGATGTCCTTGATGCCCTCAAAGCCCAATATTTTAGCATCCATGACGGTGATCAGTGCGTGCCTGCGGGATAACGCATCAGCTACTACGTTTTCTTTCCCTTTCTTGTACTTAATCACATATGGGAAAGTCTCGATGAACTCCAGCCACTTGGCGTGCCTTCTCTTCAGATTGGTCTGCCCTCTAAGGTGTTTCAGAGTCTCATGATCGGTGTGTATCACGAACTCCCGAGCTAGTAGATAGTGCTGCCAGGTTTCCATAGCCCGGACCAATGCATATAGCTCTTTGTCGTAGGTTGGATAGTTAATGGTGACACCGCTAAGCTTTTCGCTAAAGTAAGCAACTGTGATGCGGACATCAATCCGGTAACTGAACTATCTGACGAGGACACACGTGAGGAGCATACTGAAGTGACAAATATTCAAGAGAAGACTCAAGAAGGTCCAATAACCCGAGCAAAAGCCAAGGAGTTGAATATAGGATCACACAACAAGCAAGTAGCGGACCAAGTGCATCAAGTGGAGGACGACCATGTCATCAAGATTCCAGAAGTAGCTTGACCTATCACAAGAGCTAGGAGGGATAAACTAAGAGAAGAATTCAAAGTATCCATACAAGCTCTACTCGACACAGCTGAAGATGTCCCGGACAACGGACCAACCATAGACCTAGCTGCGATGACTTCTCGTCCAAGTCAGGTATGATTTGTGTTTAATTATTTCTGTTTCCTTGCAGGTGATATGGCCTCGGCCTAGTGGCTCTAGTAAGCCCAAAATGAGTCTAGTTCGAGTCCCAGTAGAGTCTTTTATTTTATTTCTTTTTATTTTGTGTCTGTAGCTACACTTTCCATATAAGGAAACAGCATGTTGTTTCCATTGAGAGTGTGTGTCGTTTTCTTTTATTTTCGTACAAGTCCTGTTGTTTTTGCTTCGAGTCGCAACCCTAGAGGTTGTAGCCGTAAGGATCAAACTATAAGATCCCCGGCCGTGTATCTTTTTATTTACCCTACATCAATAAAGAACCGAATTTCTTCTAGCTTGAAAGTTGCTGAAACTTTTGCCTCAGATCTTGTCTTTGTGTGTGATTCACAAAGCCACGATTCTTAAGCTGTATCAAGGAGCCTTTCACACTCCCTGTGGTGCTTATCGATCCACCATCACGACCCCATCCATCAGGTTTCACAAGAGGAGCTTCAAGCTGCTTGTCTAGCCTTCCACACCGGTTTTGTGAGTTGTAGCGGAGGAGGAGCTTCGAGCTAACTTCGTTTCCACTTCAGATCCGGCTCCAAGACTAGTTCATTTCGAGTCTTATATCATTGGTATCAGAGCCAAAGGTTCCTGCCTTTGGTTTTCCTATCCCAGGTTGTTTCTTTTCATATTAGTTTTGTTTCAATTCAGTTCGTCTGTCTTGTTGTTTGAATTTTATAAAATCATAAAAAAATCATAAAAATATTTCGTCTTTTGTTGTTGCTTCTTTAAACTCTTCAGAAAATATAAAAATTGTTATTTTGATTTCTGAGCATCATTTCATATTTTTCCCATATCAAAACCTAAACTGCAATTTCCTTTGTTGTTTATCTGTTTTGTTTGAGAAAATTTGATTCTTGTGTTGATTCTTTTTGCTAGGAAAATCTACAGTATCCTTAGCACTTTGGATTCAAGTCGGATTGGAGTAAAGCATGGCTGACGGAGGTCCTGAATGTCAACAAGATATGAAGGAAGTTTTACGTGCAATGCAAGCCGACATGAGAACTATGACTCAACGCATTGTTGATAATCACCAAGAACTTGGCACTCGCCTCACCCGCTTGGAACAACCACAACAACACCCTCCTGATCCTGAAGAGGAAGTTCTCTCAGAATCCGATGGAGACTCACTCGACACGCTAGCTCGACAACCACGTCGAGTTGATCCTCTACGGAGACACCGACCAAGAGAGGTAGAACCTAGAGAAAATAATCACGATATCAAGCTAACTCCACCATCTTTTGCAGGCAAAACTGATCCCGAAGCTTACTTGGATTGGGAAAGGAGACTTGAGTATATCTTTGAATGCTATGGGTACCGAGAGAACAAAAGGGTGGCTGTAGCTGCGGCTCAACTCACGGGAAACGCCCTAGCATGGTGGGACAGAACAGTAGCTGAACGGAGACGACTTCACTTTGGAGCTGTCACCAACTGGCCCGACATGAAGTACCTAATGAGGTTAAGGTATGTCCCTGAACATTTTCATCGAGACTTACAAAAACGTTTCCGTAAGTTGACACAGGGAACAAGGAGCGTGGAGGACTATTTTGAGGAGTTTGAAAAGCTAATGAACTCGCTGGAGTTGGAAGAATCCGAGGAGGCTATGATGGCTCAATTCATCGATGGATTACAAGATAGGATTTAAAGAAAAGTTGAGCGTGCCAAGTACAAGAGTTTACATGAACTCCTACACCTATCGGTCCAGATAGAGCAGCAGATTAGGCACAAGAATAACAGCAACAATCGTGCCAGAAATGTTCCACAAACATGGAAGAATGATGTGTCCAAAGTACAAGACAAAGGAAAAGCTGTTGAGATAGATTCCAGGTTCAAATCAAGGGCATCCGAACCACAAAGGAGTTTCCGTGACGAACAAGGTAAGTCTTCTAACCAATATAATCGAACTCGTGACATTACTTGTTTTAAGTGCCAGGGAAGAGGGCATATATCAAGAGACTGCCCAAACCGGAGAGTAATGATCGTCACCAACACGGGAGATTACGAGTCACAAGATGAGGCTGTAGACGAGTCCGAAGAATGCGGGGAAGACATCGAGTATCCGGACACTGGGGAATCACTCATGATAAGACGGGTTCTCAATGTTCAAGTAGGACCTGAGGAGACCGCACAAAGAGAAAATCTCTTTCATACACGATGCACCATCAATGGCAAGGTTTGCAATTTAATTATAGATGGTGGTTCTTGTACTAACGTGGCCAGCAAGCTTCTTGTTGAGAAATTAGGTCTCGTGAAAACCAAGCATCCACGCCCATACAAGCTTCGGTGGCTCAATGACAAGGCCGAGATGAAGGTCTCCGAACAGGTAACGGTTCCATTTAGCATTGGTAAGTATGTTGATCAAGTTACTTGTGATGTAGTGCCCATGCAAGCCGGACACCTCCTCTTAGGGAGACCCTGGCAATTTGACCGAGAAACTCAACATGATGGACGTACTAACCAATACTCGGTGACACACCAAAACCGTAAGTTCACTCTTGCACCCCTCAGTCCCTCACAAGTTCATGCACTTCACGCAAAAAGGACGGAGAGGTAAGTACATCGAACCTTTACGTAAGCTACGGATCAGTTGGTAAGTCCCTTGGTGCCAAGGGCGCCCTACTACTAATGTTCTACCAAGAATGTCTAAGTACAGATACAGGTGATATAGAAATTCCTGAGGAAGTCCAACCCTTACTCCAGAGTTACTTGGACGTATTTCCCGAAGAACTACCACCCGGACTACCACCAATTAGAGGTATAGAACATCAAATCGATTTGGTTCCGGGAACAGCTCTGCCGAACAAACCCGCTTATAGGATGAATCCGGAGGAAAGCAAGGAATTGGAGAAACAAATCAGTGACTTATTAGGCCAAGGTTACATCCGAGAAAGTCTTAGTCCATGTGTTGTGCCCGTTCTGCTCGTACCAAAGAAAGGAGGCACTTGGAGAATGTGTGTAGACTGTCGTGCCATCAACAACATAACCATCAAGTACCGGCACCCTATCCCACGTCTCGACGACATGTTAGACGAGCTCTGCGGTTCCACACTCTTCTCAAAGGTGGATCTTAAAAGTGGATATCATCAAGTACGTATGCGCGAAGGCGACGAATGGAAAACTGCTTTCAAAACAAAACAGGGGCTATACGAGTGGCTTGTCATGCCCTTTGGTCTCACCAACGCCCCCAGCACCTTCATGCGCTTGATGAACCAGGTTCTTCGTTCTTATATTGGAAAATTTGTAGTAGTTTATTTTGATGACATATTAATCTACAGCAAAAATCTTAAGGATCATTTAGAACATCTAGAACTTGTATTTAAATCACTTCGGAAGGAAAGCTTATACGCTAACCTAAAGAAGTGTGTCTTTTGTACTAACAAACTTGTGTTCTTAGGTTTTGTTATTAGTGAACAAGGAATACAGGTGGATGAAGAGAAGATAAAAGCTATCCGAGATTGGCCCACTCCCACTACCATCGGACATGTTCGGAGTTTCCACGGACTAGCTAGCTTCTATAGACGATTCGTCAAGGATTTTAGCACGGTAGCTGCACCACTCACAGCCGTGATCAAGAAGAATCAGCCATTTAAGTGGGGAGTTGCTCAAGAACAAGCCTTCAATACCTTGAAGGAGAAGCTAACACAAGCACCGGTTCTTTCTTTACCTAACTTGGACCTTCTCTTCGAGATGGAATGTGATGCTTCAGGTCTAGGAATTGGAGCCGTGCTACACCAGAACAAGAAGCCCGTGGCCTTCTTCAGTGAGAAACTCAACGGAGCTGCACTCAACTACCCGACATATGACAAAGAGTTGTACGCCCTAGTCCGAGCCTTACAAACCTGGCAGCACTACCTACTGTCCAAGGAGTTCATCATCCACACCGATCATGAGACTCTCAAGCATCTCCGAGGACAAACAACACTCAAGAGGCGACATGCAAGATGGCTGGAGTTCATAGAAACGTTTCCTTACGTCATTAAGTACAAGAAGGGAACAGAAAATGTGGTAGCTGATGCCTTATCCCGACGATACATACTAATCACCACGCTAGAAGCCAAGATCATGGGGTTTGAGCATCTCAAGGATCACTATGCCACGGATCCTGATTTTTCCGAGGCTTATGAAGCCTGTGGTAAGGGTGAATTCCATTCCTACTATTTGCATGATGGATTTCTTTTCAGGGATAAAAGACTATGCATACCAAGAGGATCCATGCGTGACTTGTTGCTCAAGGAGGCTCACGGAGGTGGTCTTATGGGTCATTTTGGCGTTGACAAGACATTGGCTGTAGTGACGGATCATTTCTATTGGCCTCATATCAAGAAGGACGTCGAGAAGACTTGTGCCAAATGTGTGACTTGCCACAAAGCCAAATCCAGGTCCCATCCTCACGGATTATACTTACCTTTGCCTATCCCTAACGCCCCTTGGGAAGATATTTCCATGGATTTTGTCTTAGGGTTACCACAGGTTCAGCACAAGGATTCAATCTTCGTGGTGGTTGATAGATTCTCGAAGATGGCACATTTCATACCGTGCAACAAGACCAATGATGCCTCCCAAATCGCCGATCTGTTCTTCAAAGAAGTGGTAAAATTACATGGTGTTCCTAGAACTATTGTCTCTGACCGTGATGTCAAATTTTTAGGACACTTTTGGAGAACCTTGTGGAGAAAGATGGGGACAAAGCTCTTGTTCTCAACTACTTGTCATCCACAAACGGATGGACAAACGGAAGTGGTAAACCGAACTCTTTCCACTTTACTTAGAGCCACACTCGGAAAGAACTTAAAAACATGGGTTCATTGTCTACCATTTGTTGAGTTCGCCTATAATCATGCCAGGCACTCTACTACTAATATTTCTCCCTTTGAGATAGTCTATGGTTTCAGGCCCTTAACACCGATTGATTTAACTCCTATACCACACACCGAACAAATCAATGTCGATGGCAAGAACCGAGGCGAATACATCAAGAAACTACATGAACAAGCACGAGATAAGATTCTCAAGAAGAATGAGAAGATCAAAGCGCAAAGGGACAAAGGACGCAAGCGAGTCATCTTTGAGCCCGGAGAGTGGGTATGGATTCACATGCGACCGGAGAGGTTTCCTCGGAAGAGAAGTTCCAAACTAGCACCTCGAGGCGATGGACCGTTCAAAGTACTTGAGAAAATCAACGACAACGCCTACAAGCTGGAGCTTCCAGGTGAGTTCAACATTTCACATAGCTTTAATGTTGCTGACCTTTCACCTTATGTCTCAGATGAACAAGTTTTGAGGATAAAACCTTCTCAAGAGGGAGAGTATGATGCGGACATCAATCCGGTAACTGAACTATCTGACGAGGACACACGTGAGGAGCATACTGAAGTGACAAATATTCAAGAGAAGACTCAAGAAGGTCCAATAACCCGAGCAAAAGCCAAGGAGTTGAATATAGGATCACACAACAAGCAAGTAGCGGACCAAGTGCATCAAGTGGAGGACGACCATGTCATCAAGATTCCAGAAGTAGCTGGACCTATCACAAGAGCTAGGAGGGATAAACTAAGAGAAGAATTCAACGTATCCATACAAGCTCTACTCGACACAGCTGAAGATGTCCCGGACAACGGACCAACCATAGACCTAGCTGCGATGACTTCTCGTCCAAGTCAGGTATGATTTGTGTTTAATTATTTCTGTTTCCTTGCAGGTGATATGGCCTCGGCCTAGTGGCTCTAGTAAGCCCACAATGAGTCTAGTTCGAGTCCCAGTAGAGTCTTTTATTTTATTTCTTTTTATTTTGTGTCTGTAGCTACACTTTCCATATAAGGAAACAGCATGTTGTTTCCATTGAGAGTGTGTGTCGTTTTCTTTTATTTTCGTACAAGTCCTGCTGTTTTTGCTTTGAGTCGCAACCCTAGAGGTTGTAGCCGTAAGGATCAAACTATAAGATCCCCGGCCGTGTATCTTTTTAATTACCCTACATCAATAAAGAACCGAATTTCTTCTAGCTTGAAAGTTGCTGAAACTTTTGCCTCAGATCTTGTCTTTGTGTGTGATTCACAAAGCCACGATTCTTAAGCTGTATCAAGGAGCCTTTCACACTCCCTGTGGTGCTTATCGATCCACCATCACGACCCCATCCATCAGGTTTCACAAGAGGAGCTTCGAGCTGCTTGTCTAGCCTTCCACACCGGTTTTGTGAGTTGTAGCGGAGGAGGAGCTTCGAGCTAACTTCGTTTCCACTTCAGATCCGGCTCAAAGACTAGTTCATTTCGAGTCTTATATCAAACTGGCTTGCCTCCTTGCGTGAGAACTGCCCCTATGCCGACTCCTGAGGCGTCGCATTCTACCTCAAAGGTACTCGTGAAGTCTGGTAGCGCTAGTAGAGGTGCATGCGTGAGACGGTGCTTTAATTCCCTGAAGGCGCGCTCTTGGGCTTCTCCCCAACTAAAATCAACGTTCTTTTTGATCACGGCTGTCAATGGTGCAGCCACCGTGCTGAAGTCTCGGACGAATCGTCGGTAAAAACTGGCCAGACCATGAAAACTACAGACCTGACTGATGCTGGTAGGCGTGGGCCATTCTTCAATTGCCCTAATCTTCTCCTCGTCGACCTTGATACCCTGGCCGCTCACAACGAATCCCAAAAAGATAAGCTCGCTGGCCCCGAATACACATTTCTTCCGGTTCGCATACAACTCTTCCTGTTTGAGAGTCGCCAAGACTTTTCCAAGATGCTCCACATGGTCGGTCAGGTTCTTGCTGTAGACGAGAATATCGTCAAAGTAGACCACGACGAATTCGTTGATATAGGCTCGGAGGACATGGTTCATGAGTCGCATGAAGGTTGACGGTGCGTTGGATAATCCAAATGGCATGACGAGCCATTCGTAGAGCCCTCTCTTTGTCTTGAATGCTGTCTTCCACTCATCACCTTCTTTCATTCGGACCTGATGATATCCACGTTTTAGATCAATCTTGGAGAAGATGGTAGCTCCGCTTAGCTCGTCTAGCATATCGTCTAGTCGGGGAATCGGGTGCCGGTACTTGACGGTAGTGTTGTTCACGGCTCGGCAATCAACACATATCCTCCATGTCCCGTCTTTCTTTGGAACCAACAAGACTGGCACGGCGCAAGGGCTGAAGCTCTCTCTAACGTAGCCATGCTCCATGAGTTCCGACACTTGCTTCTCGAGCTCCCTTGCTTCTTCCGGATTAACTCGGTATGCTGGGCGATTCGGTAGTTGTGCGCCTGGAACCAGATCGATTTGATGTTCGATCCCTCTAATGGGGGGTAGACCAGGTGGTAGTTCGTCCGGAAATACATCTTCATAGGTTGCTAGTACTCCCTTGATGCCTTCCGGTAGGTCTTCTTCGGTGGTACCTGCGGTCAAAACTTCTTTGTATACCATTAGTAACATCTTACAATCCGAATCACATGAGGATCTTCTAATATCACTAGCGTTAATCAGAAAATTCCGCTTGGCGCTAGTATCTTGAGACAGTTTGATTTGAAGTTCATTAACTTGATTCGGGCTGAGTGGGGTTAGGCATATCCGTTTATCATTATGCGCGAAAGAGTAGCGATTTGTTCGACCACAATGAGTAGTCTCCTTATCAAACTGCCAAGGTCTCCCCAGTAGGAGGTGGCTAGCCTGCATCGGAACAACATCGCAAAGGACTTGGTCCTTGTAAGCGCCTATACTAAATGGTACCAATACTTGTTCGTTAACTTGGATAACAGTTTTATCGTTTAACCACTTAAGCTTGTAGGGTTTGGGATGGTTTGTGGTCGAGAGATTAAGTTTCTTAACCATATAGGTGCTTGCTACATTCGAGCAGGAGCCCCCATCTATGATTAACCCACAAACCTTCCCTCTTACCGAACAACGCGTGTGGAAGATGTTGTCGCGTTGGGTCGGGTCGTCCGGCAGCGTCGTGGCGCTGAGTATCCGACGAATCACCAGCAGTTCTCCCACTTCTGGGTTGGCTTCTTCCAGCTCGAGCTCTTCCTGGTTAAGTTCTTCGTCCTTGGGCTCTTCCTCGTCTTGTGACTCGTACTCGCCGGCTGGGGTAATGATCATCGTCCGCTGGTTCGGGCAGTCCCGAGCATAGTGTCCATGCCCTTGGCATTTAAAACAGATAACATCTCGGCTTCGGACTGGATTCTGCGGTTTCCTAGGATCAGCAGCGTCGTTCTTGGCTGGTTCCCTGGGTTTGTACCGGGATTCCACCGCGATGGGTCGCGGTTTGTCTTGGATTCGGTTTGACGGACTGGCCGAGGTCGCCGATGGGGACCAACTTGGGATGCCCTGGTTCCGAGTACAACTAGTGCTGATCATCTTCTTTTTGACCTGCTGTTCAATCTGGATGGCTAAATGGAGGAGCTCTTCGAAACCAGTGTACGGCTGCCTTTCGACTTTTTGCGATATACGGTCTTGCAACCCGTCGAGGAATTGGGCCATGAGGGTTTCCTCGTCTTCTTCTAGTTGCAGCCGGTTGCGCAGGTGCTCAAACTCGTCGTAATACTCCTCTACATACTTACTGCCCTGATTGATCCTCCGGAATCGCTTTTGCAGATCGCGGTGGTAGAACGGTGGTATGTAACGCCGTCTCATAGTCTCCTTCATGGCTTCCCAAGTCGGTATGGGTCGCTCACGGTGTCTACGCCTTTCGGCCTGGTCACGTTCCCACCAAGTAAGTGCATGATCGGTGAGTTGTGCCACCGCATAGTTGATCTTCCTTTGCTCATTATACACATAGCACGCAAAGATATGATCCATCCGGCGCTCCCAGTCTAGATAGGCCTCCGGATCGACTCTTCCGGCAAAGGTGGGTGCCGAGAGTTTGAGACTCGGTAGTTGGGGTTGGTAGCCTTGCTCGTCGGCTCCATCTTCGTCAGCCTCGGCTTGTCGGGGACCATTGCCTCGTCTTTGCCGTGGAACGTTCTCCGGTTCTGGTTCGTACAACGGGTTATTTCGCTCCACCGGTGGGCCTCGGATCGGTGGTGTTTCGATCCGAGTGATGCGCTCTCCGAGTTGTTGGAGCTGCTCCTGAATGGCGGTAAACATGCCCCCAAGGTCCGGAGGAGGTGGAGGTTGCTCTGCCATGGATATTGGTGAAAAAGAAAACTTGTACGGACGGCGGCGGTTGTACGGACGGCGGCGGAAATCGCCGGAAAATAATTTCCGGTTAACCGGGAAAGGGTTGACGGTGGTCGGAGGTCGGCTCCGGTGATCGGAGGTCGGCTCCGGCGGTCGGACGTCGGCTCCGGTGGTCGGAGGTCGAGGTCCGGTAGGGACGGTGTCGCGGTACGGTCGGTTGGTACGGGTCACCGACGTCTCCACTCAGTCTTGCTCTCGCGAGATGAGCTCTGGTTCCTGCGAGGAAGACAACACTTAGTTAAATAGCTATACGCTCACTAGGGTTTTCACGCAAGAATGGATAAGATGGTGACGTCGCGCAAAGGACAGTCAACACTCGTGCAACGGATCTTTTTCGAATTCTGCGACTGCCAATGATTGGTACGGGCTACACGACAGAAGAGACAGCTCACTCTCGCGCAACCTTCGACCAAACAAACACGCGGTCAATTCCTGGCCAAGCAAATATTCAAACGCGTTGAATCCACACATGTGGGTAGCTGCTTTTGACCAGAAACACACGGAGGCTAGCGCGCTTGAGAAATCCGAATCAAACCCAAAATTTTAAACGAAAAACACGAAGAACACGATGAACGCGAGTTGATGAAAACCTTTTAGAAATTGAAAATGCAATAACCAGTTAAGAATAGATGAAGACGAAGCTATGCTATGCAAAGGAAACAAAAATTTTCATGGGGTTTTACGAAACTTAGAACGAAAATGACTAAGCGAAAGAGTTAGGTGAAGGAAAGGTACGACCTGACGGAGAGGAGCTTTCAAAGCTCTGATACCAGCTGATACGACCCTAAATCCACCGGTAAGGTTTTACCGGAGAAAGGCGAGTCGAGACTTGACTGGATGCGAGGTTCCTTCCATCGGCGGACGAGTACCGGTACGGAGCGGTAAGGTTTTACCGGTACCCGAAGACTCGTCGAGCGGTACGGACTGGGATCGAGAAACGGGTAACTTCGTGTCGACGCGGCAAGGTCTCACCGGTCTATCGAGAAGACGGATCTCTCGACTCGACGGTAACCCGACGGTCAAGAAACACGCGTTATCGAAAGCCGACTGACGAGGGAAGGATCCGAGGGGACGTCGATGGTTCGGCTAGGTTTCGGTACAAGGGAAACTCGCCGAAACTCGTTTCCGAAGAGTTGCTCGACTCGGTTCTGGGAACGACAGAGTGAACAGAACTGAAGGGGGTCAAGGAATCAGGGAGTTGCTCGACCTGATTCAATGATGAAGATAGATGACAAGAGGAACGAGTGGTGACACACCAAACTGCGGAAGGAACGGTGATACGGCCACCGACGGATATCCGAGCCCGGCTCAAAGATTATCCGGCGGGGTTCATTTTAGCGAGAGGTTTAACTCTGGGAAAAAACGGAAGAGAGAAAATTCTCAAGTTGATAATTAAAAACGGCATAACCCCCAAATGAACATAAGTCTTGCCTATCTAAAGGCTGTAGCGGAAACCCTACACGCGGGTAAAAGCAAAGGCTAAACAATGCCTTGGTAAACGGTAAAAAATAAAAGGAAGGGAAGGAGGTTAAAAATGCTTTCTCCTTCCTAAAGATAGATTCGCGCACCAGCGCCTTAACCGGTCCTTCATGTTGGTTCCGGATGGTTTAGGCGTGGGATTCCGATGCGCGAGCGTCGGGAAATGCCTCGTTAAAACCTCCCTTAGTAAACCCTGTGGGAAAAACCTAAGGCAGGAAAAAGAGTACATTTAGAACCGACGACTTACCGGCGTCTTCACCGTGATGTGAAGGTGAAGACGCTCTGCCCAAACCTCCCAAGGCCGGTTAGAGCTCTCGGCGATCATGGTGTGCCGAGGTCTTCTCCCCAGTGTTGTGTTGGCTCGTTCTCTTCCTTGTGATGTTCCAGGTGGGCTGCCACGTACACGTTGAACTTGTGTCTGAAAGTCTTGGCAGCTGCTCGACTCCTAGTTTCGGCTCCCGGTACTATCCTTGGCACTTCGGTCACGCTCCGGGTTCGTCTTGTCGGGACCTCGTGTTCGGGTTGTGGTTGACTGGTTCCTTGGGTTTCATCAGAAATGGTAAGGGGTGTGGTACTAGACTAAAAATAAGTCTAGCCATTTGGAGTTAACAAAGGCTAATATAAATAATGTAAAGAAAACTCCAAATGTAATTCCATTACATGATTATCAATCCCCTAAGTGAGATATATTAAGTCCATATTAAGTTCATATATATATGATTAAGCTCCAATGATAGGGATTATCATAAAATGATCAAGTTATGGATTTTTCTGCGCTTCCAAGTTATCCTTAAACAAGGCTAAGCAGTTTTAAGACAAAATGATCTCAAACATGTTGCAATTCCAAAAGATAGCAAATTCTCATAACTATTTTGACTCAATAAAATATTTAAAATTCCAACGAAGTTTTAAAATAAAAATAAAACATACCAAAATAAAAGAAACAAACACAAACATCATTAGTAGATAAATGGCATCCTCCCCCGAACTTGCTTTTCACCGTCTCGGTGTAATAACAAAATTAAAAGAAGAATGCCATACATAAAGAAATAAAACCAAACGTCCTAAAAACAAAATTATATAAAACAAGGGATAGAAATAACCACAAGCTCAGTGGTCGCGGGTAGAGCTATCGTTGGAGCTCTCTCTCCTGCCTATGTTCCTCCTGCTTCTGGGTAAGCGGAGGTCGCTATACTGTGCTGAGGAATGCTCCACCGGTGAATGAGAAGGTCCAGCTCGGTCTTGAGTTGCCTTGGTCCTCATCTCATGTATTTTGCCGATAGAGTCGGACTCTGTGCCCTCAGAGTCATCAGCATCCTCAGCTTCCTCAGTATCCTCACCTTCCTCAATATCCTCACCTTCCTCAACTTCAGCTTCAGCGCTTTCATCATCTTGTGTCGGTGACCCCGAAGCACAAGAACAAGGCTTGATCTTCTGGATCGCCCTCCACATTTTCCTCATCATGGAGTTGTTCTTTTTCTGCGATTTGATGATCCACTGAAGTTGCTGGTCTGTGTCATCTGCAGGAGGGCTGGGCGGTAGGCGGTACCGGTTGGGGCTGTGAGGCAGCAGCTGCTGCGGCTGAGGCTCGTCTACTTCTTCTTCGATATCAACCTAAGCCTCTTGCATCTCGTCATCTCTATCGCTTGGCTGTGGTGCTGCTTGTGTTGATGTACGATGGCGACGAGAGAGTGTCCGTGTGTTGCCAGAAGGGTCTGGTATCAAGTGCTTCGGACCTAGCAAAAACTCCAAATTTTCCTGAGATAGGAGTGAAGTGATACCTTGGTTGGGTAGTCTGTAGAAACAGGTCATCCCATTGCGATCCCAATACATATAGACATCTCTCTTGTTGAGTACATGGCAGTTGACTAGATGTCTAATGTTGACTCTCCCGTACTTGTTCTCAACTTCTTCCCTCCTGAGATCAATCTTCGTGTGTTGGAAGATTGGGGTGAGGATGTTGCCCACACAACATTCCTTTGGAGGTTTTCCCTTGATCTTCTCAAGCATATCGCACAACACAGCTGCATAGTTGACGGTAGATCCAGGACTCTCCACGTACTCTGGTAGGATGCTTCACGCCATAAAACAGCATTCCTAACTCATCATCTCTAACCGCCCCTAATTCCTTTTTAAAGAAGAAGGTGTTGCTGATGATCTTCATAGCAATTCTCAATACCGGATTCCTTATCGCTGCAATCTTGGCTTTGCGCGAAACATAATCACCATGAGCAATCAAACCCCAGAACTCATTTGCAAGTCGTCTGTCAATCTTTGGGAACGAGACATCCTCTCCTTTCTCGAATCCGTAGATATCACAAATTTTATGAAGAGTGTATCTGTAGTGCTTCTTGAGGAGGAAGAAACTGAAAGTACCCTCGCTCGCTATCGGTGCGTCCGGGTTTTTGTAGGTGAGCCGACAAGTGGCAAGAAACTCCCTCACCAATCTTGGATATAACGGCTCGTTGAGCTTCCAAAGCATCCCAAACCCTATATTCTCAAAGAGCGACGCCGCATCCTCTAGTAAACCAAGATCCGCCAAAGTAATCTCACATCCCATTCGGGTGGGCATAAGCTTGACTGCTCTCATATCTGCCAAGAATTTGGTGTCGTGAGCATCCCATTTTCCCGTGACTGGTCTGAGTAGAGGACTCATGTTACGGGTCGTCCTGCGCCTCTTTCCTGGATTGCGGGAGCTCCCGGCTTGATCCATATCCTGTACGAATGCAAAAACTTTTCTTTACGCCATTTTTCAAGTTATCATACAACAATATGCAATAAGAATATAGGACCCAATATCAATCTATGGCTTTTTTCATGATGTAACAACCAATATCGATACACTTTCATTTTGAATAATGAACCAAGTAACAACATAATCAAATTATTAAAGCCAATCAAAGCAAAATAACATGACTTTTATGCATTAACATTTAATTAGGTTCATTTTCGTTTTTGATGAATAGTGAAAAATCAAATCAAAAATTTCACTCCAATCTAGCCATTTCTAATGCAAATTGAGTTTCCCATATCATCCTAGACAAGAATCTAGCATTTTTCCATCATTAAACATCCTAAAACTCATCAAACAATAATGATTTGGAGCAAATTCACCATTGAAACCCTAAAATTTCGATTTGGGAGTTGGGAGATTCGAAGCCATACCTTTGCAGAGAGTTAAAATGGTTACCAGAATCAGAAAGAGGAGGAAAAACTGAGTGGATTAGCACCAAGAATCACTAAAAACCGTTAAGATTTGACAAAGTTATGATTGAAAGAAGTTTTTGTTCTTTGTGCTCTTCAAAATCGCAAGAGGAGAAGATTTTGATCGATTTTCTTGCAAATCGATCGATCCCGTGAGTTTTATGATTGAGTTTTGATGTTTTTCGGTTTGATTTAAGTGATTTTTTGGTTATGCATACCTGGGATCGATCGATCCGTCACCCGGATCGATCGATCGCTTGCTTTTTGGTCGTGTGTTCGTGGATCGGTCGATCGTGTGTCCGGATCGACCGATCCAAAACCTTTGGATACTTTATTGAATTTGGCCGACTTGTTTGGATCGATCGATCAAACCTGTGGATCGATCGATCACTTTCTGTAATACCAAAATTCAAACGTTTAAGCACTGGATCGATCGAAACCGTAGGGGATCGATCGATCCCTTCACTCACAGAGAGTGGATTGAAGCAATATGCATAAAACTTAAGATCAAAATAGGAAATGAAAAACTTAGTAATATTTACAAGATACCTGGTGGGTTGCCTCCCACAAAGCGCTTATTTAAGGTCATTAGCTTGACCGTCATGTAGTTCTAAACTTGGTTTGGAGGATCCTCGAGAAGGATCTTTGTTTTCTCGTTCATTGTGGAATCTGCAAGGTGCGGTTTGACTCTCTGACCATTTACAGTAAATGGTTCTCCCTTTTTGTCCCAGAGAACCACTGCACCATGCGGTTTTACTTCCTTGATGGTGTAAGGACCGGTCCATCTCGACTTTAGTTTTCCTGGAAAAAGTTTAAGGCGAGAGTTGTAGAGAAGTACCTTATCGTTCTCTGAAAGCTTCTTGAGGATTATCCTTTTGTCATGAAGAGCTTTAGTTCGCTCTTTATAGATCCTTGAGCTTTCGTAAGCATTCAACCTGAGTTCGTCTAACTCGTTTAACTGAATTAGACGTTTCTCTGAAGCGGTCTTGATGTCGAAGTTCATCAGCTTCGTTGCCCACAGCGCCTTGTACTCTAGTTCGACAGGTAGGTGACAGGACTTACCGTAGACGAGGTTGAATGGTGTGGTTCCAATGGGAGTTTTGAAAGCGGTTCTGTATGCCCAAATAGCATCATCAAGCTTTGCCGCCCAATGTACTTTTGATTGCTTTTTGGTTTGTTTTTAGTATTTGTTTCGTGTCTTTTGTTAGTTTTCGAGTCTTTTCTATTTTGTTTTGAGTCTTGTACAGGTTCTATGGAGTTAAGCTGGAATAAGACGGTTTCAGGATTGTTCGGGCTAAGATGAAGCCTAAAAGCTACGGAAAGGAAAGGGATCGATCGATCCATAAAACTCCAAGAACACAACCAAGGATCGATTGATCTCATGGTCAGATCGACCGATCCATCCTCGACGGACACGATCCCAAACTCTCTTCGGACAACATAGGATCGACCGATCCTCCATGCGGATCGACCGATCACCATGCCAGCCGCCTCGAAGATATTATGTCCGGAAATTAGGGATCGATCGATCCGACTTGTGGATCGACCGATCCTCCCAGCCGCCTACTCCATTTTACACCTATGTCTATAAATATCCCACCTAAACCTACTAAAATCGTATCAGTTGTTTTCTAAAGTGTATCTGACGCCTAAAAACACTATTCTAGAGATATTTCTTGGATTTCTAAGCTCCTCCTTCTATCAAACACTTGGAGAAGTTTTGTTGTATCATTTGTTGTTTATTTCAATACTATTATGCTTTCTATGGTTTACTTTGTTGTTTCTTTGATTATGTGTGAGTAATTTCATAGTTAGGTTTTAGGGTTCTTGAAGGAAATTGATGGCTTGATGAATTGATAGAGATTTGGGGTTTCTAATCCATAGGTTCTTTGATTCATGTGTTCTTAATGCTAGATTAAGAGTAGCTACCTTAGTCTTGATTCTAGGTTGTTCTATAAGCACTAATCATGTTATAGAGAACTTGAACCTTATGAATTGAGCTTTGTATCTCTAGCATGCGAGAGTTGATGCTAGATCATCATTGTGAACTTAGTGAACTTGTTTGTTAATGCTAATTTGGCTAGGAGAAATCAAACGAGAGTTTAGTTTTCAAGTAGTCAAGTTTAGGGGTTAAGGCCACGAGAGTGGGTTAATCCACCTTTTGTTCATGTTCTAGAACGGTGATGAGAGTGTTAAATCCCATGCTCATATTATTCGTTAAGCCATTGACAACCTGAAATGCCCTAAGGCCTAATGCCTTTTAAATCGTATAAATCAATCGTTTTATGTTTATTGCATTTTGTTTACAAGTTTGAAAGAAAACAATCAAACCAATCCTGCTATAGCTAATTACAAGTCTCGTAAATCATTAGTGTACCATTGGTTCTTGTGGATCGATCTCGTTATATACTACCTTGCGGTTAAGTGTATCGAGTAAAAACTCGAGCAATCAATCACGGAAGTACTCAAAGACAAACACTCATTTCTCGCAAAAGCTTTAGTTGCAATTTTATTCTTCAACTCAATCGTTTTCTCCCTGCAAGGCTCATGATTCGTTGGTTTGATCCTATCAAGACAAAAAGAAAACTCCAAGTTAGTCAATAGGAAATCAACAACATGACCAGATTGTTCTATCATCAATTTAAAGCCATTAAAAATAATTTAAAAGCTTGTATGAAATCCTGGTTGTTCCGGAATGCTCATGACTTGAGCTGGTTGAGTCTCCTTAAGAAATTTGTCATCACTTTGCTCTCCTTTTTCTTTAGCTCTAGCACGAAACACTTCAACATAAAATAGAGCTTCATTGTGGTGGTAGGAGCGATCTAGCTGTAGCTTCTGATGATCTTTACCTATAGATACGTGATGCGTGTGTTATTTCGCTTCAGTCTTTTACCTCAAAGACCACACAACTACTGCAAGTGCACATCAAACATATGTAGTACTTAAGGATCGAATCCCACAGAGACTTGTAAATCACGTTACGAATTATATAGAGAGGAATACGGCTAAGACAATAAGAGGGGTTTTGTTTTGGGGGGTTTTTGTAACAATTGCAATAACAAAATAAAAGCTAAATCAAACGGTGTAAATATCAATAAACGGAACGTCGGGCCTTAGGGAATTCTTTAGGGTATCATGGATCGAATATAAGCTAAGAGATTAAACAAGGAACTAGTCTACGATGCATGTTCATGAACTATGAAACACAAGTGAATAAGAAATATGCGGATAGCAATATCTAATACCTAAAGTCTATATACTCCGTTACTCAACTCACACATGCAACGACGCATACATCCTAGCATTAAGATCAAGTTCAATGATAGTTCGTAAAGCCTTATAACTCAACTCACGTAGGTTATAACACAAAACTCGTCTAGACTAGTGCAAGCGAGTTTACAACACTTATGATGCTATAAAACGCCTAGGATCAATTGCAAGTTAATTACTCAAGCAATATGTATTAAGAACAAGCCTAGAATGAAGAACAAAGATGAATAATTCCAGAATCTAACAACCTAACAAATCGACTACAGGAATCCCCTTTGAAACCCATTAAACCCAACAAGTAAACTACTCACACATACTCAAGTGAATCAAAGCCATGGATAATAGATTGAATAAAATTATAAGTATGAGAAGAGGGTTTAGAAATCTGATCTGAGGTACAGAGGAGATGAATCTTCTTCCTCAAACAAGTAGAGAACAAAGACTAGAGAGAAGAGATGAGAAGAGAAGAGAGGCGGCGACTTCAAAGACTTGGTGCATCGGCAAGAGGAGCTTCAACGGCGGTGAGGCTTCTCCTTAGGGTTCTCAGATGTCTCTGAGTGTATCAGGCTGAGGCACACGAAATCTTCTTAGGGTTGTGAAGGCACACCTCTAAAATTAGATTAAATGAGTATTTATAGGCTTCGAGGTCGGTTTTGGGCTTCATTGGGCCTTGGGAGTCGCTTAAGGAAACATGGGGACTCCTATATTCAGACCGGTCACGAGCCTTGTGACCGGTCGTGGCAAGAGGAGAGGCACCGGTCATGGCCCCTTGTGACCGGTCATGCCAAAAGAGCTTAGACCGGTCACGGGTCTTTGTGACCGGTCGTGACAGGGCTTCACTCATCGGATCATATCTCCCAAACGGCTGAAGGGAATGCATTGATTCTTGTTCGAGGTGAAACTTGACACTTCTAGCTTTCCACCAAGAACTCCAAAATTGAGTATCGGGAAGTCCTTCAAAAGATGTCGTACTTATGCTTTTCTGAAACTGTCTAAAAACGGGTTTTCCTTGACATTTTGCCTTGAAACCTCTAAAACCTTCTTGAACCTGAAAATACTTGATAACTAGTTCCTTTTACATGAAATCATACCAAACTCTTCTCAAATCATAAGAATATAAGAGTTAAAAGAGGTAAAACTACGATGTTATCAACTCCCCCAGACTTAGACTTTGCTTGTCCTCAAGAAAACAAGAAAGTAAAGTGATACGATACTAGGAAGCATCAAGACACAAAGACTTGGAGGTGGTGATGCACAAGAAGTCGTGTTCGTGCCAGGAGCAAAAGGAAATAGGAAAGCAGGTTTAGGAGTCAAGAATTGTTACTGTTTAAGAAGTTACACTATCCTAATGGAGTCTTGCTACGAGTTGTTGTTTACCGAGGCATGTCTCGTAAACACGCTCCTTCTCTTCTTCTCTCTTCGTCTTCCTTCTCTTTATAGTATGATCTGAGAACTACATATTTCTTATCTATCTTTTTATCAAAAATCTCTTTTAAAAATAGATCATTGTTCTTTGTTTTCGAGTGATTCGAATTCGGAACTCTTAGAACACTTCTAGTGATTAGGGTGTTCACCGACTTATCAAGGGGACTTCCACATCCTCTCGTGGCATCATCTTAGCTTCCCGGTGTGTGATTGGGGCGTGATTCTCTAACCAGAATCATATCAAGTGGTATCAGAGCCACATCGAGAAGTTAAGTGATTTTCGTACCATTTTTTTAGAATTTTAATTAAATATTGGCTTGTGATAAAATCGTGAAATCAATTGCATCTGAACCTAGGACGAGTCTAGTATTTGTTAAAATTGGTTTCGGAAGTTTTGGATGTGTTTTGTTAATTTTTCGAGATCGATTTCATTGAACAGTCGCGATATATGTTCTAGGCGACTCTTCGTGTCATACGAATGGTCACTTATGTTTTAGGGTGCGAAATCGACTTGCTGTCATAGAAACTAGTTACTGGGTTTGTTCTGTGTTGATTTCCAGGCAGAGATGGCTGATCATGATGAAGAAATACTTAGCAACCGCAACAAACTACTCGTTGAAGCAATTACCGCAAACATGAAGCAAGTAATTGATAACAACATGGCTGCACTTCGTCAAGGAATTCAACAAGAGCAGAGCAGAGCACGAAAAATGAGGGAACAAGATCTTAATCCCAAGCCGCCAGACAATACAACGAGATCAACTTCGCGCAGCCCACATAAAACCTCTCACGCTCCCAAATCTGTGTTTTGTTTTGATTTTCAACCAACTAATGAGCTTCGACTTTGGAAATTTTCAGGAAAAGAAAACTACTTAGAAAGAGAACAAAACATGGAGGATTGGTTCTACTACAATCACATTCTCAAAGAGAAGAGGTTAGCTTATGCCATTGGCCGACTCATTGGAGATGCTTACAAATGGTTGTTGGATAAAGTTTATGAACGCTGGTATTAAAACAAGCCGACTATCACGACCTGGAGAGATCTTTAGGAACTACTAAGGAATAATTATTCTCCACAAACACCAAACCGTGCTCCAAAATCCAATGCCAAAGTCCAAGGAACCACATCAACACAGAGCTTAACAATGGACCAAGCAGAGAAAGTATCAAGGATCAATGACATGCCATCAAACTCAGAGCTCGTGAAGTGTCTTCCAGCCAACAAAGAGAGTGAGGATGTAACCATGATCACCATCATGAACAAGAAAGAACCACCAGAATTACTACAACAAGTTCCAAGCCAAGAATCGCCTAAAGAAGCAATAATACGAGCATTTGGAGGGTTTACTCAAACTGAAGCAGTTCTGGTCCACAATAAATTACCTACAACTTGTCACAGTGTCGAGACTAATGAGAAACCACCAGACTCTTTGCCACCAATGAATACCCGAGGTAATTATCTAGACTCTCAAAAACGAATGAAAGCTAACTTGCTTTCTCTTGGTGCAGACTGTACCATTTCGGTGTCAAAAAAAATTCAAGAAAAGAAGAGTACTCATGTACCATTGCCACCACATGAACTATATCTTGACAAACCCAAACTCAAAGGTAAGCAAGAGCAAGGTAAGCAAGCTAATTACTTGGCCATGGCTGGTAAAGAAAAAGAGGATGAATTGTTTGGTTCAAATTTATTTACCTCTTTGAATAAAATTACTTGTGCTTCTAACCCTCCACCGGTGCCACCGAGTGATAAGGAGGTTTTCAAGGCCTCGGGAAATAAAATAACCCTTTCGTACGTTGTGTACTTAGGGATCGATCCACGGAGAAGACTAGAATAACACACTAAGAATGCAAGAAGCTACTCAAGCTAAACGAAAATGATGTTTTGTTTTTGGCTTTTGAAGTCACGAAATTATTAACTAAAACAGAGCAAAGGACTTAATTAAAAAGAAACCCAAGATAAACATCTACTAGAATCAAGAACAACAATCGAAATTTAGCTCGAAGTGTAAAAGAAGCAAAATAAACAAGAAAATCTGTTTTTTTTTAGACAATTTAAAACATGGATCGTTGGTAAGGCATTTTGACAAGGGTGAATGATGATATGACAAATGATAAATTCAATGAACAATCAATGTTAATCCTATGACATGAGTCACTTAACTAGACTAGTCCACTCCCATGATACTAGACCTTTTACAAATCATTCAATTAAGCTAATCTCCCAATTGCAACCAAATGATTTGTAAACAATGAACACAAACTCATAATTGTCATCAATTCCATCTTAGAACTCAATTTCCATTGGTTAAGATATAGAATGCAAGCATAGAAAGTTCAGATTAAAATCACAACACCTTCCGGGTGTGAAACAATCAACATCTAGAAAACTCTTTTCCAAGTTCATTTCTAGCATTAAGATCATTATATACTTGAACATAAACAAGAATCAACCATTGAACATCACAAACAACCATCATATCACCCTAGATCTACCAAACCAACAATCCAAGATAGAACTACTCACACATATTCATATCACAAAAATAAACCGTAGAAAATATAAACATAAACATAATAAACACAAAAGTAGAAGAAAATTTAAGAAAGCTTCACTAGATGTGGCTAGATCTTGAAATTAAAATCATGAACTTGAGAGAGTTTTTCTCTGAGTTTAGAGAGAGGTTTTTAAAGCTAATATCAGACTAATAATTGCCTAAACAATGGCTGAGAATGAAAGTTAAAAAGAAAAATCGGATTTGAGTGAATGTCAATTTTTTGTGGGGTATGGGCGGCTGAGGGTCAGATCGATCGATCTGGTCTTGGATCGATCGATCTGACCCTAGATCGATCGATCTGATGTGCTCTGGTCGATCTTGATTCTCACCGCAAGTTTGCTTGAATTGGATCGATCGATCCGACCTTGGATCGATCGATATGATGAAGTCTACAGCAGTTTCAGGTTCCTGTCAGATTTACATGCCTTCGGTAAAACGTTCATAACTTGTGATTGCACCATGGGATTTACTTGAAACCACTTCCACATGAAAGCTAACTCAATTTCCTATGACTTTTGTAGAGAGTTCTGAAGCCTAATCGCAACTTAGAGCCTTCATATGAGTAGATCTTCCAGACCCTATGGATTGGTTCCGAAACATCAGTTCTTTTATTTTCTTCCAAATGATCCCTCATCCAAACTCCAAGTCTCCAAGTCTTCCATTTACCTAAACTGACTCAAAACATATGCAAAAACCTATATATACAACCTAGGACTCTAAAATTCAAGTTAAAACAAAATGAGACTCAAATGAATGGAAAACTCTCAAAACTATACAAAGTGGGAATGAAAACCTATGAAAATATGCCTTAAAAACATGCAAAATATGGTGTTATCAACTCCCCCGGACTTGCCTTTTGCTTGTCCGCAAGCAAACAAGAGAAGACAAACCGAAAGAGAGGTTTGAAAGCGGGGACTCAAAACCAAAAGTTTACAAGTTGCAAAAACAAACAATTAATTCACTCTAACTCATTCAAGGCTTATCGCAACTCCTAATCGTTTCTCTTAACAACAATGCCTTATGCTTACAAGTTCTCTTTGCAACCAACCCTCACATTCATTTACTCTTTCTCAAGGTGTGATCTCACAAATGGGTAAGTGATCAAAATCCAATCGGTTTGGGAGAAAAGGTTTTTAGCACAAGTAAATATGAGTGCAAGGAGGTTTATTTTCTTTTTAAGTGACTCACTCTCAAAAAAACGGAATGCTATATGTTATGCAAAAGCAAGGAAGACTAGAAACAATTTATGCATACAAAGTTTAACTCACATTGTTCTACCCTCCTAGAAAAGCTTTTTACTCGAATGGTGATTTCATTTCTTGTTCTTATTACTTCTTTGAAGCACATTAAACCTCCAAATTTCTTTTGGCTAAATCGAACTTCCTTTTCTTTTTCCAAAACATCAAACTTCTAGAGAACATTTTTATTTTTACTTGACCCTAAACTTATTGTTCTATCTCTTTTTCAAACATGGAGATTATTTTTCTTCTCCTTTCCTAGGGTCTTTCTTTTAAGTACTTCTCTAGAATTTGCTTAACCAAGGGTTCCTTGACTCTCATTTCCCATCTCAATTTTTTTTATTTCTTGATCATAATTCCCAAACCAACTACCATTTTCCCATTGATCCTCATCCTAATGCTAGCCCTTTTCTTTGAACAACTTAGACTAGCTAAAAATGAAAGCTAACCTTTGTCATTCCCGATACTTACAAGATTTTACACACAATAGCATTATCAAGAAAAAGGGCTCACTCAATCAAACAACGAGTGGTGAAAAACAAAATGGGTAAGGTGAAAGGTAGGGAACCATTCTAAATATGAGGATGGCCACTCGGGTTATTAGAGAGTGGTAAAAGTGGATAAGATAACCCGAGTGTTTTCTTTGAACCATGGTTCTGTATCACAAGCCCATAGGCGAGAAGATTAAATTCATTTAAGTCCGATATCAAAGGGGTTGATTTTAAATTAAACAAGCAATTAGAAGACAATGAGTTAAGAGTAGAGAGATCAAAGCAAGAGTTTACAAGTTTCAAAAATTTGTTCAAGCAAAACTTTTAGTGGTTTCTATCATTTTCTCCTATGCATCATGCAATCCTATATGCTTTTAGACTCAATCCTAAATAATAAAATTCAATGATGCAAAACTATATGATTTTCGTTTTTTCATTTTTTTTTTTCGAAAATTGATCATTTTTTTTTTTGGTTTTTCTATGCAATATATGTGAATGCGTGAGACTCAAAAGAACGAAAATAAGACAAAATACACAATGTTAAATAACAATGACCTCTCCCCCGGACTTAAATCACACCATCTCGGTGTGAGATGAATCCAAAGAGAGAATAAAAATGCAAACAAAAATAACAAAATATGTACAAAAGGTGAAATGTGAAACCTTGGAGTGGATTGGATGGATTAATTGCCCTTAGTTTGCCCAATCGGAAATTGATATGACTACTCACCAACGTCCTAGATAATCAAAACACACAAAAACAAAAATCAAATCACACTCAAACAAACAAATAAACATATTATACAAGGGATAGATTTGGGGGAGTCCCCAATGGCTCGTTTAACGTCGCTAAGCTTGACGTAGTATCGCTTTAGGCGGTTGTCGGATCCAAAAGAGGAACCATGGTTCCTTCTTCGATGCTTTCATCGGCTAGGTATGGTTTAAGACGTTGTCCGTTCACAGCAAAATCCCCCCCCCCCCCCCCGGACTTGTTGTAGAGGACTACCGCACCATAAGGTCTCACTTCTTTGATTTTGAATGGTCCCGACCATGTCGATTTAAGTTTCCCGGGAAACAGTTTCAGCCGGGAATTGAACAACAACACTTTGTCGTTAACCTTGAAATCTCTCGAGATGATCTTCTTATCGTGAATCTCCTTAGTTCTCTCCTTGTAGATATTCGAGTTTTCATACGCCTCAAGACGGAATTCGTCTAGCTCGTTTATTTGCACTAACCGCTTCTCGGATGCCATTTTGATATCAAAGTTAAGAAGCTTGATTGCCCACATGGCTTTGTATTCGAGTTCAACCGGCAAATGACATGACTTTCCATAGAGGAGGTTGAACGGTGTTGTACCTATTGGCGTTTTGAAAGCTGTTCGGTAAGCCCATAGTGCATCATCCAATTTCTTTGACCAATCCTTCCTTGTTGTTCCAACTGTCTTTTCCAATATAGCTTTGATTTCCCGGTTGGAGATTTCAACTTGGCCACTCGTTTGTGGGTGATATGGTGTTGCCACTTTGTGTTTTACCCCATTCTTCCTCAGGAGACTCTCAAAAACCTTGTTTATGAAATGAGATCCCCCATCGCTTATGACTACTCTTGGAATACCAAAGCGCGGGAAGATAATGCTCTTGAACATTTTCAAAACTACACTAGCATCGTTGGTTGGACTCGCTATTGCTTCAACCCATTTCGAGACGTAGTCCACTGCTACCAAGATGTAGTTGTTGCCATAAGATGAGGGGAATGGCCCCATGAAGTCTATACCCCAAACATCAAAAATCTCTACTTCGAATATCGGATTCTGTGGCATTTCACTTCGCTTGCTTATATTTCCCTTCCGTTGGCAAGAGTCACACTTAGAAATAAATTGGTAAGTGTTCTTAAACATCGTAGGCCACCAAAATCCCGCTTGTAACACTTTAGTAACCGTCTTAAACGTAGCAAAATGCCCTCCATAAGCTGAACCGTGGCAATGCATCAAGATTCCTGCAACTTCTTCTTCGGGGACACATTTTCTATAAAGTTTGTCCTTGCAAAACGTGTACAAGTAGGGTTCATCCCAGTAGAACCGACGAACGTCCTTGAAGAATTTCTTCTTGGCATACCCTTGTAGGTTTGGTGGTTCTTTTTCGCAAGCTAAGTAGTTTACAAAGTCAGCATACCACGGTAAACTTACGTCCATGGACTCAATCGCTAGAAGTTCCATCAGCATGGAATTCGCCTTGGCTAAACTTTGTACGATGTTTACTTGTTCTTCGGGCAAGGAATCATCAATCGGTATTTGCTCCTCGATCTTCATCCTTGATAGATGATCAGCTACACCATTCTCTATTACCTTCTTGTCTCTTATCTCTAAATCAAACTCTTGCAACTGTAGGATCCATCTTAACAACCTTGGCTTTGCATCTTTTTTCGCCAATAAGTGCCTTAGCGCTGCATGATCCGTGTGCACTATCACCTTAGAACCCACCAAGTATGATCGAAATTTCTCAAAGGAGTAGATGATTGCCAAAAGTTCTTTCTCTGTGGTTGTGTATCTTGTTTGTGCATCATCAAGTGTTCTACTAGCGTAGTAGATCACATGCATCTTCTTGTCTTTCTTCTGTCCTAACACGGCTCCAACAGCGAAGTCGCTCGCATCACACATTATCTCAAAAGGCAACTCCCAGTCTGGTGGTTGAACTATAGGCGCACTAATCAACGCTCCCTGCAGTTTTGTGAACGCTTCTTGACATGCTTCATCGAAGACAAACTCCGTGTCTTTGCATAGGAGTCTTGTTAGAGGCCTTGCTATCTTTGAAAAGTCTTGAATGAACCTTCGGTAAAACCCAGCATGACCCAAGAAACTCCTTATGTCTCTCACTGTTCGTGGAGGTTCCAACTTCATCATAACCTCAATCTTCGCCTTATCCACTTCAATCCCGTTTTCGGAGATCTTATGCCCAAGCACAATCCCTTCCTTGACCATGAAGTGACACTTTTCCCAATTCAGGACCAGGTTCGTGTCTTCGCATCTCTTTAGTACCCTGCATAGATTCAACAAACAAGAACCAAACGAAGAAACATACACAGAAAAATCATCCATAAATACTTCCATTGTATCCTCAATTAAATCCGAAAAAATGGACATTATACACCGCTGAAAAGTAGCAGGTGATATGCCTCTATTTTACACCATTTTAGATGACATTTCTATTATAGATTCTTGCACTTTCATTGCATTGTTAGGTCTTAGATGCATCATTTTCATATTATCTTGTTTATAGGTCTTGGAGTTGAAGCATGCAAGAAATGACGCGAATTGGAGAAATGATGATGAAGAACCATTCCGAAGTGTCTCACAGATAGACTCATACGAATACCTTTCATTGAGATTCAGATCCATATTTATTCATGAAAGTTATAGGAAATTGAGTTAGCTTTCCAATGGAGGTAGTCTCGAGTGATTTGGGTCAGCGGTTAAGGAGATACACCTATTTTAGTGAGCAGCGGTCTTGTGCAGCGGCATGAAGATGACCGATGGCGCGTCGCGGCATGGCGTAGCGACCTGGTGCTGACCGGTGGATCTCCGTGGCCAGACGTAGCGGCCAACATGATGTCGCCGCGATCTCATCGGTTTTGCCGAGTGTGCTAGCGGCATGGCGTAGCGGGGAGATGATGACCGGTAGAGCTCAGCGGCATGACGTAGCGGGGACGTGCTGACCGGTGGAGCTCAGCGGGATGACGTAGCGGCCAAGAGCTCCCCGATAGCGACTGGTCCGAGTTTAATTAAGCATCTAAACCAAGTCTGATTAGTCTTATTCTCAGCTTCAAAACCAACATTTTAGTTTCTACTATAAAAACTCATTCTACCCTAATTAGAAGGGTGTGCTTTGTTTTTGTGAGAGTTAGAGTTGTAGAACCTCTTTTGGAGATTTTTCTCTCAAGAACTTGTATGAATCTTTCTCTTTGAAGTTTGAAGTATATGTTTTCTTTTTAATCTTCTTGTTTTATCTCTTCTTAATCATGTCATACACAATCCTTTTAGATAGTGTTAACATGAGTGAGTAGTCACTTTTGAGCTCTTGGGATTGATAGATGTAGAGTTATTTACTTGTTGATTAGTGGAGTTTAGGGTTGTAATTGATACATCCTAGCTTAATATGTGTTCTTAATGCTAGATAGGCCTTGATCAAGCTTGTTTAGAACCTAGGATTTCCTATGCCCACAAGGTGTTTGTGAAAATTCCCAAACCAACTTATTAAGTGCTAGTCATATCTTACCTATGGGAATAGTTTTCTAGATTGATTAGTGGCTATTTAAACTTGTTATTAATGCTTGTTACTCATTCAATTGCTAATGGAAATTATTGTTGATTGAGTGTTTAATGAAGATGCTTTTATCATGGAAGTGAATTAGTTGTCATTAGTGTTTAAAGCCTTAGGATAAACTCTTTGAGATAGAAATGAAACTCCATTAGTTAGCTTGTGATCACTCTAGTTATCTATCTATTCCCTTGAGCTCTCTTTACCATATTTGGATATTCCTAAATCTATTTTGTTTTGTTTTTGTTGTTTAGTCTTTAATCGGATTTACGTTTCACAATTATAAACATTTGGTTTGCTTAGATTGAAGTTAGACTTGCATTCCTAGTGTAACTAGTTCTTGCTTTCCTTGTGGATCGATCCCTAATTGTGCTTCAACGTGCTAAGGGTATTTGATAACCCGAGACCATAAAAACCTCTTTATCAGCAGGTGCATTACACAAACCAAATGGCATTCTTATAAGCAAATGTGCCATAAGGACAAGTGAATGTCGTTTTCTCTTGGTCATTTGGGTGAATTGGTATTTGGAAAAACCCAGAATAACCGTCAAGGAAGCAATAATATGAACGATTAGCTAGCCTTTCTAGCATTTGATCAATGAATGGCAAAGGAAAGTGATCCTTACGAGTGGATGAATTTAGTTTTCTATAATCAATGCACACTCTATGCCCGGTAATGGTTCTAGTTGGAATTAGTTCATCATTTTCGTTTTTAATCACGGTAATTCCTCCTTTTTTGGGTACTACATGGACCGGTGAGATCCAAGTACTATCGGAGATAGGATAGATCACACCCGCTTCTAGTAGTTTTAAAATTTCTTTCTTGACTACTTCTTTCAAGTTCGGATTCAATCTCCGTTGATGCTCAATTGATGATTTATTTTCATCTTCCAAATGAATTCTATGCATGCATAAAGATGGTGAAATCCCTTTAATATCATTCAATGAATAACCAATGGCTCTCCTATATTTTTTCAGTTCATGCAAGATCATTAAGGTTTCTTCTTGGTTCAATGCATCATTTATTATGACATGATATGTGGAATTAGGTCCTAGAAACTCGTACCTTAGCCCATTTGGAAGTGTCTTGAGTTCCACCTTTGGAGCATTGAGTTCGCTCCAATCATCCTCCACACTAGAATTACCATTGCTAGTGTCTTCTTTTATATCCTCTCCCGTGCGTTCTTCAATCTCCAAGAAGCACGTTTCTTTTCCCCACGGTAATTGTGAATCGAGGAATTCTTTGTAGGCAATTGCCTCTTTGTTCACGGTTCCACTCTCAAAACTCGACTTCGTGATGGCTACTTCAAGAGAATCTTCCATGTTCAGCTCTTCTAAGTATTCATCAACCATTTCCTCTAAGGTTTCTATATAGAAAACCTTTCCTTCTATGGTTGGTTTCCTCATCATGTCAAGTATATCAAACTTCAAAGAAATATCTCCCAAGTGAAGATCAATCACACCCTTTTTAACGTCTATTATAGCTCCGGCGGTTGCTAAAAACGGTCTTCCTAGAATGATAGGATCCGTTGGCTCTTCGTCCATCTCAAGCACCACAAAGTCTGTTGGAATTATGCAATTTCCAACCTTGAGGGGTAAGTCTTCTAGTATCCCAATCGGATGACGAATCGATCTATCCGCTAACACCAATGAGATTCTTGTTCGTTTGAAGTTTGTCAATCCCAATTTCTTGGAGACCGTCAATGGCATTAGACTAACACTTGCGCCAAGATCAACCAAACACTTGTTAAAGTGGAGAGATCCTATAGTACAAGGGAGTGTGAAACTCCCGGGATCCATGAGTTTCTTCGGCAAGTTGTTTTGAATTATGGCGCTGCACTCATGAGTGATCATCACCATGGCATCTTCGATTTGTCTCCTTTTAGTAAGCACGTCCTTGAGGAGTTTGTTGTATACCGGACACTCCATAATAAGATCAATGAATGGAATGGTGACTTGAACCGTACCCATTATCTTCTTGAACTTTTCGAACTGCTTGTCCAAAATCTGTTTCTTAAACCTCCCGGGAAATGGAAGTTTTGGTTCGTATGCCCGTGGCTCAAAATCATCATCCTTTTCAGTAATGTCCCTTGACTTTACTTTTTCTTTTCCTCCTCCCTTGACAGCTTCCGATTCGTTGGGAACAAATTCCGGTTCCACAGTTTTTATTTTTCTTCCCGAATGGATTTGCGAATCAATTTCGGATCGATCTCGGATTTTCTCCGCAAAGTTTTCTTCTTCTTGATCTTCGTGGGCATTCTCATTCTTTTGCTGCTTGTCACTGACCTCCACCACGACCTGGTCTCTTGTTGGTAGTTCTTTTCCGCTTCTCAAAGTTATTGCCAAGCAAAATTCCTTAGGATTAGCTATGGCTTTGCCCGGTAAAGTTCCTTTTGGACCTTGAGATGAGGAAGCAACATGAGCAATTTGGTTATCCAGCCCCTTGACGTGAGTGCTTAGATTCTCGAACTTGGCGTTTAGATCGTTGTACGCTCCATCCACCTTATTGTTAATCTCAAGCATCCTTTTGTTCGTTTCGATTGAGCTATTAGTTTGCCTAACCAATATTTGTTGAAGCATACTCTTAATGTCTTTTATCTCTTGATCTTGAGATTGAGATGCAATTGCTTGCCCTGTAGGTTTGTACGCTTGTTGATTGTTGGGAACAACAGGTGCCTTGCTCTGAAAACCCCCTTGATTATTTTGAAATCCACCTTGGTTGTTTTGAAGCTGTGAGTTCGGTACAAATCTTTGTTGTGTGAAGTTCTGTCCTTGGGAGTTTGATTGTATGAAAGGTCTTGGTTGATAGCCTTGACCTTGTTGCTGGAAGTTGGGGTTGTAGCTCTTGTTGTACCCTCCTTGATAGTTTCCTTGATTTCCAACGAAATTCAATTCTTCTTGCATTTCAAGATTTTCTCCAAACCCAATTTCCTTACAAGCTTGTCCTCTATCAAATTGTCCAACATAGTTTATGGATCTTTCTGTAGCTTGCAGGACCTTATCCATCTTCTCATGTAAGGTTTTGATCTCCTTACTCCTTTGGTCTTCTCTATCTCCGCTCCCTCTAGGAGCTCTATCATAGTCTTCTCCGTAATGTCCATCGCTTTGCGCTAGGTTCTGCACAAGTTGGAACCCTTCTTCAACATTTTTCCCCAAAAAGTTTCCATTACTAGCGGTGTCCAACAGCGTTCTTATCCTTGGAACAATCCCTCTATACAATGTACTCAACAATGATTCTTCGGAAAATCCGTGGTGAGGGCATTTGTTAGTGTAACTCTTGAACCGTTCCCAAGCTTCGCCAAAACTTTCATTGTTCCTTTGAGCAAAGCTTGATATATCGTTTCTGAGCCGAGCTGTTCTTGATGTTGAGAAGAATTTCTCAAGAAATTTCTTCTTGCATTCCGCCCAAGTAGTAATCGATCTAGGAGGCAGACTCTTCTCCCATTGTTTCGCCTTATCCCCAAGAGAAAAAGGGAATAATCTCAGCTTAAACGCATCCTCCGAGATGCCGTTTATCTTCGTCAAGTCGCATATATCATTGAAGTTATCAAGATGGTCAAGAGGGTCTTCAATGGGCAGCCCGTGAAATTTGTTTTCTTGAACCATATTGATGATGCTCATCTTGATTTCGAAGTTGTTGTTTTCAACTGCCGGTGCATGAATACCACTACGGTTTTCGTGTGCTTGCGGTGCATCGTATGCCCCTATCACTCTCTCTCTTCTAGCAGCATGAAGCGGTGGATTAATAGGAATCCCCGCTCCTTGAACTTCTTCTTGTAAAACTGGGTTGTTATCAACGTCATCACCCATGTTTATCCCAACTGTTCTTGCAAGTCTCTCCCTTTCTCTTCTAGCTCGAGTATTGGCTCGCTCTAGGCGTTCTATCTCAGGCACTAACTCCACCAGGTTTTTGATGCGAGAATGGATAGCGACCAGGAGGAACAGCCGATGGCCGAGGAAATGTTGGACGCGGTCGAGGACACGTTCGGACTGGTCGAGAAGAAAGTTCCAGATGAGCCACTTGGAGCAAGGACGTGATCTTGGTCGGCCACAGAAGCATTGAGCGTACCAGTTGGGACAATGACACGTTCTAAGACTAAGGAACTCATTCATACAGTTGGAACATTGCTACGACAAGCTTTGGTTCAAAGGGGTCACTCGGACGCTAATGATACCGCGGCCACGTTGGTCTTGGTTCATGTCCGGGATGGTTAGTATCAAGCCCTATGGCTCACCTACACTCTTTTTCCCTTGCCTTTGGTTTTTCCCAAGTGGTTTTCCAAAGGAAGGTTTTTAATGAGGTTCGTGGTCCATAGGTTCATCTTTGCTTGGTGCTAGTCCGACCTAGTCCGGCCTTCTCGAGATTATTTGGCGCGGACCGACTATCTCTTTTCTTTCTAACTTTTTCTATTTTAGTTATTTGAATTTTAAACTATGTCTGAGAGTTTTATTTGTGTTGTGTGTTTATTTTGAGTTGGTCTTTGGTGAGTTTCCGAGGCATGTCTCGAAACTCACCGAGCATTAACTCCATGCGCTCCTCCTCTCTTCTCCTCTTTGTCTCCTCTCTTCTTTATATTCTCTGAGACTCCATGTTATTTCTTAACCATCTTTTTAATAAAAATTATCTTTTCTCTCTTCTTTTTCGAGTGATTCGAATCAGAACCCCAAGAACAATTCTAGTGATTAGATTGTTCGAACCAGACTTATCAAGAGGCCTTCCGCATCCTCTCGTGGCGTCTATCCTTCCATCCAACTCTAGATCAGCTTGCTGCTCAAGCCTGGAGTCTAAACTTGTCACCTTAACTTCCCAGTGAGTGATTGGGACACGATTCTCCACCCAGAATCGTATCAAGTGGTATCAGAGCAACATTGAGAAGTTAAGTGATTTTCGTACCAAATTGCGTGAAGTTTAATTAAATATTGGCTTGTGATAAAATCGTGAAACTAATTGGATCGGAACCGATTTTGAGTCTAGTATTTGTTAAAATTGGTTTGAGAATTTTTCGATATGTTTTGGTAATTTTTCGAGATCATTTTCTGAAAACAGTCGCGTTTAGTGTCCTTCTGAGAAAATAGGATACCAAGAGTCATTTCCGTGTTCTTATGATTTAGGGTCAATTCGATCTTCAAAAGGACTCTTTACTGGTGTATTCTTGTGTGTTGTTTCAGGAAAAGGATGTCTGATCACAGTGGAACCAGCCGCAACAACAATCAACTCCTGATCGATGCTCTCACGGCAAAGATGGCTCGAATGATGGATGAAAGATTCAATGTTCTGCAAGAGCAAATTCTTCCAGAGATGATTCGTGATGCTAAAGGATCTCAAGGACCTAATACAGCAAGAAATGATGAGGGAAACGTTCACCAAGCAAGGCAACAAGATGAAGTTCTAAGGGAACCCCGGGAAATTAATCAAAGACCGCTTCCAAGGGAACCTGGAGATTTTGAAGCAGAAGATTATTACAGTGGCTCCTCTCGTGGCAGTCATAGGAGGCACAGGCACATGAGGAATGAAAGGAACCAACCCCATGATGGCTTTGGAGGACTCAAGCTCCGTATACCTTCTTTTCAAGGGAAAAATGATCTGAGTGCTTACTTGGAGTGGGAAAAGAAGATTGAGTTGGTGTTTGATTGTCAACATTACACTGAGGTGAACCGAGTTAAAGTTGCAGCTACTGAGTTCACTGACTATGCTTTGAGTTGGTGGGATCAGTTGGTTACGTCTAGAAGAAGAAACCAAGAGTATCCGGTTTCTACTTGGAATGAGATGAAGACAATTATGCGAAAACGTTTTGTGCCTAGTTACTATTACCGGGAGTTGCATAATCAGTTGAGGAGGCTTGTGCAAGGTAGTAGGAGTGTTGAGGATTACTACCAGGAGATGGAAACCTTGTTGATACAAGCTGATGTTCAAGAGGATCGAGAGGCTACTATGTCGAGGTTTCTAGGAGGCTTGCAGCGTGACATACAAGACCGTTTGGAGATGCAGCCTCATGTTGATCTACAGGAAATGCTACACCAATCTATACTGATAGAGCAGCAGCTTAAGAGGAGAGGTCCTATACGGACTCAGTTTGGAGCTGGAAACACTAGTTACACAAGAGGTTATCTGAGAGAAAAGAAGCCAAAGATACAAGGTGAAAGCAAGCAGCCGGCTATTTCAAACCCTGAAGCAAAGATTTATGGAGATAGAGGAAAAGCCGAAGCCAGTACTGAATCCATAACTAGTAGGATCAAGTGCTACAAGTGCCAAGGAATGGGACACTATGCAAACGAGTTTACCAACAAAAGAATCATGGTTCTAAAAGATAATGGCGAGTATGAATCTGAAGATGAGCAACCAGAAGTGGAGAAACCTGAAGATGAGAATGTTGAGTTACCAGCAAAGGGAGAGTTGCTAGTAGCTGTGAGGACGCTCAGCATACAATCTAAGTCCGAAGAGCAAGAACAGCGAGCTAACTTGTTTCACACGCGATGCTTTGTTAAAGGAAAGGTTTGCAGCCTTATCATTGATGGTGGGAGTTGTACAAATGTGGCTAGTGAAACACTGGTTAAGAAGCTGGGATTGGAGATTAAGAAGCATCCAAAGCCGTATGATCTTCAGTGGCTTAGCAAAGATGGAGAAATGAAAGTGAAGCATCAAGTGGAGGTTCCTATAGTCATCGGTAAATATGAAGACGAAATTTTGTGTGATGTTCTACCTATGGAAGCTGGACATATTCTTCTTGGGAGGCCGTGGCAATCTGATAGGAAGGTAGTTCATGATGGCTTCACCAACCGGCATACGTTCGAGTTCAAAGGAAGGAAGACTACTCTAGTGCCGATGTCACCGCATGAAGTTTATCTTGACCAAGTTCGACTACAAGGAAAACAGGAACCGAGCAAGAAAGCCAATCATTTTGCTATGGCTAGGATAAGTGAAAGAAACAAACCTTGGGCTGAACTGAATTATTTTGGACTTGAAGATAATTTTACTTGTTCGTTTAACCTTACACCGGTGCCACCGAGTGATTTTAAATCTTTGCAGGTTACAGGTGATGGACCGAGACCGAAAGATCAGTTCTACCACTACAGTGTGTCTCTAGGACCAAACAAAGCTCCACCATCTGGCCAAGACAAGGAAGCACCAAAGGAACCAAATGAAGTCTTCGAGAAGTATCCATTCGATTTGAGTGCCAAATACTTTGCTTATGATGGCGAGAAGACTCTATATATTTTTCAAGTCAAGGAAGAGAGCCAGACCCGTTCATCCATCCAAGTCCAGTCCACGAACATTCCGGACTTAACAGGATTTCTTAAACTCTTTAAAATAGTTTCTAATGGCTTTAAATTGATGATAGTACAACCCGGTCCTGTTGTAGATTTCCTATCTTCTAATCAAGATTTTACTTACTACTGTGACATGGCAGGATCAAAGGACAGAGCTAAGGCTTGCAAGGAACAGACGTTTGAAATGAAGAACAGAAACACAACTAATGAAACCGCACGACATCGAACCTTTGTTCTAGACTACTTCTGTGACACAAAGCTTGGAACCAAGGAAGATCTTTGGAAAGTGTTCAGCACCCCTGGAGTCCACGGACAGAACCCATTCACTGCCAGCCCTCACACCGAATCTTCGCCTAAGCTTTTTCTTTACCTTTCTCTTATGCTTAAATATTGTTATGCCCTTATCAAGTTTCTTTTCTTTTGGAAAACTAACTTGACGTTGTTCTTGGCAGGTATTCCGGATTTGAGGACAAATCCTTTTCAACTGGGGGAGCCTGATGCGAGAATGGATAGCGACCAGGAGGAACAGCCGATGGCCGAGGAAATGTTGGACGCGGTCGAGGACACGTTCGGACTGGTCGAGAAGAAAGTTCCGGATGAGCCACTTGGAGCAAGGACGCGATCTTGGTCGGCCACAGAAGCATTGAGCGTACCAGTTGGGACAATGACACGTTCTAAGACTAAGGAACTCATTCATACAGTTGGAACATTACTACGACAAGCTTTGGTTCAAAGGGGTCAATCGGACGCTAATGATACCGCGGCCACGTTGGTCTTGGTTCATGTCCGGGATGATTAGTATCAAGCCCTATGGCTCACCTACACTCTTTTTCCCTTGCCTTTGGTTTTTCCCAAGTTGTTTTCCAAAGGAAGGTTTTTAATGAGGTTCGTGGTCCATAGGTTCATCTTTGCTTGGTGCTAGTCCGACCTAGTCCGGCCTTCTCGAGATTATTTGGCGCGGACCGACTATCTCTTTTCTTTCTATCTTTTTCTATTTTAGTTATTTGAATTTTAAACGATGTCTGAGAGTTTTATTTGTGTTGTGTGTTTATTTTGAGTTGGTCTTTGGTGAGTTTCCGAGGCATGTCTCGAAACTCACCGAGCATTAACTCCATGCGCTCCTCCTCTCTTCTCCTTTTCGTCTCCTCTCTTCTTTATATCCTCTGAGACTCTATGTTATTTCTTAACCATCTTTTTAATAAAAATTATCTTTTCTCTCTTCTTTTTCGAGTGATTCGAATCAGAACCCCAAGAACAATTCTAGTTATTAGATTGTTCGAACCAGACTTATCAAGAGGCCTTCCGCATCCTCTCGTGGCGTCTATCCTTCCATCCAACTCTAGATCAGCTTGCTGCTCAAGCCTGGAGTCTAAACTTGTCACCTTAACTTCCCAGTGAGTGATTGGGACATGATTCTCCACCCAGAATCGTATCAGTTTTGATGTCCTTGGCTTCTCAAGTTCATGCACCTACAAGAAAGAGAAAAAATTCAGAACGAGGTTAGATCTTTCGAAAATTAAAATTTAGACTCGGTAGAATCCAAATCCTAATGACTATTGCGTTGCTTCCCCGGAAACGGCGCCAATTTGATAAGGAGGTTTTCAAGGCCTCGGGCAATCAAATAACTCTTTCGTACGTTGTGTACTTAGGGATCGATCCACGGAGAAGACAAGAATAACACACTAAAAATGCAAGAAGCTACTCAAGCTAAACGAAAATGATGTTTTATTTTTGGCTTTTGAAGTCACGAAATTATTAACTAAAACAGAGCAAAGGACTTAATTAAAAAGAAACCCAAGATAAACATCTACTAGAATCAAGAACAACAATCGAAATTTAGCTCGAAGTGTAAAAGAAGCAAAATAAACAAGAAAATCTGTTTTTTTTTTAGACAATTTAAAACATGGATCGTTGGTAAGGCATTTTGACAAGGGTGAATGATGATATGACAAATGATAAATTCAATGAACAATCAATGTTAATCTTATGACATGAGTCACTTAACTAGACTATTCCACTCCCATGATACTAGACCTTTTACAAATCATTCAATTAAGCTAATCTCCCAATTGCAACCAAATGATTTGTAAACAATGAACACAAACTCATAATTGTCATCAATTCCATCTTAAAACTCAATTTCCATTGGTTAAGATATAGAATGCAAGCATAGAAAGTTCAGATTAAAATCACAACACCTTCCGGGTGTGAAACAATCAACATCTAGAAAACTCTTTTCCAAGTTCATTTCTAGCATTAAGATCATTATATACTTGAACATAAACAAGAATCAACCATTGAACATCACAAACAACCATCATATCACCCTAGATCTACCAAACCAACAATCCAAGATAGAACTACTCACACATATTCATATCACAAAAATAAACAGTAGAAAATATAAACATAAACATAATAAACACAAAAGTAGAAGAAAATTTAAGAAAGCTTCACTAGATGTGGCTAGATCTTGAAATTAAAATCATGAACTTGAGAGAGTTTTTCTCTGAGTTTAGAAAGAGGTTTTTAAAGCTAATATCAGACTAATAATTGCCTAAACAATGGCTGAGAATGAAAGTTAAAAAGAAAAATCGGATTTGAGTGAATGTCAATTTTTTGTGGGGTATGGGCGGCTGAGGGTCAGATCGATCGATCTGGTCTTGGATCGATCGATCTGACCCTAGATCGATCGATCTGATGTGCTCTGGTCGATCTTGATTCTCACCGCAAGTTTGCTTGAATTGGATCGATCGATCCGACCTTGGATCGATCGATCTGATGAAGTCTACAGCAGTTTCAGCTTCCTGTCAGATTTACATGCCTTCGGTAAAACGTTCATAACTTGTGATTGCACCATGGGATTTACTTGAAACCACTTCCACATGAAAGCTAACTCAATTTCCTATGACTTTTGTAGAGAGTTCTGAAGCCTAATCGCAAATTAGAGCCTTAATATGAGTAGATCTTCCAGACCCTATGGATTGGTTCCGAAACATCATTTCTTTTATTTTCTTCCAAATGATCCCTCATCCAAACTCCAAGTCTCCAAGTCTTCCATTTACCTAAACTGACTCAAAACATATGCAAAAACCTATATATACAACCTAGGACTCTAAAATTCAACTTAAAACAAAATGAGACTCAAATGCATGGAAAACTCTCAAAACTATACAAAGTGGGAATGAAAACCTATGAAAATATGCTTTAAAAACATGCAAAATATGATGTTATCACCGAGTGAACTTATATTTTTGCAGGATGTGTCTATAGGTACTGAACCAAAGAAGCTATAGCCTAATCACTCCTACAACTACAATATAGCGCTGATCTATGGTGATGGAATTCAAGATAAAGCAAAGGAAAAAGAAGAGCAAAGTGTTGACAACTTTCATAAGGAGACTCAACCTGCTCAAGCCATGAGCATTCTGGAACAACCAGGATTTCATACAAGCTTTAAAATTATTTTTAATGGCTTTAAATTGATGATGGAAAATCTGGTCCCGTTGATGATTTCCTATTGACTAACTTGGAGTTTTCTTTTGGTCTTGATAGGATAAAACCAACGGATCATAAGCCTTGTAGGGAGCAAACATTTGAGTTAAAGAATAGAAACGTAACTAAAAGTTTTTCAAGAAATGGAGTATTTGTCTTCGACTACTTCCGAGATACAAAACTAGGCACCAAGGAGATGAACTCTTCCCAAGGATACTTTGTGTTCTTACAACTTAAATCAGCAAACCAGGGGCCTGGTAATGTCGTCAAAGTTTCTTCAATGTTCAAAGATAAACCACCAGATGCCTTGATTATGCTCAGATCAAACTACAATCACCAGCAAGTAATCATAATACAAGCTAGAGACAAAGAACTTGAACTCGCCAAGGTAAGTATCTTTGTCATCATTAATCTTTTTATACCTGATCCAACAGATATAATTCGCTTGTCTTTGTCAAAAGAGCCAAACACAGGTTTAGAGCAGACTTGAAGCTTCACGATAATAATGCCCTGATCCAAGAAGAACCCCCAGATCCAACATCATTTCCATTTACCGTGACAACTACAAAAACCGAACATGCCAAGGACCTTACGCAGGTAAGTATCTCTTCATCTCGATTTGTTTCTCATGATTTAAGGGCTGTGAGTATGAGTTTACTATATCCAGAAATCATTGAGAAAAAGTTAGGTTTATTCAAAGGATATTCAGAATCAAACTCTTGTCTTAAGATGCAAGTAAAAGAAGAACTTGACAAGGATACTGTTTTGAATCAAGCTGGGATGTGTTTGTTTGTTCATACACTACAAGAAAAAGTGGATTTTGCAACACTATAAAATTATTGCAATAAGTCAATATTTTGTTGCAAATATGGGATTGCAATAAAATTGAGACAAAATTTATAATGTTGCTGTTTGATCGTTGCAAATTCGTATTTGTCGCACAAATGTTGCAAAATTTGTAATAAATTAACTTCTTGCTATATATGTTGTATTCATGCAACAATAGTTTAATAGCAAATTTGTCGTATGATTGCAATACATAATTGCAACTCTAGAGTGTTGCAAATTATTGCCACACAAAATTGTGGCAAATATCATGAATAATTTGTGTTGATTAAATTCTTGCTATATGTGTCATAAAAATGCAATGATACATTTGTAGGAATTTTATGAAAAAATTGCGACGTTTTATTGTAACTATAAATTGTCACAAAAAAATGTTACGCAAAATATGTAGCTTATATTGTTGCAAATTTGTAACTATTATTTTGCAATATCCATTCATTGCACATATTTTACAAGGATGATCGAAACAAAATCTGTTGCAAATACTTCTAATTATATGCAATTACTATTTCGTTGCATTATTACGACAATAAATTAGTTATAATTCTATTGCATATTTGTATGAATTCATTTCGTTTTGCAACATTAATCTTTATCACAATATTTTCTAATATTTTTTATTTGGCATTTGATATATTTAATTTTAATTAATTATTTAATATTTTATGATAAAATGCACTATATTAATAAATAAGTGAAAGAAATAATCACTTTATTAATTAATCAAATATTTAAAAAGCCAACAATGCATAAATCCAAAAATAGCAGAAAAAATAATCTACGTAAAATGTAAACCAAATAAAATAATAAGACTTAAAAATAACTAAAACAACTAAGTAAACACTTAGTTGTTCACACTGCGCCCGATGATGGACGAGGACAAAGGAGGTCAAGCATTTTCTCCAACCCTTCAAGCCTGTTGAGTCTTTCTTTGATTTCTGCATTTTCTCGATAAATCTCCTCTATCTTTTGTCTAAGTGCTTCATTTTCCAAGTGATAATCGATGTCAGGTGGTGGTCCAGCGTTGATTGAGAGTCCACCACGAAGAGCTCCTAGACCGAAAAGATGAGCATTTGCTGCCTCAACAATCTACATTATAATAAAAATATTTGTAAATAAAAAATTTCTATTAAAATTTCTCGAAAAGTGATAAATGTTTTGAAAAAGTATTATATTACCTTCAAATACATTTTATTCTTTTGCTCATCAGTTAGCTCATCAGTTGCTAGGATATCACCTTCAAGAATCTGATCAGCCACATTCTTTTCAAATCCCTCACTGATGAGCTTTGCCCTTTCATCAACAAATGACCCATCTGATTTTTTGTGTGTCTCCCGAAGAACATCAATGTATGATACATTTCCCGTCTTTTCTTTCTATAAAATATCAATGTAAGAATTTTTAGTAAAAATTGTTAGGAAAAAGAAAAGAAACAATATTTCTTACCAAAATATCAGCAACTTTAGCATATGAACGTGAACCCGCTCAATGTTTATGAGGTCCCAAACCATTTCGATCAGACATCCGACTCTTGGAAGCTTTTTTGCTTTTTTCTTTTGATTTTTCTGTTCCCCAATAGTCCACCAAATCTTTGTACTGATCGTCGAGGATCCAATAGGGTTTCTTATCCATTTCTTTAACTCGGCTAATCATATCAATCAGCTTTGTTGCAGCACATTTGTGAAACATTTTCTTCACATCAGATTCAATTGCAGGATTCCAGTTAAATTTTCTCTGAAATATATAAAAAATTATGACAAATTATAGAGTTATTAAAAATATGTCTACAAATAATTATCCATTGATTTTAAAAAATTAAGATAAGCTTGTATATATTTACCTTAAATGTGTTCCACCATCGCTCCCTTACATATATCGGTGTAGTTGACCAATTACGATACGGGCCGGGAAAGTCCGATCGAATGATCGTTCTTATCTCACTAGTGATTATAGAATCATGTTTGAACCTATAAAAGAAATAAAAAATTTACAAATGGGACTAACTAAAAATAAAACAATATTTATATTTCTTGTTACCACAATGTTCCATTCAGTCTCGATGGATTAAGAACACCTAAAGCAGCTGGAGCTTCTCCTTGATTTTGACCTTCATTAGCTATATGATCCATCTAAAAAACAAAAATTCAAAAAAGCAGAGTTAATACTAAACAAAACTTGTTCAACAAAAACAAATGTATCAAAAACAAGTTAAGTAAAATGGAAATACATAAATATACCCACTAAAAATGAATCGTTATGATGAAAACATACTAATAAATAAAATAAAATAAAAAGCTTTCTAGTTTCCATGAAAGAAATATCACTATCCACGTAATAAAGTAGCATACCATTTAACAGTAAAAAACTATCTAGTTAATCAAACTCTATACCATTTAATGAAGAAATGCTTTTACCTTCAGATAGAGTGAGTGCTCGAGAGAAGAGAAGGGATATGCTCCAGAGAATTGTGTTTGGTAGAATCACAGATACATTCAATATATAGTGAGCAAATAAAATAAAATCATATTGTTGATGGTGGATTTATCCACATGATTTATGCATTATTAAAAATAAAATAAAATGAAAAGAGAGGGAAATTCCATAATGGCGGGAACGTATAATTTTTAGCTTGATCCATTATACATACTTAATAGATATTATAGTATGATATAATATATAGTAATTTTATTGTTTTCCGAAAGAAGTATAAAAAATTGAAACCATTATATGATTTTAAACCAACAAAATATTAAAAATGAATCTCAACTAATATATTCTCAATAGATTCAGGTGTATTTTGTTTTTGTGTAGTTATCAAAAAAATTTAGTTAAGTGGGAAATGAAAAAAAAAGAGGGAAAACAGTGTGGGAAAATATTTGTGGTAAAGAAGATTTAGTTAGATAATTTTTTTATCAAAAGATTTGACAAAAAGAAAAAAAAAAGTTACAATACATAAAACGAAGCTTAGTTCTTGAGTTTTTACCTTGTTTTTATGACCATGTAACGGGTAAATACATGTTGCATGAAAAAACAAAACATTTGTGTATGACCAAATAAAAAGAAATAAACATTTCTAGAAACTATGTGGCGTAAAAACAGAGCACCAGTTGTCTATTTCTTCTGAATTCTCCACTTTTGATAGAACAGCTTTCAAAACAGAGCAACACTAGGACACCGGAGCCTCCACTGGTTTACCATTCCTTTAAAATTTAAGTATATTTTTATATACATACATACATAGACTCTCAGCTGAGTCACATGTACTATGTTCTAAAACAAACACGTCACTTATAGCAAAAAAACATAGATCAAACACGTTTACTTCCACCTGAAAAAGTGAAATTTTTAAACTTAAAAAAATGTGTACATAAAAGTAAAAGTTTAAAACGAAAATAACTCTTTAACATCAAAGTGAATAAGATAGTAATAAAATAAAAATCTATTTCGACGAGAGTATATCAATTTGAATCGTCCTCTGTTGAATCATATTCATGGGTTTCATTATCTGGATCGGAATCTAATTCTTCACCAGCAACATCATCGAGGCTGACAAATTCTCCTAGCTGATCAGCTAAAATGTCAACCGTTACAAAAACTATTGTTGTAATTTTACAATGAAATTGTAATATAATTGTGATATGTATTAGTCATTGCAAAAAAATTGCAAAATATGTTACAAAATTGTAACGAAATCATACGTTACATAAAATATGTTGCAAAACCCACTTTTTCTTGTAGTGATAGTACTTCCATGACTGTGATAATTCACTTGCTCTTTGCTAGAGGTGTTGACAACATTGCAGGTACAAAAGAGGATCCACCAGACTTAGAAGTTCCCTCGTCCAATTTCTTTGTGAGGACTGGAGTTGGAGTTGCTTTGACAAAGGAGCTGAAATCTATTCTTGTGGAAATGTCTAAGAAAGAAAATATGGGAACTCTGGAAGATAGCAACTATGATGCAGAATCTCTCTTGAAGATCTATGACAGCATCAACCATCCACTTGATCTTCGAGGTAAGTTTTATATGTTTTTATACTATGATGATTTTAACTTGGTGTTGTTTGTGGCAGGTCAAGCGGATTTGAGGACAAATCCTTTTCAATAGAAGGGGCATGATACGATACTAGGAAGCATCAAGACACAAGGACTAGGAGGTGGCGATGCACAAGGAGTGGTGTTCGTGCCAGGAGAAAAGGAGCTAGGAAAACAGGTTTAGGAGTCAAGAATTGTTACGGTTCAAGAAGTTACACTATCCTAATTGAGTCTTGCTACGACTGGCAATCTCAAGAGGATCACTCGAACCGTGGGATTATATCAAGTCCACACTGGTCATGATATAAGTTCGAGAAGGCTAGTGCGTGGCCTCATTACCTACTCACACTCTTTTCCTTTGTGTTTGGTTTTTTCCCATTGGGTTTTCCGGGACAAGTTTTTTAACGAAGTTTGTGGTTCATGAGCTCATCTTTGCCATGGCATTAGTCCGATCCACACCTAGGCCCATTTACATCATTTTAGGCATGGCCCATATCTCTTCTATCTCTGATTTTAAATTCAAACTCTACATTAAGTTTTTACTTTGTTTTGAGTTGTTGTTTACCAAGGCATGTCTCGTAAACATGCTCCTTATCTTTTTCTCTCTTCGTCTTCCTTCTCTTTATATTGTAATCTGAGAACTCTGTATTTCTTATCTATCTTTTTATCAAAAATCTCTTTTAAAAATAGATCATTGTTCTTTGTTTTCGAGTGATTCGAATTCAGAACTCTTAGAACACTTCTAGTGATTAGGGTGTTCACAGACTTATCAAGGGGACTTCCGCATCCTCTCATGGCGTCAATCAATCCATTCAACTCCAAATCGCTTGCTTCTCAAGCCTTGAACCATCTTATCGTCATCTTAGCTTCCCGGTGTGTGATTGGGGTGTCATTCTCTAACCAGAATCATATCATAAAGTCATGGAAAAAAGGTTTTGAAAATCACGGGAACTCACTTATCCATAGGAATCTCGTCTTCGCACTCCTTCTCGCCTTGACCTTAGAACCTACTTTACGTACTTTTCCCATGAGAAGCTTCAACATCCTTTACTCTTAATCCACGGTCCAAAGGACTTTTCAAAATCACCATTGTCATCTCTTTACATAGATTAAGCGGAAAATAAAAGTGGTCTTACCTAGGGGATATCAGCCAAAGGACATGTTGATCCAATCCAAGCCAAGACATTCTTCGTATGATTCCTTTCCTCTCCCTTTTCTCGCTTCCAAGAGATCGATTTTTCCCTACTTTTCTAGGGTATCATTTTATTTTTTCTATCGATCTCTTCCTCCTTTTCTTTGGACTTAGGGTTCCGCGAGGTTCCGAAAGATGCACGGGTTTACGCACTATATCCCTCGGTCATACTTTGTGAAGTAGTGCAGTGTCTTATGTGGCTCGAAGAGGTCTCATCCGATGTATATCCCCTAAGTGAGAAATTAAAAGTCAGGTTAGGTTACAATAAGGGTTAGAGACAACGTTGGATCATCCTATTATCCAGTAGAAAGAGACTTTCAGAATGTTGACTCAACTCATAGTCTTTCCAAATCGGTTCTGTATTCAAGCATAATCAAGAGTCATAAGAGTGTTTATCCAAATAAGATCATCCATTAGATAGGATCATGATTCCCTACTAGTTTTGACTAAATAAAAACGAAAGAAAATTTTGACTCGATAAAAATGGTTAAGAAGATTGATGTAAAAATATGGAAAAAGGTCTCAAGTCAACAAAATAGAAAGTAGCATTAGTATAAGATGGAACATCCCCCCCCATACTTAAATCACACCTTCCTCGGTGGGAAAAAGAAAGAGATGGGGATGAAAAATAAAATGAAAAGGATTTAGAGTTTAAGAACAATGTCACCTTGATGGGATTAAGTTATCTTCCTTAGACTCAATCGAGAATTCGATTTTCGTCCTATAGGTTGATGGTGGTGATGATGAGGTGACTAACCGTTGATCCTTTGTGCTTGACATCGAGTAAACTCGGCCTAGTTCATCGAATTTTGGTTATGAATCTCTATTTGCATCTTTCTTGAGACAAAAACCTAAAAACCATCAATAGTCTTAATAAACAAGATAAGTAAAACATGAATAAGCTAAAATAGAGATAGGGTTGTCTCGTTGTTGTCCATGTGGCCACGGTCGGGATCTTGGTCGTGGGGATTGGATTGGTCGGGCTCGGCAGTCGGGCGCTCTGCATGCGGCCCTCGACAGTTTGGCTCTCGGTAGTTCGGATGCTCGGAGTTCGGAACACTCGGACGTTCAGAATGCGCGGGACACTCTCGGTCGGGACGCTCGGCCGGCTTGTGGTCTTTTTGACGTGACTCATGACGTGGTAAGGACTCGGCCAAAACTTGCCTGGACGCAGCCTAGAAGGTGTCCAGGGCGCGGCCTAGAGTGTGGCCATGGCGCAGCCATAGTGCGGCCGAACGCGGCCATGATGGTGGGTCGCGGCTTAGTATGAACGGATGCGGCCAGAATTGTTAGAATGCGGCAAGGACGCGACAAGGTCGCGGCTGGATGCGGCTCTCGGCTCGGCAAAGGTCGCGGTTCGGTGCATCCGGTACAGGGGTTCTCGGCCGGACGCGAGGTCGGACGCGGCCAGACACGATATGATATGATTCTGGTTAGAGAATCACACCCCAATCACACACCGGGAAGCTAAGATGACGATGATAAAGCTCCAGGCTTGAGCAGCAATCGATCTGGAGTTGAATGGGATGATAGACGCCACAAGAGGATGCGGAAGGTCTCTTGATAAGTCTGGATCGAACAATCTAATCACTAGAATTGTTCTTAAGTTTCTAATTCGAATCACTCGAAAGAGAAAAAGGGTTTTTGATTAAAAAGATGGTTAAGAAATACATAGGCGTCTCAGAGACAATATAAAGAGAAAGGAGACGAAGAGGAGAAGAGAGGAGGAGCGGGGAGAGTTAATGCTCGGTGAGTTTTGAGACATGCCTCGGAAACTCACCAAAGACCAACTCAAAAATAAACACACTCTCTCAGGAATAAGTTTAAATTCAAAATAACAAAAATAGAAATAAGATAGAAAGATAAGAAACGGGCCGCGCCAAATGATCTCGAGATGGGCTGGACTAGGTCGGACAAATGCCAAGCAAAGATGAACCTATAGACCACGAACCTCATTAAAAACCTTCCTTCGAAAACCACTTGGAAAAAACCAAAGGCAAGGGAAAAATAGTGTAAGTGAGCCATAGGGCTTGACACTAGTCATCCCGGACGTGAACCATGACCAAGGTGGCCGCGGTACAACATGTGTCCGAGTGACCCCTTTGAGCTAATGTTTGACGTAGCAAAACTCCAACAGTATGGTTAAGTTTCTTAGTCCTAGAACGAGTCATAGAACCAGCTGGTACGTTCAGTTCTTCCTTTGCCGTCCAAGACCGAGTACTAGCTCCAAGTGGCTCATCCGGAGCTTCCTTCTCGACCGGTTCAAGAATTTCCTCGGCCATCGGCTTCCAATCCTGGTCGCTATCCATTATCACATCTTGCTCCCCCAGTTGACAAGGATTTGTCCTCAAATCCGGAGTATCTGCCACAAAAGGGACCAAGTTAGAAACGTTGAAGGTGGAACTGATGATGTACTTACCTTGTAGGTCAAGTTTGTAGGCATTAGGTCCAATCCTCTTTAAGATTTTGAACGGGCCATCGATCCGAGGCATGAGCTTTGATTTTCTTTCTTCCAGAAACCGGTCGTTCCTAAGATGTATCCAGACGAGATCTTCTTCTTCAAAAGCTACTTCTTGTCAACCCTTGGTTGCTTGCTTGGTATATTGTTCGGTTCTTTTCTCAATATTAGCTCGAGCCTTCTCATGAATCCTTTTGACCAGTTCCGCCTTTTTCTGTCCATCCAAATTAGCTCTCTCGCTCAAAGGTAAAAATGTTAGATCCATAGGAGACACAGGGTTAAAACCATAAACAATTTTGAAAGGTGAATACTTAGAAGCGGAATGCATGGAATGATTATATGCAAATTCTACATGTGGCAAACATGCTTCCCAAGTACTCAAATTACTTTTTATCAATGCTCGCAACAAGGTTGATAAGCTTCTGTTAACTACCTCAGTTTGCCCGTCAGTTTGTGGATGATAAGTAGTGGAGAATATCAACTTAGTTCCAAGCTTAGACCACAAAGTTTTCCAAAAGTAACTCAAGAACTTAGTGTCTCTATCAGAAACAATAGACCTAGGCATGCCATGCAAACAGACTATTTCTTTAAAGAACAGGTTAGCCACATGAGATGCATCATCAGTTTTATTGCAAGCGATGAAGTGAGCCATTTTTGAAAACCAATCAACCACCACAAAGATTGAATCCTTTCCATTTCTAGTCCTAGGCAATCCTAACACAAAATCCATAGAGATGTCAGTCCAAGGATGATGAGGGATAGGCAAAGGAGTATACAAACCGTGAGGCTGAGCTTTAGACTTCGCTTGTTTGCAATTGACATATCTTTTACAAATTCGTTCAACAGCCTTTTTCATGTGAGGCCAATAGAAATGGTCTTGTACAACCTTTAAAGTCTTGGATACTCCGAAGTATCCCATTAAGCCCCCTGCATGTGCTTCTCTAACAAAAAACTCTCGAGTAGAACAGTTAGGAATACACAAACGATTATCATTAAACAAGAAACCCTTATGTTTATAAAACCGACCTGAAGCATGCTTTTTCACACTGGTTAAAGATTTCTTTGAAATCGTTATCATTTTGATAAAGCTCTTTTAATTGCTCAAACCGTAACAGTTTAGTTTCAAGGGTAGAAAGTAGGGTGTACCTTCGGGACAATGCGTCCGCCACCACATTATCCTTACCTTGTTTGTACTTGATGACATATGGAAACGTTTCAATGAATTCAACCCACCTCTCATGCCTCTTGTTAAGCTTGTGTTGTCCTTTTAGAAACTTGAGTGACTCATGATCGGTGTGGATGACAAATTCCTTGGGCCACAAGTAATGCTGCCACGTTTGTAGAGCTCGAACCAAAGCATAAAGTTCCTTGTCGTAAGTTGGATAGTTTAACATGGCTCCTCCAAGTTTCTCGCTAAAGTAGGCTATCGGTCTTTGGTCTTGCATTAGAACAGCTCCAATAACTATTCCTGATGCATCACACTCAATTTCAAAAGTTTTAGAGAAGTTAGGCAGTATCAATAAAGGCGCTTGAGTAAGCTCATGTTAAGTCGTTGAAACGCTTCTTCTTGAGCTTTCTCCCATTTGAAACCAACTTCCTTTTTGATGACTTCCGTGAGAGGTGCTGCTATGGTACTAAAATCCTTAACGAACCGTCGATAAAATCCGGCTAAGCCATGGAAACTTCTCACTTCTCCCACAGTCCTTGGACTTGGCCAGTCCTTGATTGCTTTTAACTTCTCTTCATCAACCCTTACTCCATCTGCACTTACAACAAAACCTAAAAACACAAGGTTATCTGATACGATTCTGGGTGGAGAATCGTGTCCCAATCACTCACTGGGAAGTTAAGGTGACAAGTTTAGACTCCAGGCTTGAGCAGCGAGCTGATCTAGAGTTGGATGGAAGGATAGACGCCACGAGAGGATGCGGAAGGCCTCTTGATAAGTCTGGTTCGAACAATCTAATCACTAGAATTGTTCTTGGGGTTCTGATTCGAATCACTCGAAAAAGAAGAGAGAAAAGATAATTTTTATTAAAAAGATGGTTAAGAAATAACATAGAGTCTCAGAGGATATAAAGAAGAGAGGAGACGAAGAGGAGAAGAGAGGAGGAGCGCATGGAGTTAATGCTCGGTGAGTTTCGAGACATGCCTCGGAAACTCACCAAAGACCAACTCAAAATAAACACACAACTGAAGTCTCACGCGCATAAAACATTCAGACATAAGTTTAAATTCAAATAACTAAAATAGAAATAAAGATAGAAAGAAAAAAGGATAACGGTCCGCGCCAAACAATCTCGAGACGGCCGGACTAGGTCGGATCAATGCCAAGCAAAGATGAACCTATGGACCACGAACCTCATTAAAAAACTTCCTTTGGAAAACCACTTGGGAAAAACCAAAGGCAAGGGAAAAAGAGTGTAAGTGAGCCATAGGGCTTGACACTAATCTTCCCGGACATGAACCATGAACAGCGTGGCCGCGGTATCATTAGCGTCCGAGTGACCCCTTTGAACCAAAGCTTGTCGTAGCAAGGCTCCAAATGTATGATTGAGTTCCTTAGTCCTAGAACGAATCTTAGAACCAACTAGCACTTCCTTGGTCGAACAAGATCGCGTCCTAGCTCCACATGGATCATCCGGAGCTTCCTTCTCGACCAGTTCCAGCGACTCCTCGACCAGCTCCAGCGTTCTCACGACCGGGTCCAGCGTTTCCTCGGCCATCAGCGTTCCATCCTGGACGCTATCCATTCTCGTATCATGCTCCCCCAGTTGAAAAGGATTTGACCTCAAATCCGGAATACCTGCCAAGAACAACATTAAGTTAGAAGCATCAAAAGGATAAAACAAAAGGGACTTAGCTCGAAAGCGAAAAGAAAAGAAATGAGTATTTTCGAGAATCTTCAAGAGAGGTTCAGCTTCATGGTGGTAGCCTTGGTGAGCTTTGATCATAATATTCATCTTCACACGAGCTGATACTTGGGAAATGTTCAGCTCCTTTGTCAAAACAACTCCAATTCCAGTCCTTGCAAAGAAATTGGACGAGCGAGCTTCTAGATCTGGTGGCTCCTCCTTTGTACCTGCAATGTTTTTAACTGCTTTGGCAAAGAGCAAGTGTGTTATCACAGTCATGGAAGCAAAATAAACAAATAAACACTTCTTATCTTGATTCAAAACATTATCCTTGTCAAGTTCTTCTTTTTCATGCATCTTAATACAAGAATTCTGTTCGGAATATTCTTTGAATAATTCTAACTTTTTCTCAATGATTTCTGGATAAAATAAACTCATATTCACAGCCCTTAAATTATGAGAAACAAGTCGAGATGAAGAGATACTTACCTGAACAAGGTCATCGGTGTATTTGGTGCTTGTAAGTATCACAACAAATGAAAATAGTGTTGGATCCGGGGGTTCTTCTTGGATCAGGGCATTGTTGGCAACCATCTCATACTCTCTAGAGGTGTCTAAAAACTCTCCTGGTCACCAATGATAGGTTAAGAATGATCCAGATGAAAGATCCATTTTAGGCTCCACGGAAAACTTTTGAAGTGATGTGATCCAAAACTCGAACGTTACAGGTCTTGAACGTTCTAGATAGTCTCCAGGTCTCCAAATGTGGCTTTGAGAGGCATCTTGATGAAGACAATGGATGATTTTTCCAGTGGGTAGCTTTGCTTGCAATTCAATGTCTTCGAAAACTTGTTCACGATGATCTCTTGCTTTATTCCTATCATGACAAGAAGAAAACTCCATGTTAGTTATTAGAAAATCAACAACAGGAAGGGGTTGTACTATCATCGATTTAGAGCCATTAGAAATCATTCTAAAGCCCATGAAAAATCCTTGTTGAGCCGAAGTACTCCTGGCTTGAACTGGTTGCATCTCCTTAAGAAAGCTGTCATCACTTTGCTCATCTTTTTCTTTAGCTTTATCTTGCATTCCATCACCATAGATCATCGCCACATTGTAGTTGTAGGAGTGATTAGGCTGTAGCTTCTTCGGTTCAGTACCTATAGACACATCCTGCAAAAATTTAAGTTCACTCGGTGGCACCGGTGGAGGGTTAGAAGCACAAGTAATTTTATTCAAAGAAGTAAATAATTAGCTTGCTTACCTTGTTCTTGCTTACCTCTGAGGTTGGTTTTCTCAAGATATACTTCATGTGGTGGCAATGGTACAAGACTAATCTTCTTTTCTTGAAAAGGTTTTGACACCGAAATGGTACAATCTGCACCAAGAGAAAGCAAGTTAGCTCTCATTCGTTTTTGAGAGTCTAGATAATTACCTCGGGTATTCACTGGTGGCAAAACGACTGGTGGTTTCTCATTAGTCTCAACACTGTGACAAGCTGTAGGTAAGTCATTGTGGGCCAGAACTGCTTCAGTTTGAGTAAACCCTCCTAATGCTCGTGTTGTTGTTTCTCTAGGCGATTCTTGGCTTGGAGCTTGTTGTAGTAGTTCTGGTGGTGCTTGTGGAGCATACTTATTCCTTAGTAGTTCCTTAAGATCTCTCCAGGTCGTGATAGTCGGCTTGTTGTAATACCAGCGTTCATAAACTTCATCCAACAACCATATGTAAGCATCTCCATTGAGTCGTCCAATGGCATAAGCGAACCTCTTCTCTTTCAGAATTTGATTGTAGTAGAACCAATCCTCCATGTTTTGTTCCCACTCTAAGTAGTTTTCTTTTCCTGAAAATTTCCAAAGTCGAAACTCATTAGTTGGTTGAAAATCAAAACAAAACACAGATTTGGGAGCGTGAGAGGTTTTATGCGGGCTGCGCCAAGTTGATCTCGTTGTATTGTCTGGCGGCTTGGGATTAAGATCAGGTTCCCTCATTTTTCTTGCTCTGCTCTGCTCTTGTTGAAGTCCTTGATGAAGTCCTTGACGAAGTGCAGCCATGTTGTTATCCATAACTTGCTCCATGTTTACTGTAATCGCTTCAACGAGTTGCTTGTTGCGGTTTCTGAGTGTCTCCTCATCATGATCGGCCATCTCTGCCTGAAACAACACAACAAAATACACCAGGAAAGAGTCCTTTTGATAATCAAATCGGTCCTAATACTTAAAAACACGAAAATGACTCTTGGTATTCAATTCCATCTGATGAACACTGAACGCGACTGTTTTCAGAAAATGATCTCGAAAAATTATCAAAACATATCCAAAAATTCTCAAACCAATTTTAACAAATACTAGACTCAAAATCTGTTCCGATCCAATTGGTTCACGATTTTATCACAAGCCAATATTTAAATAAAATTCGAACAAGTTGGTATAAATATCACTTAACTTCTCAATGTTGCTCTGATACCACTTGATACGATTCTGGGTGGAGAATCGTGTCCCAATCACTCACTGGGAAGTTAAGGTGACAAGTTTAGACTCCAGGCTTGAGCAGCAAGCAGATCTAGAGTTGGATGGAAGGATAGACGCCACGAGAGGATGCGGAAGGCCTCTTGATAAGTCTGGTTCGAACAATCTAATCACTAGAATTGTTCTTGGGTTTCTAATTCGAATCACTCGAAAGAGAAAAGAGAAAAGATAATTTTTATTAAAAAGATGGTTAAGAAATAACATAGAGTCTCAGAGAATATAAAGAAGAGAGGAGACGAAGAGGAGAAGAGAGGAGGAGCGCATGGAGTTAATGCTCGGTGAGTTTCGAGACATGCCTCGGAAACTCACCAAAGACCAACTCAAAATAAACACACAACACAAATAAAACTCTCAGACATAGTTTAAAATTCAAATAACTAAAATAGAAAAAGATAGAAAGAAAAGAGATAGTCGGTCCGCGCCAAATAATCTCGAGAAGGCCGGACTAGGTCGGACCAATGCCAAGCAAAGATGAATCTATGGACCACGAACCTCATTAAAAACCTTCCTTTGGAAAACCACTTGGTAAAAACCAAAGGCAAGGGAAAAAGAGTGTAAGTGAGCCATAGGGCTTGACACTAATCTTCCCGGACATGAACCTTGACCAGCGTGGCCGCGGTATCATTTGAGTCCGAGTGGCCCCTTTGAACCAAAGCTTGACGTAGCAAGGCTCCAACTGTATGATTGAGTTCCTTAGTCCTAGAACGGGTCTTAGAACCAGCTAGCACTTCCTTGGCCGAACAAGAACGCATCCTAACACCAAATGGCTCATCCGTAGCTTCCTTCTTGACCAGTTCCAGCATTTCCTCGACCAGCTCCAGCGTTTCTTCGACCGGGCCAAGTATTTCCTCGGCTATTGGATTTCCATCCAGGACGCTATCCATTCTCGCATCAGGCTCCCCCAGTTGAAAAGGATTTGTCCTCAAATCCGGAGTACCTGCCACAAAAAACATTAAGTTAGAAGCATCAAAAGGGTAAAACAACAATGACTTATCTTGGTAATGAAAAGAAAGGGAAAGAGTTGTGTCGGGAGTGCTCAAGAGAGATTCAGCTTCATGGTGGCGTCCTTTGAGAACATTGGGGAGAACTCCCAGCATCTCCATAAGAAGAAATATATTGAAAACGTTCAGCTCCTTTGACATAACGACTCCAATTCCAGTCCTTGCAAAGAAATTTGGTGAGAGAACTTCCAGATCCGGTGGCTCCTCCTTTGTACCTGCAATGTTTTCAACAGCTTTGGCAAAGAGCAAGTGTGTTATCACAGTCATGAAAGTACCATAAACAAATAAACACTTCTTAGCTTGATTCAAAACATTATCCTTGTCAAGTTCTTCTTTTTCATTCATCTTAATACAAGAATTCTGTTCCGAATATTCTTTGAATAATCCTAACTTTTTCTCAAAGATTTCTGGATAAAATAAACTCATATTCATAGCCCTTAAATCTTGAGAAACAAGTCGAGATGAAGAGATACTTACCTTAACAAGGTCCTTGGTGTATTTGGTGCTTGTAAGTATCACAACAAATGAAAATAGTGTTGGATCCGGGGGTTCTTCTTGGATCAGGGCATTGTTGGCAACCATCTCATACTCTCTAGAGGTGTCTAAAAACTCTCCTGGTCGCCAATGATAGGTTAAGAATGATCCAGATGATGAAAGATCCATTTTAGGCTCCACGGGAAACTTTTGAAGTGATGTGATCCAAAACTCGAACGGTACAGGTCTTGAACATTCTAGATAGTCTCCAGGTCTCCAAATGTGGCTTTGAGAGGCACCTTGATGAAGACAATGGATGGTTTTTCCAGTGGGTAGCTTTGCTTGCAATTCAATGTCTTCGAAAACTTGTTCACGATGATCTCTTGCTTTATTCCTATCATGACAATAAGAAAACTCCATGTTAGTTATTAGAAAATCAACAACAGGAAGGGGTTGTACTATCATCGATTTAGAGCCATTAGAAATCATTCTAAAGCCCATGAAAAATCCTTTTTGAGCCGAAGTACTCCTGGCTAGAACTGGTTGCGTCTCCTTAAGAAAGTTATCATCACTTTGCTCTTCTTTTTCTTTAGCTTTATCTTGAATTCCATCACCATAGATCATCGCCACATTGTAGTTGTAGGAGTGATTAGGCTGTAGCTTCTTCGGTTCAGTACCTATAGACACTTCCTGCAAAAATTTAAGTTCACTCGGTGGCACCGGTGGAGGGTTAGAAGCACAAGTAATTTTATTCAACGAGGTAAATAAGTTTGAATCAAAAGTTTCATCCTCTTTCTCTTCACCAGACATGGCCAAGTAATTAGCTTGCTTACCTTTTTCTTGATTACCTTTGAGTTTGGTTTTGTCAAGATATACTTCATCTGGTGGCAATGGTACAAGACTAATCTTCTTTTCTTGAAAAGGTTTTGACACCGTAATGGTACAATCTGCACCAAGAGAAAGCGAGTTAGCTCTCATTCGCTTTTGAGAGTCTAGATAATTACCTCGGGTATTCACTGGTGGCAAAACGACTGGTGGTTTCTCATTAGTCTCAACACTGTGACAAGCTGTAGGTAAGTCATTGTGGGCCAGAACTGCTTCAGTTTGAGTAAACCCTCCTAATGCTCGTGTTGTTGTTTCTCTAGGCGATTCTTGGCTTGGAGCTTGTTGTAGTAGTTCTGGTGGTGCTTGTGGAGCATACTTATTCCTTAGTAGTTCCTTAAGATCTCTCCAGGTCGTGATAGTCGGCTTGTTATAAGACCAGCGTTCATAAACTTCATCCAACAACCCTTTGTAAGCATCTCCAATGAGTCGGCCAATGGCATAATCTAACCTCTTCTCTTTCAGAATGTGATTGTAGTAGAACCAATCCTCCATGTTTTGTTCCCACTCTAAGTAGTTTTCTTTTCCTGAAAATTTCCAAAGTCGAAGCTCATTAGTTGGTTGAAAATCAAAACAAAACATAGATTTGGGAGCACGAGAGGTTTTATGCGGGCTGCGCCAAGTTGATCTCGTTGTATTGTCTGGAGGCTTGGGATTAAGATCTTGTTCCCTCATTTTTAGTGCTCTGCTCTGCTCTTGTTGAAGTCCTTGACGAAGTCTTTGACGAAGTGCAGCTATGTTGTTATCCATTACTTGCTCCATGTTTGCTGTAATCGCTTCAACGAGTTGCTTGTTGCGGTTGCTGAGTGTCTGCTCATCATGAACGGCCATCTCTGCCTGAAAATCAACACAAAAAGTAACCAGTAAAGAGTCCTTTTGAAGATCGAATTGGTCCTAATTCATAAGAATACGAAAATGACTCTTGGTATTCAATTTCATCTGATGAACACTGTCAACGACTGTTTTCAGAAAATGATCTCAAAAAATTATCAAAACATATTCAAAAATTCTCAAACCAATTTTAAAAAATACTAGACTCAAAATCGGTTCCGATCCAATTGGTTTCACGATCTTATCACAAGCCAATATTTAATTAAAATTCACGCAAGTAGGTACGAAAATCACTTAACTTCTCAATGTTGCTCTGATACCACTTGATACGATTCTGGGTGGAGAATCGTGTCCCAATCACTCACTGGGAAGTTAAAGTGACAAGTTTAGACTCCAGGCTTGAGCAGCAAGCTGATCTAGATTTGGATGGAAGGATAGACGCCACGAGAGGATGCGGAAGGCCTCTTGATAAGTCTGGTTCGAACAATCTAATCACTAGAATTGTTCTTGGGTTTCTAATTCGAATCACTCGAAAGAGAAAAGAGAAAATATAATTTTTATTAAGAAGATGGTTAAGAAATAACATAGAGTCTCAGAGAATATAAAGAAGAGAGAAGACAAAGAGGAGAAGAGAGGAGGAGCGCATGGAGTTAATGCTCGGTGAGTTTCGAGACATGCCTCGGAAACTCACCAAAGACCAACTCAAAATAAACACACAACACAAATAAAACTCTCAGACATAGTTTAAAATTCAAATAACTAAAATAGAAAAAGATAGAAAGAAAAGAGATAGTCGGTCCGCGCCAAATAATCTCGAGAAGGCCGGACTAGGTCGGACCAATGCCAAGCAAAGATGAACCTATGGACCACGAACCTCATAAAAAACCTTCCTTTGGAAAACCACTTGGGAAAAACCAAAGGCAAGGGAAAAAGAGTGTAAGTGAGCCATAGGGCTTGACACTAATCTTCCCGGACATGAACCTTGACCAGCGTGGCCGCGGTATCATTTGCGTCCGGGTGACCCCTTTGAACCAAAGCTTCACGTAGCAAGGCTCCAACTGTATGATTGAGTTCCTTAGTCCTAGAACGGGTCTTAGAACCAGCTAGCACTTCCTTGGCCGAACAAGAACGCATCCTAACACCAAATGGCTCATCCGTAGCTTCCTTCTCGACCAGTTCCAGCGTTTCCTCGACCAGCTCCAGCGTTTCTTCGACCGGGCCCAGTATTTCCTCGGCTATTGGATTTCCATCCTGGACGCTATCCATTCTCGCATCAGAACGGTAACTTGCTGCTTGACTCTCAATTCTCCCTTTTCATTAAGCCAGTGGATGTCATAAGGTTCTGGATGATCTCTGATTGCTAGTCCCAGCTTCCGTACCATAGTCTCACGAGCCACATTAGTACAGCTTCCCCCATCGATGATGAGACTACACAACTTCCCGTTTACTTGGCAACGCGTGTGGAACAAGTTTTCCCTTTGATCTTCTGTTTTGGATTGGAAACGCAAAGCCCTCCGAGATACTAGTATTTCCTGCCTTGGTAAAGCCTTCACCTCATATTTGTCATTAGGTTTAAGCTTCTGCTGCGAGAGCGTTGTTGTAAACTTGGAGCATACTCTGATCTTGTTCCGACATGGCTTTCATGAAACAGATCACCACAGAACACCAGTAACTAGTCCTTTTGAAGATCGAATTGACCCTAACAAAGAAGAACACGAAAATGACTCTTGGTATCCTATTTTCTCCGAAGAACCCTAATCGTGACTGTGGAAGTCGATCGGTCACGGAAAAATATCAAAACTTTTCAGAAAATTCCCAAACCAGTTTTAACAAATACTAGACTCATCTTAGGTTCATTTGAAATTGATTTCACAATTGTTGCACGAGCCAAAATTTAATTAAAATTCGAACAAGTTGGGACGAAATTCCTTAACTTCTCAATGTGGCTCTGATACCACTTGATATGATTCTGGTTAGAGAAGCACGCCCCAATCACACACCGTGAAGCTAAGATGACGATGATAAAGCTCCAGGCTTGAGCAGCAAGCGATCTGGAGTTGAATGGGATGATAGACGCCACGAGAGGATGCAGAAGGCCTCTTGATAAGTCTGGATCGAACAATCAAATCACTAGAATTGTTCTTAAGTTTCTAATTCGAATCACTCGAAAGAGAAAAAGGGTTTTTGATTAAAAAGATGGTTAAGATATACATAGGAGTCTCAAAGACAACATAAAGAGAAAGGAGACGAAGAGCAGAAGAGAGGAGGAGCAGGGAGAGTTAATGCTCGGTGAGTTTCGAGACATGCCTCGGAAACTCACCAAAGACCAACTCAAAAATAAACACACGACTAAAGTCTCACACAAATACAATCTCTCAGACATAAGTTTAAATTCAAAATAACAAAAATAGAAATAAGATAGAAAAATAAGAAACGGGCCCCGCCAAATGATCTCGAGACGGGCCGGACTAGGGCGGACCAATGCCAAGCAAAGATGAACCTATGGACCACGAACCTCATTAAAAACATTCTTTCGAAAACCACTTGGGAAAAACCAAAGGCAAGGGAAAAAGAGTGTAAGTGAGCCATAGGGCTTGACACTAGTCATCCCGGAAGTGAACCATGACCAAGGTGGCCGCGGTACCACATGTGTCCGAGTGACCTCTTTGAGCTAATGCTTGACGTAGCAAAACTCCAACAGTATGGTTAAGTTCCTTAGTCCTAGAACGAGTCATAGAACCAGCTGGTACGTTCAGTTCATCCTTGGCCGTCCAAGACCAAGTCCTAGCTCCAAGTGGCTCATCCGGAGCTTCCTTCTCGACCGGTTCAAGCATTTCCTCGGCCATCGGCTTCCAATCCTGGTCGCTATCCATTATCACATCACGATAGGACGCGACTGGATGCGGGACAGTATGCATAGGATGCGAGGTCAGAAGCGGCCAAGACACTAGGATGTGTGCGGTAGGACGCATCCAAGATATGATCAGGGATGATAGGACGCGGCCCCGGGAGCAGTAAGGAAGAGGCCATGGCGGTAGGTCGCGGCGCAGGATGCTCTTCCGGACACTCGGCACTCGGACGCCGGCTCTCGGCACGCAGGTGCTCTCGGCAGGACTCGGCCAAGAAGCTCTTGGGTGGCTCGGCCAGACCTAGCACAAGGTAGATCTCGGCACCGGTCACGTGCGGCCGTGGCCGGTCCTGTCCTTTTTCAAGCGACCGGTCACGACCATTCGTGACCGGTCTTGTTCTTCTTCATGCTACCGTTCACGAGGGGTTGTGACCGGTAAGGCTCTTGTTCTCTCAACCGGTCACGCACACTGATATGCTCAAATTTACCCTGAGCTACTCTCTCAAATTAAGAGATCACTGTAGTACTTAGGGATCGAATCCACAAGGACTATGAAATACTCAATAAATCCCAGTAAAAGTATTATGCTAAATAAAGTATAATGTAACGAAATTGCAGTGCGAATAATTAAACAAAGTGTAAATCAATGGAGAAAAGTGCTAGGCATAGGGAAATCTCAGGAATCTTCAGAACTGTGATTAAATTGAATTATCAGGATTATAATTTAAGAACCGTTCTAGAACTCAAACACAATTGTAAAACCTACAAGCTTTCGCTGCGTAAACTATCTATCCCTGAATCTAGAATTCCAAATTCCTTTGCTAATTCTAAGATCCAGACAAGCAGTAATGATCAGGTTCAATTTGTTCACAAAATCCCTAAATCAAATTCCTTTGCAGATAGGTATTTTGCTCTCCTAAGATAGATCTGGCAATCAATTACACTTTCATGTCAATTAACAACCCTAAATCAGATTCTAGGTCGCGAATCTAGAATAAGCAATAAGTTCAATCTTAGATGAAGAACTCTATAAATTAACCCTAATAAATCACTGGTTCAACAATTCTTCAGAAACCCTTGAAAACCCATAGCCTAACAAGGAAACTACTCACACATGGTGAAAGAAACAATCATCATGATATGAATAGAAATCATTCAATATAATAAAAGTAAAGAACAAAGAGTATCAGAGATTTGAGAAAGATGATACAAGCTTGAGATAAAAAGAGGGTCTGCTGCTTGAATATCCCTAAAACCCTGATCTAAAACACAATATATAGCTAAAAACTCGTACAGGAACTAATGTTGAAATAATGGAAACTTCTGGACAAAATTGTAAATCTTCCAAAATCTCCGAAGTTGACCGCCTGTGGTGTCGATCGACACGCATGGCTGGTGTCGATCGACACCAAGTCACACATCGCCTCAAAAGATGATCCTTCTACGCAACTTCTTGGTCTTTGCTCCAAAATCTCCAATATTCTTCACATTAGTCCTAAATGCATACCTGAAGACAAAAGACTCTAAAAACAATAAAAAGACACGATTAAAGACTCTTATATCATGGTTAAAACCCATAAAAACCATGATATATCAACTCCCCCAGACTTAGCTTTTGCTTGCCCTCAAGCAAAACAGAAACTCAGCGTGTGAAAGAAGTTTGAAAACACAGGAAACTCATTTTGTCATAAGAGCACCAGACTCACATTCACCATAGTAAAGCCACTGGAAATTCTTACCTGACAAGGTCCAGACCACCATGTACTTCCCCCAGACTTAGCAACTGTCCCAAACAACTCCACAATTCAAATAAACAATCCAAATTCACCATACTGACTTCTATAAACTAAGGTGAAGACTCATCTAGGGAGTATCAATCAGAGGACACATGGACTCTTTCTCAATCAGTTTTCCTGAACACGCAGACTGTCTTTACTTCTGGTTCCTTTCCTCTCCCTTTTCTCACTTCTGCAGTTAATTATATCAAAGGTGTAGGCGAATAATGGTATCACGGGAAATTTTCCTAACCTCGCTTCCAACCTTAGTGTGATCATTCCTTTCAAAGTAGAATAATGAGGTCACTGGAAATTTTCCTACCTCTCTACTCAAAAGAAAATCATTTCATCTTTTACTGCTTAGTATATATATTTTTCTTTTCTTTCCTTTTTTTTTTCTTTTTTTTTATGAAGGGAAGAGAGAGGGGAACCATACTCACACAGACAAGTCTTTCAGGACTGAAGGGAGAATCCGATCCAATGTATATCAAGCCCCTGGACAAGCAAAATAAAGTCAGGTTAATGGGCGAAATCGGTGATGGATCCTCTGAAAGCTCAGGTGAACATGGGTAACATTGGTAGGTTGATCAGCCTTGGGGTTTTTCATTAGTCTCAGACGCATGTCAAGCTTGAATCAATGGTCACTCAAGTTCCTGCAAATGTGGTGATTTCCTCGAAAAATCATAGTTTCCAAACTAAATTTTGACTCAATAAAACAAAAATTGGACTGACTCTAAGAAAACAAAAAGAATGATGTTAGTAACTACCTCCCCCAGACTTAAACAACACTGTCCCCAGTGTTATCAAGCAAGAAGTTGGTAAAAAGGAAATAAAACTGATGAACCAAAGTGAAAAAGTCAAAATATTAGAACACAAAACCTGAATCCGTGGTATGGGTGTCGATCGACACAGACGAGTGGTGTCGATCGACACCAGGTCTGTAATCCGAAACTATGATGTTTCAAAATCGAGTGCAAGTTTGTGAAACCAATAATCCGAGTACAACCACTGTTAGATCATCAAAAGAAAAACTTAAATAATTAAAAATCAAATAAATAAAATATATTCACAACTTACCAGTGGGTTGCCCCCCACCAAGCGCTTGTTTAAAGTCATTAGGTTGACTTTGTGACGGTTTAGGCAGAGGGTGCATCATCCAGACGCAATATGTGTCCGTCCGGGATCTTGGCATGTGCCCAATAATGTTTGACCCTCTGACCGTTGACTGTAAATTCATTGCCCTCAGGACTGAGCAAGACAACAGCACCATATGGTCGAACTTCCTTGACTGTGAAAGGACCTGACCAACGAGAACGCAATTTCCCAGGAAACAATTGTAAACGAGAGTTATACAGAAGTACCTGATCATTGGGTTCGAAAGTCCTGGAAATGATCTTCTTATCGTGATAAGCTTTGGTCCTTTCCTTGTACAGCTTAGAGCTTTCATAAGCATTGAGTCGAATCTCATCAAGCTCATTGAGCTGAATCAAACGTCTCTCTACTGCTGGCTTGATGTCGAAGTTCAGCAGCTTTACAGCCCAGGCGGCCTTATGCTCAAGCTCTACTGGAAGATGACATGCTTTCCCATAAAGCAGATGAAACGGTGTAGTACCAAGTGGCGTCTTGAATGCAGTTCGATAAGCCCAGAGTGCATAATCTAACTTTGCGGACCAGTCCTTTCTAGAGCATCCTACAGTCTTCTCTAAAATCTCCTTGATCTGCCTGTTAGAGACCTCAACTTGTCCACTTGTCTGCGGATGGTATGGAGTAGCAACGCGATGATGTACTCCGTGCTTCTTAAGAAGCCGCTCAAACACGCGGTTGATGAAGTGCTTGCCACCATCGCTGATGATAATCCTCGGGACTCCAAATCGTGGGAATATAATGGTCTTAAACAGCTTAAGGACCACTGAAGCGTCGTTGGTAGGACTGGCGATCGCTTCAACCCACTTCGACACATAATCAACAGCAACCAAGATGTACTTGTTCTTGTATGATGTCGGGAAAGGGCCCATGAAGTCGATACCCCAGCAATCAAAGACCTCGACCTCGAGGATGAAGTTCTGAGGCATCTCATGCCGCTTACTGATCTTCCCTCTCCTCTGACATGCATCACATCGAGACACAAAGGCATGGGCGTCTCTAAACATAGTCGGCCACCAGAAGCCTGCTTGTAGAACCTTAGATACTGTCTTGAAGGTAGCAAAGTGCCCAGCATACTCAGAACCATGACAGTGAAACAAGACATCTGGAATCTCAGTATTAGCTATGCATCTACGATAGACCCCATCTGAACAATGTCGATACAAGTAAGGTTCATCCCAATAGAACCGTCTTAGCTCACGCATGAACTTCTTCTTCGAATACCCTGTAAACTCATCCGGTTCATCTCCTGCAGCAAGGTAATTGGCAATATCAGCAAACCATGGTCGATCTTGACCCTCAACAACAGCTATTGAGTGGTTATCTGCCAAGCCGGGGTTGTCTGGAACGTGGGTGTCGATCGACACAACGGAGTGGTGTCGATCGACACCAGGGCCTGTTGTCCGAGAATACTGCAGATCACCGCAAGAAAAATCACTCCATCCTGTTTCCAATAAGTGTTGATGTATTGTACTTTTGATTGCTTTTTGATTTGTTTTTAGTATTTTTTTCGTGTCTTTTGTTAGTTTTCGAGTCTTTTCTATTTTGTTTTGAGTCTTTTACAGGTTCTATGGAGTTAAGCTGGAATAAGACGGTTTTGGGATTGTTCGGGCTAAGATGAAGCCTAGAAGCTACGGAAAGGACATGGATCGATCGATCCTACCCTTGGATCGATCGATCCAGACGACTCCAAGAACACGGCCACGGATCGGTCGATCCGGCCGACCAATCGACCAATCCATGATCCACGGACATTTGTCCGGACACAACGGATCGATCGATCCCAAAGGCAGATCGATCGATCCCATGCCCAGCCATCTTGAAGATATTTTGTCCGGACACAACGGATCGATCGATCCCTAAGGCAGATCGATCGATCCCATGCCCAGCCGCCTTGAAGATATTATGTCCGGGAATCGCGGATCGATCGATCCGACTTGTGGATCGATCGATCCTCCCACCCGCACACACACTTTTACACCTATGTCTATAAATATCCCACCTAAACCTACAAAAACATATCAGATTTTCTTTCTACGCCAAAAACACTATTCTAGACACATTTTCTTGGATTTCTAAGCTCCTCCTTTCTATCAAACATTTGGAGAAGTTTTGTTGTATCATTTGTTGTTTATTTCAATCCTATTATGCTTTGTATGGTTTATTTTGTTGTTTCTTTGATTATGTGTGAGTAATTTCATAGTTAGGTTTTAGGGTTCTTGAAGAGAATTGATGGCTTGATGATTTGATAGAGATTTGGGGTTTCTAATCCATAGGTTCTTTGATTCATGTGTTCTTAATGCTAGACTAAGAGTAGCTACCTTAGTCTTGATTCTAGGTTGTTCTATAAGCACTAATCATGTTATAGAGAACTTGATCCTTATGAATTGAGCTTTGTATCTCTAGCCTGCGAGAGTTGATGCTAGATCATCATTGTGAACTTAGTGAACTTGTGTGTTAATGCTAATTTGGTTAGGAGAAATCAAACGAGAGTTTAGTTTTCAAGTAATCAAGTTTAGGGGTTAAGGCCACGAGAGTGGGTTAATCCACCTTGCGTTCATGTTCTAGAACGGTGCTGAGAGTGTTAAATCCCATACTCAGAATTATTCGTTAAGCCATTGATAACCTGAATTTCCCTAAGGCCTAACGCCTTTTAAATCGTATAAATCAATCGTTTTATGTTTATTGCATTTTGTTTACAAGTTTGAAAGAAAACAATCGAACCCATCCTGCTATAGCTAATTACAAGTCTCGTAAATCATTAGTGTACCATTGGTTCTTGTGGATCGATCTCGTTATATACTACCTTGCGGTTAAGTGTATCGAGTAAATACTCGAGCAATCAAGTTGGCGCCGTTGCCGGGGACCAATAGCGTTACCTAAAGATTTAGGATCAGTTATTAGTCTATTGCATTTTATTTACAGTTACTGATTTCCTTTTTCTCTTTGATGTTTTAAAGGTATATGACCCGAAGCGAAGGTTCATCACACCTAGTTGAATATCACGAAGAAGTTGGAAAGTTCGAAAAAACAATTAGAAGAAAGAAGAGGCTAGCTAAGCAAAGAGAAGCTCAAATGGCTCATGAACAAGAAGGTAATGTGCCACCACCTGGAGATTTACCACACGATGGAGACAATGGTGGAGAGTTACAAGACCCTCCAGTTGGAGTTGCTGCACATCAACCACCAAACTATCAAAGGCCTGCTCCTGCTCGTAGGACCTTAAGGGAACATGATGCTCCCAATGCTCAAATGTATCGAGGAGGTGTCCAACATCCTCCAATCAACAGAAATGATTTTGAGATCAAGTCGGGATTGCTGAATCTCGTGAAACAAAACCAGTTTCATGGACTTCCTTCTGAGAATCCAGTTACTCATCTTGATAACTTCGAGGATGTGTGTGGAACAACCAGGATGAATGGAGTACCAGACGATGCTTTTAAGTGTCGTTTGTTCTTGTTTTCGCTAGCTGACAAAGCGAAACGTTGGTTCAAATCCTTAGAAAGAGACTCCATCAGTTCATGGGATGATTACAAAGCTGCATTCTTGGGACAATATTTTACTCAAGCAAGGACCACGCTTCTAAGGAACAAGATCTCGAGCTTTCAACAGGCTGGTACCGAGTCATTCCAAGAAGCTTGGGAGAGATTCAAGGACTACAAAAGAGAGTGTCCTCATCACGGGTTCACTCCTGAATCACTCATCAACACCTTCTATCGGGGAATTGACCAGAATTACAAGATGGCTTTGGACACAGCAAGCAATGGAGACTTCATGACAAAAACAGAACCGGAAGCTCTAATCTTGATTGAAAATCTTGCTGGTAGCAACAGCAACCATTGTGTTGATTATGATAGGACCTTGAGGAGCATTGGAGGAGGAGAATCAAAACAGATTTCTGAGCTGACTGCGAAGGTGGAACAACTTCTAAGACGTGAACAGAGAGCAGTTAACTATTGTGATGATTCTGGAGAAGAGCAAGGTTACCAAGAGCAATCTGGGGACTGTTTTGAGGATGTACAAGCTGAGCTGAATTATGTGAATGGTTATCAAAACCAAGGGTTCAACCAAAACTATAGGAATCATCCTAATCTCTCATACCGAAGCACCAATGTTGAGAACCCCCAAGACCAAAAATATCCAGCACAAGTGAGACCACAAGGGCAACAATATCAAGCAAAACCTTTTGTGCCAAACCAAGGAGGCTACAACAAGCCTTTTGAGAACAGGGTTCAGAATCAAGGAGGCTACAACAAGCCTTTTGAAAACAGAGTTCAGAACCAAGGAGGTTTTCAACAAGGGGGATTTCAGCAAAGACCTCAGTTCAACAACTTTCAAAGAGGTTATCAAGCACCAGCTCAAGCTCCTGTGAGCTATGCCCCAGCTGGACCGTCCGATGACAGCGATATGAAAACAATACTTAAGCAACTGCTCGATGGCCAGAACAAGAACGCCTTTGACATCAACTCAAGAGTGGAAAACATGTATAGCGAACTCCAAGGTAAGTTTGAAAATCTTTCAACACATGTTAAAACACTTGAGAATCAGGTAGCACAAGCCGCTTCTACTTCTACAAGGCCTATGGGAGTTCTTCCTGGAAAACCACAACCGAACCCGAAAGACTACAACAATGGTAAAGAATTTGTTAATGCCATTACATTGAGGAGTGGGAAAAAGGTAGAACCAATCTTGAAGAAAGGAAAAGAAGTTGAGGTTCTAGATGACTCAGAGAAAGTCATTGAGAATGAGAATGATTTAGAGATTCTCAATGCACCACAAGGTGAGGAAGTTGCAGATAAGAAAATCGCTGATCTTGAGGAGGAAATTGAAGATCTCGTGCCTCCACCGTACATACCCAAGTTGCCATTTCCAGGTCGCTTAAGGAAGATTCAAAGAGAGAAGGAGTATGCTAAATTCGATGAAGTGATGAAACAACTTCAAATCAAGCTCCCTTTTCTTGAGTTAGTCCAAAATATTCCTATCTATAGAAAATATCTCAAGGATATTTTGACTAACAGGAAAACTCTTGAAGAAGGAGCTGTCTTGATCACACACGAGTGCAGCGCCATTTTGCAAAACACAATACCAAAGAAGAAAGAAGATCCAGGTAGTTTTGTTTTACCTTGTAAAATTGGTGACTCATTGTTTGCTAGATGTTTGTGTGATTTAGGTGCAAGTGTGAGCTTGATGCCGCTTTCAGTTGCAAAGCGGTTGGGGATCACAAACTTCAAGCCAACAAGTATCTCTCTAGTGCTCGCAGACCGTTCTGTGCGGTTGCCCATTGGAATTGCTGAGAATGTTTACGTGAGAGTTGGGACATTTCATATCCCCACTGACTTCATTGTTCTTAGCCTGGATGAGGAACCAAAAGACCCACTTATTCTTGGTAGACCTTTCTTGCACACCTCTGGTGCATTAATAGATGTCAAGAGAAGCTTGATCAAGCTGCAAGTAGGAGATCTTGTCCAAGAATTCGACATGGAGAGAGTGATGTCTAAACCAACTATTGAAGGTCAAGCATTTTGGGTTGACATCATGGATGAGCTAGCTGATGAGCTCTTAGAGGAAATGAATACTGAAGATCCACTTCAAATCGCCTTAACAAAGGAAGAGGATCAACATGGATACATTGAGGAAGCAACAACGGATTTCGCTAGAATTCTAGACGAGCCGGTTGAACTGAGTAAAGTTGTTGCATTCGCCTTGCTAGACAAAGATGAAGTAGAAAAGGAGGAGAATGAACCTACCTCAGAAGACTGTGGAGATTGGAGTGAACTAAAAGCTCCAAAGGTGGAACTCAAGCCGCTTCCCTCAGGACTCAGGTATGCGTTTCTTGGTCCCCATTCTACTTACCCCGTTATAATCAATGCTGAACTAAACAATGTAGAGAGTGCCTTACTGCTGTGTGAGCTGAGGAAGTACAGAAAAGCTATAGGCTATTCCCTTGATGACATGAAAGGTATATCTCCTAACCTTTGCATGCATAGGATTTACCTCGAAGATGAATCAATGATGTCTATAGAACATCAGAGACGGTTAAACCCGAACCTCAGAGATGTTGTTAAGACTGAGATCATCAAACTCCTAGATGCAGGAGTAATCTATCCAATCTCGGATAGTACTTGGGTAAGTCCTGTCCATGTGGTACCTAAAAAGGGTGGTGTCACTGTGATTAGAAATGATAGGAATGAATTGATTCCGACAAGAACTGTGACAGGGCACCGCATGTGCATTGATTATAGAAAGCTTAACTCTGCGACACGTAAAGATCATTTTCCACTTCCATTTATTGATCAAATGTTAGAGAGATTAGCAAACCACCAATATTACTGTTTTCTTGACGGGTACTCGGGATTCTTTCAGATTCCGATACATCCCGATGATCAAGAGAAAACCACTTTTACATGTCCTTATGGTACCTTCGCATATCGAAGAATGCCATTTGGATTGTGTAATGCACCAGCAACATTTCAGCGTTGTATGATGTCAATTTTTTCTGAAATGATTGAGGATTATATGGAAGTCTTTATGGATGACTTTTCTGTGCATGGCACATCTTTTGCTGTTTGTTTGTCTAATCTGTGCAGGGTACTCCAACGCTGCGAGGACAAACATTTGGTCCTGAATTGGGAGAAGTGTCACTACATGGTGCGAGATGGAATCGTTCTCGGTCATAGGATCTCAGAAAAGGGCATTGAAGTGGATAGAGCCAAAATCGATGTGATGCTGAACATGCCACCTCCAAATTCTGTAAAGGGAATAAGGAGCTTTCTAGGACATGCTGGGTTCTACAGGAGGTTCATAAAGGATTTTTCAAAGATCGCAAGGCCATTAACTCAGCTATTGTGCAAAGATCAAAAGTTTGAGTTTGATGAAGACTGCCTCAAGGCATTTATAAAGATCAAGGGATCTCTTGTGAGCGCTCCCATTGTGCAACCACCTGATTGGGAGCTACCTTTCGAGGTAATGTGTGATGCAAGTGACTATGTTGTAGGTGCAGTTTTAGGGCAAAGGAAAGACAAGAAGATGCACGCCATCTACTATGCCAGCCGCACTCTTGATGCCGCACAATGCAACTATGCAACAACCGAGAAAGAACTCCTAGCGATTGTCTTCGCTTTTGAGAAGTTTAGATCCTATCTCGTTGGGTCCAAGGTTGTAGTCCACACTGATCATGCAGCGTTAAGATACCTTTTCACAAAGAAAGACGCCAAGCCGAGGCTATTAAGATGGATACTTCTACTCCAGGAGTTCGATTTGGAAATCAAAGATAAGAAGGGAATCGAAAACGGAGTCGCAGATAACTTATCTCGACTAAGAGTAGAAGAGGATATCCCAATGAGAGATGCTTCTCCCGGAGAAGAGCTTGCGCTAATAGAAGACAACTATGTCTATGAGGTTGAACAATCTAACAACAGAAATGCGGTTGAGCTCATGACCATGCACACCATCGAGGGAAATTTGCCATGGTATGCTGACTTTGCTAACTACTTATCCTGTGATGTTTCACCACCTGATTTTGTAGGATATGCCAAGAAAAAGTTTCTCAAAGATGTCCAACACTACTATTGGGATGAACCATTTCTGTACAAGAGATGTAAAGATGGGATTTTCAGAAGATGCATTCCCGAAGGTGAGGTACATGGTATTCTCTATCATTGTCATGCTTCTGATTATGCAGGACACTTCGCTTCCTTTAAAACAGCTACGAAGATCTTACAAGCTGGCTTTTGGTGGCCTACGATATTCCATGATGCACACGAGTTTGTAGCGAAGTGTGACGCTTGCCAAAGGAAAGATAACATAAGCAAGCGGAATGAAATGCCGCAAAATTTCATTCTCGAGGTTGAGGTGTTCGATGTATGGGGCATCGACTTCATGGGACCTTTCCCAGCATCCTATGGAAATGAGTACATTTTAGTCGCAGTCGACTATGTCTCTAAATGGGTGGAAGCACTTGCCAGCCCAACAAATGACGGGAAAGTTGTTTTGAAGATGTTTAAATCCATTATCTTTCCTCGCTTTGGAGTCCCACGGGTAGTGATCAGTGACGGTGGAAAGCATTTCATCAATAAGATCTTTGCGAGTCTGTTGGCAAAGCATGGAGTCAAACACAAAGTGGCAGCACCATATCACCCTCAGACCAGTGGCCAAGTCGAAATCTCAAACAGGGAGATCAAAGGGATCTTGGAGAAAACAGTTGGAAAATCGAGAAAGGATTGGGCGGCAAAGCTTGATGATGCTCTTTGGGCATACAGAACCGCCTTCAAAACTCCCATTGGAACCACACCATTTAACCTCGTCTACGGTAAGTCCTGTCACCTACCTGTCGAACTAGAGTACAAGGCGTTGTGGGCAACGAAGCTGATGAACTTCGACATAAAGACCGCTTCAGAGAAACGTCTAATTCAGTTAAACGAGTTAGACGAACTCAGGTTAAATGCTTACGAAAGCTCAAGGATCTATAAAGAGCGAACTAAAGCTCTACATGACAAAAGGATAATCCTCAAGAAGCTTTCAGAGAACGATAAGGTACTTCTCTACAACTCTCGCCTTAAACTTTTTCCAGGAAAACTAAAGTCGAGATGGACCGGGCCATACACCATCAAGGAAGTAAAACCGCATGGTGCAGTGGTTCTCTGGGACAAAAAGGGAGAACCATTTACTGTAAATGGTCAGAGAGTCAAGCCGTACCTTGCAGATTCCACAATGAACGAGAAAACAAAGATCCTTCTCGAGGATCCTCCAAACCAAGTTTAGAACTCCATGACGGTCAAGCTAATGACCTTAAATAAGCGCTTTGTGGGAGGCAACTGATACGATTCTGGATGAAGAATCTCGTCCCAATCACTCACTGAGAGGTTAAGGTGACAAGTTTAGACTCCAGGCTTGAACAGCAAGCTGATCTAGAGTTGGGGTGGAAGGATAGACGCCACGAGAGGATGCGGAAGGCCTCTTGATAAGTCTGGTTCGAACAATCTAATCACTAGAATTGTTCTCAAGTATCCTAAATCGAATCACTCGAAATAGAAGACAAGGATCTATCAGATAAAAAGAGATTTTGATTGAAAAGATAGATAAGAAATACATCAGAGTCTCAGAGACATTATAAAGAAGAGAGGAGACGAAGAGGAGAAGAGAGGAGGAGCGGAGCATTGAAGTCTCGGCGAGTTCCAAGACATGCCTTGGAACTTACCAACGACCAACACACCAATACAATCCCGCGCACACATAATTCTCAAACATAAGTTCAAATTTAAATAAACTAAACAGAAATAAGATAGAAAGATAATAAGATAGACGGGCCGCGCCTAAGCTCTCGAGACGGGCCGAACTAGGTCGGACCAATGCCAAGCAATGAGGAACCTATGGACCACGAACCTCATTAAAAACCTTCCTTTGGAAAACCACTTGGGAAAAACCAAAGGCAAGGGAAAAAGAGTGTAAGTGAGCCATAGGGCTTGACACTAATCTTCCCGGACATGAACCATGACCAAGGTGGCCGCGGTATCACATGCGTCCGAGTGACCACTTTGAACCAAAGCTTGACGTAGCAAGGTTCCCATAATATTGTTGAGTTCCTTAGTTCTAGAACGAGTCATAGATCCATCTGGTACTCCCTTGGCCGACCAAGAACGTGTCCTAACACCAAATGGTTCATCCGGCACTTCCTTCTCGACCGGTTCCAGCATTCCCTCGACCAGCTCCATTGTTTCCTCGACCAGGTCCAGCATTTCCTCGGCCATTGGATTTCCTTTCTGGACACTATCCATTCTCGCATCAGGCTCCCCCAGTTGAAAAGGATTTGTCCTCAAATCCGGAATACCTGCCAAGAACAACATTAAGTTAGAAGCATCAAAAGGATAAAACAAAAGGGACTTAGCTCGAAAGCGAAAAGAAAAGAAATGAGTATTGTCGAGAATCCTCAAGAGAGGTTCAGCTTCATGGTGGCAGCCTTGGTGAGCTTTGATCAGAATATTCATCTTCACACGAGCAGATACTTGGGAAATGTTCAGCTCCTTTGTCAAAACAACTCCAATTCCAGTCCTTGCAAAGAAATTGGACGAGCGAGCTTCTAGATCTGGTGGCTCCTCCTTTGTACCTGCAATGTTTTTAACAGCTTTGGCAAAGAGCAAGTGTGTTATCACAGTCATGGAAGTAAAATAAACAAATAAACACTTCTTAGCTTGATTCAAAACATTATCCTTGTCAAGTTCTTCTTTTTCATGCATCTTAATACAAGAATTCTGTTCCGAATATTCTTTGATTAATCCTAACTTTTTCTCAATGATTTCTGGATAAAATAAACTCATATTCACAGCCCTTAAATCATGAGAAACAAGTCGAGATGAAGAGATACTTACCTGAACAAGGTCCTTGGTGTATTTGGTGCTTGTAAGTATCACAACAAATGAAAATAGTGTTGGATCCGGGGGTTCTTCTAGGATCAAGGCATTTTTGGTGACCATCTCATACTCTCTATAGGTGTCTAAAAACTCTCCTGGTCGCCAATGATAGGTTAAGAATGATCCAGATGATGAAAGATCCATTTTAGGCTCCACGGGAAACTTTTGAAGTGATGTGATCATAAACTCGAACGGTACAGGTCTTGAACGTTCTAGATAGTCTCCAGGTCTCCAAATGTGGCTTTGAGAGGCATCTTGATGAAGACAACGGATGGTTTTTCCAGTGGGTAGCTTTGCTTTCAATTCAATGTCTTCGAAAACTCGTTCACAATGATCTCTCGCTTTATTCCTATCATGACAAAAAGAAAAATCCATGTTAGTTAGTAGAAAATCAACAACAGGACGAGGTTGTACTATCATCGATTTAGAGCCATTAGAAATCATTGTAAATCCCATGAAAAATCCTTGTTGAGCCGTAGTACTCCTGGCTTGAACTGGTTGCGTCTCCTTAAGAAAGTTGTCATCACTTTGCTCTTCTTTTTCTTTAGCTTTATCTTGAATTCCATCACCATAGATCATCGCCACATTGTAGTTGTAGGAGTGATTAGGCTGTAGCTTCTTCGGTTCAGTACCCTATAGACACAACCTGCAAAAATTTAAGTTCACTCGGTGGCACCGGTGGAGGGTTAGAAGCACAAGTAATTTTATTCAAAGAGGTGAATAAATTTGAATCAAAAGGTTCAGCCTCTTTCTCTTTACCAGACATGGCCATGTAATTATCTTTCTTACCTTGTTCTTGCTTACCTCTGAGCTTGGTTTTGTCAAGATATACTTCATCTGGTGGCAATGGTACAAGACTAATCTTCTTTTCTTGAAAAGGTTTTGACACCGAAATGGTACATTCTGCACCAAGAGAAAGCAAGTTAGCTCTCATTCGTTTTTGAGAGTCTAGATAATTACCTCGGGTATTCACTGGTGGTAAAAAGTCTGGTGGTTTCTCATTAGTCTCAACACTGTGACAAGCTGTAGGTAAGTTATTGTGGGCCAGCACTGCTTCAGTTTGAGTAAACCCTCCTAATGCTCGTGTTGTTGCTTCTTTAGGCGATTCTTGGCTTGGAGCTTGTTGTAGTAGTTCTGGTGGTTCTTGTGGAGCATACTTATTCCTTAGTAGTTCCTTAAGATCTCTCCAGGTCGTGATAGTCGGCTTGTTGTAATACCAGCGTTCATAAACTTCATCCAACAACCATTTGTAAGCATCTCCATTGAGTCGTCCAATGGCATAAGCGAACCTCTTTTCTTTCAGAATGTGATTGTAGTAGAACCAATCCTCCATGTTTTGTTCCCACTCTAAGTAGTTTTCTTTTCCTGAAAATTTCCAAAGTTGTAGCTCATTAGTTGGTTGAAAATCAAAACAAAACACAGATTTGGGTGCGTGAGAGGTTTTATGCGGGCTGCGCCAAGTTGATCTCGTTGTATTGTCTGGCGGCTTGGGATTAAGCTCTTGTTCTCTCCCTTTTAGAGATCTTCTCTGCTCTTGTAGAAGTCCTTGACGAAGCCTTTGACGAAGTGCAGCCATGTTGTTATCCATTACTTGCTCCATGTTTGCTGTCATCGCTTCAACGAGTTGCTTGTTGCGGTTGCTGAGTGTCTCCTCATCATGATCGGCCATCTCTGCCTGAAACAACACAACAAGATACACCAGTAAAGAGTCCTTTTTATAATCAAATCGGTCCTAATTCTTAAAAACACGAAAATGACTCTTGGTATTCAATTTCATCTGATTAACACTGTCAACGACTGTTTTCAGAAAATGATCTCGAAAAATTATCAAAAAACATCCAAAAATTCTCAAACCAATTTTAACAAATACTAGACTCAAAATCGGTTACGATCCAATTGATTTCACGATTTTATCACAAGCCAATATTTAATTAAAATTCGGACAAGATGGGGCGAAAACCACTTAACTTCTCAATGTTGCTCTGATACCACTTGATACGATTCTGGATGAAGAATCTCGTCCCAATCACTCACTGAGAGGTTAAGGTGACAAGTTTAGACTCCAGGCTTGAACAGCAAGCTGATCTAGAGTTGGGGTGGAAGGATAGACGCCACGAGAGGATGCGGAAGGCCTCTTGATAAGTCTGGTTCGAACAATCTAATCACTAGAATTGTTCTCAAGTATCCTAAATCGAATCACTCGAAATAGAAGACAAGGATCTATCAGATAAAAAGAGATTTTGATTGAAAAGATAGATAAGAAATACATCAGAGTCTCAGAGACATTATAAAGAAGAGAGGAGACGAAGAGGAGAAGAGAGGAGGAGCGGAGCATTGAAGTCTCGGCGAGTTCCAAGACATGCCTTGGAACTTACCAACGACCAACACACCAATACAATCCCGCGCACACATAATTCTCAAACATAAGTTCAAATTTAAATAAACTAAACAGAAATAAGATAGAAAGATAATAAGATAGACGGGCCGCGCCTAAGCTCTCGAGACGGGCCGAACTAGGTCGGACCAATGCCAAGCAATGAGGAACCTATGGACCACGAACCTCATTAAAAACCTTCCTTTGGAAAACCACTTGGGAAAAACCAAAGGCAAGGGAAAAAGAGTGTAAGTGAGCCATAGGGCTTGACACTAATCTTCCCGGACATGAACCATGACCAAGGTGGCCGCGGTATCACATGCGTCCGAGTGACCCCTTTGAACCAAAGCTTGACGTAGCAAGGTTCCCATAATATTGTTGAGTTCCTTAGTTCTAGAACGAGTCATAGATCCATCTGGTACTCCCTTGGCCGACCAAGAACGTGTCCTAACACCAAATGGTTCATCCGGCACTTCCTTCTCGACCGGTTCCAGCATTCCCTCGACCAGCTCCATTGTTTCCTCGACCAGGTCCAGCATTTCCTCGGCCATTGGATTTCCTTTCTGGACACTATCCATTCTCGCATCAGCAACCCACCAGGTATCTTGTAAATATTTCTAAGTTTTTCATTTCCTATTTTGATCTTAAGTTTTATACATATTGCTTCAATCCACTCTCTGTGAGTGAAGGGATCGATCGATCCCATACGGTTTCGATCGATCCAGTGATTAAACGTTTGAATTTTGGTATTACAGACATGGATCGATCGATCCATAGATGGGATCGATCGATCCGAGCAAGACGGCAAAAATTCACCAAGTGTCCGTAGGTGTGGGATCGGTCGATCCGGCCAAACGATCGACCGATCCACAAACACGCGGATCGATCCCTCAAGCTCGGCACAAACCCGGAACAACGCGGATCGATCGATCCTGATGATGGATCGATCGATCCCAGGTACGCCCAAACCAAAAATCACTTGAATTAAACCGAAAAACTTCAAAAATCAATCATAAAACCCAAAGGATCGATCGATTTGCAGCACAAATCGACCAAAACCTTCTCCTTTGGCGATTTTGAAGAACACAAAGAACACAAAATTCTTTCAATCATAACTTTGTCAAATCTTAACGGTTTTTAGTGATTTTTGGTGCTAATCCACTCAATTTTTCCTCCTCTTTCTGATTCTGGAAACCATTTTAACTCTCTGCAAAGGTATGGCTTCGAAATTCCAAATTCCCAATTCGAAAATTTTAGGGTTCTAAATGTGATTTTGCTCCAATTCATTATTGTATGAGTTTTAGGTTGTTCAATGATGGAAAAATGCTAGATTCTTGTCTAGGATGATATGGGAAACTCAATTTGCATTAGAAATGGCTAGATTGGAGTGAAATTTTTGATTGTATATTTCACTATTCATCAAATCCGAAAATGAACCAAAATGAATGTTAATGCATAAAAGTCATATTATTTTGCTTTGATTAGCTTTAATAATTTGATTATGTTGTTACTTGGTTCATTATTCAAAATGAAATAGTTTCGATATTGGTTGATTACATCATGAAAAAGCCATATTGTTGTACGATAACTTGAAAAAAATGGCTTAGAGAATTGTTTTTGGATTCATACAGGATATGGATCAAGCCGGGAGCTCCCGCAATGCAGGAAAAAGGCGCAGGACGACCCGTAACCAGAACCCTCTACTCAGACCGGTCACGGGAAAATGGGATGCTCACGATACCAAATTCTTGGCCGATATGAGATCAGTCAAGCTTATGCCCACTCGAATGGGATGTGACATTACTTTGGCGGACCTTGGTTTACAAGAGGATGCGGAGTCACTCTTTGAGAATATGGGTTTTGGAATGCTTTGGAAGCTCAACGAGCCGTTATATCCAAAATTGGTTAGGGAGCTTCTTGCAACTTGTCGTCTTACCTACAAAAACCTGGACTCACCGATAGCGAGCGAGGGTACTTTCAGTTTCTTCCTCAACAAGAAGCACTACAAATACAGTCTTCAGAAAATTTGTGATATCTACGGATTCGAGAAAGGAGAAGATGTCTCGTTCCCAAAGATCGATAAACAACTTGCAAATGAGTTCTGGGGTCTGATTGCTCACGGTGGTTATGTCTCGCGCAAAGCACTACAGGAAATGTGGGCATTAACAGCGGCCGTTAAACGCTATGAATTAGCTATTATAGCGCTTCCTAAAATGCTGTGACATCGCCCGTTATAGTAGGTCCGACACTTTTGATAGCGGATTGTTGTTGTGCTATAGTTGAATATACAACGATAGCGTAGTTTACTGTGCAATTGTTAATGTTTATAATAACGTGATACATATGTTATTAAAATCCGTAATTTGACTTTACCTATAGCAAAGATAGCAAATGTTTCGTGTTATTAGTTTGTTTTTAAATTATTCGAAATTTATTTATTAAAAATAATTACGAATTATATTTTAATTAAAATATAATATTTTCGAATATTTGTAAAAAAAACCATTAAAATTAATACAAAATATATAAATATTAAAATGTTTAGTAAACCATTTCAAATTTCATTGTTTACAAAAACCACAAACATACCTATCAATCTACCACTAACAAGCCTTCACAATCATCCCTAACATAAACACTATCATCATCAAAAGCTTCATCATCCAAATCATCGACTTCTTGGACAGGCAAAGGTGCACCACCTAAATCCTCTTCTGTTTCCAACTCATGATAGCCTCTAGGTGGTGCTCTCATAACATCATACCAATTTGAATCGTAAATTCTCCACAACACTCTTGGACCTCCATTCTTTGAAATTTCTTCTTACTTAGAAACATGAAATGGTTTCAACATATCATCCTTTTTTCCTTCCTGTCAACGAAGAAAACACCAATTAGAAACATATATTACAAACATTCAGTTTAATTTCTTAATTGAACTAATGATTTAGTTTCGTCAAGCAATTATATATACAGTGATCTAATCCAAAAGTTTCATCAAGCAATGTAACTTATACAGTCAATGGAACAAAGCAAGTTTGAAGACAATAACTTACTTGTGTTTCCTCATGTTTGTTGGTGGAACAGTAACTTATGTCTCCATTTAGATCGAGCATCTCCCCTTCTCCCCTTCTAGCTGTCGGAAGCAAGTCCTTGACCTCGTGGATTTGCTTAGGCTGAAACAAGAATCAAAATTTTCTAGATACGAAAACCAAATCATAAGAATCTGCTAACTGCCGACGACCTAAGCCACAAAGGACCTAACCCAACCGGCGGAGATCATCCGGATTTCGTTAATCCCGCCAAAGGCAGATCTAAGACACCGGATCTAACCCCATAAGCTTAATCGGCGCAATGATGACCGGACCCGTAAACCCAAATACACGATTGAACTCCGCATTGAGCCACCACCTCTAACAGCTCGGAATCAATAGAAGTAGCAACCATGAGCAGCCACCTTCGCCTCGAGCCGGAGAAGAAACTCGGGGACCTTCCTCGATCTCCTCAAATCATTTCTAAGAGCCACCACCGCCACCTTCGATATCCTCCACTGATCGGAGATGTGAGTAAACGGGAAGCAAACTGTTTGATTTTCCCATAAGGATGTAAAGCTGAAGATACGAATAGAGGAGGCGAAAAGGAGAAGAAATTTTATCCAAAAGAAAAAAGAAAAGAAGGAGAAGATTTTAACCGTTGGATTTAATTCATCAATGGTGGAGGATAAGCCAAAGTCCAATCCGTGTCTCTATGGATTAGCCAATAAGAGGCTTTCATTTACTTTGTTTTCTATTTGGGTTTATAGTTTTTTTTATATGTATGAGTATAAAGTTTAAGGTTTAGACTTTAGAAATGTGAAAGACAAAATGATTCTTTAGCTAAATGAACTAAAGTAAAAACTTGTTCACTTAAATTTTATTTACAAATTATGAACCTACGAGACATTAGTATACTTTTTTAGTTATATGATACATTAACTCTTTTATGATACGCTAAACTCATCTACCTTAAACCTTAAATCAAAATATTCAAGATTTCTTCTTTAGTTATTTTTGAATATTTAAATTATTATTGAAAATGTTATATTTAATTTTTCAAAAAAATTAAATTGTAAAACTAAATACTCTTACTCTATACCCTAAACTCTAAGTATATATGACTCACTAAATTTTAGGGTTTGGGATTTAAGTTTTAAGATTTGAATTAGAAAATGAATAAAAAATCAAAATTTATAATAAGTGTTGGTTTTAAATTTTGTTAAAAGTGTTTAGGTTTTAAAGTTTAGGATTTACAAAATAATTATATTTGAAATTGTTTATAAGTGATAGATTTTTTGGCATATTGTTTGATATTAATTTATAACAATTTACAATTAAAAATTTAGTGTTTATGATTTGTTTTGTGTGGTCAACTTAGTGTTTATGATTTAAGGTTAGAAATTTAGGGTTTAGGGTTAGAATTTTAGGGTTTAGAGTTTGTGTTTGGGATTTAGAAAAAATATTATACTTATATTAAATATTCATAAATCCATAAACATTTATTTTAATTTTATTGTTAATAGAATTAGAAAATTTATATTCTAAACTCTATACCCTAAATCCCAAACTCTATCTACACCCTAAACCCCAAACCCTATCTATACTTTAAACTCTAAATCAAAAACTCACTAAATTTCCTTATTATTTTGTGTTTTGTAGTAGTTTAATTATTTTTTGTTATATTTTATGTTCTTGTGTAGGAAACACAAATTTGTTGTAATTTTGTTTTTCTTCACTGATACATATCTAAACTTGACTATTTTACAAAGACAAAAAAACGTGCAAGAGCATAGATCAAAATCGATAAATGGTATATCAAAAAAATTAAATTAACAAAGACAACAAATTGTGATATGTAAACGGCTCAAAAATTTCTTGATTTGCTGAACCATGTAAGCTCCAACAAGTGCATTGACTCCTCTCCTTCAGAAAACTGCAGTGGTAATTTGGGAAAGGAATGTTCTCCTTGTTCTCTTCATGACTTACTGCAAAGAAGAGCCAGAGCTTCTTTGATCTATCCCCTGCCACTGTCCCATTGTTGCTGCTGCATCTGCTATATATATATACAATCCATAACTTCCATAATAAAACCTCGTTCCTACTTTTGTGAATGTAAACTTTTTATTTAAAAAAAAACAAATGTCAAACGTTTCAATACTATGTTATTACCTCTGATTTTTGTTCTCCCCCGAGCATTCTTCTTGCTTGTATGCTCTTTCTTCTCTACAGATTCATCCCACAGAGTGAATCCACTTGCACCATAAGAGCTGCAATTGGAAAGTGAATTCTCTTCCGTTGCATTTCTCTCGTTACTGCTAGCTTGAGACACCGTGAACATTGGCGACACCTCCGGTTTAGGAACTCGCTGATAATTATGATACAAGTAAGGAATATGATTAATCGTATAAGTTCCTATGCCACCAGGAAGCACGTGTGATGGTGACTTTGCGGTGGTATCGATCCCTTCCTTGACACAAGCTGATCTTCTTCCAACACGTGGTAATGGCATCAGTGGCCTTGTTGTTGACCTTAGCATCCTCAGAACTGTTGTATCATCTTGCTTTTGCCTTTGACAAGTGGTTCATGTGATCTCCAAACCTACCTCATTTCCCAATTTGACTATAACGTAAGGAGCACACTGTAACAAATCAGAATTGAACAAACACTATTTATCATCAAAACACTCAAGTAATCAACAGAAGAGATTGAGTTCTTCCACCAATAAGAACGAAACTATGAATCTTAGAGCACACATTCAAAGCTCCAAATGCTTTTCCATCAGTATTTACCAAACTCTTTATCACATCACCAAGGAGGAACAAAGTTAAAATTATGAACCCATAGCTACTGAAACTCAACCTATTCATGAATCTGAGTCTAAGAAAACGAGCAAAAATAAAATCAAACTTCAAATTTGTGATTCGAGCCTAAATCGAGACCAAATAAACAAGAAGGTAGGAACGGACAAGAAGCTTCATCAAGATTCTGCAAAGAGAAAACGACATGTGATCTCAGAATCATTAAACAACTCAGTTATGAATGAATGTATGTAAATCGAAACAGGTACAGAGCCGTATATACCTTGTAGTTCTTGTATTGTCGGAAATCCAACTGCAAACAACAATTAAACGGTTATCAGCTACACCAATACACAATACCATTAGAAAAAAATCGAAGCAACTCAGAGAAACATCAATCGAAAATTCAAATTGAAAGTAGAACACTAACAATTTCAGTTACTTAGTTTGAAATTTCCGACTAGTATTGAAAAATTAAAGTAATGAAAATGAAATTGATCACAAACAATCGAAAAATTTCCGACATCATCACCTTTGTAAATCCAATTCAATCTATGAACAAATTCGAAAATGGATTTTACGAATGAAAAACCCCAAATTGGAGGAGATAAAATATACCAGGATCAAATTCTACACGAAGCCAAGACATGAATCAACGATGACTCGCGCCGCTGACGAGAAAGTGAAAATTTGATTGAACTAAGAGGTTAGGGTTTCTCTCTCAAATTCGTTAACCTCCTCCCGTCGATTTCATCGTCTTCGCGATAGCTGCTGACTTACTCATGGAGACTACTGGTGTGGTCTCGTTTTTGTCTTAATAAAGATCGCTTCTAAACCGAAAGAAGAGAGAAGAGATAGCCAAAATGTTTTAGATCTATTTTTTCTCTATTTTCTTTTTCTTTTGATACTTAGTTAAATTTTGGAGCTAATGAAATTTTCATTTTCCCGGTTAGCTCTACTATGACGTTTTTAGTGTTATCTTTGCAATCACTAAACCAAAAACTAACCGCCACAACAAAATATTTTTGGGCGGATCCTATCATAGTGTTTGCCTTTTCGAAAACGCTATGTAAATTTTCGCAAAAGTCAACTATAGCAGAAACATTAAAAACGCTATATTGTACTGCTATTAATACCCTTATTTCCTGTAGTGAAGCCAAGATTGCAGCGATAAGGAATCCTGTTTTGAGAATTGCTGTGAAGATCATCAGCAACACCTTCTTCTTTAAGAAGGAATCAGGGGCAGTTAGAGATGATGAATTATGGATGCTGTTCATTGGGGTAAAGCATCTCCTACCAGAATACGCGGAGAGTCCTGGACCTACCGTCAACTATACCGCTGTGTTGTGCGATATGCTTCAGAGGATCAAGGGAAACCCTCCAAAGGAATGTTGTGTGGGCAACATCCTCACCCCAATCTTCCAACACACGAAGATTGATCTCAGGAGGGAAGAAGTTGAAGAAAAATACGGGAGAGTCGACAATAGACATCTAGTCAACTGCCATGTACTCAACAAGAGCGATGTCTATATGTATTGGGATCGCAACGGGACAACCTGTTTCTGCAGTCTACCCAACGAAGGTATCACTTCACTCCTATCTAAGGAAAATTTGGAGTTTTTACTAGGTCCGGAGCACTTGATACCAGACCCTTCTGGCACCACGCGGACACTCTCTCGTCGCCATCGTACATCAACACAAGCAGCACCACAGCCAAGCGATAGCGATGATGAAATGCAAGAGGCTGAGGTTGACATCGAAGAAGAAACAGACGAGCCCCAGCCGCAGCAGCTCCTGCCTCACGGCCCAAACCGGTACCGCCTACCGCCAAGCCCTCCTGCAGATGACACAGCACAGCAACTTCAATGGATCATCAAATCACAGAAAAAGAACAACTCCATGATGAGGAAAATGTGGAGGGCGATCCAGAAGATCAAACCTTGTTCTTGTGCTTCAGGTTCACCGACACAAGATGAGGAAAGCGCAGAGGCTGATAGTGAGGATAATGAGGAAGTTGAGGAAGGTGAGGATAATGAGCAAGCCGAGGATGCTGATGACTCTGAGGGCACAGAGTCCGACTCTATCACCAAAGCACATGAGAAGAGGACCAAGGCAGCTCAAGACTGAGCTGAACCTACTGATACAGTGGAGCATTCCTCAGCGCAGTATAGCGATATCCGCTTACCAAGAAGCAGGAGGAACATAGGCAGGAGAGAGAGCTCCAGCGATAGCTCTACCCGCGACCACTGAGATTGTGGTTATTTCTATCCCTTGTTCTATATCATTTAGCTTTTAAGACATTTGGTTTTATTTCTATATGTATGGCATTCTTCTGTTAATTTTGTTATTACACCGAGATGGTGAAAAGCAAGTTCGGGGGAGGATGCCATTATTTACTAATGACGTTTGTGTTTGTTTCTTTTATTTTGGTGTGTTTTATTTGTTTGTGTTTGTTTCTTTTATTTTGGTGTGTTTTATTTTTATTAAAACTTTGTTGGAATTTTAAATGTTTTATTGAGTCAAAATAGTTATGAGAATTTGTTATCTTTTGGAATTGCAACATGTTTAAGATCATTTTGTCTTAAAACTGCTTAGCCTTGTTTGAGGATAACTTGGAAGCGCAGAAAAATCCATAACTTGATCATTTTATGAAAATCCCTATCATTTGAGCTTAATCATATATATATGAACTTAATATGGACTTAATATATCTCACTTAGGGGATTGATAATCATGTAATGGAATTACATTTGGAGTTTTCTTTACATTGTTTATATCAACCTTTGTTAACTCCAAATGGCTAGACTTATTTTTAGTCTAGTACCACACCCCTTATTTTTATAGCCATTGTCATGTGCATTCATGTGCAAAAACTATGGAGTATACGGACCGACATAGCTTTCCTTTCGCTAGGATTGTGGTAGTAGTTCGTTTGCATACCGTCATTGGACGAGATTGAGCTATTGTGCTTTAGTAGATGTATTTATGAGTATGACGAGCATTCATTGTCAAGATTTACTTTGATGCAGCTTTTGTAGGACTCCTCATTCCCGCTCCCCCATCTAAAAAAAATTAAGCAAAAAAAATAAAAAATAAAAAATAAAAAAATAAAAAAAAAAGAGAAAAATGAAAATAAACAAGATGGGAAAGGAGTGAAAAGAGAAAGGAGTGAGTCTGAGATCATTAATGTGTCTCATTAGCATCTAAAAAAAATCTTTATATTCATACTTGGGGTTTTGAGTTGGTTAGGAGGATCCGAGCGAAAGGAGAGCTATGTACTTCCTAGTTGGTCTTTGTCTCACTGTGATTTTGCATAATGATTTGCATCCGTTTGCTTTGCTGGAGAACCCAAAACACTTGAGCCACCAAATATCAACCTTCATACCTAGACCATAACGTGTTAGATATTCCCTTTGTGAGAGTACACGCATTTCTTAATAAATGTTAAATGTTAAGTTCTACATGATCTTGGGATTTCATACATTTGCTACGGTTATGGCGAAGTACAATGTAGTACGGTTTGATATGAACTTGGTGAAAGTGGTTGCGAGCATTTGGTTGAAGGCATGATCCTATAGATTTTACGAATTCTCATGTTTTTCAAAACCTTTTCTCTTGGTTTAGATTTTGTTTTGTTTTCCTTGAGGACAAGCAAAAGTCTAAGTTGGGGGGAGTTGATGTATTGTACTTTTGATTGCTTTTTGATTTGTTTTTAGTATTTGTTTCGTGTCTTTTGTTAGTTTTCGAGTCTTTTCTATTTTGTTTTGAGTCTTTTACAGGTTCTATGGAGTTAAGCCGGAATAAGACGGTTTCGGGATTGTTCGGGCTAAGATGAAGCCTAAAAGCTACGGAAAGGACATGGATCGATCGATCCTACCCTTGGATCGATCGATCCAGATGACTCCAAGAACACGGCCACGGATCGGTCGATCCGGCCGACCAATCGACCGATCCATGATCCACGGACATTTGTCCGGACACAACGGATCGATCGATCCCTAAGGCAGATCGATCGATCCCATGCCCAGCCATCTTGAAGATATTTTGTCCGGACACAACGGATCGATCGATCCCTAAGGCAGATCGATCGATCCCATGCCCAGCCGCCTTGAAGATATTATGTCCGGGAATCGCGGATCGATCGATCCGACTTGTGGATCGATCGATCCTCCCACCCGCACACACACTTTTACACCTATGTCTATAAATATCCCACCTAAACCTACAAAAACATATCAGATTTTCTTGGGACGACTGGCTCAAACCCCCTCTATAATACCGCTTCTGCATCGATCCACCTAAACTCTTAAACTCTTGATTTTCCCCCTTGTACTATCACATTGCTTTATCTTTATCCCCAAACTTTTTTCCTCTGCTCAATTGCACCTACGAATCTAATCAACCTAAATTGCGATCAAATCCAGTAAATTGCGTTTATGAAACAGTGATTGTCCGATCCAAAATCGAGTTTGAATCCGATTTAAATCCATTTACCCAGTTGTAAAACCAATTGTAAACCGGATTAAAACCCGATTATATCCCAATTACATCTATAAAATCTATTCTCTTTTTTTGACAAAAACAAAAAAGAAAGAAAATAAAAATCCATCGTCTTTTTTGTTTTTTTTTTTTTTTTTTTTTTGTCGCCTAATCCATCGTCTTCTTCGTTTGCATTCTGCAGTTCTACTTGACCCAGCAACTTCTAAACTTCTTCGTTCCACTTTAGATTCAAAGGTTGGTTCAGATTCCAACATCCAAATTATTGATTATGCAACCGAGATATAGATCCAACATCTACTCAAATAAGATATCTTAATCAGCAGATCTGAGAAATTCATGTGAATAATGGAAAACAACACAAACATGAGATCTATATCTAACTCGATCTTGAGAAAATTCAAACGCAAAATCACCTAGAAAATTGAGAGGGGAATCAGAGGAAAGAAGATTTAAACTCTTCAGTTCTTCTTCGCTAAAGTTTTCAATTTAAAAATCAAGTTTCAATTTTTGTTTCAATTTCAAAATCAAACGCTTCAGTTTCTTCTTCTTATGAGGTTCATGTGCTTAAGAAGAAACAGAACATCAAGACCCATCAACACGTAGATCATATCTTGCTGAGACGAATCATAGCCAATCCAAAGCTTGAGGACTCGGAGGAGAGATTTTTCGAATTTGCATCCTTAAGTTCTTAACAAAATTAGTGATCTTCACTTCAAAATATGTTGCAGATTGAAATATTATGCAGTCAAAGACACAGTTTCCAAATTTTATTTAAATCTGACGAAGAAACCAAGAATCACAATGAATTATCATCATCAACAACATCATCAAAATATGATTCGATTTTCACTGCTTCTACGTGAGGAGAATAACAATGTGACCTGCAATGCTTCTGTTTTCTCCGAGGCTATCAACTTTCTTCTCATGTGTTTTGGCTTTTAAGTTCACAACAGAAGGATCAGCTTCTTATTGTGAGGACTTATTTTTGGTCTCTGTTGAATCAATGTAGCGTCTAGGTTTCCTATCTCATACTCTGCCTCGTCCATGAGTCTCACCTCAAAACACAAAGACAAACAAAACCTAGTTTCAAGTTCATCGAACACAATCATATGTTCCAAACTTGAGTAAAGCATCATTAGCAGTAATCATATGTGTTGCCTCCAAGGATATAATGTAACAAAACAACCAGACTTGTTCTAATAATTCACAAACCCAAGATGCATAAACTTAATTTAAACTGATAAAAATTGAGTTATGCCAAGGCTTTGCAAGACAAAACTCATGTATACAAGAGTGATCACAACAGTTGAGGGATAAGATTTGATCATAGCTTGAATTCTACACAAGAGTATTACAAAATCTTTTTCATATTAAACTGAGTAAATTACATCAACCTATAATTCTAGCTTGGATTCTGAATCATTCTACAAAACACCGTAGACAAATCCCATCAACCTATGAATCTAGCTCATTCACAATAAACAATTAAGAATAATATGTCGTCAGCTTCCTCCCACACCAACATCTCGTTGGAACTTCAGTGACTTCTCTACGTTGACTGAAACGGGATGAAGCCGAAGAAGAAGTGCTCATGATTCTCCCTTTTTCTCTTTCTCTCTCTCTCTATCTCAAGCTATCGATCTCTCTCTCTTTCTCTCTTGTCGCGAAGCTCTGTCTTTCTCTGCAAATTCTTTCTTTGTCGCGAAGAAGAAAACAAGGGATTTGGATTTAATTGGAAATTGGTTTAGTTGAGTTTAATCGGATTTGGATTTAATTGAAATTGGTTTAATTGGGTTATGGGTCGGGTTAGTTCATAATGGGCAATCACTGTTTCATAAAGACTGGATTTGATCGCAAATTAGATTGATTAGATTCGTAGGTGCAATTGAGCAGAGAAAAAAAGTTTGGGGATAAAGATGAAGCAATGTGATAGTATAGGGGAGAAAATCAAAAGTTTGAGAATTTAGGTGGATCGATGCAGAAGCGGCATTATAGAGGGGGTTTGAGGCAGTCCTCCCGATTTTCTTTCTACGCCAAAAATACTATTCTAGACACATTTTCTTGGATTTCTAAGCTCCTCCTTTCTATCAAACATTTGGAGAAGTTTTGTTGTATCATTTGTTGTTTATTTCAATCCTATTATGCTTTGTATGGTTTATTTTGTTGTTTCTTTGATTATGTGTGAGTAATTTCATAGTTAGGTTTTAGGGTTCTTGAAGAGAATTGATGGCTTGATGATTTGATAGAGATTTGGGGTTTCTAATCCATAGGTTCTTTGATTCATGTGTTCTTAATGCTAGACTAAGAGTAGCTACCTTAGTCTTGATTCTAGGTTGTTCTATAAGCACTAATCATGTTATAGAGAACTTGATCCTTATGAATTGAGCTTTGTATCTCTAGCCTGCGAGAGTTGATGCTAGATCATCATTGTGAACTTAGTGAACTTGTGTGTTAATGCTAATTTGGTTAGGAGAAATCAAACGAGAGTTTAGTTTTCAAGTAATCAAGTTTAGGGGTTAAGGCCACGAGAGTGGGTTAATCCACCTTGCGTTCATGTTCTAGAACGGTGCTGAGAGTGTTAAATCCCATACTCAGAATTATTCGTTAAGCCATTGATAACCTGAATTTCCCTAAGGCCTAACGCCTTTTAAATCGTATAAATCAATCGTTTTATGTTTATTGCATTTTGTTTACAAGTTTGAAAGAAAACAATCGAACCCATCCTGCTATAGCTAATTACAAGTCTCGTAAATCATTAGTGTACCATTGGTTCTTGTGGATCGATCTCGTTATATACTACCTTGCGGTTAAGTGTATCGAGTAAATACTCGAGCAATCAAGTGCACATTCTCTTCTGGCAGAGAATCATCAATAGGGATGTCGTCCTCAATCCTAATCCGCGAAAGATGATCAGCAACTCCATTTTCAGTACCTTTCTTATCCTTGACCTCGATATCGAACTCCTGGAGTAACATAATCCATCTTAACAGTCTAGGCTTAGAATCCTTCTTTTGCATCAGGTACTTGAGTGCAGAATGATCGGTGTGCACTACTACCTTAGAGCCAACTAGATACTACCTGAACTTCTCAAAAGCAAACACAACAGCAAGCAGTTCTTTCTCTGTGGTAGCGTAGTTCTTCTGTGCATCATCCAATGTACGGCTGGCATAGTCTATGGCATGAAGCTTCTTGTCCTTCCTTTGTCCCAGCACAGCCCCAACTGCAAAGTCGCTGGCGTCACACATTACCTCAAAAGGCAAATCCCAATCTGGCGGTTGAATAATTGGAGCACTCACTAATGCACGCTTGAGCTGTTGAAAGGCATCAAAACAATCAGTATCAAACTCAAATGTGACATCCTTACAGAGCAAAGCGGTGAGTGGACGTGCTATCTTGCTGAAATCCTTGATGAAACGTCTATAGAATCCAGCGTGTCCAAGAAAGCTTCTCAATGTCTTGACATTAGAAGGAGGCTGCAGATTAGTCATCACCTCAATCTTAGCTCTATCAACCTCAATACCAGCCTCTGATACCCTATGCCCAAGAACAATGCCGTCTCTGACCATAAAGTGGCATTTCTCCCAATTCAGAACCAAGTGCGTCTCTTCACATCTAGCTAGCACTCTGCACAGGTTATCCAAACAACCCTTGAATGAAGACCCATAAACTGAAAAATCATCCATAAATACCTCCATACTGTCCTCAATCATGTCTGTGAAGATAGACATCATACACCTCTGAAACGTAGCAGGAGCGTTACATAGTCCAAAGGGCATTCTGCGGTATGCGAAAGTGCCATAGGGACATTTAAACGTGGTCTTCTCCTGGTCATCTGGGTGAATAGGAATCTAATAGAACCCTGAATAACCGTCAAGGAAACAGTAATAAGGGTGATTAGCTAACCGCTCAAGCATCTGATCAATGAAGGGCAAAGGAAAATGATCCTTTCTTGTAGCGGCGTTCAGCTTCCTGTAGTCAATGCACATTCTGTGCCCTGTCACAGTCCTAGTCGGTATCAGCTCATTCTTCTCATTCTGTACCACTGTGACTCCTCCTTTCTTAGGCACAACATGCACTGGACTGACCCAACCGCTGTTGGAAATTGGATAGATGATTCCTGCATCCAACAGCTTCATGATTTCTTTCTTAACCACATCCTTCAGGTTTGGATTCAGCCGTCTTTGATGTTCAATTGATGACTTAGTCTCATCCTCAAGATGTATCCTATGCATGCACAGATCTGGAGAGATACCTGAAATGTCATCAAGAGAATAGCCAAGAGCCTTGCGAAACTTGCGCAGCTTACTTAGCAATAGGGTGAGCTCTGCGTTGTTCAAGGACGCATTAACAATAACAGGATATGAATTATGTTCACCAAGGAATGCGTACCTGAGCCCCGCAGGGAGTTGCTTAAGCTCTATCTTTGGAGCTTGCTCAAAGCTCCAATCAGCTGCTTTCTTGTCTGTCCGGACACCGGTGTCGATCGACACCACCCGGTACGTGCATCACTTCCTTGGTTGCATCCATTAGCTTGATATACCCAGCAGCAATATCATCCAAATGCTCAACCTCATCCACTGAAGCAATCAAAGCACGTTCCAGAGGGTCCTCACAATGCAACTCTTTGAAACTCTCCTCGACAAGATCTGTGAGAGTCTCGACGCAGAAGGTCTGACCATCGATCGTAGGCTGCTTTACAAGCTTATCCATCTCAAAGTTCATAACTAAATCGCCTACATTCATACCAATGCGTCCCCTTCTGACATCAATCATGGCACCAGCTGTAGCCAAGAATGGTCGTCCCAATATCAACGGGTCCTTAGGTTCTTCCTCATATGTCAACACAACGAAGTCCGTAGGAATCAAGCACCCTCCTATCTTGATAGGAACATCCTCAAGTATACCATCTGGAAGACGAACGGAACGATCAGCAAGGATGAGAGTAATCCTTGTCGGCTGAAAGTCTGTCATACCAAGATTCACAGCAACTGATCTGGGCATCAAATTCACACTAGAACCAAGATCACATAAAGACTGTTCGAACTTCTCTGCAAAGATGGTGCAGTCAAGAACGAAACTACCTGGGTCTGGAAGCTTCTCTGGAATCTTGTTCTGAATCACGGCACTTACCTGTGCGGAAATCATCATCGCACCCTGTTCAACATTCAAATCCTTAGTGACCATGCGTTTCATGTACCGTCTGATTACGGGGGATGTTTTGATGGCATCAATCAACGGTAACTCAACAATGAGCTTGTCCATCATAGCCTTACACCTGGCATCATCTATCTCTTGCTTAGACTTCCTGGGGTTTCGAGGATAAGGGATCCTTGGTTTGTATGATGATTCGGTGATCGGCTTAGCGGATGATGAAGAAGCCTTGTCTGTCTGTGAGGGGTGTCGATTGACACTAACATCCGGTGTCGTGTCCTTGGTAGTGATCGACACAGCTTTGTACTTGTCAATCCTTTCTGTATCAACTGGTGTCGATCGACACATAGTGTTGGTGTCGATCGACACTAACTCCGGAGGAACAACATCTTCGTCTTCGACCTCTTCTAAGTCTATCTTCTCTTCAGGTGTCAGAGTACTCCTGATCACAGGCTCAACCTTCTTCCCACTCCTCAATGAGATGGCATTCACTGGATGCCTTGGATTAGTGTCTGTCTTCCCAGGGAGAAAACCGTCTTGTCTCTTAATAGCTCCAGCTGTCTGAGCAACCTGAGTGTCTAATTTCTTGACATGAGTGTTCAGCTGCTCAAACTTCCCATTCAGATCCTGATACAGTGAATCTAGCTTTCCATTGAATTCCACTGTAATCTTCTGTTGACCTTCTAGAATCTGCTCAAGCATCGATTCCATCTTGCTCTCTGTAGTAGGTGGTGGAACGCTCTGATATGAAGATGAACCATAGTTCCTCTGATTGAAGTTGTTGTTGCTCTGATAGGGCTTCTGATACTGAGGCTGCTGAGTGAAAGTAGAGGAGGACTGATTCCCTTGATAGTTGCCCCGCGGACTGCCCCCATTGAAGCCTCGGTTTCCTTGTGAGTTACCGAAACGCTGAAAGCCTGTGCCACCGACATAGTTAACATCCTGCTCCTCATGATCATTCACTGGCTCATAGGTCTCAACCTCAGCAGCAAAATGGACCTGCTTCTTGTTTATTAGAAGGTTGTGAACCGTATCAAGTTTCGCCTTCACCTCAGCTATCTGACTTCCATCTAAGTTGCCAGCTTGCTTCTTTCTCTCGAAATCAGCATTCTTAGTACTGTTGCTTGAAGCGAAATTCTCTATTAGTACCACAGCATCCTCAGGATATCTTGTATTGAAGTTGCCATTACTTGCAGCATCTAGAGCCATCTGATACCTCCAATCGATACCCCTGAAGAAAATCCCAAGCAACTGAACCTCACTGAACCCATGGTGTGGACAATCTCTCTGATAAGCCCTGAACCTTGCCCAAGCGGCCTTGAATGCTTCTGTAGGCCCTTGAGAGAAGGCTGAAATCTTCGTCCTCAGCTCTTCAGACCGTGCATCATCATAAAAGTTGTTCAGGAAAGCATTTTTAGTGTCCTCCCAAGTGGTCAGTGACCCCGGCTTCAACTGCTTAAGCCAATAAGCTGCTTCCCCAGCAAGAGAGTATGGGAAGAGCTTACAGAACAAATAGTCGTTTGACACCCCGTTAGCCTTGATGCTAGTGACTAGATCCTCAAACCGCTCAATATGATCCATAGGGTGCTCATGTGATAGCCCGTGGAAAGGGTTCTGACCTACAAGCGTGTAGTATGCAGGTTTGAGTTCAAAGTCATTCCTTTGAAACGGAGGCGGGCGGATGGCAGACCGGTTGGCATAGAACTGCTCTGGCCCGTTGTAATCCCCCAATGTCATTGCGCGTGGACCTAAGGCACCAGGTGCACCTTGTCCAACCAAAACACCACCAGCCGCTGGTAGGTGTCGATCGACACCAGGTGGTGCGTGTCGGTCGACACCAGCACCCTGGGCGTGTACTTCAGCCTCAACAATGACTTGGCCGTTGTCATCGATCCTTTGGCCCTCTGCATTGTATGCATGGCCATCCCTGTCCCGGAGGACTCCATGTTCATCAGCCATGATGATAGTACGCAACATCGCTTCTGAATTCTTCGCTTTCCGGGTTCTTCGTTCTAACTTAGCTAGCTCTTGATTTGAAAGGGTTACTAGCTCAAGATTCTTGTTGCTCCGAGTTTTGCGATTGAGCATGCACCTGAAACACACAAGAAAGAAAGAAAGAACGAGATCAGTAACAAAATAAAAGAAAATTTAGACAAAAACTTAAACTTAAATCTAATGGTAAATTCAAAGGTCCCCGACAACGGCGCCAAAATTTGATATGCTCAAATTTACCCTGAGCTACTCTCTCAAATTAAGAGATCACACTGTAGTACTTAGGGATCGAATCCACAAGGACTATGAAATACTCAATAAATCCCAGTAAAAGTATTATGCTAAATAAAGTATAATGTAACGAAATTGCAGTGCGAATAATTAAACAAAGTGTAAATCAATGGAGAAAAGTGCTAGGCATAGGGAAATCTCAGGAATCTTCAGAACTGTGATTAAATTGAATTATCAGGATTATAATTTAAGAACCGTTCTAGAACTCAAACACAATTGTAAAACCTACCAGCTTTCGCTGCGTAAACTATCTATCCCTGAATCTAGAATTCCAAATTCCTTTGCTAATTCTAAGATCCAGACAAGCAGTAATGATCAGGTTCAATTTGTTCACAAAATCCCTAAATCAAATTCCTTTGCAGATAGGTATTTTGCTCTCCTAAGATAGATCTGGCAATCAATTACACTTTCATGTCAATTAACAACCCTAAATCAGATTCTAGGTCGCGAATCTAGAATAAGCAATAAGTTCAATCTTGGATGAAGAACTCTATCAATTAACCCTAATAAATCACTGGTTCAACAATTCTTCAGAAACCCTTGAAAACCCATAGCCTAACAAGGAAACTACTCAGACATGGTGAAAGAAACAATCATCATGATATGAATAGAAATCATTCAATATAATAAAAGTAAAGAACAAAGAGTATCAGAGATTTGAGAAAGATGATACAAGCTTGAGATAAAAAGAGGGTCTGCTGCTTGAATATCCCTAAAACCCTGATCTAAAACACAATATATAGCTAAAAACTCGTACAGGAACTAATGTTGAAATAATGGAAACTTCTGGACAAAATTGTAAATCTTCCAAAATCTCCGACGTTGACCGCCTGTGGTGTCGATCGACACGCATGGCTGGTGTCGATCGACACCAAGTCACACATCGCCTCAAAAGATTATCCTTCTACGCAACTTCTTGGTCTTTGCTCCAAAATCTCCAATATTCTTCACATTAGTCCTAAATGCATACCTGAAGACAAAAGACTCTAAAAACACCAAAAAGACACGATTAAAGACTCTTATATCATGGTTAAAACCCATAAAAACCATGATATATCACACACCGTGACCCGGTCCGGATGCTCGGCTCGGCTCGGTCACGCATCTTTTCCTTATTTTTGTAAAACCTGGAATTCAAAAACAATAACGAGGACGACAAAAGCAAAACTAAAAACTAAAGCTAAGAACGAAAGAGAATACTTACAAGTGGGTTGCCTCCCACTAAACGCACTTGTTTTACGTCGTTGGCTCGACGGTGGTGTCAGGTTTAGGCGACTGGGATGTCAATCAAGGCTACGGATGCACTTCCATCTTTTTCAATCTCGACTAGATACGGCTTAAGACGTTTTCCATTGACAGTGAACGGTTATCCCTTGTCATTCACCAGGACTACAGCTCCGTATGGTCTGACCTCTTTTATTTTGAATGGCCTGGACCATCTTGATCTTAACTTCCCTGGAAAGAGCTTGAGTCGAGAGTTAAAGAGTAAAACCTGATCTTTCGGGGTGACTGACTTTGGAATGTTCTTCCTGTCATGATACGCCTTGTTTCTCTCCTTGTATATCCTCGTGTTCTCATAAGCATTGTGACGAATCTCGTCTAGCTCGTTCAATTGAATCAACCGTCTCTCGGCTGCCGTCTTCAAGTTGAAGTTCAGCTCTTTCACGGCCCAGGCGGCCTTGTACTCTAATTCAATAAGAAAGTGACAATATTTACCATAGACAATGTGAAAAGGAGTGGTACCTAATGGCGTCTTGTACGCGGTTCGGCATATCTAAAGAGCATCGTCAAGTTTGGTTGACCAATCCTTCCTTGTCCTTGATGTAGTCTTCTGTAAAATAGACTTGATTTCTCTGTTGGAGATCTCAACTTGTCCACTCGTCTGCGGGTGATATGGAGATGCAACTTTGTGCACTATCACATTCTTCGTGAAGAGAGCTCTGATGGTTCCATTGATAAAGTGGCTTCCTCCGTCACTTATCACCACTCTAGGCACTCCGAATCGTGGGAATATGATCGTCCTGAACATCTTTACCACAACACTTGAATCATTGGTGGGATTTGCTATAGCTTCCACCCATTTAGAAACATAATCAACAGCAACAAGAATATATTCAAAACCATTTGACTTCGGGAATGGTCCCATGAAATCAATTCCCCATACGTCAAAGACTTCAACTTCGAATATGAAGTTTTGGGGCATCTCGTTCCTCTTGCTTATGTTGCCCATATTTTGGAAAGCATCACACCTTGATCTATAGGCTTGGGCATCCTTGAACATCGTAGGCCACCAAAAACCTTCTTGAAAAATCTTAGAAACAGTTTTAAAAGTTGCGAAATGACCTGCAGAGTAAGAGCCATGGCATCCGAATAGAATTCCTTTGACTTCTTCTTCTGGGATGCATCTCCTAAATAGGCCGTCCGAGCACTTCTTGTGGAGGTAAGGCTCGTCCCAATAGAATCTTTTGACTTCTCACAAGAATTTCTTCTTCCTATAGCCAAAGAATTGCGGTGGCTCGACGTCTGCAGCAAGGTAGTTCGTATAATGCCTAAACCAAGGGGTTTCGTAAGCCAGTGGTTTAGGCGGTTTGGGTCTCAGTGGTGCTGGAACTTCTGTAAGAGGAACTGCCTCAATCATATACACATTTTCCTCGGGCAAACTATCGTTTAGAGGAATGGTATCTTCAACCCTCATCGGCGAGAGGTGATCGGCAACTCCATTGTCGGCTCTCACTTTAATATCAAACTCTTGTAACAAGAGAATCCATCTTATGAGGCATGGCTTGGCATCCTTCTTAGACATTAGATATCTAATGGCTGCATGATCAGTATGAAAAATCACCTTAGAACCAACAAGGTATGATCTAAACTTCTCAAATGCAAAGACAATGGCAAGAAGCTCCTTCTCCGTGGTTGCATAGTTGCATTGAGCTTCATCAAGCATTCTGCTTGCATAGTAAATCACGTTCAGCTTCTTGTCTTTCCTTTGTCCGAGCACAGCTCCCACTGCATAGTCACTAGCATCACAGATAATCTCAAACGGTAGCTCCCAATCCGGCGGTTGAACGACGGGTGCTGAAACCAATGCATCTTTGATCTTGTATATGAAATGCAACGAGGTAGTCATTATCAAACTCAAAATCCACATCCTTACATAGCAGAAGTGTAAGGGGCCTCGCGGTTTTGGAAAAATCTTGTATGAATCGTCTATAAAAGCCGGCATGTCCCAGGAAACTCCTTATTCCTTTAACGTTCGTGGGTGGCTGGAGACTTATCATAACTTCGATCTTTGCTTTATCAACCTCTATTCCTTTCTCTGAAATCCTATGCCCAAGTATTATGTCATCTCTCACCATAAAGTGGCACTTTTCCCAATTAAGCACTAAATGTTTCTCTTCACATCTCTACATAACTTTACCAAGGTTCGCCAAGCAAGCTTCAAATGATGAACAATGGACTGAGAAGTCATCCATGAAGACTTCCATAAAGTCCTCGAGATATTCCGTAAAAATAGACATCATGCAACGTTGAAAGGTTGGTGGGGCATTACATAAACCGAAAGGCATTCTACGGTAAGAAAAAGTACCATAGGGGCAAGTGAACATCGTCTTCTCTTGGTCTTTAGGATCAATAGGGATCTGAAAGAAACCTGAATAACCATCAAGAAAACAATAGTATTGATGATTAGCTAACCTTTCCAGCATTTGATCAATGAAGGGCAAAGGAAAATGTTCATTTCTTGTTGCGGTGTTGAGCTTCCGATAGTCTATACACATACGCAATCAGCTCATCATTCTCGGATTTTACAACCGTCACGCCTCCTTTCTTTGGAACAACGTGAACTGGACTGACCCATGTACTATCCAAGATAGGATATATAATCCCAGCATCCAAAAGCTTCATGATCTCCTTCTTGACAACATCCTTTAGATTCGGGTTTAGCCTCCTTTGGTGCTCAATAGAGTTCTTGGATCCTTCTTTGAGATGGATCATATGCATACAAAGGTCTGGGGAAATCACTTGAATGTCCTCTAAGGAATATCCTAATGCTTTCATATGCTTTCTCAACTCCTTGAGGAGCATGGCTGTCTCAACATCATTCAAAGCAGAGTTAATGATAACAGGATAAGTAGAGTTAGGTCCGAGAAAAACATACTTGAGTCCAATGGGGAGTTGTTTAAGCTTGACTTTGGGGGCTCTAAGCTTGCTCCATGGGTCTGCTACTGCGGCTGGAGTGTCCCTAGGAAGCATAGGGGTGTTAATCCCCTCGTCTAGGTTGAGGTGGGCGACCTCTCTCTTGAAACACTCGGCCGAGTCAAGGATCTTGGTGCAGTCTTCCGCGGATTCTCCAAGAGAACCGTCTTTGGCTCCTGTCAAAGCCGTTCCAAGAGGATCATTAAGTATAATCTCTTCACTTCCCTCTCATGTAGCTTCCTCTAACTTGTCAATCGAGAAGATTTGATTGTCACATATCTTTTGACTTAGAGTTTCATTCATGTCAAACTGCATGACGAAATCTCCTAAGTGTAAGTCCATTCTTCCATTAGGCACATCAATAGTTGCTCCTGCAATAGAGAGAAAGGGGCGACCAAGTATCAAAGGATCCTTTCAAGCTCCAAAACAACAAAGTTAGTCGGGATTTCACATTTTCCAACAATAACCAGAACATCAACAAGAATACCAACGGGTCGTTGGATTGAACGGTCGGCTATAATCAATGAGATCCTTGTGGGCCTAAAAGTTTCATAGCCCAGGCGTCTAGCTACTGTAAGTGGCATCATGTTGATACTCTACCCAAATCACAGAGAGAACGCTCAAAGACTTCCGACTTAATCTTACATGCTAATACAAAACTTTTGGGATCTCCTCGCTTCTTAGGTGTACGGTTCTGAAGTATGGCACTGTATTCTTGGGTGATCATCATCACTCCATCATCAATGATGATGTTATTCATCAAAACACTATTCATATACTTCCTAAGAGATGGAATCATCGCGCAAGCTTCAATGAAAGGCAATCTTACTGAAAGCTGTCCGACTAGCTCCTTTAGCTTGGCTCGTTCCTTTTCCTTCTTTGAGTTCTTAGGGGGTGTAGGGTACGGTACCTTAGGCTTATAGGCACGTTATGTAGATGGAGGTTGAGTGTCCTTGGTGAGGTCCTCATGGCTCGGCTCCTTCTCCTTCTCGGGTTCTTCTAGGATTGGCGCGGCTTCGGGTTCCAATGGTTCCCTTTCCATGAAATCCTTTGGATACTCCGGTTCTTTATAAGTGGTTCCACTCCTTAGAGTGATAACTTGGCAGTAAAGGGGTTCTCCTTCTCCTTAGGCGTTCCCGCTGCATTCTCCATAGACTTCTCTATACTAAGGGCAGTTTCCTTGTCTCGTCTTTCAATGATTTCGACTCGGGCCAAAAGAAGCTCGATCTTGCTGTTGAGTTCTTGATACACGTTGACCAACCTCTTGTTTGTTTATTCAGTATGGGCTCGGTGACTAGCAGCAAGCTCTTCCAGCAAACTTTCAAGGCCGGAGTATGGGTTCGGCGGTGTAGGATCACGGAAACCCCTTTGAAAACCCTGAAAATCAGTGAATGTAGCTTTGTTTCGGAATTACCTCGGTTGAGATCACGTTTATGATCTCTGAAGTTCTGGTTTGGAGACCTCCCTTGGTAACCTCTTCTAGCTCCCATATAGCATAACTTTTCTTCTTGATCATCAATCTCATCATGCTTTTCATAGATGTCATCACGTCTCCAAACATGTTTTAGAATGGTATTGACCATGCTCTTGAGTTCTTTCAATTATGAATTCTTGTTCATTCCATGGTCCATGCTTGAGGCGTTTGGGCAGCTAGAGCGGTAGTTGTTGTTGCTCGTTGCTAAGTTACCAATCAATGTCCGGGCGTCCTCGATGGTTTTTGTAGCAAAGTCTCCATTGCTTGCAACGTCGACTGCTTCCTGGAACCCTTGGTGAACTCCTCTGTAGAAGGTGTCCATCAAGCCTCCATCAGTAAAGCCATGGTGAGGACAGTCCCCTTCATAATCCTTAAAACGTTCCCAAAATTCAAAGAACGATTCCTCGGCTCCTTGTTGAAATCCTAGTATCTTGTTCCTTAGGAGGTTGGAAGATTTGGTGTAGAAGTGATTCAGAAAGGCAGCCTTACACTCCTTCCATGTTGTGATAGATGCTTGAGGCACTGACTTCAACCATTTGATTGCCTTTTCTCCAAGGGAAAATGAGAAAAGTTTGCACTTCAAGTAGTTGTTAGACTCCTCATCTGAACTAGTAGCACCACATATCTCTTCAAAAAGGTATATATGGTCCATGGGGTGCTCTGTAGGAAAACTGTGGTATTGGTTCTCCTTCACCAATGAAATGACTTGAGGGCTAATCCTGAAATCTTCTTGGCTCGGTCTCAGCGGTTGGATCGCGGACCGGTCTTCATAGAGTTGATGGTGGTGTCGAATTCAGAAATAGTTTGGTTGAGTGGATCCAGCTCATCTCCGAAGGCTTCTTGATCGTTCCTTCGAGGTGGTGGATCGTCAAGCTCTCCTAGAATGTGGTTTTGGTCCTTCATTCGAGCTAGGCTCGAGAGTACCTGAAAATAAAAATAAAAATATCAAAGTAAAACTGAAAAGTAAAACGTCTTAGATGAGTAATCCTAGTCCTAAACTCACAAGTAACCTAACAAGTCCACGGCAACGGCGCCAAAAAGCTTGATGCGTGTGTTATTTCGCTTCAGTCTTTTACCTCAAAGACCACACGACTACTGCAACAGCAAACGTATGTAGTACTTAAGGATCAAATCTCACAGAGACTTGTAAATCACGTTACGAATTTTATGGAGAGGAATATGGCTAAGACAATAAGAGGGGTTTTGTTTTGGGGTTTTTGTAACAATTGTAATAACAAAATAAAAGCTAAATAAATCGGTGTAAATATCAATAAATGGAACGTCGGGCCTTAGGGAATTCTTTAGGGTATCATGGATCGAATATAAGCTAAGAGATTAAACAAGGAACTAGTCTACGATGCATGTTCATGAACTATGAAACACAAGTGAATAAGAAATATGCTAATCCCTCTTTTTGTGCTACTTCTACTCCTAGGGCAGGAAGAAGATAAGAAAAGGCGAAGCGTTCTCTTAGTTTCCCAACCTGTTGCTTCTAGAGGCTGCCCTCTCTCGGCTGGATATAAAGCAATATCTAATACCTAATGAAACGACCGCCCTCGTTTTGTTTTTTTTTTTTTAAATAAACAATTAATTATTATTCCCATAAATAATAATTAACTTCCCAAAACATTTAACAATGCAACTTCTCATGCATTAAAATTATTTAACTCCATAAGTAAAATATAACACATAAATATTTTACTTAAATAACCGAAAGGATATTAATCCATTGATCTTTCCAGAATACGACGACTTGAGTTAAGAGTCGAAGTTGGTCTGTATAGCCACCTTGGCTTTCATAGACAATTTCTGTTGTCTATAACGGTTCTCGATAACGAGAAACCGGACTCGAGATCGCTAGATTAACTATCCAAAAATACTAAACAACACAAAACTCTTTTTATAGCGGAAGACTCTTAAACACACAACGAGTTCCTAGATCATCCCCTCTTCCTCGCCTTGATTCCACGATCAAACAAACTCTTTTCCTGCATCAAACAAAGGAGATGCATAAGTATTTCAACAAATACTTAGTGAGGCAATCCTCCTGTCTACAAGCTATACACACAAATGATTAAAATTATTCAATGCATTAAACACAAAAATACCGCAAACAAATCAACCATCTCAAGAAACACTCGATCTAGATCCACCAGAGATCATACGGCCTACAATCATGCAAACACATCAAATAACTCAATCGCTTAGATAAGCTTACGGTCATGTACTCACCTTTAGCCACGCACGGAAATTCCCAAAAACTTTCCGGAATGAATAAACTTCAATCCCCCAACCGCGTGCCTAACAATAAACCAATAAGAACCTTAAAACACAAGAAACGAACACGGGAAACACCAGATCGATCGATCTTGGCTTAGATCGATCAATCCCAACTTGCGTGAACTCCTCAGATCGACCAAACATGGCTAGATCAATCGATCCTGGTCAGATCGATCGATCCTGACCAGATCGATCGATCTACACCAGATCGACCAACACGATCACCTTCACCACTTACACGCCTCGAAACAAAACATGAATAAATCAATAACTAACCGTTGAAATCTTAATCCCACCGTTGAAACTCAACCTCCAAGTGTCCTGAATCTAACTTCAAAGTTTCAAGATGATCCGTCAACAGACAAACTCGCGATTGCCCTTTGAATCCACGTTGGTCCGGTTCGCGTCTGAAACAGAGCGCCTCACGGAAACGTGAATAACTTTTGGAATACTAACTCAAATTCAATTCCGCAAATTGGTAAATCTAGATATAAGACTTAACTACAACTCCACAAAAATTCGCTACTTTTGCAAACGATTTGCTAAGTCAAACTCCTTTTTCCTTCTCACCCACGAAACAGCTCTCCAACTTACTCCTCTCGAGACTCACACGCCCACTCAGCCACCAAGACTCACCTCCTCCCTTGCTCTCCACGCCCTCACACACAGCAACAAGACTCACCTCCTCTTGCTCTCCACGCTCACACAGCACCAGCCCCCAACTCCCTTCTTTGCTCTCCACACCACACAAACAAGCTTCAACCTCACTCTTTTCTCTCTTTTCTCCTCCTTCTCTCCTTGTCCTCCTCTCACTCTTTTTCTCTCTGCAGATGGAAGTGTCGGCAGCTGAAGGAGGAAGGAAAGGTGCAGCTGACTTTGGAGGAGAAAAAGGAGTCACTAGGCTGCTTTGTAGGGTGGGGAAAAAGTGATGGAGACATCAAGGGTGGAGAAGAAATGTGGAGGCTGCAGGTGGAGAATGGTCGAAATCTGATTTACATCAGATTAAAACTTATTTAGGGTCTAGACCTTGAACTTCCACAAGTGCACAAACTGACCCCAAACTTTCAAATTGATCCCGCACACCCCTACGGGAAAAATGCGGCGTAATTTCCCAATTACTCCAAAAATTCCCGGAAATATTTTTCCAGAGAAAAAAGTCTACGCATAAATCCCGGAATTAATTTCCAAAAAAACTCCATTTGGGAACACGGGCGCTACAATTCTCCCCCACCAAACTAGATTCGTCCTCGAATCCTTAGACACAGTTCAATCTGCTATGAACTCAACACACCATCGTCGCAACGATCCCTACCCTCTCATGGTCAACCCGACCATACAATTCTACCTATCCAACAACTCCGTGAACCCTCTAGCGTCAACTCGCTTCAGAGAACTTTTGACAAGAGTTAGATAAGATAGCTTTTAATACTTAGCCATTCTTTTTAGCGATTCCTCATGACGAACGTAATAAAACAAACAAGTACCATACGTTCGAGAATTGGATCTACCGCATAGAACTGCTCATGAGCCATCCGATCAAACCACTTATCTCATTTTCCCTTAACAAGTTTAACTAGAAACACGACTCTATTCCCAAGTCACAACCCAACCACTCTCGAGACCTCTATTCAGCCGTTATGCTTATACTCACGTTATGGACATACACTGCTCCCAACTCATACTCGTACCATTCCCAACCTCTGTGCAATGCACTCTGGGCTCTGGGTATCTCATGCCACTCTTTCTTACAGGCCACAAAGTCCTGCAAGCCATCGGCATCCAACCTATACCACTCCCACTCTCAGGACTCGTCAGCCCTTCGAGCTCTGGGTATAGCAACCATACCACTCGCACTCTCAGGTCACAAAGACCTTCAAGGTATGGGTATCACACTCATACCACTCCCACTCTCAGGACTCACAAGTCCTTCGAGCTCTGGTATCCGGGGAAATCCTCATCCCCGCCTCTGGAGAAATCAATCTCCCATGAGTCGTACAGGACCCACCAGTCCTTGGAGCAAGCAAGTCTAACGTCTATAAGCATGTCCGACCGAATCTATCTCACAGAGTCCACTCTCCACATCACATGGTGACACTCACCAACCATATTCCCATCCCGGAATATCAACCTATCCTATAACCACTACACAGGTTATCTTAAGGTATATCCACTCACTCAGGGTATTCCATTTATCCTTGTTCGAAGGATATTTCCAGTTTATACTCTAATAAACTTTTCTTTACTCACATGACATTACAAGTCATAAACTCATAAGAATACTCCTCTTATTCAATTTCACATAATATTCATCGTATACAACATGACATACAACTCAAAATGTGAAATTAGAAACCATCGATGGAAACTCAAGCCTCAGCTTGCTTCTCGAACCACTTTTTAAATCCCGTTTCCATCCTTGCCTCTGGTTCCCAAGTCTCTTCCTGCACACCATCACAATCCCATAACACCCTCATCATTGGAATCTTCTTCCGACGAAGCTCTTTGACCCTCCTCTCGAGAATCCTCAAAGGTCTCGCTTCAACGGTCATATTAGGCTGAAGATCTGTCGGAATCTCTTCCAATACCTCATCATTCTTATGTAAGCATTTCTTCAGTATCGACACATGGAAGACCTTGTGAAGTGCTCGCATAACCTCCGGTAACTCCAACCGATATGCAACCGGGCCAACTCTCTCAACAATCTTGAACGGACCCCAAATACCTCGGACTCAACTTAGTCTCAGTAATGGATCTGTTCGGACCCCGCAATAATGACATCTTGAGATATACCCTATCTCCCACCTCAAACTCGAGGTCTTTTCTCCTCTTATCGACATAACTCTTTTGCCGATCTTGGGCTCCCTTCATGTTCAGTTTCAAAACTCGGATCTTCTCCGTAGTCTCCTAAACAAAAATCTGCACCCCACATACTCCTCTCCCCCACCTGGGTCCAACACAAGGGTGTACGGCATGGCCTCCCATAGAGTGCCTCGTATGGGGCCATCCCAATGCTTGCCTGGTAGCTATTCTTGTAAGCCAACTCTGCCAAGCTCAAGTGGTCCACCCAATGACCACCCCAGTCAAGCACACACATCCTTAGCAAATCCTCAAGATTCTGGGTGGTCCTCTCGGACTGCCCATCCGTCTGAGGGTGATATGCCGTACTTAAGTGCACCCTAGTGCCCATCTCTTCCTGGAATGCCTTCCAGAACTTCGAAGTGAACTTAGGGTCCCGGTCTGACACTATACTCACCGGCACTCCATGAAGTCTCACTATCTCCTGCACATACTTCCTAGCCAGAACCGTAGCTCCATCGGTTTTCTTAATGGCTAGAAAATGCGCCGACTTGGTTAGTCGATCAACAATGACCCAAATAGCATCCTTGGTCCGAGAAACAGGTAACCCAACTACGAAATCCATCGTAATCATATCCCACTTCCACTCGGGAATGGGTAAACTCCGCAACAGCCCGCTTGACACCTGATGCTCTGCCTTCACTAACTGGCACACATCGTACGCTGCGACCCATTTAGCAACATCCTCTTTTTTTTTTTTAACATTAAAATATTCATAAATATTAATTATCACACAAACACGACAATTCCAAATTATTACAATTCAACATTCATTAAGACTCGCTCACTAAACTTAACAACATAAAACAACAACACGAGTCATAATCATCCTCTGCCAAAAGCTACACTTACTCAACTTAGCAAACAACTTATGCTCTTGTAGCTTTTCCAGAACAATTCTCAGGTGTTCCTCATGCTCCTCGGGATTCTGTGATCGGCCTGGAGCTCGGCTCTCCCGTCTCCGCGATGGAATACACCCGAGGCGCAGGTGCTATCAACTGATCGGTGGCGCTGCGGTTGGCATCATCTGCAGTCCAGCACTCCGCTCATCTGCCTCCTCGACGGTGTAAACCCGAGGTGCCATCGCACTCTGCCTACTCGACGGTGCTACTGCTATCCCTCCCTGCTGCAATTTAGGGCATTTGCGCTTGATATGCCCCACTTCCTTGCAATGGAAACACACCCGAAAATCTGGAAGGACCTCTCCCTTCTGCGGACAGTTGGCCACCCTGTGATCCATACTTCCGCACCCAAAACATCCCTGGCCACTCTGGCTACTCCTCACAGGGCCTCCACGTCCTGCACTCCTCGAGGGACAACTCGCAAACTTGTGATCCTTGCTTCCACACCCGAAGCATCCTGGACCACTCTGAGTACCTTCAGAAGTGCCTCCCCACTTCCTCTTCTGCCCTGCCACCTGCCTACTCCCCTTACTCGACCCTGATTGCTGCTGCATCTTCTTGGCCTGGAAACTCAAAGTAGACGATGCTACCTCCTCCCTCAGACCATCCTCTATAGATGCGGCCAACTCTACCAACTCTCCCAATGTGCCAAACAACCTACCAAGGCAACGGGTCCTCAACTCAGGCCGCAAGCCTATCATAAACCGTCGCACTCGGGCCTGCTCACCTTCCATGACTCGACCAGCATAAATGAAAAGCCGGTTGAACTCTGTCTCAAACTCCCGGACAGTCTGGTCCCCCTGAGTCAGACTCAAAAACCGGCCGCACCCTCAGACCCCAACGGACCCGTATGCAAATCTCCGCCTTGCTCAACCGTGGCACTCTGTGCCTCCCCCAAACCCACCACTGGAACACGACCTCGGCCTCTACCACGGCCACGGCCACGTCCACGACCTCTAGCTCCTCTAGCCATCTACACTTTCAAGAGCAGATACTAAAACCCAAAACAACTCAAACAAAAAATCAATAGAACACAACTCACCGTGGAATCTCTTTAAAGGCTCGAAGAGGATGATCTAAAACTCCATACCCAAACAATTGACTAACTCACATAATCAATTCAACTCAAATACACATGCTACTCAAAGCACCAAAAAAATTAAATTCAATCCAATTTAACTTTTCTAAACCCGTCCTAGAGCCGTAATTGCTCTGATACCAAATTGAAACGACCGCCCTCGTTTTGTTTTTTTTTTTTTAAATAAACAATTAATTATTATTCCCATAAATAATAATTAACTTCCCAAAATATTTAACAATGCAACTTCTCATGCATTAAAATTATTTAACTTCATAAGTAAAATATAACACATAAATATTTTACTTAAATAACCGAAAGGATATTAATCCATTGATCTTTCCAGAATACGACGACTTGAGTTGAGAGTCGAAGTTGGTCTGTATACCCACCTTGGCTTTCATAGATAATTTCTGTTGTCTATAACGGTTCTCGATAACGAGAAACCGGACTCGAGATCGCTAGATTAACTATCCAAAAATACTAAACAACACAAAACTCTTTTTATAGCGGAAGACTCTTAAACACACAACGAGTTCCTAGATCATCCCCTCTTCCTCGCCTTGATTCCACGATCAAACAAACTCTTTTCCTGCATCAAACAAAGGAGATGCATAAGTATTTCAACAAATACTTAGTGAGGCAATCCTCCCGTCTACAAGCTATACACACAAACGATAAAAATTATTCAATGCATTAAACAAAAAAATACCGCAAACAAATCAACCATCTCAAGAAACACTCGATCTAGATCCACCAGAGATCATACGGCCTACAATCATGCAAACACATCAAATAACTCAATCGCTTAGATAAGCTTACGGTCCTACACTCACCTTTAGCCACGCACGGAAATTCCCAAAAACTTCCCGGAATGAATAAACTTCAATCTCCCAACCGCGTGCCTAACAATAAACCAATAAGAACCTTAAAACACAAGAAACGAACACGGAAAACACCAGATCGATCGATCTTGGCTTAGATCGATCGATCCCAACTTGCGTGAACTCCTCAGATCGACCAAACATGGCTAGATCGATCGATCTACACCAGATCGACCAACACGATCACCTTCACCACTTACACGCCTCGAAACAAAACATGAATAAATCAATAACTAACCGTTGAAATCTTAATCCCACCGTTGAAACTCAACCTCCAAGTGTCCTGAAGCTAACTTCAAAGTTTCAAGATGATCCGTCAACAGACGAACTCGCGATTGCCCTTTGAATCCACGTTGGTCCGGTTCGCGTCTGAAACAGAGCGCCTCACGGAAACGTGAATAACTTTTGGAATACTAACTCAAATTCAATTCCGCAAATTGTTAAATCTAGATATAAGACTTAACTACAACTCCACAAAAATTCGCTACCTTTTCAAACGATTTGCTAGGTCAAACTCCTTTTTCCTTCTAACCCACGAAACAGCTCTCCAACTTACTCCTCTCGAGACTCACACGCCCACTCAGCCACCAAGACTCACCTCCTCCCTTGCTCTCCACGCCCTCACACACAGCCACTAGACTCAGCTCCTCTTGCTCTCCACGCTCACACAGCACCAGCCCCCAACTCCCTTCTTTGCTCTCCACACCACACAAACAAGCTTCAACCTCACTCTTTTCTCTCTTTTCTCCTCCTTCTCTCCTTGTCCTCCTCTCACTCTTTTTCTCTCTGCAGATGGAAGTGTCGGCAGCTGAAGGAGGAAGGAAAGGTGCAGCTGACTTTGGAGGAGAAAAAGGAGTCACTAGGCTGCTTTGTAGGGTGGGGAAAAAGTGATGGAGACATCAAGGGTGGAGAAGAAAAGTGGAGGCTGCAGGTGGAGAATGGTGGAAATCTGATTTACATCAGATTAAAACTTATTTAGGGTCTAGACCTTGAACTTCCACAAGTGCACAAACTGACTCCAAACTTTCAAATTGATCCCGCACACCCCTACGGGAAAAATGCGGCGTAATTTCCCAATTACTCCAAAAATTCCCGGAAATATTTTTCCAGAGAAAAAAGTCTACGCATAAATCCCGGAATTAATTTCCAAAAAAACTCCATTTTGGAACACGGGCGCTACACCTAAAGTCTATATACTCCGTTACTCAATTCACGCAGGCAACAACGCATAAATCCTAGCATTAAGATCAAGTTTAATGATAGTTCGTAAAGCCCTATAACTCAACTCACACAGGTTATAACACAAACCTCGTCTAGAATAGTGCAAGCGAGTTTACAACACTTATGATGCTATAAAACGCCTAGGATCAATTGCAAGTTAATTACTGATATATCATGGATTTTACCGGTATTAAGCCATGATATAAGTGCTTTATCGAGTCTTAACCGTGTCTTTCGAGTCTTTATCAAGTCTTTTACAGGTTTTATGCGTTTAGGACTTTTTGGATGATTATGGAGCATTATGGAGCATTTGTTGCTGAGAAGACGAAGTCAATGTTTTCAGTGATCAGTGGTGTCGATTGACACTCATCACTGGTGTCGGTCGACACCCATCGTCAGGCGTCCATGCGGAATTTACCAAGTTCTGAAGATTTGCAGTTTTGCCCCAGAAGTTCCAGAAGTTTACAAAAGAGACCCAACTCGTGTATTAGTCTATATATTAGGTTTTTAGGTTAAGTTGGATGAGAGAGGATTCCATTATCTATTATTCATCATCCAGCATTTGTCGTCATTAATCTATCTATTTCTTTGCTTAGGGGCTGATCTTGGTACTTGTACTTCTGAGAGAAGATTTTGAACCCCTGTTTCTTTATTCTACTTTTGATTCAGTTTTATATGATATCTATTTCAGCTATGTCTTGTGTTTCATTTGATATGTCTGAGTAGATCCCTAGTTAGGTTTAGGGATTCTCATAGGGATTTCATGATTTGTTAGGTTTAACACTAGTTAAGATTCAAACTTGTTAGTTTTTCATCTAGGATTGTACTTAATGCTTCTTTTAGCTTGATCACCTAGAAGTATGATATTAGGTTGTTAAAATTGGCACGACAGCGTGATTTATAATTTGAACTAATCCTAGTGAGCATGTTAGATATTCGCAACGACAGTTGGTTTAGATAACTTGTGAACATATCGAACTTGTACTTAAAGCTTGTCAGAACTTTAGGATTCGCAACGATAGTTGGTCTCTTAGGTTTATGTCATAGATAGTTTTCGCAATGACAGTTGGTTAGCTATGCATTAGTGATTTGAGTTCTAGAACGATTCTTAATTAGATTTTGACCAATTGTTTATTCCTGTTTGATTAGTTTCCTGAGAAGTTCCCTAGACTTGACGTTTTTCCCCACTTGATTACATTCTTATTTTCTTTTCTGCAATCTGTCTTTCAATACTTATTTATTGCTTAACTGAGCTTGAAACGAAAAGGTCTATTGTGAAGCCGCGGAGTCTCTGTGGATTCGATCCCTAAGTACTACCGTGATCTCTTAATTTGAGAGAGTAGCTCTAGAGTAGCCGTTGCTGGAGACTCTTTTGAGTTTCCAATAGACTTAAGTGTAGAGTTTAGTCTAGGTTTTTATTTTTCAGTTTACTTACATCGTTCTTTCTTTTTGTCTGGTGTGTTTCAGGTGTATGTCTAATCGCAGAACTCGAAGCAACAAAGACAACGAGCATGTAGTTCTTTCGAATCAAGAGCTTGCAAAGTTAGAGCGCGAGATCAGAAAAGCAAAGAAACCAATTGAATGGTTGGTCCAGTTGTACTACGACCAGATGGAGCTGGAGTTCTTAGAGACCAAGAGGGTCACATTTGCAACGAGCAAGGCCAAAAGCTTGATGCAGAGGGCAACGTGATTGTCCAGGATGAAGGTGTCGATCGACACCCACCCCCTGGTGTCTCTCGACACCTACCGGCATCCGTAGGTGAAATTGCTGTCGTACAAAGGCAAGGACAAGTTGAGGAGGGAGGACACTAGGAGATTACAATAGCCCTGATGAGCTCTATGCTAACAGGTCTGCGATTCGTCTCCCAACCATAGAGAGGAACGAATTCGAGTTGAAGCCGTCTTATTACTCCTTAGTGGGACAGCATCCTTTCTCCGGTTGTTCACATGAACACCCTATGGACCATATTGAGAGGTTCAAGGATTTGGTAACCAGCATGAAGATCAATGGATTCAGCTATGACTATCATTTTTGTAAGCGTTTCCCACACTCTCTTATTGGTGAAGCAGCTTACTGGTTGAAGCAGTTACCGACGGGATCTCTGACTAGTTGGGAAGAGACGAAGAGGGCTTTCTTGAGAAACTTCTACGATGATGCACGTTCAGAGGATTTGAGAAATAACATCTCTCAGTTTACGCAGAGGCCTATTGAGGCATTCAAGGTGGCATGGGTTCGTTTCAGAGCTTTTAGAGAGATTGTCCGCATCATGGTTTCTCCCAGGTTTAGTTGTTGGGTATTTTCTTCAGAGGAGTTGATTGGAGGTACCAAATGGCTCTAGATTCAGCGAGCAATGGGAACTTCAACACCAGATCTCCAGAGGAAGCTTATGAGTTGATTGAGAACTTGGCGTTTAGCAATAGCACCAAGAATGTTGACTACGAACATCAGAAGCAGGCTGGAAGCATAGATGGAAGACAGATTGCTGAGCTGAAGACTAAGTTGGATTCAGTTCATAACATCTGGGTGAGTAAGAAATCAGTTCAGTTTGCTGCAGAGGTTGAGACTTTTGACCCAGTGGAAGGTTTTGAGGAAAAGAGTGTCAACTATGGAGCTGGATATCAGGGTCAGAGATATTGTACTGTACAGAAGAGCAACTTCTCAAGGAACTATGGTGCTTCATCTTACCAGGCACCTCCTGCACCAACAAAGCAAAGTGAGATGAAATCTATGATTAAGCAGATACTGGAGGGTCAGCAGAGGATCATAGTTGATTTTAATGGGAAGATTGATGCTCTGTATACTGATTTTCATGGGAAGATTGATGCTTTGAATACTCACGTCAAGATGTTGGATGTTCAGGTTGCACAGACTGATGAGTCTGTCAAAACACAAGAGGGATACCTTCCTGAAAGGACTGAGAACAACCCCAACCGTGCCTGCAATGCCCATTTGGTGGGAAATGGAGATGAATTCGTGGAGTTAGAAGCAATTGAAGCAGATTTTGAGGATTAGACTCTAGTGTCGATTGACACCACCACTGGTGTCGGTCGACACCAGCACCCACGACAGAAGACAGGAATCAGCCTATCAGTGTCGATCGACACCAGTTTTCACCTGAGACACGAACTTCTGAGAAGCTGCAAACTTCAAGGGAAAGGGTCTATAAGGCTAAGGTTCCCTTTCCAAAGCCTATGAAGTCTAAACATGAGATGGAGGAAGCAAGATGGAAAGCAATGATGGATAATAAAGTGATGATTGAGCTACCTCTAGTTAATATAGTCAAGCTTTCACCTCCACTCAAGAGATATGTTAAGAGAATGGTTACTAATGGTGTGACTCATGAGGAAGGAGCTTTGCTTACCAAGGATATTAGCACAATTTTCTTGAATGAGACCTCACAGAAGAGGAAAGGAAAGCAGAAGGAACTGATTGTCTCTGCACCAGTTAGTGTCATGGTTAAGAGTAGGATTCCAGAGAAGCTACCTGATCCAGGAAGTTTTGAGCTCGATTACTCCATATCCATAGGTCGATTTTCTAATTCTCTTTGTGATCTGGGTTCGAATGTTAGTTTGATGCCTCACTCTGTTGATGTTCGCCTTGGGATTACTGTTTTCAAGCCAACGGGGATTTCTCTTATCTTGGCTGATCGATCCAAAAGAATTCCAGAAGGTGTCTTAGAAGATGTTCTAGTAAAAATTGGCGACTGCTTGATTCCCACAGACTTTGTGGTGTTGAAGTATAAGGAAGAACCTAAGAATCCTCTAATTTTTGGAAGACCTTTCTTGGCTACAGCTGGTGCCATGATAGATGTGAGGAACGGAAAGATAGGCTTGAATGTGGGTGATATGGTCATGAACTTTGACATGGACAAGCTGAGAAGGATACCCACCATTGATGGTCAGACATTCTCTGTAGAAACCTCCACAGATATTACTGCTGGGTATGTCAAGGACTTAGGTCCTAGTGTGCAAGTGACTAAGCAAGCTTCTGAGCTTGAAGATTGGAGTGGTGATTATCTCTTCCGGACTAGGCTCCAAGACGAGGTTCTAATCACTGACGTGTTGCTGGAGGAAGACGTTTTTGTGATGGAAGCAGGGATTGCAGAGCTGAATTACATAAAAAGTGAAGAGATTCGAGCTTCACACTCAGTGACGAGTGACACCTCCACTGGTGTGGTTCGACACCCACTGCAGGTTGGCCCAGATTTTTCTGCACCAGCTGGTTTTCGGGATGGTTTCAATGCTGTGAGTCTGAGACCTGTTTTCAAACAGGAAGCTCCACATCCTACACTCCATTCACCCCCGGAAAAGCAAAGGTACGCACCTTCTGGACCTGAACCATCTGATATCATCAATAAGACTTTTAAAGGTACACAGACTGTTTCACAGTTAACCAAGCCACGAGATTATCGTAGACCGCTTGTTTCTTCTATTGATGATTTTGCAGGGAAAATAAGTGTCCCACCCAGACTAACGTCCCGCTCTGCTGATGTTCCTCAATTTCATGGTCGTTCTCATGCACTGCGCATTTATACTCCACCCTGGAAGAAGCGACAACTTTCTGAGAGGCATTCATTGGCACTCTCGGATCCACCAGATGCCTCATCTTCGGCATAGTCAAGCTAAAGACTGAAAATAAGCGCTTAGTGGGAGGCAACCCACTGGTAAGTTTTTTGTTTTCTTTCAATTTTTCTTTTATTTTCTCGCCAACTTCGGGTTTGGCACCACTGGGGACAGTGTTGTTCAAGTCTGGGAGAGGTAGTGACTAACTATGTGTTTTCTTTTCTTTTGAGTCTTTCGAGTCAGTTGAGTCCGTTTTATTGAGTCAAAACCAGTCTATGAAACTATGATTTTTCGAGGAATCATCACATTTTGTAGGAACTTCAGTGACCATTTGATTCAAGCTTGTTAGATATCTGAGAATAATGGAAAAACTAAAGGCTTAATGGTGGACTTGAGACACTCATATTTTCAGCAGAAATCCACTTACACCCGAGCCAATTTCTGTTAGTTCTTTTTACCTCTTCAATGTGACAGGTGTTCTAGCACTTGACTCATCGTTCATACCGGACAAGACAACTTCTGTAAACACCAATAAAAGCGGTACTCCTCTCCCTTATTCCAAAAAGAAAAAAAAATAAAGAGCAGAAAAGATGATATGATTCTCGTCTTAAGTAAAGGGGTAGGAAAATTTCCCGTGACCTCATTATTTTACTTAAGATAGAGATGATCACGCAGAGGTGGCAGTGAGGGGTAGGAAAATTTCCCGTAACCCCATTATTCACTACACCTTTGAATTATAAAAAAAAAAAAAAAAAAAAGAAAGAAAGTAAAAAAATAATAATAAGAAAAAGAATAAGTCTGAGGGAGAGAAAGAGTACTGATAGCTATATAGTTGTCTTTGTTTTGGTATTGTACGTGAAAGAGTCTAGAAGGCTCTGGGCATCGAGATCAGAGATGAGACCCGGCGATGAAGGTAATGTGGACTATGCTGTGAAATTGTGGGTTTTATCGGGAAAGTTGTGAACGTCTACCGTGAAGTACATGGTGGTCTAGATCCTTTCAGGTAAGATTTTTTAGTGGATTAATATGGTGAATGTGATTGTGAAATTCTTATGACGAAATGAGTTTCTGTGTTTTCAAACTTCTTTCTCTGGTTTAGTTTTCTGTTTTGCTTGAGGGCAAGCAAAAGCTAAGTCTGGGGGAGTTAATATATCATAGATTTTATCGGTTTTAAGCCATGATATAAGTGTTTTATCGAGTCTTAACCGTGTCTTTCGAGTCTTTATCGAGTCTTTTACAGGTTTTATGCGTTTGGGACTTTTTGGATGATTATGGAGCATTTGTTGCTGAGAAGACGAAGTCGATATTTTTAGTGATCAGTGGTGTCGATCGACACTCATCACTGGTGTCGGTCGACACCCATCGTCAGGCGTCCATGCGAAATTTACCAAGTTCTAAAGATTTGCAGTTTTGCCCCAGAAGTTCCAAAAGTTTACAAAAGAGACCTAGCTCGTGTATTAGTCTATATATTAGGTTTTTAGGTTAAGTTGGATGAGAGAGGATTCCATTATCTATTATTCATCATCCAGCATCTGTCGTCATTATTCTATCTATTCTTTTGCTTAGGGGCTGATCTTGCTACTTGTACTTCTGAGAGAAGATTTTGAACCCCTGTTTCTTTATTCTACTTTTGATTCAGTTTTATATGATATCTACTTCAGCTATTTCTTGTGTTTCATCTGATATGTCTTAGTAGATCTCTAGTTAGGTTTAGGGATTCTCATGGGGATTTCATGATTTGTTAGGTTTAACACTGGTTAAGATTCAAACTTGTTAGTTCTTCATCTAGGATTGTACTTAATGCTTCTTTTAACTTGATCACATATAAGTATGATATTAGGTTGTTAAATTGGCGTGACAACGTGATTTATAATATGTGAGCATGTTAGATATTCACAACGACAGTTGGTTTAGATAACTTGTGAGCATATCAAACTTGTACTTAAAGCTTGTCAGAACTTTAGGATTCGCAACGACAGTTAGTCTCTTAGGTTTATGTCATAGATATTTTTCGCAACGGCAGTTGGTTAGCTATGCATTAGTGATTTGAGTTCTAGAACGATTCTTAATTAGATCTTGACCAGTTGTTTATTTCTGCTTTGATTGGTTTCCTGAGAAGTTCTTTAGACCTGACGTTTTTCCCCACTTGATTACATTCTTATTTACTTTTCTGCAATCTGTCTTTCAATACTTATTTATTGCTTAGCTGAGCTTGAAACAAAAAGGTCTATTGTGAAGCCGCAGAGTCTATGTGGATTCGATCCCTAAGTACTATCGTGATCTCTTAATTTGAGAGAGTAGCTCTATGGTTAATTTGACCCTTGTCAATTACTCAAGCAATATGCATTGTTTTAGAGATGTTGTAACTGTTTATCGAAAAGAGAGAAAAAAAATAGCATATTTATCGAGTTTCAAACCACAATTGCATTCCTTTCTCCAACCGAGCGTCTCCCATAGCTCGAATCATTGAGAGTCTATTGCGAACTTGCTTGTCTATGCACTTTATTATTTGAGCATGATGTGTAGCCGGTTCACCATGTCGTTTACCATTCCGCTCTCGCCAAATCGAATGGATTGAGATTTGAAAGACATACCTAAAAAGGAACAACTTTGCCTTTTGATATGTTGCCTTTTTCGCATATTTTAGATTGCATTTATCATTAGATTTATTATGTTTTCATTGCATAATTAGAATTTAGGAGCATATATTTGCATGTTTTATTATATTTTAGGTTTTGGAATGAGTTATGCAACAAGAGGGATCATTTGGATGCAAATAAGAGAAATGATGATGAAGAACTATTCCTAAGTATCTCAAAGATCGACTCAGATGAAGGCTTTACATTGATATTCAGATCCAGATTCCTTCATGGAAGTTGTAGAAAATTGATTTATCTTTCCAATGAAGGTGGTCTAGAGTGATTTGGGTCAGCGGTTAAGGAGATACATCCCATTTAGTGAAGACCACTACACCAGGCCGGTGTGAAGTTTCAGCTGCATTTGCCCTCAGAAGCCTCTGTTTTAATTCGTAGCAACCAAATGGCCGCCAAACCTGACTGCCACAACGTGTATCAGCTATCAATTTTTGGATCCGACCCGGTTTATCTCGGGTTGACTCATGACGCATTTCTCTTAGTATAAATAGCATTTTAGACCTAAAAATTAGGGTACGCTTTGTTTTTAGAGAGATTCTCTCTACCCTCTTTGAGGTTTAGGAGAAAAATCTTGTGTTAATCCTTCAAATTCAAAGTATCAAAACTATTTCTCTTCTTAAATCCTCCAACTATTCATCTTATTATCATGTTTATGCAAAGATCAAGTCTATTGCTTTGTTTTTTCATGGAAATGAATGAGTAGTCTTTTAGATGAGTTTAGGATTTGGTGATTGAGATGATTTGATGGATTAATGATGATGTATAGGACTAGATCTTAGGTAGTCTTTCATTTAGGTTGCTAATAATGCTAGATTAGGCAAGGAATTGTTAATCTAGATGTTTTGCATTTTCATACCCACAAGGTGTTTGTTAAAATGCTTGAATGAAACCTAAATGAGTTTTTCATGTCTATCCTATGGAAATAGTTGATTAGGGTGATTAGTGGTTAGATTAGAACTTGTTACTATTGCTCACTAGTCATTTGATTTGCCAATGAAAGTTGATGATGATTCATTGAATAGTGTAGAGGCTAATACCATGGAAGTGGATTAGTCTAGTTAAGTGATCCTTTAGCCTAAGACATTGTTTATCATGTGTTTTTTCTTCATCAAATGTTCATCATATCATCTAAATCATTGTCATTCCCAAAACTCATCGCCTTTTTTTTATTTGATTTCAAACCGTTTTAGTTATTTTCCACTTGTTTTACATTTCAATTCAATTTACAAAAACCCAAAACATTGCTTGCTTAGATTAAGATTAGACTTACATTCTTAGTATGTTAAGGATAATTTCCTCGTGGAATCGATCCCAAAATACTACAACGTACTAAGGGTTATTTGATAGCCTCGGTTCTTTAAAAAATCTATTTATCATCATGACAAGTGTAGCTTATAATTTTAATCGATTTGATTTTGACACGTGTTAAAAATATTATATTATTTTTGTTTTTTTAATAAAATTGAAACCCAAAGAAAAAGAAATAAATAACAAAATTGATATTTTTACTTTCCATTTTTTTAATATAGGTTAAAATTTCCTTTCCAAATTTATATTTTTAGGTTTTTATATTATTTAAGATCCAATAATTTTTTCAACCCACATTTTTAATTATTTAAAAGAAAAAAATTGATTATCAGAATTAAACACGCATTAGAACTCTACATTTGTCAAAATTATAATTAGCATGATTACGATATAAGTTGTTTAACTAATTAGATACTGACACGTGTAAAAATATTGTGTTATTTTTTTTTTCTTTAATAGTAAAAGAAAAACACCCGAAAACAAAACTAAATAATAAAATATATACTTTTACTTTATTAGTAAATGTGGGTCTAACTCACATCCAAAAACTATCTCATGTGAGGAGGATTACCACAACACTTATATATTAATCCACAAAATATTACAAGCCTCGATGTGGGACAACTCATTCTAACACACCTCACGCTCAGGATTGGACATCTGAAGCGTTTGTAGGACTGGACATCCATGGGTGGGCCCCATGATCTTAAGCCTATTCTGATACCTTATTCATAAGTCGGCTCCATCTGGGTTCGAGTAAGGTTCGGGTACACGAAATATCGGAAAATAAATAAATTAGATAAATTTGAATAAATTTTGGTTGAATTTTCACAATTATAACTAAGAATTTTCAAATATTTGACTATTCTTTGTATTTTGATTATTTTGATCTTAAAATAATTTATATTTTAGGTTTATAATTGTAGGGTAACTAGGTTATATTGTACCAAGTTTATATATTATTAATATTTTTAGGTATATAGTTATATTTCAAGTATTTCGGGTATCCATCCAGTTCTCGGATTGGTTCGGGTTTGAGTTTGAGTTCGGTTCTTCAGATATAGGAGTATAGGACCCACTCAGGTTCATTGGATATAGGAGTCTAGAACCCATTCAGTTATTATCTGTTTGGTACTCTTTTTCGGATCGGATTCGGTTCGGTTCTTGGTATTTTCTTTTGGCATATCTTACACGGTGATCGGAAAAAACAAACGACAAGATGGAACCAAAAGCTGTGAGACGTGGTATCGACTTTTAGTATGTTAATAATAGAGTTGTAATATAAAAAGTTAAATTAATTTATTCATGTAGAAAAATAAAATTATGTAAATATCTCTCTTATCTAAGGAAGCATGCTTTCTACTTTTTTCTCTAAAAAATAAATTAAGATATATCATTAACAAATATTTAATTTAATGATTTTGCCTAAATTTAATTCATTTTAGAATTTAGATCCCCGTCCATGGGACGAGTCCTGATCTAGTTATATAAGATTTCTTAGTCCATATTATAAAATTAGTTATCCAACATTTGTCTTAGACATTTTTATTTTTGGGCAGAAACTTGTTATGTCTCGTATCCATCAGAACATTTTCGTCTTGTAACCGATCTTTTTTATATAATTACTTTTTGGGATTGATTATTTTACTTCAACGGGTAAGAGATTGAATAAGAGATCAGAACGTGATATATGTATACCAAATTTCAATCATTATGATCCAATCAATGTTTTAGAATATTTTTAATATGGAAATAACACATTTTATTCAAAATAATTAAGGGGAGATAATTTTGAATTTTTAATTATATAAAAGTGATTTTTTAGAAACTTTTAATAAGATAATAATGAAATATTTTATTTTAAAATTAATGTTAAAAATTATTGTGTTTGGTTGTTAGAATTGTAGACAATTACATATCTGAATATTTTTTTAAACATTCTATTATTATTTTTCTTTTTAACAATACTTTTATTTAAAAGACATATAGTTTGAGCCAATTTAAAAGTTTGTTTTTAAGTGATCCCCATATTTTATACTCCCTCTGTATCACAAAGATTGATTTTCTCAGGTATTATTCTTGTATCAAAAAGATTGATTTCATGTCATAAATTTAATGCATTTATATTTTGAAGATCAATTAATTACTTAATATTTTCAATATTTAGTGTAGTTATAGTTATTAAAAAAAGATAAATAGAATAAAAAAATAACTTGAGATTAACTTTTGACTATTTCCTAGGAACATTTATTATTTTTCTTAATCTTGGTGAAATCCTCAGAAAATCAATTTTTCTGATACAGAGGGAGTATGTTTTAAATTTTTATAGAGATTAAATATTAATAATATTTTAAAATTTTATAGAGTTTAAATATTGTTAATATTTTAATAGAGTCAAACCAAATAGTTTTAAAAAAATTTCTATATTATTTAAAGTAATTCAGCTAAAAACCAGATTTAAATCGACCCAATTTTTTTAATTTTGACACCTGATAAGTCAAGTTTTCTGCTCATTTTTATTTAAATTCATATTAATCATGTTTTATAATATACCTCTGAACCATTGCCCTAAATTTTTAGTCGATGTGCGATATTGAATACACATTTTTTCTTTATTAATTGAGTAATATATGTCCGTTTTAAAATATTTGATTCACAATATATGCAGAAAAATATATAAAATTTTATTAGTTATATATGTTATATAAAAATTCAAAATAATTTAAAAATAATATCAGAAAGAGGTGATAAGAAAATCATAATTTATACTACTAATATCGCAATATTAGATAAAGAAATAAATGTGTTTGGTTGTAATGATGGTAAAGAATTAATTAGGAATTTTATGTATGTAGAAATAGTTAAATAGTATTTGGATACAATGATAAAATAATTTTTTTTTAATAGTGTTTGGAAGCACTTATAATTAGCCTCGTTTGTAATAGTATGAGTAGATATTATATATTAATTTGTTTGAATTCTCATTTTCTTTCGGGGTTTAGCATTTATACTTTTTCTTGTTAAACACGGTTACGGAAATTAGAGAGTATTTATATTTAGAGTTTAGGGTTTAAATTTTTCTTGTTATATGCTGTTACGGAAATTATATTATTCTATATTGATTTATTTAGGTTGCCAATTCCATTTAGGATTTAAGATTTAAATTCCTTCTTGTTAATCATTGTTATGGAAAGTATATTATGTTTTATTTTGTTTGGAATTCTCACATTTATTAGGGTTTAGAGCTTTTTGATTTATTATTTACAATACATCTAAGATAACGTATATGATATAAATCTTAGTACTGTAATATTCGTTTAGAATATTTTTACAACAGTACGTTATAGAACATTACTTTCGGAAAATAACTTGCTGTTGATTCTAACACCTAATAGAAAAAAAAAATGTTCATCCTTTTAGCAAAAAGAAATTTAAAAAATTACTTCTCACTTCCAGCTATATTAAAGTATTTTTGAACTTTTAAAAAGATCAATATCAAACAGTATAAAAATCAAATCAAATTAAGTTTGATCTCTTTTAACAAATAGAGGTTAGCAAAAAGAGTACATTTACAAATGTCTCTATGATTTATAAGGAAATGATATATTGAAGTGCTTGTGCATCGCAGATAGATTAGTGATTTGTTGATTCTAGCAAGTAGCAACAACAAAAATTTCTCGGATCCGTTTTTTTTCTATTAAAACACCTAAAACGAGAGAAAAGTGAGAATTTCGTTGGTTTTCTACGAATAGTGTGAATTATACATTTTTTCAATATTCGTTGGTTACTCTTATAAAATGGGAAACCAAAAAAAAAATGTAGCACAAATCTAGGCATAACCATCGGATACTTAAAATTCCTAAAACACTTGGAAAGCCTTTAAGTATCCGAAGATACCAAAGCATAAATCACATTAATTTTGTGAATACTTAAAGAGTTAATTATTGATAAACCATAAAATCTCGAGTCATTGCCGAAATAGGCATAAGCCTTGAGTGCTTATAAAAAGAGTTTGTTCGTAAAATGGATACTTTTAAAAAAGTAATTATGAAATAGGATATAACTAGGGGTGTCAAAATGGTTTGATTGGGTCGACCCAACCCATTAACCCATTGAGTTTAGAGTTAAATGGGTAATGGGTTGACCCAACTCATTTACTTAAATGGGTTGGGTCAACCCATTACCCATTTAATTTTATGGGTTAATGGTTAAATGGGTCAACCCATTTAAATAAATAAATAAATGAATTATTTAATTTAATTAATTTAATTAATTTAATTAATTACTATAAATTTAACTAATAAAAAATGATAATCATCATCATCATCATCATCATCATCATCATCATCATCATCATCATCATCATCATCATCATCGTCATCATCATCATCATCATCATTATCATCATCATCATTATCATCATCACCATCACCATCATCATCATCATCATCATCACCATCATCATCATCATCATCATCATCATCACCATCATCATCACCATCATCATTATCATCATCACCGTCAACATCATCACTACCATCATCATCATCGTCATCATCATCGTCATCATCATCATCACCATCATCATTATCATCATCACCATCATCATTATCATCATCACCATCAACATCATCACTACCATCATCATCATCATCATCGTCATCATCATCATCATCATCATCATCATCACCATCATCACCATCATCATTATCATCATCACCATCAACATCATCACTACCATCATCATCATCACTACCATAATGGGAAAATTACGGATCCGTTTTTGGCGGGAAAACTGCGGATCCGTTTTTGGCGGGAAAACTGCGGATCCATTTTTGGTGGGAAAATTGCGGATCAGTTTTTTGGCGGGAAAATTACGGATCCGTTTTTTGGCGGGAAAATTACGGATCTGTTTTTGGCGGGAAAATTACGGATCCGTTTTTGGCGGGAAAATTACGGATCCGTTTTTTGCGGGAAAACTACGGATCCATTTTTGGCGGGAAAACTGCGGATCCGTTTTTTGGCGGGAAAATTGCAGATCCGTTTTTTGGCGGGAAAATTACGGATCCGTTTTTGGCGGGAAAATTACGGATCCGTTTTTGGCGGGAAAATTACGGATCCGTTTTTTGGCGGGAAAATTACGGATCCGTTTTTGGCGGAAAAATTACGGATCCGTTTTTGGCGGGAAAATTACGGATCCGTTTTTGGCGGGAAAACTGCGGATCCGTTTTTGGCGGGAAAACTGCGGATCCGTTTTTGGAGGGAAAATTTCATATTTTTATTTTGGCGGGAAAATTATTGATTTGCATTTTTGGTGGAAAAATTATTGATTTGCATTTTTGGTGGGAAAATTGAAAGATGGTTAAAATTGGTTTAGTTCAATTGAATTAAATTAGATTGAAAATTGGTTAACTTATTTAAATGGTTATAAATGGTTAAAATTAATGGTTAAATGGGTAACTCATCAACTCATCACAACCCAACTCATTCAACCCATTTAACCATTTACCCACTAACTCATTTGACCCATTAACCCATTAGGGTCAAAAATTCTAACCTATTAGGGTTGATGGGTTGAGATGGGTTGGATAAAAACCATTACCCATTACCCATTTTGACATCCCTAGATATAACACTATTTGTAATTGGCAAATGAAGCATCATCTCTATCTCTTTCATGGGTCTATCTCTCTCCTTCTTTCTCATTCTCTCTCATGTCTCAACTCTCTAGATTTTCTATCTCTCTTTCTTTCTAATTTTTGATTTTTTTCTTTTCTTTTTTTTTTCTTTTTCGTTATTCTTTCTCTCTCCCTCTCTTTCTTCTATTTTTTTTTGTATTTATCTCACAACATGAAAAAAATCTAAAAACAAAATTTTAATTTTTAAATTTTTTTTGTGAATCTACCAAAAACCATTTTGTATTGATATATGAACAAAAATTCTTTTATATACTATTTATGTACACTAACCATATACACTATTTTTGTATACCTTATAATCATCATCTTGTTGTACACCAGACTAAAAATTTCCCTCTCTTAGAAATGTATAACGCTTGTATGCCGACTCGTTTTGTACACTTATTTATCTTGTACATCAACTTGTCTTGTACACAGATTCACCTTGTACACTGATTCGTCTCGTACACTGACTTATTTTTGTACACTGACTTGTTTTTTACACCTTATAATCACCATTTCTTATTACACATAACTTAACACCTGATCACCTTGTACATCAATTAATTTTGTGCACCGATCCGTCTCGTAAACCAATTCATCTTGTACATTGACTCGTTTCGTACACCGATAGTATATATTTTATATTCTTCATTTTCTCCGGTATACGAGACAAGTCGGTGTACCATACAAATAAGTGTATAAATATGGTGGTGTAATGGTGTACACGACGTTATTTTTTGTGAATCTAACAAAATGGATTTTCGTAATATAAGAAGGTTCGGTAACGAGCGAAGAATATGAACTAAGTTTACAAGATGACAAGATGATGAACTAAGTTTGGACGAGACGATTCAAGAGAATATGACTATCGAAATTCGGAGTATCAAGGTTTGAAGTGTCGAGGTTGAATATTCCACCAAGGTTTGAGACCGAGGTTGAATCTTTTACCGAGGTTTGAAGTGTACAAGAGATGGTATACATAATGATCTACAGGTGTACAAAGACGGGAAAATGGCCAAAATCAACATGAACTTTTTTCACGGTGCCTTTTTATACATGAACTAAGATCTGGTGCGTTTTTCAACTTGAACTTACAAAATTTTCAAAAAATCAACATGAACTTTCATATGAGTGCTGAAATCAACTTTGACCAAAATAATATTAGTCAAACTGCTGAGTCAGATGCCACGTGGCATATTTCTGCTGAGTCAGATGACACGTGGCACTTTTTTGCTAAGTCATCTGCCACGTAGATTTTTCCAAAAAAAAAAAAAAAAAATTTTTTTTTTTTTTTGAAATTTTATGCAATGTTGTGGATCTTAAATTTTTTTTTTTTATATTTATAATGGATAATCGTAAACATCATTAACAGTTTAACCATCTTATCATTTTTTTTATCATTTATGTAGCCGCAATAAGCATAGGGTTACGATCATTAAACAATTATAATGTTTAGTTCTAATGTTTTTGTTTGGTTAATTATAAATTTTTTATATGTTTTTAAATTTACTCAAAATTATTTAAAATATATCCAAAAGTTACTATAAATAATTTATTAAAAACAACTTATTATAATATAATATTATCAATAATTATCTCTTCAAATAACACTTTTAATTACAAAAATTACTTGTTTGGGTAGTAATTTAAACTATATGATCGTACATTTATTCTACCCTTCTTTGCTATTATCCGATCATATAATAGCGAGTAAAAGTCAGATAAGGATAATTCAGATTTTAGAAACTACTACACAAAGTATACATGTCAATATAAATGTAAAAAAAAAAATTAGATCCACAACATTGCATAAAAATTCAAAAAATTTTTTTTTTTTTTTTTTGAAAAATCTATGTGGCAGATGACTCAGCGAAAAAATGTCACGTGGCATCTGATTCAGCAGAAATATGCCACGTGGCATCTGACTCAGCAGTTTGACTAATATTATTTTGGTCAAAGTTGATTTAATCATAAAAAATTGAAAGAAAAAAAAAAGAAAAAAAAAAGAGAGAATTTCGTAAGAGAAGAGAGAGATTGACACAATCCTTCATTTTCACTCACCTCCTACTTCTTTCTTCTTCACGACATCAACATTTCAACTTACACACAGCGGCGACAATGGTGAATCCGGCAGCGACTATGCTTAGCTCCGGTGAAAACAACATAATAGGCGGCGGTGAGAAGCAAGAGTTGTGATTTCAGTGAAGTGAATTCGGTGAGGCGACTATGCACGCATCTCCGAAGTTGAGAAAACAGCACAGCAAGATCTCACGGCGGTGATAATGGTGAACAAGGATAATTGTGAAAACGGTTTGGGTTCCCCATTTTCCTAGTTCTTAGGGTTTAATTTTAATCTATCTAGAAGTTGTTTGATTTTTTTGATTGGGTTCCTTAATTTACTAGTTTTTAGGGTTTAGTTTTAATTCAGAAATCTGTTAATGGTGATGATGTAGTCCTTTCAATCCGTTAATAGAGCAATCTAGTCATTTGAGTTTTTAATTTTCTGGAAAAACAATAGAGATGAAGATGAAGTTAGTCGCAGAAGATAAACGAAGGCAAAGCAAAATGAAAATGCTTGGGTTCCCCTTTTCCTAATCCTTAGGGTTTAGTTTTAATTTGGATTGTGAGGGAACACGAGAGATATATATCGATTGAGATTTTGATTCGTGAGATTTTGATGTATGTATTTGAAGGATAGAGGAAGTAAACGGCGGCTAAAATAGATGAATTGTGGCGGTGGAGAGATGAGCAAAAGAGAATGGTTGTGACGGTGAAGAGATGAGAGCAACGAAGGTTACAGAGGGATGGATTACGGTGGCGATACGGTTGTTGCTCTTGATTGTTCTTAGTTAGTTCTTCGAAGAGCAAAACAGTCATTCTACAATCTTCAAATATGCCCATTTTCATAAGCCCAATACACTTATGCCTATTTTATAAGATTTGATCCAATTTATGCCTTATTCTGTAAGAACCCCCATACTTAAAAGGATAACTAAGGCATAACTCACATAATTTTACTATCCAATTATAGGCATAATCATCGGATACTTCAAAGGATAGTAAGTATCTACAAAACTATGTAATTTATGCCTTGGTTATATCTTCAACATCAATACAATATGTATGTGATAAACTATCTAGTATCTACACAAACTAAATAAAACGATAAAATACTCGAAATCAGTTAAACATAGGAAAATCAAACATGGAATAATAGAGCGTTTGACAATTGTAGAGTAGTTAAGTTCATACACACATTAGACATTACTAATTAACAAACACAAAATAAGAAAATAAGAAGTAACTAGAAAACTAAAATCCGAGCGAGAGAGAGAAAGAGGAAAGCTATGTTTCCATTTCACCCCAGGTGGTGACGCCACGTCATCGTGTGTAATCTCATATCCAGGGAGATAATGAAAACACAAATCCTCTCCTACGAAACCCTAAAACCTTAAGCGTGACCTGAAAGATCGCCACGTAAGCCGACTCTGTCACCAAGAGTCGTGAGACTGTAAGCCGTGAAGCCGTCACTTGGCGGCGAGAGAATCACCGGAAGATAATGGTCGGTGTGACAAGTGAACCTTGAGTTCTTGAAATGTTGACTCAACTCTTTTTTCCCCTATTATAATACACAAAATTGAAACAATTTAACCACCTCTAAATAAACAAAAACTAGATAATAACTAAACCAAAGAATCAAAGAGTCTATAACAAAAACAAAAAAGACAATATGCAAAAATTACTAAACAAAGAATTAAAGAGTCTGCAACAAAAGAAAATAATACTCAAACACAAAATTACACTACTAACTCTAAATCACTATTTATTTCAAAACAAGTAAATATGCAAAAACTCAAAACTAAAAAATATGCAACAAAAATTACTGAACCAAGAATAAAAGAGTCTCTAACAAAAGAAAATAAGATTCAAACACAAAATGTATGCAACAACAGAAAACCAAAAAGTATGCAACAATTACTGAACAAAACATATAAAAGAGACTCAAACCTAAGAAAATAAGACTCAAAACATAAAATTTCACAACTTGACTTAAAAAAACAAAATCTGGAAGAAAAAAAAGAGGCTTTCACTCTATATATGCAACACTTGAAAATAAGACTCAAAACACAATTGTACAACACAACTTAAATCACAAAAAATGCTTAAATCACAACAACAACTCTAAGCACAACTCCAAACGTGTAAAAGTAGAAAAAAAACAAAAAAAAAAACTATACAACAACAATTACTAAACCAAGTTTAAAAGAGACACAAACCTGATACTTAGCAACAGTGACTTCGCAAACCTTCTTGTTCCCAATGTTTTTCCAAAAGAAGTTGTTAAAATCTCGCCGGAATCTCTCAGCTCCGACAGAGCTAGTGAAGTTAACAAAGGCGTAACCCAAATTGGCATGTTTCCTGTAACACATATAATATCAATCAACGACATAACACTGCAAGAATCATTTATTTAAATATCTGTCAAAATGTTTAAAAATTAACTTACACAAAATCCATGGGAAGATAGAGAAAATCATAAGAAGAACGCTTTTTGCCACCTAAAGAAGCTTTTTTATTGTGTTTCCGACAATGAGTGTCTAGAATTTTCAGAAGATCAGCTCGTCTACAAAATAAAATAAAATAAAAACACACAAAATTATTATCTTTTCTCATGTATCTATCTACAAATAAATTGTAATAAAAACTATACATAGAGAAGAAAAAAAAAAAAAAAACTCACCCGAAACAGTTTGGTATGTTCCGAACCATAACAGATGTTTTTCCGGCGAGCTTATATTCCGGAAAAGACAAAGGCTTTGCTGAAAATTTTTCATTTTTTCGGATCCAAATTTTGTTCTTCAAATGCCGTGGTGGGAGACATCTCCGGAACCCCCAACGGAAAGGCTTTCCCGGCTTAACATCATCGCCGGTAAAAGCTTTACAAGGCTTCTTGAATGGAAGCTCGTAGGTGTGGTTGTTAAAGTAGTAAATAGGAGGAGGTGGGGGAGGAGGAGGAGGAGGATAGTAGAAATTAGGGCTTTGAAGAAACACCGGTGAGAATACTGGAGCTCCGAGAGAAGGACGAGAATGATAATAGTGAAGCGTTGGTTTATGTGTAAACGCCGGAGTGAACGCCGGAGCTTCCGGGTTTAAATCTGAAACTGATAGATTCACTTCCATCGAAGAGAGTTAGAGTGAGAGAGAAGAAAGTGTCAAGAACTGAGAAGATAAGTGTGAAAAAAATCAAGAAATAGGGAGAGAGGAGAAAAAAAAGAGAGAAGGGGTGTGTCTTGTTATGTGAGAAACGAGGAGAGAGTTGTAGTTTTGGTGATTGAAAGTGTCAGATAAAAAGAAGAAGCTTTCAGAAGAGTTTCTAGGTTATTTTTTATTTTTTTTATTCTTGCATTTAATGTCTATTGTACGAATACTTTTTCTTTTGCAAAAAAATGGTAGGCTTTTTATGGTTTATTGTATTTGATCTGGCGGCGTGATTTGAGAGAGATAGAGGTAGAAGAGTTTTTGTCCACTGGGCTATTTCAACGTATTATCGATGAGACATCTTCTGCTTAATTTTGTACAATTTTGGTCTTAATTGCAGTTGTAGGACAAATGTTTTCACACTTTTACAGATTCTCGAATAGTGCCAAACCAATTTAGAATTTGGTGTAAAAAAAAATTCAAATTTTATATATATCTTCTTTTTTTTTTTTGTGAAAACAAATTTGATATCTACCATTTCTTTTCATTCCATCTGCTTTGCTATTTATATTGAGTACTAAAATTTGTTTCTAGTGTTGGTAAATTTATTTAAGATGATACATTAATGTACATCGAGTTGTTTCACTTTTATATATTTCCATGCAGACTACGGATCATGTTCACGGTTAAATTATCAAACTATCACTAGTGTTAAAGATAGGTGGATATATACTATTTTAAAAGACTAGCTCTTCAGGTGGAACAGTGGGAGTTAATGTATTTAACAATCAATTTATTGTTATGCCATATGTATTGTCCACTTAGGGAAAATATTTGTACACTTCTTATTTTTTTTTTTTTTTTTTTGAGATATTAGTGTGTTTGAACTTTGAATACCGTTCTTTTTAAGCTAAAGCATTGTCTATTTAAATAACTAATTTTTCGCATGCGAACTCGAATTGGTCGGAGTCAAAAGTGTTGAAGCAATTTTGTTACAACATGAAACGGACTTAATTCCGTTTTAGCGCCGATACTACTAATTTGTTAGGAACTAGCTATAAGATTTAACCTTGAAAAGAAGATTTTACTTGTTCTTCAATATATAGCTTTCTCCTTTTACTTATAAGTTATAACTATATAACATGATCTTCGCTGGTCTCTGTGTTTGGCCGGGGCATGGTGGCTTCTCTAACATCGGCTTTGACCACCGTCGTTTCTAATTTGTCTTTGATTTTTCTTTTTTTACTTGGTGAGAGGCAGTCGTGTTGTTCATGTTGGAGTGGTGGGTGCGGTTTGCTTTGGGGATCGATGTGCGTCGTTTGAAGACGACGGCGTCTCGCGTCTAAGGTCTCTGCCTCTTCCTCTCGTCGGGGTTTGTGGACTTGCCCTCTAACCCCGTGGGAGCGGCTCTACCTTTGTTGCAGCGTAAAGCCTTTCGTCGATTCCGGATCTTGGCTTCAATCTCTCGGTGTGGGATTTGGAGATTTGAAATCTCGGCTCCTCTTCCCTCGTGTTTTCCGGTGAACGGAGCTTTCTTCGCTTCTCGGTGGTGCTCTGTGGTAACAGAGCTTCCCAGATTAAATGGATTCACTAGCTCTCAAGGTTTTTCTTGGGTTTCTCGTCGCGGTTCGATTCTGACTGTTGGTGGTATGTGACTTTTCCGATGATCCCCTGCCCCCGAGGACAGCAGTTCCGGATTGAAAAGTAACCTCTGTATTCGTCGAGTCGTTTTGAGTAGTCATTCGAAGCAAGTGGTCTCAAGTGGTTTTTGGCGATTGAGACAGAGCTTCGTCGTGCTCTTGGGTTAGCGTTCTCTTCTGTCTCTCCCACCGCTAAATCCTCGGCCACTCTTGCCGTTCTTCTTTGGAATGGATTGGGTCAATGCTATCGGTTTGTTCTGATTTGGGTTCTTGCCTCGTCGTTTTTTCACTTGGCGATTGAGTAAGGTTATTCTAACTCGTAAACCCTAGTGAACTTGAACTTTCAAATGCCAAGAGCGAAATGCAGGAAAATCTACTAAACTATTAAAAAGACTCAATCTTATAAGGTGTTTCCAAACACTGTATAAGTATAAAATTAAAAAGTTTATACTTAATCCTATATCCAAACACCCATAAAAAGAAATATTAATTCCACCAAAATTAAATTAAACACTTTATTTACATATTTTTCTTTCTGCTCTCTATCATTTATTTCCTTATCTAATGTTGCAATATTAATACTATAAATTATAATTCTCCTATCACATTTGTTAGATCTTATTTTCAAATTATTTAAAATTATTATATCATACATATAATTGATAAAAAATTAATTTTTTTTCTCTATATATTATGATTCAAAATTTAAAAAACGGACATATATTACCCAATTAAAGAAAAAAAAATAGGTTCAACATCTCACATTGATTAAAATTTTGGTGAATGGTTCAGAATAATATTATAAAACACACAAAAATGATTTTAAATGCGAATGAACAAGAAACTTGATTTATCGTGCATCCAAATTTTTTTAAAAAACTTATTCAGTTTTATCCAGTTCATTAGTTGAAATAATTTAAAATATACTAAACTATTAAAAAAGATCTAATCTTATAGGGTGTTTCCAAACACTATATAAGTATAAAATTAAAAAGTTTATAAATAATCCTATATCCAAACACCCATAAAAGGAAATATTAATTCCACCAAAATTAAATTAAACACTTTATTTGCATCTTTTTTTTTCTCCTCTTTATCATTTATTTTCTTATCTAATGTTGCAATATTAATACTATAAATTATAATTCTCCTATCACATTTGTTAGATCTTATTTTTAAATTATTTAAAATTATTATATCATACATATAATTAATAAAAAATTAATTTTTTTTTCTCTATATATTATGATTCAAAATTTAAAAAACGGACATATATTACCCAATTAAAAAAAAAAATAGGTTCAACATCTCACATTGATTAAAATTTTGGTGAATGGTTCAGAATAATATTATAAAACACACAAAAATGATTTTAAATGCGAATGAACAAGAAACTTGATTTATCGTGCGTCCAAATTTTTTTAAAAAACTTATTCAGTTTTATCCAGTTCATTAGTTAAAATAATTTAAAATCTATCTATCTACTAAACTATTAAAAAAGACTCAATCTTATAGGGTGTTTCCAAACACTCTATAAGTATAAAATTAAAAAGTTTATAGCTAATCTTATATCCAAACACCCATAAAAGGAAATATTAATTCCACCAAAATTAAATTAAACACTTTATTTGCATCTTTTTCTTTCTCCTCTTTATCATTTATTTCCTTATCTAATGTTGCAATATTAATACTATAAATTATAATTCTCCTATCACATTTGTTAGATCTTATTTTCAAATTATTTAAAATTTTTATATCATACATATAATTAATAAAAAATTAAATTTTTTTCTCTATATATTATGATTCAAAATTAAAAAAACGGACATATATTACCCAATTAAAGAAAAAAAATAAGTTCAACATCTCACATTGATTAAAATTTTGGTGAATGGTTCAGAATAATATTATAAAACACACAAAAATGATTTTAAATGCGAATGAACAAGAAACTTGATTTATCGTGCATCCAAATTTTTTTAAAAACTTATTTAGTTTTATCCAGTTCATTAGTTGAAATAATTTAAAAGTCCCACATCGATTAATTTTTTTGTGCAACAGTTCAAAGTCATATTATAAAAAAAGACCAAAATTATTTTAAATACAAATGTTTTTAAAAATATCCGGTTTAATTTAGTACTTATTAAAATAATTTAAAATAATATTTAAAATTTAAAATATTTATTCGGTTTAACTCTATTAAAATATTAAGTTTAAAATACTATTAATACTAAAACTATATAATATCGACTAATCAATAGTATATATATAACTACTTATTTATAATAATAATAAATTATTTAGTAAAATTTATTTTAAATATAAATAGACTAAAAATTCTAAAATAATCAATCCGAAATGGAATGGAAAGTTTCCGACAACTATGGGACAATACAGGTTTTTGTCCCAAAATGAGCAGGTTTAAGACAAAGAGAACTCATCATAAAATATATAATAAGTATAATTAATATTTTCAATATTAGAACTAATTACCAAATATTAAAATGGGTGTAGATATACCTGACAATTACATATGATTTACAATTGTATTGTTTTTTTTAGTTCAGATTAATTTAATATTTAATTCGGTACGATTTGGTCTAAATTGTTTGAATGGGAGTATAGAACATCATTCTTTTGGCGTATGTTTGATTCAAATAACAGAAATTTGCTATTGTTACAGAAAAATAAAATAATTTGATGTTGAAAACACGTTAAATATATTATAAAAAATAAATAAATGAAAACTACAAATATTAACAGAAATAAAAATATTTATAAAAATTATAAAAAAATAAAATTAAAATTATACAAACGAAATAAATATATTTATTAAAAATAAAAATAAAAACAAATATAATTTATATTAAAATTAAAAACTTATTCAGTTTTATCCAGTTCATTAGTTGAAATAATTTAAAAATCCCATATCGATTAATTTTTTTGTGCAACAGTTCAAAGTCATATTATAAAAAAAAGACCAAAATTATTTTAAATACAAATGTTTTTAAAAATATCCGGTTTAATTTAGTACTTATTGAAATAATTTAAAATAATATTTAAAATTTAAAATATTTATTCGGTTTAATTCTATTAAAATATTAAGTTTAAAATACTATTAATACTAAAACTATATAATATCGACTAATCAATAATATATATATAACTACTTATTTATAATAATAATAAATTATTTAGTAAAAGTTATTTTAAATATAAATAGACTAAAAATTCTAAAATAATCAATCCGAAATGGAATGGAAAGTTTCCGACAACTATGGGACAATACGGGTTTTTGTCCCAAAATGAGCAGGTTTAAGACAAAGAGAACTGATCATAAAATATATAATAAGTATAATTAATATTTTCAATATTAGAACTAATTACCAAATATTAAAATGGGTTTAGATATACCTGACAATTACATATGATTTACAATTGTATTGTTTTTTTTAGTTCAGATTAATTTAATATTTAATTCGGTACGATTTGGTCTAAATTGTTTGAATGAGAGTATAGAACATCATTCATTTGACGTATGTTTGATTCAAATAACAGAAATTTGCTATTGTTACAGAAAAATAAAATAATTTGATGTTGAAAGCACGTTAAATATATTATAAAAAAATAAATAAATGAAAACTACAAATATTAACAGAAATAAAAATATTTATAAACATTATAAAAAATCAAATTAAAATTATACAAACAAAATAAAAATATTTATTAAAAATAAAAATAAAAACAAATATAATTTATATTCAAATAATTGACCCGCGGTATACCGCGGGTACAAATCTAGTGGATAATTAAAATTGGAATTAGCTAAGGTTTTTTTTTTTTCTTTGGAAATAACATACTAATACATCAAGTCCTTTAATAATGTGTTAGAACTTAGAACATTTAAAAAATTTTCTATAGATTCTATCCTTGACAATATTTTCAGCTTTTCTGCAGAAATGACCACATTAAAGTGTTGAATCTGGTTCTTGGATCAGATTTAGTATTAGCAAATATAAAAGCCAAAATAGTTTGGTATAATTTCGATTTTGTTTTCGTTTTGAATTTGGATTTTAACTAAACTTATCTCTATTTTTTAATTATGAAAATTTTAAATTTCAGATTTTTTTTTTGAATTTGATTTGGATTGTTCATATATATATTTATAAAAAATGCATCTAAACCAAATTAACATTTATTGTTATTTTTACGATTTTTTTCTCCATTTCACGTATATAGTATCTATTAGTATTTAAATTCATTGGGGTTAAATACCCTTTTACCAGAGAGGATCCAATCCAATGTACCTTGCGGCACAGTAAAAAATAGCAGTGAATTTTATTTTATTTTATTTGCATTAGAAAAAAGAAAAGCAAAGGGTTATATTATATCATACAAGAAAGGGAAAACTGAAAAAGGCAAGAGGAAGTAGCGAAGTAGGAGTAACATTTTTACTAGAAGACAAAGAAACAAAAAAAAACTATTTAGTTTTCTCTTGTTTTTCTTTTAAATGAGCAAAACCGAGGCATGTAAAGGAAAAAGATCCTTTGTTCCTCAGACGTGGATTTTTTTATCCTTATATCACATCTATGTTCCTTCTGTCATGTCTCTTTAGGTTCTGTTTTGTTAAAAATTAAGTTACTTTATTTATTTGTTTTATAATGAATTTGTAAAATGAATTTGTAAAATTAAGTTACTTTATTTATGTGAAAGCGTAACGAAAATTCGGAGGCAGAGGGAGAGACGCAGAGTCCCAAGAAAAAAAGGTTGATCTTCTACTTGTCACTCAGGATTGAATTTTTAGCATGTTCTTGGCTAAAGTCAATTCACAAATTTGACTTCTCCTTTAACTTTTAAGGACGTTTTGACGTAACTAAACAGTATTGGAGTCCTTTCTTTCCTCTTTTTCGTTTATTTTTTTTTAGATAATGGGTAATACGTTAAAATATTTGTTTATCTTTTAAGAATACTCTTTTAAAAAAAAAAAAAAACAAATTTTTTACAAATGACTTCTGATTTTACTATAAAATTTACAACGTAAGAAAATAAATTATATATATGATAAATAATTACAAAATCATGATAAGTCTTCAAATGATTATCAGTTAACAGCTGATTTTTTTATTTGATATACCATATTTGCCCGGAAGTATAGCTTTTGTCGAAATCAAGAGGCATGCATGCATAATATCCGGGAAATAAGTCGATCTTCTAAAGCACCTGAACTGTAATTATTAATATTCATATCATCATGAAACATAAAACGTGTACTCAAATAGATTATACGAATACACGTGAGATAACCTACCAAGGGTAGGCAAAAAGTGGTGATGATAACCTATAAAGAAAATGTGAGATGTCTAAGTAGGAGTATGGGTTGGTGCATTTGATAAGAGTAATGAAGTGAGAAGTCGTTCCTTTGTTTTGGGTATCATTACCATTCACTACTAGAAAATGATTTTTTTCATCATTTATTTAGCATCATTTATAAAAATGACTCCAAATAAAAATTAAAAAAGATTAGTTAGCATCATTTGGAGTAAGTGATTCCAAAATATTAAAGTTTGTGTCAGTTATAAATAAATGACACTAAATATCAAATTTAGTGTCACTTATTTTATTTGATGTTAAATGTAGTTAGTTTTGCATCATTTATATTATAAGTGACACAATTTAAATATATAATTTTAAACAATTAACTTGTAAAAAAAAAAAAAAATTGTGATATCCATTTTTCCCAGGTTAAGTATTTTATATATCTAATAGTATTAAGTTTTATATTTTGTGCGGTAGGTTTTATTTAGACTTTAGAGATCTGTAAGTTTTTGTACACATTTTGCATTTTACACATTAGCCATTTGAACTTATATTAGGCCTAAGATGAATCTCACAATCGAATATGTTATTGGGCCTCGGTCCAGCTTCTAAAAAATCTTTTCTTCCCAACACAAAAATAAACTTCTTCTTGAACGACCAAAACAAAAAAAATAGATTCAATAATCAATATCTTCTTCTTATTCTCCGTTCCAGTCTGGGTACCGAAGAAGATACTTGAGCTTCACTTTTTTGCTCAAATTCTGACTCGATCTAATGCTATTGTTGGTAGATTAAGAAGCTTCAATCATCTCTTAAGCTTTACGCTCCTCAAAGTGCTCGAGAAGAAGCTTGAATCATCTCTTATGCTTTACGCTCCTCAAAGTGCAGGTTCGTCTCCTCTACGCCATATGTTCTCACTTTGAATAGTTAAGGTCTCTGGAATGATTCTATAGTTAAAGTCGATCTCAATTTCTTCGTGAACAAAGCTTTTCTGTTTTGGATTTTATTGATTTTAGGGTTTTAGTTTCGAGATCCATTGATATGATCTGGTTTCTGATGGAGAAGTGAGTTTCATATTAGATTGAAATGTTAATTGGATCCATTGATCTGATCAAGCTGTGAATCGAGATCTATTGCTACAATCTGATTTCTGATGGAGAAGTGAGTTTCATATTGGATTGAAATGTTAATTGAGTAGCCTGTTAGATATTGATATTATGTGGATCATTTGATTCTTGCATTTACAAATTAAAATATTCTGGTATTGGATTATATTTTCATGTTGAAAAGACTAGCATTCTAAGATCTTATAAATACAGATGGATGATCATGATTTTCATGTTGAGGAAATACATAATAGGGAAGGGAATCGATCTGACTTTTACTACACACAAGGGCGTGAGCGAGGAAAGTGGGTGGTTAAGGTTATAGGTAACTACACTATTAGCAACTTTCTGCATACTCATAAATAGATAGTTTCTCATTGGAGTGTAGACAATTCCATAAGTTCATAGCTCCACATATATAATTTATGATTCATTTGTCTTGATTTGAATTCATGGCACTGTATCGGAATTGAGCTCTATAACCCAATATTTATGTTCTTTCAATCTGTTTCTAGAGAGATGGGATGGGAAGTTTAAGATGAAGCCGATCTTATCTTCTCTTGGTCTAGAGTGGTGTCTGATTCACTCACTAGCTTCTTTGCTTGTATTTAGTTTTTTGTGCATTCAGAGTAGTCAATGTGTTATGTAGCTTCTTGCTTCTTATTTTCTGGAGTGTATTTCTTATGTGTTTTCTGAGAGTGGTGAAATGAAAGAGTCTTGATTAATAATTTTTCTTGCGATTTGATTAGTTCCTTAACCAGAAGATTCTTGTGTATTTTCTTTGCAGATTCAGATCACAACAAGTTCAAATGATGATTTCTCTCAACTATTTGGGGCCGAGCGTCCTGGTCGTGTGCGTTATGTTGGTCTTGGTCCTACTCCTTTGACATTCTTTCAAAATCGCACCACTTCATCAAACAATGATTCAGAAGTAATTGGCTTGAGGAATCTAGTTCATGATCTAGAAGAAAAATTGGAGAAGATGAATGGTCTTGAAGAAAAACTGGAGAAGATGAATGAGTTAGAAGACAAATTGGAGAAGATGAATGATGCTCTTAATCGTCTTGCTAGCTTCGACTGTAATTGTAGGAGGTAATCAATGTTATCACTCAGATATTTCATCTTAGTCTCTCTAATAAAGTAGCAAGCAACCAATTTTATTTACCTTGCATTTTCGACTCTTTTAGCTGATGTGTTTTCTACTTTTAGTCAAAGATGGGAAGCGAAAGTGAAAAAAAGAAGAGAAGCAAATGAAGAAGAGGAAGAAAAGGAAGTCTGCTTGAAAGTAAATGTTACAATAGTTTAAGCATAGAAAATGACTTCACAATAGTGTTGTTTTATTTTTTATTTTATTTTAAGACAATTGTATTCAAATATTTTATTTTTTATTTAGGCATTTTAATATTTTTAATAAAATATTATATTAACTATAGCGTATTCAAATATATTATATTATAATTTTAAGATAAAAATTTATTTCATATAGTTTAAAGTCACTTAAAAATGATGTTAGTGAATTATTTGGAATTGATGCAAAATTTGAAGTTTAGTGTCATTTATAGTAATTGATGTTAACTTTATATGTACTTAGCATCACTTCCAAATGACACCAAAATTATTAATTTGTATCAGTTTAAAAATGATGCTAAATTTACTAATAGAATTATTTACAGAAATGATACTAAAATTTAATTATAGCATCATTTAATAAATGATACTACAATAAATTTATTTAATTTCACTCGATTTAGTATCATTTTTAGAAATGATACTATAATTTATTAAATGATACTAAATTTAAAAAAAAATGACACTAAACAGTGAGTTTTTTGTAGTGATTACACGTAGCTATCGAAAAGACAACCAGTAATCTCTAGTTCTATCTTCAATTTTGTTTTCAATTTTGGTATTAAATCAAACGACTATGTAAGGCTGCTTTGGAATGTTTTAACTTTTTGGATATATACCAAAAACTATACGAGAAAATTGCATACATATTTACGTGACACTTTTTAGAAGTATACAGATAGAATATTTTGAGTGCCTTTCAGAAAATACTTTCTTGTTTCTTGCCGGATTTGAATGATGATTCTACCAGGAAAAAAAAAACATAATTAAAAGTTTTTCAAGAGTAAGTGTGTTTTTTTGTTTACATATTTTCTTTTCGTGTTTTTGTTCTCTACAAGATTTCATCTTTAATACTGTATAATTGTATAATGACATGAAAAATTATGTTGTAAAATAACATATGTAGAATGAAAAAGGAAATAACAAAAAAAATTGCATGATGAAAAGTTATGCGATTGGATAAATTTTACGGGATATAATATTAAAATATCAATATAATATATATACTTAAGGAAACTATTAGTTTTCTTGATAATTTTTTAATATATTTTAGCTATTTCTTACATATTTTAAACTAATAATATATATTATTAGAGAAGTGAAAATTTTAAATATTACTTTCTACTTGTTCGAGAAATATTATTTGGTATATTTTTGACTAAAACATTTTTTTTTCTAATTTTCTCCATTGTTAAATTTTAATGGGTTGTTTTTTTTGTCAGCCATTTCCATTAATGGATAAAAACCCACGAAGGGGCAAAGTTACAAATGAACCAAACATTATTTCAACCTTTATTACATACAAAGCCCAAAACATTAGGCCTATTTACTAAACTTCTGCCACATATAGAACACGTGTCAGCTTCAAGGTTGGAATTAGAAGCCACCTCTTCACCGTCTCTCCACTGATCGCACGAGCACTCAGATCAGCCTAACCACCGCCGTCAGCCAGGGCTTGGAGAAACAAAGAGATAGTTTAGTATAGATCCACCTGGGTGTCTTCCTCGGCCATCCACCAGTTCTTTTCTTCTAAATTTCACCACCTCCTCCGATGATAAATTTTCAAGCAGCCCCTGAAAGCAACTTCACCCCACCGTCTAAAACTCTGAATATACGGTCTTCATCCTTATAATGGGAAGAGCGAAGAATTACACTTCAACAAAGGATGTAAGAACGTAAAAAAAGTGAGAAATTGAAAAGTAAATCACTGGGATTTTTTGTCTAACCGCCTTAAAAGAAGAGAAATCATGCCCTGAATAGATCTAGAAGACATGATTTTACAACACCAACACAAAGCCCAAAGTTTGACCGGCATAGAACCGAAATTTATTGCCGACATAGAGTCGGAAAAGTAAACTCAAATCGGAGAATCCGATTGAGAATATATAAAAAAAAAGAAACAGAAACAAACTCTCTTTTTCTGAAAATAAGAATGAGAGAAGAAAAAGAGAGATAATTTTCCAGTGAGCCGGAAATCGTCTTCTCGAGAGAGAAAACGAACCGACTCATCTAGGACAACACAAACGAGTTAACTCATCAATTTTTATGAGTTAAAAACTTATTTAACCACTTAACATGAAAAATATATAAAATTAGGGCATATATTATAAGTTATTCAAAAATGACAATTATTTAATGAAAAATCATTCTTTTAATCGTTAAGGTGATAAATAGTTGTGCTTTAAATTTTGGTAGTATTATACTAATGGATGTGCATTCAATTAAACATTTAGAGATATTTGAGTTAAAATGATCAATCATGTGTTATTAGAACATGAATTTTAAAAAATATTTTAAAATACAGTGTTATTGGATTAATAATTTTAAAATGGACAATCAAACCCACTATTATGAACCAATATTAAGTTTTAGATTTGTAAATTTTAAGTAAGATTTTAGAGGATTTCTAGTTAATACAAAGATATAAATCTTATGGATTTAAGTGAGACTTCAGATAATTTCCATGTTTAAAATTTTGTTAGGCGCTACTCGGGCGGTGAGCCTGCCTAGCGCCAAATCAAATAATCAGAATGCAATCAGAGATTAATCGGGGATTAGTTTTTGATGTTTTTGTTCGTATATGTTATATATATTAGGTATGTGGAACACTAGCAGTGAGAGAGGAATTATCTGGTAAGTATATTGTAGGAAGGTAATGTGCGGTTTGGTTGAAAACACAAAGTATAGGGCACATTTTCTGATCCTATGAACTTGACGCAATAAATATGTTTTTTCTGCAGGAAACTGATCAATGGCTTGCAAACCCTGCACTGCCCCATGATATTCAAAAGGAGGATGTCCCGGGAAATATCAGACAGGCTGAGCATTTTGTTCATGTTTTGCGCCGATTACTTCAGTACTTGGGGGGGGGGACGGATGGACACTGAGATCATGGAGAAAGAAAGCCCTGTTAGCTTTGTATGGTCGCTTAATTTTCAGGCTGGAATTGAACAGAAAATACTAAAGTTCTGTTATGACTGGCTCCACTCTCTCATGCTAACCCTTGAAATTACAGATACATATGAGTTTTTGCCGATCCAGACAGTGTGCGACTTTACAACTCTTGTTGAGACATATGCACGGGGATTTTCCAGGTAACTATTTGCAGAGCCGTGCCAAGGATTTTAGAGGCCCAAGGCAAACCATTATATATATATATATATGTATATTTTTATGGTAAAACATGTATTTTAGTTAAAATTTAACATATACTCTATCGGTTTCTTAAAAAAATGTCGTTTTAAGGTTTTAATTTTATTTCACAAAAATGTTTTTAATGCAGATTTTAAAACGAAATCCTATTATTTTAGCTTATTAATTAAAAAGAGAAAGTTGTTTAGTGTATTTTTAAAGTAAGAGAAAATTTACTTAACTTTTTAATATGTATGAAAAATGTGAGAATGATATTCTTTAAAAAACGGAGGGAGTAAGTGATAAAGAGTAGACAATAAGCACTATTTTTAATCTATGAAGATAAAATTTGTACTATTTTAAGCTATAAAATATAGTTTTATACTATTTTTGTAATATATTTTTAATAAAATTATTTTAATCTATAAAAATACTAAAATTTAAAATAAATTTTGTAAAATATTATAAATAACTAACACTATTTGTTTAATATATATGACTTAAAAAATTTAAACTCAAAAATACTCACACTAAAATACATATTTTACTAATATACGAAATAAAATTTATAAAATTGGGGCCCTAAAATTTACTTAATATTTTGAGACTTAAGGCAAATGCCTTTTCATTTACTCTATAGGCACGCCTCTGACTATGTGTTGATCTGGTTTCTTCTGAGTATTTTTATTGTGGTTTCAAATATATTACTACTCAAATGTAAATGTTATCATTTGAGAAATGTATCTGGAACATTTATCATTTTGTATCCTAGTTGAGCTGTCATGATGCGTCTCTGGCGATCAAACCGGTGTGTGATCGTTTCCAATCAATCGTGATTACATCAGGCACCTTGAGCCATATTTATATTTGTCCATGTCTTCTTAGTTTTAATCATGTTGTTAGTCGAAGCTTTAAGATGTCAATGACAAGAGACTGCATATGTCCTATGGTTCTAAATCGGGGAAGGTATGCAGTTTAAAGAAAAAAAAAGTTATTTTCGTGTTATTATGTTTTAAGAAAAGATGTCCGATCACAGTGAATCATGCGACAACAACAACAAGCTCCTTATCGAAACTCTCACGGAAATGATGGTGCAGATGATGGATGAAAAATTCAATGCTTTGCGAGATCAGGTTATTCCAGAGATGATTCGTGATGCCAGAGGTCAACAGAGAGTGAATCGAGGAAGCAATGAAGAAGGAAACATAGAGCAAGTGAGGCAGAAAGAAGAATTACCAAGGGTTCTTCCGGACAACAATCAAAGACCGCTCTTAACGGAACCACGAGATTTCGAGGCTGAGAACTACTATAGTGGCTCTTCTCGTAGCAGTCATAGGAGGCACGATGATATGCTCAAATTTACCCTTAGAGCTACTCTCTCAAATTAAGAGATCACTGCAGTACTTAGAGATCGAATCCACAAGGACTCTCAGGTTTCACAATAAACAGTTTCGTTTCAAATTCAGCTAAGCAGTAAAATAAGTATTTAAAAGACAATGCAAAAATAATAAAAAGGGTTGTAAGCAAGTTCAGAAAGCGTTAAGCGTAGGGAACTTCTTAGGAAATCATGCAAAGCAGATAAAACGACTGGTCAAGATCTAATTAAGAATAATTTTAGAACTAAAATCATTAATCTATAGCTAATCAAATGTCGTTGCGAGAACTATCTATGAATTAATTCTAAGAAACCAAATCTCTTTGTGAATCTTAAAGTCTAAACAAACCTTAAGTGCATGTTCGATATGTTCACAAATTACCTAATCCAAATTTCTTTGCAATTATCTAATTTGCTTACTAGGATTTATTCAGATCTCAAATTATGCTCTCGCGTCAATTTAACAACCTAATATCATAATTCTAGATGGTCAGTCCAGATTAAGCATTAAGTACAATCCTAGATGAAGAACTGATATGATTCTGGTTAGAGAATCACGCCCCAATCACACACCGAAAATCTAAGATGACGATGATAAGGCTCCAGGCTTGAGCAGCAAGCGATCTGGAGTTGAATGGGATGATAGACGCCACGAGAGGATGCGGAAGGCCTCTTGATAAGTCTGGTTCGAACAACCTAATCACTAGAATTGTTCTCAAGTATTCTAATTCGAATCACTCGAAAAAGAAGACAAGGATCTATCAGAGAAAATAGATTTTGATTAAAAAGATAGATGAAAAATACATAGAGTTTTCAGAGACATATATAGAAGAGGAGACAAAGAGGAGAAGAGAGGAGGAGCGGAGGGAGTTAATGCTCGACAATTTTCGAGAAATGCCTCAGAAACTTGCCAAAGACCAACTCGAAAATAAACACACACATAACTCTCAAACATTCAGACATAAGTTTAAATTCAAAATGAGAAAATAAAATAAAAATAGATAGATAAGATAAGGGCCGCGCCAAATGTTCTCGAGACGGGTCGGACTAGGTTGGACCAATGCCAAGCATAGACGGACCAATGGACCACGAAACTCATTAAAAACCTTCCTTGGAAAACCACATGAGAAAAACCAAAGGCAAGGGAAAAAGAGTGTTGGTGAGCCATAGGGCTTGACACTAGTCATCCCGGACGTGGACCATGACCAAGGTGGCCGCGGTACCACATGTGTCCGAGTGACATCTTTGAGCCAATGCTTGACGTAGCAAGACTCCGACAGTATGGTGAAGCTCCTTAGTCCTAGAGTGAGTCATAGAACCAGATGGTACATTCAGAACTTCCTTGGCCGTCCAAGACCGAGTCCTAGCTCCAAGAGGCGTGTCTGGGACTTCCTTCTCGACTGGTTCCAGCAGTTCCTCGGCCACCGACTCCAAATCCTGGTTGCTATCCATTATCACATCAAGAACTAACAAGTCTGAATCTTGACCAGTCATTAAATCTAACAGTTCATGAAATCTCTAATGAGAATTCCTAAACCTAACAAGTGATCTACTGAGACATATCAATTAAGAACAAAGACATAACTGAAATAAATATCATATAAAATCAAAGAAAGAATATAAAACATGGGTTCAAGATTATTCTCTCAAAGGAATACAAGTAGCAATAATAGCCCCAAGATCTAGTCTCTCTAAAACTCCTGCAAAAATCCAAGATAGATAATAATAAACCTAAAAACCTAATAAATAGTCTAAAACACGAGTTGGGTCTCCTTCGTAAACTTCTCGAACTTCTGGGGCAAAGCTGCAAATCTTCAAAACTATATAAGTTCCGCGTGAACAGTGTGTGACGATGGGTGTCAAGCGACACCATGTGTCGGTGTCGAACGACACCATCGACCATCAAGGGCACCACTTCGTCTTCATAGCAACAAATGCTCCATCAGCTCCATAAGCTCCATAATCATCCAAAAAGTCTTCAGCACATGTAAACCTATAAAAGACTCTATAAAGACTCGAAAGACATAGTTAAGACTCGATTATATACTTATATCATGGTTTAAAACAGGTAAAAACCATGATATATCACACGGTGATGCAAGAATGGATAGCGTCCAGGATGGAAATCCAATAGCCAAGGAAATACTGGACCCGGTCGAAGAAACGCTGGAGCTGGTCGAGGAAATGCTGGAACTGGTCGAGAAGGAAGCTCTGGATGAGCCATTTGGTGTTAGGACACGTTCTTGGTCGGCCAAGGAAGTACCAGTTGGATCTATGACCCATTCTAGGACTAAGGAACTGAACAATATTGTTGGAGCCTTGCTACGTCAAGCTTTGGTTCAAAGGGGTCACTCGGACGCAAGTGATACCGCGGCCACCTTGGTCATGGTTCATGTCCGGGAAGATTAGTGTCAAGCCCTATGGCTCACTTACACTCTTTTTCCCTTGCCTTTGGTTTTTCCCAAGTGGTTTTCCAAAGGAAGGTTTTTAATGAGGTTCGTGGTCCATAGGTTCATCTTTGCTTGGCATTGATCCGACCTAGTCCGGCCCGTCTCGAGAGCTTAGGCGCGGCCCGTCTATCTTCTTATCTTTCTATCTTATTTCTATTTTAGTTATTTTAATTTTAAACTTATGTCTGAGAGATTGTATTTGTGTGAGACTTCAGTCGTGTGTTTATTTTCGAGTTGGTCTTTGGTGAGTTTCCGAGGCATGTCTCGAAACTCACCGAGCATTAACTCCCTCCGCTCCTCCTCTCTTCTCCTCTTCGTCTCCTTCTCTTTATAATGTCTCTGAGACTCCTATGTATTTCTGATCTATCTTTTTAATCAAAAATCTCTTTTCTTGATAGATCCTTGTTTTCTTTTTCGAGTGATTCGATCAAGAATACTCGTGAACATTTCTAGTGATTAGATTGTTCAACCCCGACTTATCAAGAGGTCTTTCACAACCTCTCGTGGCGTCACTCATTCCCTCCACTCCAGAACCGCTTGCTGCTCAAGCCTGGAGTCTAAACTTGTCATCTTAGCTTCCCGGTGAGAGATTGGGACACGATTCTCCACCCATAATCGTATCACACGGGCAAGTGAGAAATGAGAGGAATCAACCGCAAGACAGCCTTGGAGAACTCAAGCTTCGTATACCTTCGTTTCAAGGGAAGAATGATCCGAGTGCTTACTTGGAGTGGGAGAAGAAAATCGAAATGGTGTTTGAGTGTCAATACTATATGATATATCATGGATTTTACCGGTTTTAAGTCATGATATAAGTATATAATCGAGTCTTAACTGTGTCTTTCGAGTTGTTATCGAGTCCTTTACATGATTACACGTGTTGGAGATCTTTTGGACGATTATGGAGCCTATGGAGCAATTGTAGCTGTGAAGACGAAGTGGTGCCTTCGATGGCCGATGGCGTCGATCGATGCTACACTTGCTGTCGGTCGACACTCGTCAACATGCACTGTTCACACAGATTTTTACTAACTTTTGAAGATTTGCAACTTTGCTCCATAAGTTTCAGAAGTTTACAAAGGAGATCCAGCTCGTGTTTTAGACTATTTATTAGAGTTTTTAGATTTTTTATTATGTATCAGGGATTTTGCAAGATTTTTAGAGAGACTAGAGCTTGGGGCGGATCTTGCTACTTGTACCCCATTGAGAGAAGATCTTGAATCCCTGTTTTCTATTATTTCATTGATTTTAAATGATATCTATTTCAGTTATGTCTTTTGTTTCAATTGATATGTCTGAGTAGATATATTGTTAGGTTTAGGGTTTCTCATTAGGGATTTCATGAATTGTTAGATTTAATGACTGGTTAAGATTCATATTTGTTAGTTCTTCATCTAGGATTGTACTTAATGCTTATTCTGGATTAATCCCCTAGAATTATGATGTTAGGTTGTTGAATTGACATGAAAGTGTAATTTAAGATTTGAACATATCCTAGTGAGCAAATTAGATAATTGCAAAGAAATTTGGATTAGATAATTTGTGAACATATCGAACTTACACTTATGGCTTGTTTAGACTTTAAGATTCGTAAAGAAATTTGTTTTCTTGAGTTTGATTCATAGATAGTTCTCGCAACGAAAGTTGGTTAATTATACATTAGTGATTTGAGTTCTAGAACCGTTCTTAATTAGATCTTGACCAGTTGTTTTATCTTCTTTACATGATTTTCTGAGAAGTTCCCTACGCCTAACGTTTTCCACATTTGATTTCAACCGATTTAGTTATTTCTGCATTATCATTTAGATATTCAATATTTTACTTAGCTGAATTTGAAATGAAACGATCTATTGTGAAGCCTGTGAGTCCTTGTGGATTCGACCCCTAAGTACTATAGTGATCTCTTAACTTGAGAGAGTAGCTCCAAGGGTTAATTTGAGCATATCAAATTTTGGCGCCGTTGCTGGGGACTCCTTTGAGTTTCCTATAGATGTAAGTGTAGAATTTAGTCTAAGTTTTTATTTTTCAGTTTACTAACACCGTTCTTTCTTTTTGTCTGGTGTGTTTCATGTGTATGCCTAATCGCAAAACTCGGAGCAACAAGGACATCGAACTTTTAATTCTTTCGAATCAGGAGCTTGCAAAGTTAGAACGAACGATCATAAAAGCGAAGAAGCTAGTTGCAATGGTTGGTCCTGTGATTTTACGACCGGATGAAGCTGGTGTTCTAAGAGACCAAGAGGGTCATATTCTCAATGAACAGGGTCAGAAGATTGATGCATATGGCAACGTGATCGTAGAGGTTGAGCGTGTCTAGCGACACCCAGTCGTCGGTGTCGATCGACACCAAGCGCCACACGGCGACTGATGCGAGAATGGATAGCGTCCAGGATGGAACGCTGATGGCCGAGGAAATGCTGGACCCGGTCGCGAGAACGCTGGAGCTGGTCGAGGAGTCGCTGGAACTGGTCGAGAAGGAAGCTCCGGATGATCCATGTGGAGCTAGGACGCGATCTTGTTCGACCAAGGAAGTGCTAGTTGGTTCTAAGATTCGTTCTAGGACTAAGGAACTCAATCATACATTTGGAGCCTTGCTACGACAAGCTTTGGTTCAAAGGGGTCACTCGGACGCTAATGATACCGCGGCCACGCTGGTCATGGTTCATGTCCGGGATGATTAGTGTCAAGCCCTATGGCTCACTTACACTCTTTTTCCCTTGCTTTTGGTTTTTCCCAAGTGGTTTTCCAAAGGAAGGTTTTTAATGAGGTTCGTGGTCCATAGGTTCATCTTTGCTTGGCATTGATCCGACCTAGTCCGGCCATCTCGAGATTGTTTGGCGCGGACCGTTATCCTCTTTTCTTTCTATCTTTATTTCTATTTTAGTTATTTGAATTTAAACTTATGTCTGAGTGTTTTATGCGCGTGAGACTTCAGTTGTGTGTTTGTTTGAGTTGGTCTTTGGTGAGTTTCCGAGGCATGTCTCGAAACTCACCGAGCATTAACTCCATGCGCTCCTCCTCTCTTCTCCTCTTCGTCTCCTCTCTTCTTTATATTCTCTGAGACTCTTATGTATTTTCTTAACCATCTTTTTAATAAAATTATCTTTTCTTTTTTTCTCTTTCGAGTGATTCGAATCAGAAACCCAAGAACAATTCTAGTGATTAGATTGTTCGAACCAGACTTATCAAGAGGCCTTCCGCATCCTCTCGTGGCGTCTATCCTCCCATCCAACTCTAGATCAGCTTGCTGCTCAAGCCTGGAGTCTAAACTTGTCATCTTAACTTCCCAGTGAGAGATTGGGACACGATTCTCCACCCAGAATCGTATCAAGTGGTATCAGAGCAACATTGAGAAGTTAAGTGGTTTTCGCCCCAACTTGTTAGAATTTTAATTAAATATTGGCTCGTGCAAAAATCGTGAAATCAATTGCAAATGAATCTAAGATGAGTCTAGTATTTGTAAAAATTTGTTTTAGAATTTTCTGAAGTGTTTTGATATTTGTTTGTGACCGATCGACTTCCACAGTCGCGTTTAGGGTTCTTCAGAGAAAATAGGATACCAAGAGTCATTTTTGTGTTCTTATGATTTAGGGTCAATTCGATCTTCAAAAGGACTCTTTACTGGTTACTTTTTGTGTTGATTTTCAGGCAGAGATGGCCGATCATGATGAGGAGACACTCAGCAACCGCAACAAGCAACTCGTTGAAGCGATTACAGCAAACATGGAGCAAGTAATGGATAACAACATGGCTGCACTTCGTCAAAAACCTTGTCAAGGACTTCAACAAGAGCAGAGCAGAGCGCGAAAAATGAGGGAACAAGATCTTAATCCCAAGCCGCCAGACAATACAACGAGATCAACTTGGCGCAGCCCGCATAAAACCTCTCACGCTCCCAAATCTGTGTTTTGTTTTGATTTTTAACCAACTAATGAGCTTCTACTTTGGAAATTTTCAGGAAAAGAAAACTACTTAGAGTGGGAACAAAACATGGAAGATTGGTTCTATTACAATCACATTCTGAAAGAGAAGAGGCTAGATTATGCCATTGGCCGACTCATTGGAGATGCTTACAAATGGTTGTTGGATGAAGTTTATGAACGCTGGTATTACAACAAGCCGACTATCATGACCTGGAGAGATCTTAAGGAACTACTAAGGAATAAGTATGCTCCACAAGCACCACCAGAACAACTACAACAAGCTCCAAGCCAAGAATCGCCTAAAGAAGCAACAACACGAGCATTAGGAGAGTTTACTCAAACTGAAGCAGTTCTGGCCAACAATAACTTACCTACAGCTTGTCACAGTGTTGAGACTAATGAGAAACCACCAGACGTTTTGCCACCAGTGAATACCCGAGGTAATTATCTAGACTCTCAAAAACGAATGAGAGCTAACTTGCTTTCTCTTGGTGCAGATTGTACCATTTCGGTGTCAAAACCTTTTCAAGAAAAGAAGATTAGTCTTGTACCATTGCCACCAGATGAAGTATATCTTGACAAAACCAAACTCAAAGGTAAGCAAGAACAAGGTAAGCAAGCTAATTACTTGGCCATGTCTGGTGAAGAGAAAGAGGATGAAACTTTTGATTCAAACTTATTTACCTCTTGAATAAAATTACTTGTGCTTCTAACCCTCCACCGGTGCCACCGAGTGAACTTAAATTTTTGCAGGAAGTGTCTATAGGTACTGAACCGAAGAAGCTACAGCCTAATCACTCCTGCAACTACAATGTGGTGATGATCTATGGTGATGGAATTCAAGATAAAGCTAAAGAAAAAGAAGAGCAAAGTGATGACAACTTTCTTAAGGAGACGCAACCAGTTCTAGCCAGGAGTACTTCGGCTCAACAAGGATTTTTCATGGGCTTTAGAATGATTTCTAATGGCTCTAAATCGATGATAGTACAACCCCTTCCCGTTGTTGATTTTCTAATAACTAACATGGAGTTTTCTTCTTGTCATGATAGGAATAAAGCAAGAGATCATCGTGAACAAGTTTTCGAAGACATTGAATTGCAAGCAAAGCTACTCACTGGAAAAAACATCCGTTGTCTTCATCAAGATGCCTCTCAAAGCCACATTTGGAGACCTGGAGACTATCTAGAACGTTCAAGACCTGTACCGTTCGAGTTTTGGATCACATCACTTCAAAAGTTTCCCGTGGAGCCTAAAATGGATCTTTCATCATCTGGATCATTCTTAACCTATCATTGGCGACCAGGAGAGTTTTTAGACACCTCTAGAGAGTATGAGATGGTTCCCAACAATGCCCTGATCCAAGAAGAACCCCCGGATCCAACACTATTTTCATTTGTTGTGATACTTACAAGCACCAAATACACCAAGGACCTTGTTCAGGTAAGTATCTCTTCATCTCGACTTGTTTCTCATGATTTAAGGGCTGTGAATATGAGTTTATTTTATCCAGAAATCATTGAGAAAAAGTTAGGATTATTCAAAGAATATTCGGAAGAGAATTCTTGTATTAAGATGAATGAAAAAGAAGAACTTGACAAGGATAATGTTTTGAATCAAGCTAAGAAGTGTTTATTTGTTTATGGTATTTTCATGACTGTGATAACACATTTGCTCTTTGCCAAAGCTGTTGAAAATATTGCAGGTACAAAGGAGGAGCCACCGGATCTGGAAGTTCTCTCGCCAAATTTCTTTGCAAGGACTGGAATTGGAGTCGTTATGTCAAAGGAGCTGAACGTTTTCAATATATTTCTTCTTATGGAGATGCTGGGAGTTCTCCCCAATGTTCTCAAAGGATGCCACCATGAAGCTGAATATCTCTTGAGAACTCCCGACACAACTCTTTCCCTTTCTTTTCATTACTAAGACAAGTCATTGTTGTTTTACCCTTTTGATGCTTCTAACTTAATGTTGTTTGTGGCAGGTACTCTGGATTTGAGGACAAATCCTTTTCAACTGGGGGAGCCTGATGCGAGAATGGATAGCGTCCAGGATGGAACGCTGATGGCCGAGGAAATGCTGGACCCGGTCGAGAGAACGCTGGAGCTGGTCGAGGAGTCGCTGGAACTGGTCGAGAAGGAAGCTCCGGATGATCCATGTGGAGCTAGGACGCGATCTTGTTCGACCAAGGAAGTGCTAGTTGGTTCTAAGATTCGTTCTAGGACTAAGGAACTCAATCATACATTTGGAGCCTTGCTACGACAAGCTTTGGTTCAAAGGGGTCACTCGGACGCTAATGATACCGCGACCACGCTGGTCAAGGTTCATGTCCGGGATGATTAGTGTCAAGCCCTATGGCTCACTTACACTCTTTTTCCCTTGCCTTTGGTTTTTCCCAAGTGGTTTTCCAAAGGAAGGTTTTTAATGAGGTTCGTGGTCCATAGGTTCATCTTTGCTTGGCATTGATCCGACCTAGTCCGGCCATCTCGAGATAGTTTGGCGCGGACCGTTATCCTCTTTTCTTTCTATCTTTATTTCTATTTTAGTTATTTGAATTTAAACTTATGTCTGAGTGTTTTATACGCGTGAGAATTCAGTTGTGTGTTTGTTTGAGTTGGTCTTTGGTGAGTTTCCGAGGCATGTCTCGAAACTCACCGAGCATTAACTCCATGCGCTCGTCCTCTCTTCTCCTCTTCGTCTCCTCTCTTCTTTATATTCTCTGAGACTCTTATGTATTTTCTTAACCATCTTTTTAATAAAATTATCTTTTCTTTTTTTCTCTTTCGAGTGATTCGAATCAGAAACCCAAGAACAATTCTAGTGATTAGATTGTTCGAACCAGACTTATCAAGAGGCCTTCCGCATCCTCGCGTGGCGTCTATCCTCCCATCCAACTCTAGATCAGCTTGCTGCTCAAGCCTGGAGTCTAAACTTGTCATCTTAACTTCCCAGTGAGAGATTGGGACACGATTCTCCACCCAGAATCGTATCAGCGACGTTGCTGCAGGCGCGAGACAGATGCATGCTGCGAGAGTGAGGACACTTGGGGATTACAATAGGCCCGATGAGTTTTATCCGAAGAGGTATGTGATTCGACTTCCCACCATTGAGAGGAACGAATTCGAGCTGAAACCATCCTATTACATTCTAGTTGGTCAGCATCCTTTCTCCGGACTTCCTCATGAGCATCCTATGGATCACATTGAGAGATTCGAGGACTTGGTGACTAGCATGAAGATTAATGGAACCAGTTATGACTATCTTTTCTTTCAGCTTTTCCCGCACTCTCTTATTGGGGAAACAACTTATTGGTTGAAGCAGTTACCAACAGGATCTCTGACGAGTTGGGAATATACTAAGAAGGCATTTATGCGAAACTTCTATGATGATGCACGGTTAGAAGACTTGAGGAAAAACATCTCTCAGTTCACGCAGAGGCCGACTGAAGCATTTAAGGCTGTGTGGGTACGTTTCAGAGGTTACCAGAGGGATTGTCCGCATCATGAGTTCTCTCAAGTTCAGTTGTTGGGTATCTTTTTTAGAGGCATGGACTAGAGGTATCAGATGGCTCTTGATTCTGCGAGCAATGGAAATTTCAACACAAGGTCTCCCGAGGAAGCTTATGAGCTGATTGAGAACTTGTCGACTAGCAATAGCACCAAGAATGCTGATTTCGAGCCACAAAACAGGCTGGCAGCATAGATGGGAAACAGATTGCTGAATTGAAGACCAAGTTGGATTCAGTTCACAATATTCTGACTAACAAGAAGACATTTCACTTTGCTGCAGAAGTTGGGACATTCGAGCATGAACAAGACTATGAGGAGGAGGACTGCAACTACATATGTGGTACTGGATTTCAACGACAATGTTTTGGAAATCAATAAAGCCGAGGAGGTTACAGTGGGAACAATCAGAGGAGAACCTTCACCGGAAACCAAAACTCTTATGGTTATGTCCCTGGGAACCAATACCAAAAGCCTTTGTAGAACAACAATGATTTCAACAGGAACTACAGATCTTCCTATTACCAACAACCTTCTGCGACCACTGAGCAAAGCGAGATGAAGTCCATGTTGGATCAGATTTTAGAGGGTTAGCAGAAGATTACAGTTGATCTCAACGGGAAGATTGATTCTATGTACACTGATTTGAATGGTAAAATCGATGCTCTGAGTACTTAAGAAGCTCAACATTCAAGTGGCGCAGACTGCTGGGTCTGCGAAACGACCGGATGTGGTTCTTCCAGGAAGAACGGACAACAATCCCCAGTACCCTTGCAATGCTGTTAGGTTAAGAAGTGGTAAAGAGTTAAATCATGTGCTGATAAGGTCCATGAGAGGTGATGAGGTCGTGGACTTAGAAGAAATTGAAGAAGAGTTCGCGGATGAGCCGCAAGTGTCAATCAACACCACTGGGTGTCGGGCGACACCAGAGCCCATGACAGGAGACACAACTATACCCGTTAGTGGCGATTGTCACTCAACTGGTGTCGACCGACACCAGTCGTCACCTGTCGTACCAAGTTCTGAAAAGTTACCGAAATCGCAAGAGCGAGTGTACAAGCCAAAGGTTCCTATTCCAAAGAGTCATAGGAAGGCTAAATAAGAGCTATATAAAGCTAAATGCAGGGCAATAATGGATAAATTCACCATTGAGATTCCATTAATCGATGCTATTAAGACTTTGTCTGTGGTTAAGAGATGCTTAAAGAAGATGCTTATGGAGGATATGAGAGAAGAGGAAAGAGTTATGATGATGACTGAGTATTGTAGTGCAGTCATTCAGAACAGGATACCGGAAAAGCTTGATGATCCAGGTAACTTTGTCTTGGATTGTTCAATCTTCCAAGAAAATTTCCAAAGTTCGCTGTGTGATCTCGGTTCCAGCGTAAGTCTAATGCCCTATTCAGTTTCTGTAGGACTTGGGATGACTGATTTCACGCTTACCAAGATTACTTTGATCCTCGCTGATAGAAGCATTCAGACTCTAGAAGGTCTTTTAGAGGATGTGCCAGTAAGAGTTGGAGATTGTATGATCCCCACAGATTTTGTAGTCTTGAAGTATAGCGATGAACCTAAGGATCCTCTTATCTTAGGTAGACCTTTCTTAGCTACTTGATACGATTCTGGGTGGAGAATCGTGTCCCAATCTCTCACCGGGAAGCTAAGATGACAAGTTTAGACTCCAGGCTTGAGCAGCAAGCGGTTCTGGAGTTGAGGGAATGAGTGACGCCACGAGAGGTTGTGAAAGACCCCTTGATAAGTCGGTTTTGAACACTCTAATCACTAGAAATGTTCACAAGTTAATCTAGATCGAATCACTCGAAAAAGATAACAAGGATCTATCAAGAAAAAGAGATTTTTGATAAAAAGATAGATAGATAATTCATTAGGAGTTCAGAGACATATAAAGAAGAAAGAAGACGAAGAGAGGAGAGAAGAGAATTAAAGAGTGTAGAGTTACGAGACATGCCTCGTGAACTAACACTCGGACCATGCTGAAATTAAATACAAAACATTCAAATTCAAATGAGAAAATAAAGATAGAAAGTAAAGAAGATAAGGGCCACGCCTAAGTGATGTAAACGGGCCTGAGTGTGGATCGGACTAATGCCATGGCATAGATGAGCTCATGAACCACAAACCTCGTTAAAAACCTTGTCCCGGAAAACCCAATGGGAAAAACCAAAGACGAAGGAAAAGAGTGTGAGTGGGTCATGAGGCCACGCACTAGCCTTCTCGAACTTATATCATGACCGGTGTGGACTTGATATAATCCCAAGGTTCGAGTGATCCTCTTGAGCCATTGCCAGTCATAGCAAGACCCCATTAGTATAGTGTAACTTCTTGATCCGTAACAATTCTTGACTCCTAAAGCTTCTTTCCTATCTCCTTTTGCTCTTGGCTCGAACACCACTCCTTGTGCATCACCATCTCCAAGTCCTTGTGTCTTGATGCTTCCTAGGATCGTATCACTACTGCTGGTGCTCTTATTGACATTCGACGAGGTAGGATAGCTCTGAATATTGGAGAGTTGGTGATGAATTTCGACATAGATAAGCTGGTGAAGCGACCCACTATCGATGGTAAAACCTACTATGTGGACACTCTTAGCAACCTCATATAGGTTAGTCTCTCAGGAGGAGCTCGTCCGAGCACCACAGGACACAGCCACACTGGCTAATTGGAGTGAAGAAAAAGCTCAAAAGATCGAGCTTAAAACACTCCTTGCATGTTTAAGGTATGCGTGTCTTGGACCGAACTCCACTTATCATGTGATTATTAATGCTTCTTTAAACAACGCAAAGCTCACCCTATTGCTAAGCAAGCTGCAAAAGTATCGCAAAGCTCTTAGCTATACTCTTGATGATATTTCAGGTATCTCCCCGGAGTTGTGCATGCATCAGATTCACCTCAAGGATGAGAGAAAATCATTAATTGAGCATCAACGCCGTTTGAATCCGAATCTTAAAGAAGTGGTTAAGAAGGAGATTTTGAAACTCCTAGACGCTGGAATCATTTATCCTATCTCGGATAGTGATCGGGTTAGTCCAGTTCATGTGGTACCTAAGAAAGATGGTATCACCGTGGTTAAGAACGAGAAGAATGAGTTGATTCCTACGCGAACTGTGACTGGTCATCGGATGTGTATTGATTACATGAAATTGAATGATGCGACTCGGAAAGATCACTTTCCGTTGCCTTTCATTGACCAGATGCTTGAACGTTTGGCCAACCATCCTTACTACTGCTTTATGGATGGATATTCAGGCTTCTTTCAGATCCCCATCCATCCCGATGATCAGGAGAAGACCACTTTTACTTGTCCTTACGACACCTTTGCGTATCGTAGAATACCATTTGGACTTTGTAATGCTCCTGCGACATTCCAACAGTGTATGATGTCAATTTTTACAGACATGATTGAAGATTACATAGAAGTGTTTTTGGATGATTTCTCATTTTATGGACTGTCGTACTGAGAGTGTTTGGAGAACCTGTGCAAAGTGCTAGGTAGATGCGAGGAGAAACACTTAGTTCTAAATTGGAAAAAGTGTCATTTTATGGTGCGAGATGGCATTGTTCTTGGGCACAGGGTCTCACAAAACGGAATCAAATTCGATCGAGCAAAGATCAAAGTGATGATGAACTTACAAGCGCCGGATCCCGTCAAGGGAGTGAGGAGTTTTTTAGGATATGATGGTTTTTAGAGGAGATTCATTAAGGATTTCAGCAAGATAGCTAGACTGCTAACAGCCTTGCTCTGCAAAGATGTAACTTTTGAGTTCGACACTGCTTGTGTTTCGGCTTTGAATAGATCAAAAAGGCTTTATTGAGCGCTCCTATTGTACAATCTCTGGACTGGGAATTGCCTTTCGAGGTAATTTGTGATGCCAGCGACTTCGCAGTTGGAACTGTTCTGGGACAGAAGAAATATAAGGCCATCTCCATCGGGAGGATCTGAGAGGGTATCTACATAATTAAAATAATTAAAAAAATATAAAAGTAAGAGGGAAGGAAGAAACCGTATCTCAAACAAGAAACGATGAGAGACGTTTCTATGCCACATGCTTTTATATCATTGGTCAATTTACTTTTATCATCTAAAATTTAATTTAATAACAAAATTATATTAAAAGATATTATTATTTTATTTGTTAGATACGTTCGCAGTATCTCAAGCGATAGAGATGTTCTAAGAAGCTTCACGCCATATACTATGCAAGAAGAACTCTTGACGATGCACAGTGGAACTACGCAACTACTGAGAAAGAGTTGCTGGCTGTGGTATTTCTAAAAATCGGTCATATTAGGTGGTCGGTAGGAATTTGGTGGATTATACGGTAATAAGTGGTGATGTAGGAACAAGAGTATTGATCATATAAGGACGAGGGGATGGTGAATCAAGGACGAGGAGATGGTGAATCAACTAGTTGGCCGTACAGCTCTCTCTAGAAGAATCTGAGGTGATGAATGAATGAAACACAAACTGGGGAAGGTGATAGACGCCACACGAAGCTATGAACTGATTCGTGATAAGTCTTGACACTCAGGCTTCAAGGAATCGCACACAAGAAGGCTGGAGCGGCTGCTGCTTTCTCTCAAAGAAAACTAGGTATTTTATTGATATCAAAAACGTGACTACAAAGCTGAGAAGGGACTTTATTAAATAGTCCAGCAGCTAGGGCTTCTTGGCCAAAAATAAATAGAAATAAAAATACAAGGACTTATTCTAAAATAAACTAGAAAAGATTAAACTAAAAAAATGATAAAACCTGCAAAACAGAAAAGGAAACTCGTGAGTAATTTAAATTCAAATGCTTACCTGCAGGTTTGATCCTCTTAGGACCTCTCCTAGTCGTGTGGAGCCTCTGAGCCCTCCTTGGCCGAAATGACAAACAAAGAAGCTCTGGTGCGGCCTTGTAAAACTGGTAAGAAAGTGATATCTTGTTCCTTGGGTTGCAAGCAGATGTTGTCGTGTTCTTTGTTGTTGATGTAAAGTCCCTGGTGTCTCTGAAACCCAGCACAATCTTTATCTTGATCTTCCTCAGCGTCTTGGGGCTTCGTGAGGCTTGATTCTCCGTGAGGCGCTATTGGAGTCTCTCGCGTGATTTCTTTAGTCAGCAGATTTCCTTTCAGTTCTTCATGCTCAATGAGGGTGAGTAAGCTTTCCAATGACTTGTTAAACTCCTCCCGTAAACTCTTGGTCCCTGACCTTGTTCTTGGTGTACGCCTCATGACGGGTATGCTTACTTCCTCTTCAGCTTCAATGGTCTTGGTCTCTATGTCCTCATCATTCCCTCCCTCTTGAGAAGGTTCTGACCTCAGAATTGGTTCAGCTGCACTAAAAGGAGCTAAATCAGCGACATTGAAAGTTGGAGAAATGTTTAACTCACCTGGCAACTCCAGCTTGTATGCATTGTCGTTGATTCTTTCTAACACCCGAAATGGTCCATCTCCTCGAGGTGCTAGCTTGGACTTCCTCTGGTTGGGAAACCTCTCATGCCTCATGTGTAACCACACCCATTCTCCCGGTTCAAAGGTGATCTCCTTCCGTCCTTTGTCAGCATATTGCTTGTACTTCTCCGTCTTTTTCTCCAGATTTTCTTTGACCCGTTGGTGAAGCTTCTTCACAAAATCCGCTTTTGTTTCACCTGCAGTACTAGAATATATAGCTTGGGGGCAGCGGTGAGAGATCTAATGGAGTCAAAGGATTGAAACCATAAACAATTTCAAAGGGAGATTGCCTAGTAGCTGAATGCCTAGCATGATTATACGCAAATTCAATATAAGGCAAGCAAGACAACCAATTTCTTAAATTCTTACCAACCGTTGCTCTCAGTAGGGTTGAGAGTGTACGGTTTACTACCTCTGTTTGACCGTCGGTCTGGGGATGACAAGTAGTCGAGAAGAGGAGCTTAGTTCCCAACTTCTTCCACAAGGTCTTCCAGAAATGGCTCAGAAACTTGGTGTCACGATCTGAAACAATGGTTCTGGGCACTCCATGTAAACGTACTACTTCCTTAAAGAAGAGGTCGGCCGTTTGGGTGGCGTCATTTGTCTTGTTGCATGGGATGAAATGAGCCATCTTGGAGAACCTGTCAATAATTACAAAGATAGAATCCTTGTGGTCGACCTTTGGTAAACCTAAAACAAAGTCCATAGAGATGTCTACCCAAGGTAGGTTAGGAATAGGCAAAGGCATATATAAACCATAAGGATGTGACCTGGATTTTGCCTTTAAGCAAGTGATGCACTTTGCACAGAAGCTCTCAACGTCTCTCTTTAAATGCGGCCAATAGAAATGATCCATGAGCACACTTAAAGTCTTGTCTCGGCCAAAATGGCCCATAAGTCCTCCTCCATGTGCTTCTCGGATTAGTAACTCTCTCATGGAACCTTGGGGAATACAAAGCCTCTTGTCCTTGAACAAGAATCCGTCTTGTTGATAAAATGCTCCAAATGCGGCTTTACTTGTTTCCTTGTAGGCCTCTTGGAAATCTGGGTCAGCCTCATATAATCCCTTAACATGCTCGAATCCCATTATCTTCGCCTCCATGGTACTAATCAATGTAAATCTCCGTGACAAGGCGTCGGCTACGATGTTTTCCTTACCCTTCTTGTACTTGATTACATAAGGAAAAGTCTCTACGAACTCAAGCCACTTGGCGTGCCTCCTCTTGAGTGTGGTTTGTCCTCTCAGATGTTTGAGTGTCTCATGATCTGTATGAATAACAAACTCTTTTGACAATAAATAATGTTGCCATGTTTCTAGAGACCTTACCAATGCATAAAGTTCCTTGTCGTAGGTAGGATAGTTTAGAGAAGCTCCATTGAGTTTCTCACTGAAATAGGCCACTGGCTTTCCTCCTTGAGTTAAAACAGCTCCTATGCCTGTACCAGAAGCATCACATTCAATTTCAAACATTTTATCAAAGTTTGGAAGTACCAGAACCGGTGCATGGGTTAAACTGTCTTTGAGCTTGTTAAATGCTTCCTCCTGCGCTGGCCCCCATTTAAATGCAACGTCTTTCTTGATTACTGAGGTGAGTGGGGCAGCTATGGTACTAAAGTCACGCACAAATCTCCTATAAAAGCTGGCCAGTCCATGGAAACTCCTAACATGCCCTATCGTTGTTGGAGTTGGCCAGTCTTGTATCGCCTTGATCTTCTCTTCATCGACCTTTAATCCCTGTGAACTTACAACAAATCCTAAAAACACAACTTGATCAGTGCAAAATGTGCATTTCTTTAGGTTTGCGTACAGGTGTTCTAGCCGAAGCGTTTCAAGTACTTGTTCTAAATGTGTCAAATGATCAGCAAGACAAGTACTATAAACAAGGATATCATCAAAGTATACCACGACAAACTTACAGATGTAGGCCCTTAGAATGTGGTTCATGAGCCTCATGAATGTGCTAGGGGCGTTGGTGAGACCAAACGGCATCACTAACCACTCGTATAGACCCCTCTTAGTCTTGAAGGCTGTCTTCCATTCATCTCCTTCCTTCATCCGAACCTGATGGTACCCGCTCCTTAGATCAATTTTTGAAAATATAGTAGCACCATTGAGTTCATCTAACATGTCGTCAAGTCGCGGAATAGGGTGCCGATATTTGATGGTAATATTGTTGATTGCTCGACAGTCGACACACATCCTCCATGTTCCATCCTTTTTAGGCACTAAGATCACAGGTACGGCGCATGGACTTAAACTCTCTCGGATATATCCCTTTGACATCAAATCTTGCACTTGCTTCTCTAGTTCCCTAGCCTCTTCGGGATTAACTCTATAGGCTGCTCGATTTGGTAATGGTGCACCGGGTACGAGATCGATCTGATGTTCAATTCCTCTAACCGGGGGAAGGCCTGGGGGTATTTCTTCAGGAAACACGTCGGTGAACTTCTCCAAAAGTTCCAGAACAGCCGATGGTGGGTCTTCTTGCTCTTGACCTGAAACTAGGCTTTCCTTGAAAATCATTAGTAGCACCGTTTCTTTTGCCTCAAGTGATTTAGAAACAGTAGCGGGAGTAATGTAAAGGTTAGTCTTACTTACCTTGACCCCTTTGTCCATAGCTTTCTGCATTTCATACACTTCTTGTGGAGTAAGAGGCGCTAGGTTGTGCTTCTTACTGTTGTGTGTGAAAGTATAATAGTTGGTGCGCCCGTTGTGTAAAGCCTCCTTGTCGAACTGCCATGGCCTCCCTAGTAAAAGATGTCCAGCCTGCATGGGAACTACGTCGCACACAACCTGATCTGTGTACTTACCTATGCTGAAGGGAATGGTGACTTGCTCGGAGATCTTAAGCTCAGTCTCATCGTTAAGCCATTTGAGCTTGTACGGCCGTGGATGCTTTGTCTTTTGAAGACCTAACTTATCAACCAAATACTTGCTGGCCACGTTAGTGCATGAACCTCCATCAATAATTAAACTACATACCTTGGAGTTGATTGTGCAACGAGAGTGGAAGATGTTCTCTCGCTGAATAGTTTCCGGGTCATAGAGTGCGCTAAGAACCCTCCTTATGACTAGCAGCTCGCCAGTTTCTGGATAATCTATTATGTCTTCTTCAGATTCCACTTGCTCTTCCTCAGCCTCATCTTGTGACTCGTACTCGCCATTTGACTTAAGAATCATTACCCTTTGGTTTGGACATTCTCTTGCATAATGTCCTTTTCCCTGGCATTTAAAACATGTAATGTCACGAGATCTTTGTGTAGGAAACTTACCTTGCTCAGGTCTGGTGCCTTTAGACGTTTCTGGTGCTTGTTTCTTAAATTTGGAGTCCTCAGAAATGGACTTGCCCTTATCTAGATTCCTCGGTGGTGGAGTAGTCCAATTCGGCTTGCTTCTAGGAACAGAAGTGGTCTTCCTCTTGATATGTTGTTCTGCTTGAACAGCGAGATGTAATAGCTCATCAAAGTCATGGTAAGCTTGCCTCTCCACTTTCCTTGCTATCCGATCATGTAATCCATCAAGAAACTGTGCCATCAAGGTCTCCTCGGCATCTTCAGTTCCTAATCTGTTCTTGAGAGTCTCAAATTCTTCAAAATATTCTTCCACAGATTTTGTTCCTTGAATAAGTTTTCGAAACTTCTTTTGTAGCTCTCGGTGGAAATAAGCTGGTACATATCTCTTCCTCAAGCTGAACCTCATGTCTTCCCAAGTGTTGATCTTAGCATGCCTAAGTCTTCTCCTTTCTGAAACATCACGATCCCACCAAGCTAAAGCGTTCTCGGTAAGTTGAGCTGCAGCTAGTGAAATTTTTCTTGCATCCGAGTAGTTGTAATACTCAAAGATGTACTCCATTCTCTTCTCCCAATCGAGATAAGCTTCAGGATTAACTCTTCCAGCGAACGTTGGTGCGGTCAGCTTCAAGTCTCTAACCTCATGCAAGGGCCTATTTTCATCAAAGTTCTGATCTCTAGCCCTATCATATCTCCTTGCTCGAATATTGGGCGCCGGTAATGGATCCTCTTCATAATCCTCCGAGTCTTCAACAACCTCATCTTCTGGTGGAGGTCTTTGTCTGTTGGGGTGTTCCCCCTGTCCTCCTCTAGCTGGCTGAGGTCGTGCCTCTAGGCGTGCGAGACGGTCGTTAACGGACCTAATGGCTTCTAGGAGTTGGTTCATGTTGACGGGGACTTCCTCTCCCATGTCGAGGTTCCTGTAGTACACTAGCAAACAGATCAAGTGCAAAAGGAAATTGAACAAAAATCAAACAAGAAATCAAAGTTCCTTCAAGCCAAACACAAAACAGAGAAATTAGCAAAATTTCTGTGTCTCAAGTTTTCGTGAACGAAAAATAGCAAACGAATTTCTAAAATAAGGGGGACAATTTTTATAATTTTTAAAAGGTTTTGAGAAGCTAAAACAGAAAACGAAATATTTTTATGATTTTTTTTGAATTTTATAAAATTGAAACAACGCAACAGACGAAAAATTGGAAAACTATGAAACAGATTTTTTTTTTTGGTTTTTCTTGATAGGGATTGAAACAAACAACCACAGCAAACTAAATAAAGGTAAAAGGGGTTGAAACAACCTGAGATAGGAGCGTTTAAGCTCTGATACCAAGATGATGTAGGAACAAGAGTATTGATCCTATAAGGACGAGGGGATGGTGAATCAAGGACGAGGAGATGGTGAATCAACTAGTTGGCCGTACAGCTCTCTCTAGAAGAATCTGAGGTGATGAATGAATGAAACACAAACTGGGGAAGGTGATAGACGCCACACGAAGCTATGAACTGATTCGTGATAAGTCTTGACACTCAGGCTTCAAGGAATCGCACACAAGAAGGCTGGAGCGGCTGCTGCTTTCTCTCAAAGAAAACTAGGTATTTTATTGATATCAAAAACGTGACTACAAAGCTGAGAAGGGACTTTATTAAATAGTCCAGCAGCTAGGGCTTCTTGGCCAAAAATAAATAGAAATAAAAATACAAGGACTTATTCTAAAATAAACTAGAAAAGATTAAACTAAAAAAATGATAAAACCTGCAAAACAGAAAAGGAAACTCGTGAGTAATTTAAATTCAAATGCTTACCTGCAGGTTTGATCCTCTTAGGACCTCTCCTAGTCGTGTGGAGCCTCTGAGCCCTCCTTGGCCGAAATGACAAACAAAGAAGCTCTGGTGCGGCCTTGTAAAACTGGTAAGAAAGTGATATCTTGTTCCTTGGGTTGCAAGCAGATGTTGTCGTGTTCTTTGTTGTTGATGTAAAGTCCCTGGTGTCTCTGAAACCCAGCACAATCTTTATCTTGATCTTCCTCAGCGTCTTGGGGCTTCGTGAGGCTTGATTCTCCGTGAGGCGCTATTGGAGTCTCTCGCGTGATTTCTTTAGTCAGCAGATTTCCTTTCAGTTCTTCATGCTCAATGAGGGTGAGTAAGCTTTCCAATGACTTGTTAAACTCCTCCCGTAAACTCTTTGTCCCTGACCTTGTTCTTGGTGTACGCCTCATGACGGGTATGCTTACTTCCTCTTCAGCTTCAATGGTCTTGGTCTCTATGTCCTCATCAAGTGGTCACTAGGCGGATTAGGCGGATTTAATATATATTAAAAAAATTAATTTTTAAAATGTGAGTTTTGATAAATAAAACTTAAAATCGCAAAACAATATTGTATTTAAAATTTGAAAAACTCTTTTTCATCGTCTGAAAATCTAAAAAAGCTAGAATTTTTTGGGTTTATAAGATAAAAGAATGATGACTAATCATTTTCAAAAGAAAAACGATTAATTTTAAATTCAGTTTTAATTTTTTTTCATTTGAAAATTTGAAATTATTCTATAATATAATTTCATTATGTTATATCATATTTTGTTATATATATATATATATGTATATATAGTTTTATTTTAAAACAACTTAAACCGCCTAGAATCGCCTAGGCCCCGACTAGGCGTTCTAGACGCTAGGCTGAGGGTCACCGCCCGCTTAGCGCCTAGCGCTTTTTAAACATTGGGTATTTGCTTTCGAGAAGTTTCGTCCGTACTTAGTCGGCTCTAAGGTCATAGTCCATACAGACCACACAGCTCTAAAGTATTTGATGCAAAAGAAAGATGCAAAACCACGACTGCTGCGTTAGATTCTTCTTCTCCAGGAGTTTGATGTTGAGGTTAGGGACAAGAAATGAGTTGAGAATGGAGTTGCTGATCACCTCTTACGGATTAGGGTCGAAGATAATGTCCCAATCAATGACTTTCTGCCTGAGGAGAATGTCTACCTAGTTGAGGAGTCGAGCGTTATTAAAACTCCGAACGAATACTTCGTACATCCGGCTGATGCGTCAACCGCTTGATCTTCTGCCAAGTCAAGCTAATGACTATAAACAAGCGCTTAGTGGGAGACAACCCACTGGTGAGTCCGTACATACGCATTTTTAATTTTGTTTTGTTTTTGTCTTCGTCGTGTTCAGGTTCAACTTCAAGGAAACAAGTCTAGTTAGCGGATGTTCATCAGTGTCGATCGACACCACTAAATGTGTCGCTCGACACAAGCAGTCGAGGTAAGTGTATAAATATCCTTCATCCTCTTCACAACCTACTTTCATATCAATCTCCCAAAACTCGAAATTCTTGCTCCCTATCTGTTTTCAGTGATTTCACACTTGAAATTGTTTGAATTTCGCGTTTAATCCGATTTTATATCCCTCTCCATTCCAATTCCAAGGTATTTTATTCAAATTTCCCAATTTCCTTACAAACCCTAGAGGTTATATTTTCAATTAGGTCTTTGGAATCAGTTTTTGATTGGAATTGGTGATGCTCTTGGGTTGCTTCATGTCGTTTTTGGTTTATGGTTTGGTGCATGTGATGATTTGACTAATTCTCCGTTGGTTTTGTGTTCTCGAATTTTTGCGTCTCAGGAACTAGTGTCGATCGACACAACACCAGCGTCGCTTGACACCATCGACGACAATGGCCAAATCCAACAAGCGAACTCGTCGCCACCACTACAGGAAATGGGGGTATTAATAGCAGTTATGTATAGCGTTTTTATTGTTTCTACTATACTTGACTACTAAGAAACTTTATATAGGGTTTTCAAAATGGAAAACGCTATGGTAGGATGGGCGCGAAAAAACATTCTTAGTGGCGCTTAGTTTTTGGTTTTATGATAGCAATAAGACACTGAAACCGTTATCGTAGGGGTAACCGGGAAATGAAAATTTTTGTTTGCCTCTAAAATTTTACAAAGTACGTAACAAAAGAAAAAATATATAGATAAAAAACATAGAAAAGAAAAAATTAGATCTGAAACTCGATCTCTTCTCTCTTTTTTCTCTCTGAAACTGGATCTGCAAACTTAATATCTCTTCTCTCTTCTTTATCTCTGATACTCAATCTCTAACTCAATTTGAAACCCAATCCCAAAAACGATCCCTCTCAGTCTCAATCCCTCTCAGTCGCAATCTCTCTCAGTCGCAATCCCTCAGGATCTCGATCGTTTCACTGTTAATCCTCACATGCATCGATCCAAATCAAATTTGTGAGGTCGAAATTGACACATAAGGTAAAATATATGTTTGGGTGTTTGTTATTTGCAATTATTTAGTGTTTATTGCTTGTTTGGTTTGATCCATCTCGGTTATTTTACTCTATTGCAGAAGATTTCTGTTAATTCTCAATAAAAGGTAATTGAAATTATTGGTAGTGTTGGACTTTCAAATTTGGTTTTCAATTGATGTTTGTCTGAGTTTAATCGATATTTTCTGATGGTATTTTGTAATTGTGTACTTGGATTTGTCAAATTATTGGTATTTACGGCTATGTAGCAGTTTAATGTAATGATTCTGAGACTTCATGTCATTTTTTGTTTGCAGAATCTTGAAGCTTCTTGTCCGTTCGTACCTTGTTTTTTATTTGTGTAAGATATTCTTTTTATCTTTTCTGTTCTTCATTTTGTTTATGATGTGGTTTTATGTGAGTGTCTGATCTTTAAAGTTATTATCACAACTGTATGTATAAATTGGTGGTGGAGCTTGGGTAGTATTCGTGTAATATGGACAAGGCATGGGCTTGGCTTCCAAGGTGTTCATATGATCTGTTATTTTCATTGATGGTTTCATTTATAATCTGATTCTAAACTTTGTAATTTATTTAACGTAGGAATAGCCTTGAGTTTGAGATAGGAGCAAGGAATTTTGTCTATGGAGCATCAAGTTGTTTGAGTAATCCTACAGAGATGTTCTGTCCATGCGTTGATTGTTGAAATGTTTGCCATCAAGTTATTGAGACCGTATTGGATCATCTAGTTATTGGGGTATGGATGAGAAGTACAAGAGGAATCCATGTTGGAGTAAGCATGGGAACAGGAGGGACAGAACATCTGCTGATGTGCCAACTTCAGAGGAAGAGGCTTATGAGTTGATTAGGACAGCTTTTTTTGAGTCTGCAGTTAGTGATGAACAGCCATCTGATCAGAAGTGGCAGACTCCAGAAGAATCTGAGTTTAGGGAGAAGTTAGAGGATGCTGAAACTCCACTCTACGCAACGTGTCACAAGTACAACAAGGTTTCTGCAATAACGGTCTTATGCCACATCAAAGTTAAGAGTGGGATGTCAGAGAACTTCTTTGATCAGCTATTGACGACTGTTAAAGACATGTTACCTGAAGATAATGTGCTGCCAAAGTCCACTGCTGAGATGAAAAAGTTTTTGAAGATTTTTGGGTTTGGTTATGATGTGATTCACGCATGCAAGAATGACTGTATACTATATCGGAAGCAGTATGATAAGATGGAAAACTGCCCAAGATGTAGTGCTTCAAGATGGGAAATGGATAAACGCAGTGGTTAGGAAAAGAAGGGATTCCAGCAAAGGTCCTTAGGTATTTTCCGATCAAGGACATATTCAAGAGGATGTTTAGATCAAAAAGTATCGCTGGGATTTGCGTTGGCATTTCAATAATGCTAGTGAAGATGGTATAATGCGACATCCGGTGGACTCTATTACATGGGCACAGGTGAATAGTAATTGGCCAGAGTTTGCTACTGAACCGAGAAACCTACGACTCGGTCTTTCTACAGATGGAATGAACCCTTTTTCTATGTAGGACACCAAGTACAGTACATGGCCAGTCTTGTTAGTGAACTATAACATGCCTCCCACTGTGTGTATGAAGGCTGAGAACATCATGTTAACTATGTTGATCCCTGGTCCTACTTCACTAAGCAACAACATTGATGTTTATCTAGCACCGCTGATAGAGGATTTAAGGGATTTGTGGACTGAAGGTATAGAGGTTTATGACTCATTTATGAAAGAGAAGTTTACACTTAGAGCTTTGTTGTTGTGGAGTATCAGTGACTATCCAGCTTTAGGAACCTTGTCTGGATGTAAAGTTAAGGGGAAACAAGCCTGTAACGTTTGTGGAAAGGACACACCTTGTAGGTGCTTGAAGTTTAGTAGCAAGTTTGTGTATATGGGAAATAGGAAGCGACTAAGGCCTGGACATCCGTACAGGCGCAAAAAAGGATGGTTTGATAACATTGTCGAGAACGGCACCGCAAATAGAATTCAAACTGGTGCAGAGATTGCTGAGATACTTAAAGATTTTAGGAATGATTTTGGAAGAACTTTGGATAAGCAAAGTAAGAGGAAAAGATCTGCTATGTGTGGAGATGAATTTATTTCAGAGGTAGAGGATATGTTCATAGAGTTTAGGGTTTAGTGTTAGGATTTAGGGTTTAGGGTTTAGGATTTCCGGTAGTGTTGTGCTTTCAAATACTTAGTATATATACAATTAAGTGTTTAATTAGGCAAAGTATATGTTCATAGAGTTTAGGGTTAGGATTTAGGGTTTAGGGTTTAGAGTTTAGGATTATGTTTGTTTTAAATAGTAACTACTAATAATTATATACAAACTAAAGAATAGCATAAATACAATTCATTAATTTTATTGCTTATAACAAGATTGTGTTTGAACAATATGATGTTTACACAATAAGAAGATTAGTGTACATGTTTTCCTGGGTAACATTATGGGTTATCATACTTTTCATTTTAAATCTATAAACACGTTTCAAAAAATTTTATTTAAATTTTTAAAAATCTGTAATCATGTAAATAACTCATAAACGAATTAATTAGTAAACACATAATTTTTTAAAAAAATTTTAAATTGCAAAATAGCATGGAAAACATATTTCTATACCTTCAAAAACAATAGCCAATGAGAAGGTTTCACTCGAATCGTTGACGTGGCGAAATCCCAGCCTTTCCTCATGCCACCTAAAACAGATGTTTAATCTTTTAGAAACAATCCAATCAAATTATATCACTCGGATACATGACGTGGCGAGATATTAGCCTTCGCTCAGCCTCTTTAATCAGTGAGGTTTACTGACGTGTCATTATTCACTCCTTTCCTTTTCTTCTATCTCTTTGAACTGAGACGACTCCATTATTGACTCGTCATTTGCCTGCGAAAAACATCACGAAGAAGATACAGAGGAGATTATCCTCTCAATTAATCTATTCTCACAAGACTGGGAATACTGGGAATATTCGAGCCAGAGGAAGGAGATACAGAGGAGGGAAGACTGGTTGATGAGCTGGAAGAAGCTGAGCTTACGACGTCGTATCACGGAGAAGAAGGTGAAGGAATCGATAGAGGTAAAACGGTACAGTTATTCTTTTCATCCTCCACAAATAATTTTGATTCAGATGTAATATTTCGCTTTATCTATTCTTAAAGAGATTTCCTTTGTTGTTCCAGGTATAAGAAGATCTGTGGTATAGTTAGTCTTTTCATCCTTCACATATAATTTTGATTCAGAGGTAATATGCGGTACAGTTAGTGTTTTCTTCTCGATTAGATGAATTGATTTTTGTCTGCAATTTTTAACAATTAAGTTGGATCTGCAATCTCATCCATTCTTCCCTTTTGCAGCAAATTATATGAACTTCCTGCTGAATTATGGATTTATCAATTAAGTTGGAATGTCATTAACATTCCAAAGGCATAGACATCTGTTTCCACCGAGACTATGCTATGTCTCATCCGAAGTTGTGGCTGTTGAAAACATGTATTAAGTCGTCCCCCCATGTCTTTATAACTTACATTTTTCTTTGTCTCCATATGCATTCTTAATTTGAGTTAACACTTTTTTGTCCTTCTCTCTATTATTTGTTTATGATAACCATATTTGGACAAATGAGGAGACTGTAGGGGAGAATACAGGTGATGGGGGGGTTGTGGACTCAAGTTTCGCCTTCAAAAGCGGGAAGGAGTCCGACCCGACGACAAGTTCAGCCAGAGGATAACCCCATTGCCTCTGCATCAAAATTTTTGATTCTAAGAATTGAAGAGGAGGAAGGTGAGATTAATGAGGAGAGTATAGAGGAGGAAGAGGATGCAGCAGGAGATGATCCTGCAGTGGACCTCCCTCACGAAGATGAGACAGGAAATGCTGAGGGGAACGTGCAAGGGTTGAGACCACCTGTAACACGTTACTCAAAGAAGAAGGTGATGGCTCTTTCGGTGACTTCAACTCAAGCAACAAAGGATTCACTCTTTGTTGGGTCGAGCAAGAGGTCCACCCGAAAGCAACTATAAATGCCGAGTTTCTCATGGAATATGCGCGAATTCAATAAACATACTAAACATTCTGTGGTTCGTAACTGGACAAATAATGAAGACATTCAATTTGGCTGCCTATTAGAGACGCGAGTCAAGGAAAAGAAAGCTGCTAGTATTGTTTCTTCAAATTTTCAAAACTGGTCATTTATGGCAAATTATGAGTTTAATCGGCTAGGTCGTATTTGGGTTCTCTTGAGATCAACTGAACGTTTAACTCCGGTTTTCAAAAGCGACCAGCTTATAACGTGTTCTGTGTAGATGAAAGGAGAGGAGGAGGAATTTTTTTGTTCTTTCATTTACGCAGAGAATTTAGTTGATGAAAGAAGAAGCCTTTGGGAAGATTTGAGAAATCATCAGGATTCACAACTGTTTAGAAATAAACCATGGATTCTGATGGGTGACTTTAATGAAATTTTGGATGGAGAGGAACACTCAAATTTTGGAAACTCGCCTACTCTCCCGCCTGGTATGCGAGATTTCCAAGAGACTGTTAGACATTGTTCACTAACAGATATGAGCTCACATGGTCCCCTATTTACCTGGTGTAACAAACGGGATGAGGAAGTGATATGTAAAAAGCTGGACCGGGATCTGATTAAGAACATTTGGCTGCACAGGTACTCACAAGCATACTGCGTTTACGAATCAGGTGGTTGTTCAGATCACCTCAGAAGTAGGATCCAAATTCAGAAGATGCAGCCATCATCTAAGAAGCCTTTCAAGTTTGTGAATTCAATAACAATGCCGGAATTCTTGCCTTTAGTTCAATCATATTGGGATGATACGACAACTCTGTTTCCCTCCACATCTGCAATTTTCAGGTTTTCCAAAAAACTTAAAGGTCTGAAACCATTGATCAGGAACTTGAGTCACCACAAGTTAGGTGATCTACCAAGGAAAGTCAAAGAAGCATATGAGGACTTATGTCAGAAGCAAACGGGGACACTTTCGAACCCAACAGAAACAGCTATGCAAGATGAAACAGGGGCGTATGAGAGATGGAAACATTTATCAGAGTTATAGGAGACCTTTTTAAAGCAGAAATCGAAGCTACATTGGCTTCAAGTGGGTGACCAAACTAATAAAGTGTTTCATAATGCAGTGAAAATCTGGGAAGCAAAAAATTCTATCTGAGAAATACAATGCCAAGATGGATCGATAGTCTCATGCCAAGAGGACATAAAGCATGAAGCTGAGAGATTTTTCTCTGATTTCTTAGCACAAGTACCTAGTGATTATGAAGGGATAACAATGGACATCTTGGAGATGTTTCTGCCTTTCAAATGCAGTAGGGCAAATCAATCAGTGCTAGAAAAGGATGTAACAGGGGAGGAAATTAGGAAAGTGCTTTTCTCAATGCCTGCTAACAAAGCACCGGGACCGGACGGCTTAACATGTGAATTTTTCAAAACAGCCTGGCCCGTGATAGGGAAAGGTTTCACAATCGCTATCCAGTCCTTTTTCCAAAAAGATTTCCCCCCAATGGGTGTAAACACTACCATACTTGCTTTGATTCTGAAGAAAGAAGACGCAAAGGTAATGAAAGACTATAAACCGATATCATGCTGCAATGTCCTATATAAAGTAATTTCCAAACTTTTGGCGAATCGACTGAAGTGTCTACTGCCGGAGATCATTTCTCCAAACCAGACTGCTTTCGTGAAAGATCGACTTTTAATGGAGAATGTATTGTTAGCCTCTGAGCTCGTCAATGATTATCACAAAGACGAGATATCACCTTGTTGTGCCATGAAAATTGACATCTCAAAAGCTTTTGACTCGGTTCAGTGGTCACTCTTGCTAGATACACTGCAAGCTATGAAATTTCCTGAGAAATACATCCACTGGATTTGATTATGTATTACAACGGCTTCTTTCTCGGTGCAAGTCAATGGTGAGCTTGCGGGGTTTTTTGGAAGTAAAAGAGGTTTAAGACAGGGTTGTGCTCTCTCTCCTTACTTGTTTATGATCTGTATGGATGTCCTCTCCCATCTTATCAACAAGGCAGCAGTGGAGGGTCATTTTGGTTATCACCCTCGATGCCATAACATACTTCTAACTAACCTATATTTTGCTGATGATCTTCTGGTCTTTGCTGAAGGGACAAAGAGATCTTTAGAAGGCATTATCTCGATATTAGATGAGTTTGCAAAGTTCTCAGGCCTGAAAATAAGCCTGGAGAAATCGACCCTATATATGGTCGGGATCGATCAAGACATGCAAGAGGCTATACTGTTGAATTTTCCTTTTGAATCAGGTCGATTACCGGTTCGTTACCTAGGCTTGCCGCTAAAGACTAAAGCAATGACAGCAAACAACTATCTCCCATTAACAGAGAAAATATGAGCCCGGATAAACTCATGGACATGTAGATTTCTCTCTTACGTGGGTAGATTGCAATTGATTCGATCGGTTTTAATGAGTATCACAAACTTTTGGTCATCAGCATTTAGATTGCCAGCAGCTTGTATGAAGGAGATTGAGAATCTTTGTTGTGCTTTCTTGTGGAGTGGACCAGACTTGAACCCACATAAGGCAAAAATATCATGGCAGGTCGTTTGTCTCCCCAAGCGAGAATGAGGTCTTGGCCTCAGACCACTTAAAGAGACAAATAAAGTGTGTGGATTAAAACTGATATGGCGCTTGCTTGCAGCTCCGACATCTCTTTGGGGTAAGTGGATCCAGACCTATCTACTTCGGGAAAAGTCGTTCTGGGAAGTAAAAACACAAGCATATCAAGGCTCTTGGAAGTGGAGGAAAATCCTGAAACTACGAGGGTTGGCACAAAACTTTCATAAGGTGGAAATCAAAAGTGGTAGGGGCACCTCGTTCTGGCACGATCAGTGGTCCACAATGGGAAAACTATCAGATGTATTTGGTGACAGAGGCTGCATCGATCTTGGGATTAAAAATTTTGAAACAGTTGAAGTAGTAATCAATACTCACAGAGGAAGAAGACATAGAGTGGAGGTTTTGAACAAGATAGAGGCTGAAATAGAAAGTGTTTGACAGAGACATGATGAGGAGAACGAAGATGTGAATATGTGGAGATGGAGATCTGGATTCAAGAGAAAGCTCTCCTCCAGAGAGACATGGATAGTATTAAGGGAAGAGAAACGTCGATGCAGTTGGGCTGAAGGGGTTTGGTTCCCACAAGTCACACCAAAGTTTTCTTTTGTCACATGGCTTGCTATGCACAATAGATTATCAACGGGGGATCGAATGGGGAAGTGGAATCAACAAGTCAATATATCATGCAGTCTCTGCCAGGAACCAGAAGAGACATGAAATCACCTATTCTTCCAATGCTCGTATTCGAGTAAAATATGGGAACAGCTCATGAGAGGGATTCTCCAAGGTCACTACACCAAGGATTGGGATCAAATCACATCACTCACTGTAAGTACAATGCTGGACCAGGATACACTCTTGCTATTGAGATATGGTTTCCAAATTTCAGTTCATACAATATGGCGGGAACGAAATAATTGTCGGCATGGAGACGAACCCTTACCGGCGGAGAAACTGACGAAAATCACCGACAAAAACATTCGAAATCGGATTATGCTGCTTCGGAACTCAGAGACCAATAAATATGAAGATCTCTTCATGTTGTGGTTTTCTACTCGTGTTTAATTTGTAACCTCTCATTTGTTTAAAGTTTTTTTTCCAAACGATGCACTCGATTTAACAATGGTTTTTAGATGAATAAATTTTACATTCATTCAAAAAAAAAAAAAAAAAAAAAAAAAAAAAAGATAACCATATTTGGACCTCCTTACAGGCGCAACTTCTATCATGAGGTAAATTAATCATTCAAACCATCTGATCGATATCTCCAACCTTAGAGGTTAATTTGTTCTTCATACTGACATAAAAATTTTACTTTCTTGCACGAAAAAACTTACTATGTTGACCATATAAAAGAAGCTTCAAATCCTGGACCACCAACAATTGCATGTAGACCAAATTCAGAAGTTATGGACATAAATAAATTCAGAAGTTATGGACATAAATAAATTTAGAAATCATGGACATATATTCAACTTATGTTTTTATGTACCATCTATGTAATATTACATATTGTAAAACCAGTTTTAATATCAATAAAAATATGGCATTTTATTGTATTTTTATTTTATAATAATTTTTTTATTTATTATAATAAATACTGTATAAATAAGTTCATGTTTACGCAATATACTGAATTAATATAGAATTATTGATCTTGTACAAATACTGTATAAATACAGAAAATACGTATATTTCTTAATTTTGTCAAACGCTATTGGTACACAAAATTAAATGCTATCCCAATTATAAATTATCACATATCTGGACTGCTATTGTAAAAGTGATATATACTTAAAAATATTAACAGCAAATAATATTAGCTATAGTATATTTAAAGATTACGTACAAACAATCACTATATTATTTAATATTACAATAGCATTAACAACAACCGCTATCTAAAGTGTCGAACCTATTATAACGGGCGCAGACATAGCGCTTTCTACAACGCTCTTATAACGTTAGATAGCGGTTTTTGTTGTGCTATTAATAACCTCATTTCATGTAGTGCACCAGATTGAAGAGTCTAGCTCACGTCAAGCTCCGTCAATTGATTCACCGCCACCTCATTACCCTACTGATATGCATGTTTTTCAGATAAGGAACCTTTGGCCTAAGGCGGAACACATAAAGATCAAAATGAGGAAGCATTGGGCGAGTGATCCCAATACTGAGACGGAGAAACCAGAGTGCTACAATAGGCCGATCTCGGAAGATTGGGACGAATATGACACACTCTTCTACAATGCGTGGCTATCCGTGGAAATGAAGCCTATAAGCTTTGTTAATGACTGCGCCCTGATCGATATGGGAATTCGTTCGGATGTAAGAAGATTTTTGGGGGCAATTGGTTTAGGAACAATGGCCGACAGGCCATATGATATTTATCCTGATTTGGCATGGCAGTTCCTCGCCACTTGTCGGGTCTATTTTGCCAACGAGGAAAGGAATATTGCACAATAAGGGAGTAAGGTACCACATCACTATTTCTAATCTTTGTGTTTTGTATGGGTTCAAGCAGGAGCCTACTCGCGCTGTTCTCGCTACCAAGTGGAATGAGATCAACAAGTTATGGTCGCACTTTGGCAATGGAGTTTATGACTCCAAAGAGAGGAAACAAACAGATGTTCGACATCCGGTCCTGAGGTATGTCTTGCGTGTTTTGAGCAACACGATTCTCTGCAAGTCCAACCCGAGCAGAATGAGGAACTCTGACTTCATACTCCTTTAAAGTGGAGTTAAGCATGTTTTCCTGAGGATATTTGGGAGTAAAGTGTCTCGAGCTATAACTTGAATATGGGAGCAATTTTTGTGCATCATCTTTCTACTCTTAAGGGTAAGGCCTTGGGTTGCAAGAAGGTCTTTGAGGGTGTTGAGAGCCTCTTGACCTCTATTTTCCAGCATTTTAGGATTGTTCTCACCAACAACACTATCGTCACGTCCCGTTTGACTATTATGGATCTACCGCATCTGAAGCATGCTACTTGGATGAAACCCGGTCTCCTTTGGGTTTTTGTTGATGCAGAAGGTCATGAGTGGATCATCAAGCTCCCACAGAGGTCGCACACCACTATTTGCGGAGGTGATTTATCATGTATTAGCTTCACTCCCGAGCCACAGCTTTTCCAGTCAATTCCTCGCGGCAAGCTCCGTCGAAGAACTCCATCGAGTGCTCCCTCTTTTGCTGCAGAAGATTAGAGGGTTGATGACCTTGCTGGAGGTCCTTTGATGTAGGAATCAAGTCAGAAACAACTGGGATCAACGGATATTATGGTCTAGCCAAGGATAAAGGGGAGATGAACTTCCTTGAGGAACACATCGTGGATAAAGGGGAGACGATCTTCCATGGTCTGTTCCTCTTAGACCTCAATACACCCACATATAGCCTTACCGACCAAGCTAGGGGCAAGCATTTCCAAGACAGTACCGAGGAACCAGAAGCATTGCCGAACAGTGCCAAGAAAGAAGGATTGCCGGACAAAGCCGAGACGCACGAGGAGTGGCTGGACAATGCCGAAGACCGAAGGGAGCTGCTGACTAACTCTCATTTTGCTCGTGCATTCAGCCCATGATTGAAGAAACATTCGACAAGTCCATATAAGGAAGGTTTTCATCCAGGAAAACATCGCTTGGTTCAGCTACAAATTGGAGCTGGTTTGAGAATACCGCAATCGGACCAAGTGGCTCTATTTAAGGAAAGTGACCCACCAGATCAATGTGACGCCTTCCTGCTGTTTTTTCCTGACCTTATGAAGACTTCATGCTGTTTAGAGACTTCCAAAACAGCAGAACATCCAGAAACGCGCTTGGAAACAAAAAGAGAGAAAGTTTCCTTTTCCGACCACGCTATTTCCTTTTCACCACCAAGCGCATCCAGCCTGTTTAATCTCGATCCTCCATCTATCCCAAGAGATCCTAGAAATCCAAAGCCACAGAGAGATCCATAAAAATCCCTCAATCACGCAGCCAAGATCAAAGGGCTAGGTGGCTTCAATGGCGAGATCACCAAGAATATTTCAATTTTATTTGTTTCCTTTGTATTTCTTGTTACCGTTGGAGGCTCAGAGCCTATATAAGCTCTTTCATCCTTTGTATTCACGCTTTGATTAATTAAGAAATTCAGTTTGCTTTGCTTCAACACTTTGTGTCTTGAATCAAATCTGTTCTTGCGAGTTCTAGGTTGTTTTGTGGAATCAATACACTTAGTATTTCGTGTAGAGTCTCTGATCCTCGTGAGGAATAGCCCTTGGATCTTAGTCTCTAGCCCCTGTGATTGTTGAATCAATCACACCCCGGTTACTCTTCATCTCAACTCACTTCCGCCTAAGTTTTATCCTTTGAGTCTGTGAGCTTGGTTTTGGTGGAATCTGAGGTCTATATTATTGGTATCAGAGCTTAAAAGCTCCTATTCCAGGTTGTTTCAACCCCTTCTATCATTATTTTGTTCTCTCTTGTTGTTTTGTTTCAATCCCTATCAATAAAAAACCAAATAAAAATCTGTTTCATAGTTTTTCAATTTGTCGTCTTTTGTGTTGTTTCAATTTTATAAAATTTGAAAAAATCATAAAAATATTTCGTCTTCCGTTTTAGCTTCTCAAAACCTTTAAAAACCATAAAAATTGTCCCCTTTATTTTAGAAATTTGTTTGCTATTTTTCGTTCATCAAAACTTGAGACACGATTTTTTTTTTCTTTCTCTGTTTTGTGTTTTGCTTGAAGGAACTATGATTTATTGTTTGATTTCTTTGGCTAGGCACTGTCATCATGGGAGAGGAGACACCTCCTGTTACTCTTGAGGCCCTAATGGCAGCACTCACTCAAACAAACCAGGCCATCAACACTCTTGACACTCGGGTGGGCACTATGCATACCGATATTGGAACGTTCTGGACACGCCTTGACCGGCTGGATCCGCCAAATCCAAATGGTGCACCTATCGGCCCCATACGCAATGTGCCATCAGCAGCTTATAGAGCTAACTACGAGCCACATCATGAAGAGGAACCACCAGACGACATCATGCGAAGAAACTATGTGGACAGGAACCGAGCTAGAGAGGATGAAAGAATCCTACCCCCTGAAGTTAAACTAACAGCTCTGACTTTTGCAGGGAAGATTGACCCAGCCGCCTACTTGGAGTGGGAGAAGCGCCTGGAGCATCTCTTTTAGTACTACGCATACACGGAGCCAAAGAAGATTGCTTTGGCAATAGCCAGCCTCACCGATCATGCTCTTGCTTGGTGGGATCGTGAAGCAGCTGAGAAGAGGAGGCTTAGTGATATATCATGGTTTTTACCGGTTTTAAGCCATGATATAAGTGTTTTATTGTGTCTTAACTATGTCTTTCGAGTCTTTATCGAGTCTTTTATAGGTTTGCATGTGTTGGGGACTTTATGGATGATTATGGAGCATATGGAGCATTTGTAGCTGAGAAGACAAAGTTAGTGTCTTCACTGGTCAATGGTGTTGATCGACACCACCACTGGTGTCACTCGACACCCATCGTCGGGCATTCATGCGGAATCTATCAAGTTCTGAAGAATTGCAATTTTGCCCCAGAAGTTCTAGAAGTTTACAAAAGAGACCCATCTCGTGTTTTGGACTATTAGGTTAAGGTTTTAGAGAGTTTGACTTTTGCTAAGTCTTGAGAGACTAGAGAGCTTGGGGCTGTTCTTGCTACTTGTACTTCTTGAGAGAAGATCTTGAACCCCTTGTTTTCTATTGTACTTTTGATTCAGTTATATATATGATATCTATTTCAGCTATGTCTTGTGTTTCATCTGATATGTCTGAGTAGATCCCTAGTTGGGTTTAGGGATTCTCACAACGGATTTCATGATTTGTTAGGTTTAACACTGGTTAAGATTCAAACTTGTTAGTTCTTCATCTAGGATTGTACTTAATGCTTATTCTAGCTTGATCACGTAGAAGTATGATGTTAGGTTGTTAAATTGGCATGACAGTGTGATTTAAGATCTGAACTAATCCTAGGGAGCATGTTAGATAATTGCAACGACAGTTGGATTAGATAACTTGTTAACATATTGAACTTGTACTTAAAGCTTGTCTAGATCTTAAGTTTCTCAACGATAGTTGGTCTCTTAGGTTTATGTCATAGATAGTTCTCGCAACGACATTTGGTTAGCTATATATTAATGATTTGAGTTCTAGAACGGTACTTAATTAGATCTTGACCAGTTGTTTTATCTGCGTTGATTGATTTCCTGAGAAGTTCCCTAAACCTGACGCTTTTCTCTTATTGTTTACATCTCTATTTATTTTCTGTTATTGTCTTTTAAATAAACATTTATTGCTTAGCTGAATTGGAAGCGAATACGTCTATTGTGAAGCCATAGAGTCTTTGTGGATTCGACCCCTAAGTACTACCGTGATCTCTTAATTTGAGAGAGTATGATGTGATAATGGATAGCAACCAGGATTTGGAGTCGGTGGCCGAGGAACTGCTGGAACTGGTAGAGAAGGAAGCCCCGGACACGCCTCTTGGAGCAAGGACTCGGTCTTGGACGGCCAAGGAAGTTCTGAACGTACCATCTGGTTATATGACTCGTTCTAGGACTAAGGAGCTTAACCATACTGTCGGAGTCTTGCTACGTCAAGCATTGGCTCAAGGAGGTCACTTGGACACATGTGGTACCGCAACCACCTTGGTCATGGTCCACGTCCGAGATGACTAGTGTCAAGTCCTATGGCTCACCTACACTCTTTTTTCCTTGCCTTTGGTTTTTCCCATGTGATTTTCTAAGGAAGGTTTTTAATGAGGTTCGTGGTCCATAGGTCCGTCTATGCTTGGCATTGGTCCGACCTAGTCCGACCCGTCTCGAGAACATTTGGCGCGGCCCTTATCTTATCTATCTATCTTTTATTTTATTTTCTCATTTTGAATTTAAACTTATGTCTAAATGTTTGAGAGTTATGTGTGTGTTTATTTCGAGTTGGTCTTTGGCAAGTTTCCGAGGCATGTCTCGAAACTTGCCGAGCATTAACTCCCTCCGCTCCTCCTCTCTTCTCCTCTTCGTCTCCTCTTCTTTATATGTCTCTGAAAACGCTATGTATTTTCTCATCTATCTTTTTAATCAAAATCTCTTTTCTCTGATAGATCCTTGTCTTCTTTTTGGAGTGATTCGAACTAAAATACTTGAGAAAAATTCTAGTGATTAGGTTGTTCGAACCAGACTTATAAAGAGGCCTTCCGCATCCTCTCGTGGCGTCTATCATCCCATTCAACTCCAGATCACTTGCAGCTCAAGCCTGGAGCCTTATCATTGTCATCTTAGCTTCCCGGTATGTGATTGGGGCGTGATTATCTAACCAGAGTCAAATCAAGTGGTATCAGAGCCACATTAAGAAGTTAAGTGATTTCGTCCCAACTTGTCCGAATGTTAAAATTGTTTTGGGAATTTTCTAAAAAGATTTGATAATTTTTAGTGACCGATCGACTCCCACAGTCACGATTAGGGTTCTTCGGAGAAACTAGGATACCAAGGGTCATTTTCGTGTTCTTATTTGTTAGGTTCAATTCGATCTTCAAAATGACTCTTTACTGGTGTATCTTTTTGTGTTGTTTTAGGAAAAGGATGTCCGATCACAGTGGATCAAGCGGCAACAACAACAAGCTCCTGATTGAAGCTCTCACGGCAACGATGGCTCGATTGATGGATGAAATATTCAATGTTTTGCAAGAACAAGTCCTTCCAGAGATGATTCGTGATGCTAGAGGATCTCAAGGAGTGAATACAGCAAGAAATGATGAGGGAAACGTTCAGCAAGTGAGGCAGCAAGAAGAAGTTCTAAGGGATCCCCGGGAGAACAATCAAAGACCGCTTCTAAGAGAACCTGGAGACTTTGAGGCTGAGAACTATTACAGTGGCTCTTCTCGTAGCAGTCATAGGAGGCATAGGAATGTGTGGAATGAGAGGACTCAAGCTCCGAATACCTTCTTTTCAAGGGAAGAATGATCCGAGTGCTTACTTGGAGTGGGAAAAGAAGATAGAGTTGGTATTTGACTGTCAACATTATACTGAGGTGGACAGAGTGAAGGTTGCAGCTACAGAGTTCACTGACTATGCTTTGAGTTGGTGGGATCATTGGTTACGTCTAGGAGAAGAAACTAAGAGTACCCGGTTTCTACTTGGACCGAGATGAAAACTATCATGAGGAAACGTTTTGTGCCTAGCTACTATTACCGTGAGTTGCATAACCAGCTTAAGAGGCTTGTGCAAGGTAGTAAGAGTGTTGAGGAATACTACCAGGAGATGGAAACGTTGATGATACAAGCTGATGTACAAGAGGACCGAGAGGCTACTATGTCGAGGTTTTTAGGTGGTTTGCAATGAGACATATAAGACAGATTGGAGATGCAGTCTCATGTTGACTTACAGGAAATGCTACATCAAGCTATACTAATAGAGCAGCAGCTTAAGAGGAGAGGTCCTACAAGGACTCATTTTGGAACTGGCAGTAGTAGCTACTCAAGAGGAAGCTACACGAGAGATGAGAAGCCGAGAGCACAAGGAGATGACAAGCAACCGGCTCTTCCAAGACCTGAAACCAAAACTTATGAAGACAAAGGAAAAGCTGATGCTAGAACCAGTAGAATCAAGTGCAACAAGTGCCAGGGAATGGGACATTATGCGAGTGAGTGTACAAACAAAAGTATCATGGTTCTAAAGGATAATGGCGAGCATGAATCCGAAGATGAGCAACCAGAAGTTAAGCAGCATAAAGATGAGGATGTTGAGTTACCAGCTAAGGGAGAGTTGCTAGTAGCAGTGAGGACGCTCAACATACAATCTAAGACCAAAGAGCAAGAACAAAGAGTTAACTTGTTTCACACGCGATGCTATTTAAGGGAAAGGTGTGCAGCCTTATCATTGATGGTGGGAGTTGTACTAATGTGGCAAGTGAGACAATGGTTAAAAAGCTGGGATTAGAGATTAAGAAGCACCCGAAGCCGTATGATCTTCAATGGCTTAGCAAGGAAGGAGAAATGAAAGTAAAGCACCAAGTGAAAGTACCTATAGTCATCGGTAAATATGAAGATGAGATTTTGTGTGATGTGCTACCTATGGAAGCTGGTCATATTATGCTTGGAAGGCCGTGGCAATCTGATAGGAAAGTAGTACATGATGGCTTCACCAACCGGCATACATTCGAGTTCAAAGGAAGGAAGACCACTCTAGTACCGATGTCGCCACATGAAGTTTATCTTGATCAAGTTCGACTCCAAGGCAAACAGGAATCAAGCAAGAAGGCCAACCACTTTGCTATGGCTATGATAAGTGAAAGAAACAAACATTGGGCTGAACCGAACCCTTTTGGACTTAATGATGATTTTACTTGTACCACTAACCTTACACCGGTGCTACCGAGTGAGCTTTAACCTTTGCAGGATATAGGTGATGGACCGAGACAGGATCACTTCTACCACTACAGTGTGGCTCTAAGGCAACATGAAGCTCCACCATCTGTCCAAGACAAGAAAGCTCCAAACAAGGAAAAAGTCTTCAAGGAGTATTCATCCGATTTGAATGTCAAATACTTTGCTTATGATGGCGAGAAGACTCTATATATTTTTCAAGTCAAGGATGGAGACCAGAATGAGACATCTATCCAAGTCCAATCCATGGACATTCCGGACTTAAAAGGATTTCTTAAACTCTCTAAAATAGTTTCAAATGGCTTTAAAACGATGTAGTACAACCCGGTCCCGTTGTAGATTTCCTATCAACTAACCATGAGTTTACTTATTATTTTGATAGGACAGGATCAAGGGGGAGTGCTAAGGCTTGCAAGGAACATACGTTTTAATTGAAGAATAGGAACTCAACTAATGAAGCAATAAGCCACCGAACCTTTGTTCTAGACTACTTCCGTGATACAAAGCTTGGAACCAAGTCAGATCTTTAGAAAGTGTTCAGCACCTTTGAAGATCATGGACAAGACCTACATTCTCCAACCACTAGTCTTTATGCCGAGACCACTCCTAAGCCTTCTCTTTACTTTTCTTATATTCTTAAATGTTGTCATGGTTTTACTAAGTTCTTATCCTTTTGCAAAACTAACTTGACGTTGTTTTTGGCAGGTACTCTGGATTTGAGGACAAATCCTTTTCAACTGGGGGAGCATGATGTGATAATGGATTGCAATCAGGATTTGGAGTCGGTGGCCGAGGAACTGCTGGAACCGGTCAAGAAGGAAGCCCCGGACACGCCTCTTGGAGCTAGGACTCGGTCTTGGACGGCCAAGGAAGTTCTAAACGTACCATCTGGTTCTATGACTCGCTCTAGGACTAAGGAGCTTAACCATACTGTCGTAGTCTTGCTACGTCAAGCATTGGCTCAAGGAGGTTACTCGGACACATGTGGTACCACGGCCACCTTGGTTATGGTCCACGTCCGGGATGACTAGTGTCAAGCCTTATGGCTCACCTACACTCTTTTTCCATTGCCTTTGGTTTTTCCCATGTGGTTTACCAAGGAAGGTTTTTTAATGAGGTTCGTGGTCCATCTATGCTTGGCATTGGTCCGACCTAGTCCGACCCGTCTCGAGAACATTTGACGCGGCCCTTATCTTATCTATCTATCTTTTATTTTATTTTCTCATTTTTAATTTAAAATTATGTCTGAATGTTTGAGAGTTATGTGTGTGTTTATTTTCGAGTTGGTTTTTGGCAAGTTTTCGAGGCATGTCTCGAAACTTGCGGAGCATTAACTCCCTCTGCTCCTCCTCTCTTCTCCTCTTCGTCTCCTCTTCTTTATATGTCTCTGAAAACTCTATGTATTTTCTAATCTATTTTTATAATCAAACTCTCTTTTCTCTGATAGATCCTTGTCTTCTTTTTCGAGTGATTCGAACTAGAATACTTGAGAACAATTCTAGTGATTAGGTTGTTCAAACCAGACTTATCAAGAGGCCTTCTGCATCCTCTCGTGGCGTCTATCATCCCATTCAACTCAAGATCGCTTGCTGCTCAAGCCTGGAGCCTTATCATTGTCATCTTAGCTTTCCGGTGTGTTATTTGGGCGTGTTCTCTAACCAGAATCATATCAGAGTAGCTCTAAGGGATAATTTGAGCATATCACTTAGATACCCTCAGATCACTCGATGGGCTGACATAAAGCTTGAGCTTTGAAGAAGTTATGTGCCTCCACATTGTCACCGTGAACTACTAAAACGTTTTCGTGCTTTGTTTCAGGGAACTAGGAGTGTAGAAGAATACTTTGAAGAATTTGAACTCATAAGGAGTCATCTAGAACTAGAGGAAACAGATGAGTCTCTCATGTCGCAGTTTGTAGATGGCTTACAAGACCGCATACAAAGGAAGGTAGAGATTCAACCGTACCACTTGCTGCAAGAAGTCCTCTATCTTGCCATTCAACGTGAGCAGCACATTAAGAAGAAGACCTCAACTCGCTCTAGGTCTAAAGAGAGTTCGTAGAGCCAGCCACAATCAACACCACCACCACCTCCACCACCAGCCGTAGACAAAGGAAAATCAATCGCAAATGATTCACGATGCAAATCCAATGACTACCGAGCTGAACAAGGTAAGTCCTCTAATTCTCAAAGATCTCATGACAATGTTTGCTACAAATGTCTAGCCAGGGGTCACATGGCAAGGGACTGCCCCAGCAAGAGGGTTACGATCATCACGTCAGATGGTTATGATTCACAAGACGAATCTGAGATGATGCAGCTGGAGGAAACCGATGTATATCCTGATGTAGGCGAGCTCTTAGTCATCCAAAGAGCCCTCTCTGTCCAGCCTACCACCAATAAGCCCGAACAACGAGATAATTTGTTTCACTCTCGTTGCACTATATCGGACAAGGTATGTCACCTAATTGTGGATAGTGGTTCATGCACTAACATTGCTAGTGTTACGCTCGTTGAAAATCTAGGACTCCACACTACCAATCATCCAAGGCCATACAAGCTAAGATGGCTTAATAACAAAGAAGAGATAAGCGTGTCGAAGCAAGTAGAAGTGCCATTCTCAATTGGACAATACCAAGACCAGGTTTTGTGTGATGTGGCGCCAATGCAATCTGGGCACATTTTTCTGGGAAGACCTAGGCAATATGATCGTGATGTTGTTCACGATGGGCGTACGAATCAGTACACTCTTAACAACCACAAATTTGTTCTTGCGCCATTGGACCAGAAAGAGGTTCGTGTCATGCAAGAAAGGACAAGGTGAGTGCTACCACACGAGTAAGTTTTCATATTGATAAAGTGTCCTATTTATGCCAAAACACAGATATGATTCCCTTGTCTTTGCCAAAAGAGTCATTTTCAGGTTTTGGAGAAACAAAGCGACAAGACGCAATACCGGACGTAACACCACTCACAAGGAGCCACATTCCCACACTAAAGTTACATGCTGCTAGAGGATTAAGCCCCGCTATGCTGGCTCAAGCTGTGTCCCATGATACCTCAAACAAACCGGAGCCAAAGAAACACCAAGGTAAGGTTCTAAACTCACAAAGACGGAAGAGTATTAACTTGCTATCTCTGGGTGTAGGTTTACAAGTTTCGAGGTCGAAACTTTCTCAAGGAGGAGGGTATGATGTAGGAATCAAGTCAGCAACAAATGGGATCAACGGACATGATGGTCTAGCCAAGGAGAAAGGGGAGATAAAATTCCTTAGGGAACACATCGTGGATAAAGGGGAGACGATCTTCCATGGTCTGTTCCTCCTAGACCTCAGTCTACCCACATACATCCTTACCGAACAAGGTAGAGGCGAGCATTTCCAAGACAGTAACGAGGAACCAGAAGCATTTCCGGACAGTGCCGAGAAAGAAGGATTGCTGGACAAAGCCGAGACGCGCGAGGAGTGGCCGGACAATGCCGAAGACCGAAGGGAGCTGCTGACTAACTCTCATTTTGCTCCTGCATTCAGCCCAGGATTGAATAAACATTTGACAAGTCCATATAAGGAAGGTTTTCATCCAGGAAAACAGCGCTTGGTTCAGCTACGAATTGGAGCTGGTTTGAGAATACCGCAATCGGACCAAGTGGCTCCATTTAAGGAAAGTGACCCACCAGATCAATGTGACGCCTTCCTGCTGTTTTTCCCTGACCTTATAAAGACTTCATGCTGTTTAGAGACTTCCAAAACACCAGCACATCCAGAAACGCGCTTGGAAACAAAAAGAGAGAAAGTTTCCTTTTCCGACCAAGCTATTTCCTTTTCACCACCAAGCGCATCCAGCTTGTTTAATCTCGACCCTCCATCTATTCCAGGAGATCATAGACGTCCAAAACCACAGAGAGAGAGATCCAGAAGAATCCCTCAATCACGCAGCCAAGATCAAAGGAGCGTCCCCATTTATTCCAAACGGCTAGGAGGCTTCAATGGCGAGATCACCAAGAATATTTCGATTTTATTTGTTTCCTTTGTATTTCTTGTTACCGTTGGAGGCTCAGAGCCTATATAAGATCTTTGTTTTCATCCTTTGTATTCACGATTAATTAAGAAATTCAGTTTGCTTTGCTTCAACACTTTGTGTCTTGAATCAAATATGTTCTTGCGAGTTCTAGGTTGTTTTGTGGAATCAATTCACTTAGTATTTCGTGTAGAGTCTCTGATCCTCGCGAGGAATAGCCCTTGGATCTTAGTCTCTAGCCCATGTGATTGTGGAATCAATCACACCCCGGTTACTCTTCATCTCAACTTACTTCCGCCTAAGTTTTATCCTTTGAGTCCGTGAGCTTGGTCTTGGTGGAATCTGAGGTCTATATCATCCTTTACCCGTCTTTCCTTACTTGGAGTTTCCGGAGCCCCCAGTGGAGTATGATGAGGATTGTCCTACCTTCCGCAGATACATGGTTAGCACAATGAGTCAGATGTGGAAGCTGCTGGCAGCTAGCGTCACTTGTGCACGCCCTTCTCTTGTGTCCCATCTTCGTCACCGTTCACTCATTTCCGATCCTATGACACCTCCCCCTGCTGCTGCTGATAACGAGATGGTCGATAAGTCTGACGAGGACTAGTTTCTTTTCCCTTTCTTCTTTAGTTTTTATTTTGCTTCTCGTTTGAACTTGCGTCATTTCTATTTCTTTTAAGTCAGTTTGTTATTTTGTCTTTGATTTTGAACTTGTTGAACTATGATATTATGTTTTGCATGGTGTTTTTGACTTGTGTTCTAGTGATTCAACATCAAACACTCGGAGTTGTGGATTTTGGAACAATTTAGTCTGATCACGATGCAGGTGTCGATCGACACCACATTGGTGTCGCTCGACACCAAGACCCACCAAACGGCTAAGTGTTCTTCACTCTGGTTTCAACTCAGTTCCATTTTTCCTTTCACTTTTGTTTACCAACCTCTGGTTTGGAACCACTGGGGACAGTGTTGTTCAAGTATGGGGGAGGTAGTTACTACCATTATCTTCTATTTTTTTAAGAGTCTGTCGAGTCAGTTGAGTCAGTTTGATTGAGTCAAAACCTATTCCATGAAACTATGATTTTTAGTGGAACCACCAAATTTGCAGGAACTTAAGTGACCATTTGTTTCAAGTTTGATTGGCATCTGAGTCTAATGGAAAAACCAAAGGCTTTATAGTGGACTCGAGACGCCCATATTTCCAGCAGAAATCCACTAACCCCCGAGCAGATTTATGTCAGTTCTTTTTAACTCATCAATGTGACATATGTTATGGGGCTTGACTCATCATTAATACCGGACACGACAACCTATGTAAAACAACAAGGTGGTATTCCTCTCTCTCTTATTCCAAATAAAAAGCAGAAAAGATGAAATGATTATATCTTGAGTAAAGGGGTAGGAAAATTTCCCATGATTCCATTATTTTACTCAAGATTGAGATGATCACGCAAAGGTAGAAGCGAGGGATAGGAAAATTTCCCATGACCCCATTATTCGCCTACACCTTTGAGTTTTTTTTTTTTTTTTAAGAGAGAGAATAAAAAAAAAAAAAAGAGAGAGATAATAAGAAAAGAATAAGTCTGGGGGAGAGAAAGAGTACGAAGATCTATATGGTTGTCTATGTCGTGGTATTGTACGAGAACGAGTCTAGAAGTTCCTTGGCTTCAAGATCAGAGGTGAGACCCGGCAATGACGGACCGGTGGACTATGCTGCGAAATTGTGGGTTTAATCGGAAAAGCTATGAATGTCTATGGTGAAGTACATGGTGGTCTAGATCCTTTCATGTTAGAATTTCTTGTGGCTTACTAAGGTGAATGTGAGTGTGCTGCTCTTGTGATGAAATAAGTTTCTGTGTTTTCAAACTTCTTTCCCTGTTTAGTTTCTGTTTTGCTTGAGGGCAAGTAAAAGCTAAGTCTGGGGGGAGTTGATATATCATGGTTTTTTATCAGTTTTAAGCCATGATATAAGTATATAATCGAGTGAAGGTGGCAGTTACCGAGTTCAGTGATTATACTTTAAGTTGGTGGGATCAGTTGGTAACGTCTAGAAGAAGTAATCAAGAGTATCCAGTTGAGACATGGACCCAGATGAAAGCTATTATGCGGAAACGTTTTGTGCCGAGTTACTATTATCGTGAGTTGCATAACGAGCTGAGGAGACTTGTGCAAGGAAGTAAAACTGTTGAGGAATATTACCAAGAGCTGGAAACATTGTTGATACGTGCTGATGTACAAGAGGATCGAGAAGCAACTATGTCGAAGTTTCTAGGAGGTTTGCAACGTGACATACAAGAAAGGTTGGAAATGCAGCCTCATGTGGACCTACTGGAAATGCTACACCAAGCTCTACTTATAGAGCAGCAGCTTAAGCGGAGAGGGCCTGTACAATCATATTATGGAGCTGGAAGTAGTTGTTATACAAGGTGATACGATTCTGGATGGAAAATCGTGTCCCAATCACTCACCGGAAGTTAAGGTGACAAGTTTAGACTCCAGGCTTGAACAGCAAGCTGATCTAGAGTTGGGTGGAAGGATAGACGCCACGAGAGGATGCGGAAGGCCTCTTGATAAGTCTGGTTCGAACAACCTAATCACTAGGATTGTTCTTGGGTTTCTGATTCGAATCACTCGAAAAAGAAAAGATAGAAAGATAATTTTTATTCAAAAAGAGGTTAAGAAAAGACATAAGAGTTCTCAGAGAATATAAAGAAGAGAGGAGACGAAGAGGAGAAGAGAGGAGGAGCGGAGCATTGAAGTCTCGGCGAGTTCCAAGACAGGCCTTGGAACTTACCAACGACTAAGGCACAAAACACAACCCCGCGCCCAAATAACATTCTCAAACATAAGTTTAAACATTTAAATAACTAAAATAGAAAAGATAGAAAGATAAGAGATAGTCGGTCCGCGCCAAATATTCTCGAGAAGGCCGGACTAGGTCGGACTAGCACCAAGCAAAGGTGAACCTATGGACCACGAATCTCATTAAAAACCTTCCTTTGGAAAACCACTTGGGAAAAACCAAAGGCAAGGGAAAAAGAGTGTAGGTGAGCCATAGGGCTTGATACTAGCCATCCCGGACATGAACCAAGACCAACGTGGCCGAGGTATCATCTACGTCCGAGTGACCCTTACGAACCAAAGCTTGACGAAGCAATGTTCCAACCGTGCGAATGAGTTCCTTAGTCTTAGATCGAGTCATTGTCCCAACTGGTACGCTCCATGCTTCTGTGGCCGACCAAGATCGCGTCCTAGCTCCAAGTGGCTCATCCGGAGCTTTCTCCTCGACCGGCCCAAACGTGTCCTCGACCGAGTCCAGCATTTCCTCGGCCATCGGCTGTTCCTCCTGGTCGCTATCCATTCTCGCATCAGGCTCCCCCAGTTGAAAAGGATTTTTCCTCAAATCCGGAATACCTGCCAAAAACAACATTAAGTTAGAAGCATCAAAAGGATAAAACAAAAGGGACTTAGCTCGAAAGCGAAAAGAATAGAAATGAGTATTGTCGAGAATCCTCAAGAGAGGTTCAGCTTCATGGTGGCAGCCTTGGTGAGCTTTGATCAGAATATTCATCTTCACACGAGCAGATACTTGGGAAATGTTCAGCTCCTTTGTCAAAACAACTCCAATTCCAGTCCTTGCAAAGAAATTGGACGAGCGAGCTTCTAGATCTGGTGGCTCCTCCTTTGTACCTGCAATGTTTTCAACAGCTTTGGCAAAGAGCAAGTGTGTTATCACAGTCATGAAAATACCATAAACAAATAAACACTTCTTAACTTGATTCAAAACATTATCCTTGTCAAGTTCTTCTTTTTCATTCATCTTAATACAAGAATTTTGTTCCGAATATTCTTTGATTAATCCTAACTTTTTCTCAATGATTTCTGGATAAAATAAACTCATATTCACAGCCCTTAAATCATGAGAAACAAATCGAGATGAAGAGATACTTACCTGAACAAGGTCCTTGGTGTATTTGGTACTTGTAAATATCACAACAAATGAAAATAGTGTTGGATCCGGGGGTTCTTCTTGGATCAGGGCATTGTTGGCAACCATCTCATACTCTCTAGAGGTGTCTAAAAACTCTCCTGGTCGCCAATGATAGGTTAAGAATGATCCAAATGATGAAAGACCCATTTTAGGCTCCACGGGAAACTTTTGAAGTGATGTGATCCAAAACTCGAACGGTACAGGTCTTGAACGTTCTAGATAGTCTCCAGGTCTCCAAATGTGGCTTTGAGAGGCATCTTGATGAAGACAACGGATGGTTTTTCCAGTGGGTAGCTTTGCTTGCAATTCAATGTCTCCGAAAACTTGTTCACGATGATCTCTTGCTTTATTCCTATCATGACAAGAAGAAAACTCCATGTTAGTTATTAGAAAATCAACAACAGGAAGGGGTTGAACTATCATCGATTTAGAGCCATTAGAAATCATTCTAAAGCCCATGAAAAATCCTTGTTGAGCCGAAGTACTCCTGGCTAGAACTGGTTGCGTCTCCTTAAGAAAGTTGTCATCACTTTGCTCTTCTTTTTCTTTAGCTTTATCTTGAATTCCATCACCATAGATCATCGCCACATTGTAGTTGTAGGAGTGATTAGGCTGTAGCTTCTTCGGTTCAGTACCTATAGACACTTCCTGCAAAAATTTAAGTTCACTCGGTGGCACCGGTGGAGGGTTAGAAGCACAAGCAATTTTATTCAAAGAGGTAAATAAGTTTGAATCAAAAGTTTCATCCTCTTTCTCTTCACCAGATATGACCAAGTAATTAGCTTGCTTACCTTGTTCTTGCTTACCTTTGAGTTTGGTTTTGTCAAGATATACTTCATCTGGTGGCAATGGTACAAGACTAATCTTCTTTTCTTGAAAAGGTTTTGACACCGAAATGGTACAATCTGCACCAAGAGAAAGCAAGTTAGCTCTCATTCGTTTTTTGAGAGTCTAGATAATTACCTCGGGTATTCACTGGTGGGAAAACGTCTGGTGGTTTCTCATTAGTCTCAACACTGTGACAAGCTGTAGGTAAGTTATTGTTGGCCAGAACTGCTTCAGTTTGAGTAAACCCTCCTAATGCTCGTGTTGTTGCTTCTTTAGGCGATTCTTGGCTTGGAGCTTGTTGTAGTAGTTCTGATGGTGCTTGTGGAACATACTTATTCCTTAGTAGTTCCTTAAGATCTCTCCAGGTCGTGATAGTCGGCTTGTTGTAATACCAGCGTTCATAAACTTCATCCAACAACCATTTGTAAGCATCTCCAATGAGTCGGCCAATGGCATAATCTAACCTCTTCTCTTTCAGAATGTGATTGTAATAGAACCAATCCTCCATGTTTTGTTCCCACTCTAAGTAGTTTTCTTTTCCTGAAAATTTCCAAAGTAGAAACTCATTAGTTGGTTGAAAATCAAAACAAAACACAGATTTGGGAGCGTGAGAGGTTTTATGCGGGCTGCGCCAAGTTGATCTCGTTGTATTGTCTGGCGGCTTGGGATTAAGATCAGGTTCCCTCATTTTCCTTGCTCTGCTCTGCTCTTGTTGAAGTCCTTGATGAAGTCCTTGACGAAGTGCAGCCATGTTGTTATCCATTACTTGCTCCATGTTTGCTGTAATCGCTTCAACGAGTTGCTTGTTGCGGTTTCTGAGTGTCTCCTCATCATGATCGGCCATCTCTGCCTGAAACAACACAACAAAATACACCAGTAAAGAGTCCTTTTGATAATCAAATCGGTCCTAATACTGAAAAACACGAAAATGACTCTTGGTATTCAATTTCATCGGATGAACACTGTCAACGACTGTTTTCAGAAAACGATCTCGGAAAATTATCAAAACATAACCAAAAATTCCCAAACAAATTTTAACAAATACTAGACTCAAAATCGGTTCCGATCCAATTGATTTCACGATTTTATCACAAGCCAATATTTAATTAAAATTCACGCAAGTTGGTACGAAAATCACTTAACTTCTCAATGTTGCTCTGATACCACTTGATACGATTCTGGATGGAGAATCGTGTCCCAATCACTCACCGGAATTTAAGGTGACAAGTTTAGACTCCAGGCTTGAACAGCAAGCTGATCTAGAGTTGGGTGGAAGGATAGACGCCACGAGAGGATGCGGAAGGCCTCTTGATAAGTCTGGTTCGAACAACCTAATCACTAGGATTGTTCTTGGGTTTCTGATTCGAATCACTCGAAAAAGAAAAGATAGAAAGATAATTTTTATTCAAAAAGAGGTTAAGAAAAGACATAAGAGTTCTCAGAGAATATAAAGAAGAGAGGAGACGAAGAGGAGAAGAGAGGAGGAGCGGAGCATTGAAGTCTCGGCGAGTTCCAAGACAGGCCTTGGAACTTACCAACGACTAAGGCACAAAACACAACCCCGCGCCCAAATAACATTCTCAAACATAAGTTTAAACATTTAAATAACTAAAATAGAAAAGATAGAAAGATAAGAGATAGTCGGTCCGCGCCAAATATTCTCGAGAAGGCCGGACTAGGTCGGACTAGCACCAAGCAAAGGTGAACCTATGGACCACGAACCTCATTAAAAACCTTCCTTTGGAAAACCACTTGGGAAAAACCAAAGGCAAGGGAAAAAGAGTGTAGGTGAGCCATAGGGCTTGATACTAGCCATCCCGGACATGAACCAAGACCAACGTGGCCGAGGTATCATCTACGTCCGAGTGACCCTTACGAACCAAAGCTTGACGAAGCAATGTTCCAACCGTGCGAATGAGTTCCTTAGTCTTAGATCGAGTCATTGTCCCAACTGGTACGCTCCATGCTTCTGTGGCCGACCAAGATCGCGTCCTAGCTCCAAGTGGCTCATCCGGAGCTTTCTCCTCGACCGGCCCGAACGTGTCCTCGACCGAGTCCAGCATTTCCTCGGCTATCGGCTGTTCCTCCTGGTCGCTATCCATTCTCGCATCACAAGGGGAGGTTATCCGAGAGATGAGAAGCTGAGAGTACAAGGAGATAGCAAGCAGCTGACTACTTCAAAGTCTGAACCCAAACCGTATGGAGATAAAGGCAGGGCAGAGGTTAGGACTAGTGGAATCAAGTGTTACAAGTGTCATGGAATGGGGCATTATGCTAGTAAATGCACCAACAAGAGAATTATGGTACAAAAGGAAAATGGTGAGTACGAATCCGAGGATGAGTAGTTGGAAACTAAGCAGCATGGCATGAAGATGAGGATGTCGAGCTACAAGCTAAGGGATAATTGTTATTGGCAGTGAGGACGTTAAGCATCCAGTCCAAGACCAAAGAGCGAGAATAATGAGCTAACTTGTTTCACACGCGATGCTATGTAAACGGGAAAGTGTGCAGCCTTATCATCGATGGAGGAAGCTGTACGAATGTGGCAAGTGAGACAATGATTAACAAGCTGAGATTAAAGATAAGGAAGCATCCAAAGCCGTATGATCTTCAATAGCTCAGCAAGGAAGGAGAATTGAAAGTGAAGCACCATTGGGAAGTACCTATCGTCATTGGCAAGTATGAGGATGAGATTTTGTGTGATGTGCTGCCTATGGAAGCTGGACATATACTGCTGGGAAGACCGTGGCAATCTGATCGTCGAGTGGTTCATGACGGCTTCACTAATCGACATACTTTTGAGTTTAAAGGAAGGAAGACCACACTAGTACCCTTAACACCGTATGAAGTATACCTCAATCAAATCCGACTCAAAGGTATATAGGAGAAAGGTAAGAAGCCTAACTACTTTGCTATAACTGGACTAAGAAAAGAGGATGAACACTTTAACTCTAAATCATTTACCTCTTTGAATAAAATCAGTTGTGCTTCTAACCCTCCACCAGAGCCACCGAGTGAACTTAAATTCTTGCAGGGCACCGGAGCTAAACAAGGTCATTTCCACCACTACAGTGAGGCTCTAATGCAAAATGAAGCTCCACAGTCCGCTCAAGACAAGAAAGCACCAAAAGAAGAAAAAGTTTTCAAGGGGTATCCATCCGATTCAAGTGCCAAATACTTTGCTTATGATGGCGAGAAGACTCTATATATTTTTCAAGTCAAGGATTAGAATAAGACAGGGGAAACCATACAAGTTCAAGCCATGGACATTCTGGATCCACCAGGATTTCTTAAACTCTTTAAAATAGTTTCTAATGGTTTTAAATAGATGATAGTGCAACCTGGTCCTGTTGTTGAATTCCTATCTCTAACTTGGATTTTTCTTATTTCATTGATTGGACAGGACCAATGGAAAATACTAATGCTTGCAAAGAACAGATGTTTGAACTGAAGAATAGGAACTCAACTAATGAAAACAAAAGTCATGGGATTTTTGTTCTAGAATACTTCGTGATACAAAGCTTGGAACAAAGGAATATCTTTGGAAAGTTTTCAGCTCTTTTGATGACTTCGGACAGGATCTCCAACTCTCTCTTATCAACCACCCTTATGCCGGGCCTCTTCCTAAGCTTTCTCTTACCCATTCACTCTTTATTAAATTTCGTTACAAAATTTATGTGATTCTATCTTTTTGTGAAACTAACTTGAAGTTGTTTTTGGTAGGTCCAACGGATTTGAGGACAAATCCTTTTCAATTGGGGGAGCATGATACGATTCTAGGAAGCATCAAGACACAAAGACTTGGAGATGGTAGTGCACAAGGATTGGTGTTCAAGCCAGGAGCAAAAGGAGCACGGATATTAGCTTATGGACCCAAGATTCGTCTCCGGACCAAGATAATACACCAGGAACTCCGAGCATTACCACATCCGGTATTGGTTCTAGAGAGTCATTCGGACTCATGTGGCACCACGTCCATCTTGGTCATTGTTCACGTCCGAGATGACTAGTGTCAAGCCCTATGGCTCACTTACACTCTTTTTCCCTCGTCTCCGATTCCCAAGTGGTTTTCCGAGAGAGGTTTTAATGAAGTTCGTGGTCCATAGGTTCATCTTGCTTGGCATTAGTCCTACTCCACCCCGGCCCGTTACGAGTTTGCGTGGCGCGGCCCTTATCTATTATTTACTTAGTTTTTATTTTCCTCATTTGAATTTTAAACTTGTGTGTTTATTTTTGCATGGTCTTCTTGTGGTTTCCGAGGCATGTCTCGAAACCACCTCTTCTCTTAACTCCCTCTGATCCTCTCTCTCTCTCTTCTTTTCTCCTCTTTGTCTCCTTCTCTTTATATCTCTTACGAGATTCATTTGTAAACTTCATCTAATCTTTTTCAATCAAAAACCTTTACAAATTTTAGATCATTGTCTACTTGTTTTCGAGTGATTCGAATAATAGGGAACTCTTAGACTTATCAAGTGGATTTTTTCGCAACCTCTTGTGGCGTCATTCGATCCATTAAACCTTCAAGTGCTCAACAATTGGGTATGGAACCAGTTCTTCACGTTTCTTAACTTCACGGTGTAAAATTGGGGCAAGATCCTCACCAGGATCGTATCACTATGAGTGCTCTTTTGGATGTTTCCGTTGAGTAATTTAATTATATATTTGAACGGCAGGGGAAAAGTTGCTGAGGGTATTGATTTTGATCATCATTATGGAAGAATGGTTGTAATGTTCGGAGTACCTTTCCAGTATACGTTAAGCATGTAAGTTCTAATCAAATGAATGTTTTCCTTTCATTTTCCGGTTTGTGATCAGTGAGAGATTCTAAGATGGAAATGGTAAAAATGTCAGGATATTACTAGCAAGATTGGAGTATTTGCGTGATACATTTCAAATAAAGAAGGCGATTTCCTAACTTTTGATGCCTTGGTATGATTATTATTCTATGATCTTAATATATTTTGGGTGCAAATCTTTATCTTTTACCTGTTACTAACAATTTTTTTTGGGTTTAAAACAGAGGCAAACAACTCAATGTATAGTGCGAGTAATTCGGTCAAAGCTCATTATGGGATGTTGATATTTGCAGACTAAAAATATATTAGTTTCTTTCTGAGTCTGTTCATTAAGAATCTTACTAAATGTGATTCTCTCTATACATATATACATAAGTATTTGTAGTTACCTCGAGAATAGAAGATCATTTTCACACTTTTCCTTGTGAACGGGAAGAAATTCTTAAGACAGAACAGAGACATATATGCGTATTGCTGGGTTATAATGTCACATCTCTTTGGTCTGATACTGCCATTGACATTAAAATTGTAGATATAGCAAGCATGATAAGCGGTCCAAATTACCCAATTGGATATTTTGGCATCTGCGTGATGAACACTTGAATCTAAGCACTGACATGGCTATTCACATTGCCCGAGAGGTAAACCCAAAATTTAATGTTTTTTTTTTTTAAAACTCACACAGTTAAAAGAAACCATAAGCATTAGAAATTCTAAAAAGTTTGGATTTTGTGCAGTTCCTTAGGAGTATTTTCAATTTAAAAATGGCCCAGTCTGTTAACACAAGAAGATTTGGAGAAGATGGCTCTGACAGGTGTGCAAGTCATGGTTTATTAGTAAACCAAACCGGTTTGGTCTTTTTGGATAAGTCTCTCAAAATTTCTTTCATAGCATAAATCGTTATTATGTCCAATGAAAACCAAAATTTATGTATCTTTTGTATCATCTTTTTCGTTTTAATGAAACCGAACAACGAGGTTTCATTATTCAGTCATATTCACATTGTTACTTTCGGGGGTGATTGCTATTTTCTTATTAGTTAAAGGATTGTTTTAGACTTTTTGTAATTTATAGATTTGTTTGAAAATCGCTGTTTAGTTGGAGTATTTTCTTACAAATTTTACTTAGCTTTACTGAAAAGAAAAGACCCTATATTTGTTGAAAAGTAAAGGCCCAATAATTACCCAATATGACAACGAACAATATGAAGAGCTTTGTGCATTAGATGTTCATATTCCAATCACGAGGAATCATTTATCATCGGCCAGTTCTATGCAGACCCTCCTCCTCAAGCGCTTATCCACACCATTGTAAACGGTATTTGGAGCAAGCAATTCAAAGACATAGCCATTTCAAAGCTGGAGGGAATGCTTTTTTGTTTCGAATTCCCAACGCTCAGACTCGACGCCGAGTCCTAAACCAAAGATTGTGGCAAATAGAAGGACAAACAATGTTTGTAGCAAACTGGGAGCCTAGCATGGTTCCGGTCAATCCGGAGCTAACTTCAGCCCCTATTTGGCTAGAATTGCGTAATGTCCCTCTGCAGTTCTTCAATGAAGATGGTCTGGAGCGTATCGCAAGCCTGGTCGGGGACCCAAAATTCCTACACCCATCTACAGAAAACAAGTCAAATCTGGAAGTGGCAAAGGTTTTCACCATCATTGATCCGCGTAAGCCTCTCCCTGAGGCAGTAAACGTTCAGTTCGATTCAGGAGATATAGCGCGTGTAGGAATTTCTAGCCCTTGGATGCCGCCTATATGCTCCCACTGTAAAGAGGTTGGCCATAGTCTCAAGAGGTGTAGTACGGCCCCATCAACTAGTAAAAACTGCAGTTCAACAGTTCACACTATTGAGACTTGCCCTAGAATCAAAGGAAATGGTGCAAGGAAGCCAATCAGACCTAAAGGAATCTCTTTAGGGAAAGCAGCGGCTGCCCTCTCAGATCCTGAGCACTCTGTTAAGGTTCAGGGGATGGCCCCAGGTCAAGTTCGATCGGTATCATTAAAACCTTCTCCTCATCTGCAACAAGTGGCTCCCTTAGTAAATAATCCGAACTTGCAGCAAGGAAGCTCGAGTAAGGCTGATGGTAAAAAAGTTTTGGGAGCTGGCTCAGACATTGAAAAGGCCAAAGTATCAGAGGCAGAGGCTGATTCGTCTGATATCCCCTCCAGTGAAGAAGAAGAATTTTTTGAGGAAGAATATGTCTCCGAGGAAGAGCATGAATATATGAAAGTTGTTTCAAAGAGAGATCGGCGAAACTCCAAGTGCATTGGCCCTAAAATCCATTAATTGTCTATGTATAGAGACATTTTTTGTTGGAACGTCCGCGGATTTAATAAGCAATCCCATAGAAGCGGCTTTAAAAAATGGTGCTATAGTAATAAGCCATATTTTGGAAGTCTCCTTAAGACTCATGTAAAGCAGCCAAAGATAGCAAAGTTTGTAAACGCGCTTCTCCCTGGCTGGTTGTTCGAAGATAACTATGCATTCTCCGAGTTAGGAAAGATTTGGATCCGCTGGCACCCGAGTGTGAAGGTCGTGATCCTATTCAAGTCTCTGCAGATGGTTACTTGTGAGGTTATACTTCCGAATGATCCTGCTTGTCTCATTGTATCTTTTGTTTACGCCTCCAACGATAAAGCAACTAGGAGAAATCTGTGGAGTGAGATTATGTCCATTGCAGCAGAGCCGAGTGTGATGGGGAAGGCATGGGCAGTTTTAGGTGATTTTAATCAGACTTTGAGTCCGTCTGAGCACTCTTCTTCGTCAAACCTCAACATGGACAGAGCAATGAGGGATTTTAGTGAGGCTCTGGTTGAAGCTTCCCTTGTTGATCTAAATTTCAGGGGTTGCTCATTTACATGGTGGAACAAAAAGAGGGCAAACCCAGTGGCAAAGAAATTAGACAGAATCCTGGTCACTAACGAATGGCAAAGGAGGTTTCCATTTTCCACAGGCCACTTTGGAGCCCCCGAGTTCTCAGATCATTCCCCTGGTACCTTATCACTGAGCCCGGTTCAGCCTAGACAAAAGAAGCAGTTCAAATTGTTCAACTATCTCCTAAAGAATCCGGGGTTTCTTCCCGTTATCAGTGCTAGTTGGTATTCTCAGAATGTGGTTGGGTCAGAAATGTTCAGGGTCTCCTCAAAACTCAGAGTATTAAAGCAGGAGATCAGATTGTTTAGCAAGCACAATTATTCAGACTTGGAGAAGAGAACACAAGAAGCCCTTGAGCATATGGCCAATCTGCAGCGCCAAACTCTGTCAGGTCCATCAGAAATCAATGCAGGTTTAGAGCTGGAAGCTACCAGAAAATGGGATATCCTGTCTCAGGCGGAAGAAAGTTTATTTTACCTAAAATCTAGGATTACTTGGTTAGGAGAAGGCGATAAAAACTCTGCATACTTCCACACAATGGCCTCAACAAGGCAGGCAATCAACCACATACACTTTCTTGTTGATGAGGAGGGTTCTACAATAGAATCTCAGCTTGGAATCCAGGAACACTGTGTGAACTTTTTCAAGAATCTGTTAGGCAGTCCAGAATCGCAACCATTATTCACTCACGAGGACATCAATTCTTTTCTCAATTTCCAGTGCTCAGTAGACCAAAGAAACATGTTGGAGGCAAGGTTCTAAGCCGTAGAGATCAAGGAAGCTTTCTTTTCTCTTCCAAGAAATAAAGCAAGCGGGCCCGATGGGTATTTTGCGGAGTTTTTTATCAGTTGCTGGAGTGTTATAGGTGCCGAAGTTACTGCAGCAGTCTCTGAGTTCTTTGCTTCTAGAACTCTTCTAAAGCAATGGAACGCCACTAACCTGGTCCTGATCCCGAAAATTCAGAATGCCTCAAGAATAAGTGACTTCAGGCCTATTTCTTGTTTGAATACTCTCTACAAGGTAATCTCCAAGCTGCTAGCAAACAGGCTGAAATCTATTTTGTCTTCAGTGATCTCTCAAGCCCAATCTGCTTTCTTGCCCGGTAGGTTTCTTTCTGAAAACGTTCTCCTCGCTTCAGAGATTGTACACGGGTATAACAGGAGAAACATTGAACCAAGGGCTATGCTTAAGGTTGATCTTAGGAAAGCATTTGATTCAGTCAGATGGGACTTTATTCTGGCTACTCTTACAGCTTTGGGTATCCCTACAAAGTTCATTGATTGGATCAAGGAATGTATCAGCACACCATCTTTCTCCATATCAGTGAATGGCTTAATGGCTGGTTACTTCAAAAGTTCAAGAGGTTTAAGACAGGGAGACTCATTATCCCCCTATCTGTTTGTCTTGGCCATGGAAGTGTTTTCAAAGCTTCTGAGATCACGTTTTGCCTCCGGATACATCTCTTACCATCCAAAAACCTCGATCCTAGAGATCTCACATCTGATGTTTGCTGATGATGTAATGGTTTTCTTTGATGGCAAAGGCTCTTCTCTGCATGGTATTTATGAAACTCTAGATGATTTTGCTGGCTGGTTGGGTCTAAGTATGAATAGGGACAAGACCACTCTCTTCCACGCAGGGCTATTACCACAGGAAATTGCTGATATCTCCGCTTATGGTTTCCCAACTGGCACCTTACCCGTTAGATACCTTGGTCTCCCCCTAATGTCTAGGAAGCTTAGGATATGTGAGTATTCACCGCTGCTAGAAAAGCTAAAGAGCAGATTTAAAGGCTGGGCAGTCAAGAGCTTGTCTTTTGCAGGAAGAACTCAGCTGATAGCTTCTGTTATTTACAGAACGGTGAATTTTTGGATGTCTACTTTCATGCTACCTAAGGGCTGTATTAGGCAAATTGAATCTCTATGCTCCAGGTTCCTATGGGGAGGATCAATCGAGACTCATAGCAAAGCAAAAGTTGCTTGGTCAACGGTCTGCTTGCCTAAAAATGAAGGAGGTTTGGGATTAAGAAGATTCTCTGCTTGGAACACAACACTTTGCCTCAGGTTAATCTGGTTGCTTTTCTCAAACAGTGGATCCTTATGGGTCGCTTGGCAATACCATCATCACAGCCTGGATACAGAAAGCTTTTGGACAATTCAAAGCAAACACAATGACTCTTGGTTCTGGAAAAGTCTGTTGAAACTCAGGGGATTAGCTCAGAAGTTCATTGGTTGTAATATTGGTTGTGGGAACAGGGCTTGGTTCTGGCATGACAGCTGGACGCCGCTGGGGCCTCTACTTCAGTTGTTGGGTGATTCAGGGCCGAGAAGCCTTAGAGTCCCACTCAATGCAACAGTCTCAAATGCTTGCAATCAGGAGGGGTGGATTATAGCGGCACCGAGATCTGACCAGGCCCTCAATCTTCATGTTTACTTATCCTCAATTGACCTGCCCAGTTCGTCAATGGAGGAGGATGTATACGAATGGCAAATCGAAGGGAAAGGTCTTGGTGATTTCTCCGCAAGCAAAACGTGGGAAATCCTGCGGCCGAGAGAATCTATCAAAACCTGGGCAAAAGCGATCTGGTTCAAAGGCTCAACCCCTAAGTGATGAGGACATCAAGTACAGCCTAACTCAAAGAGAAAACTACAATCACCGGAGCCTACCCGAGAAGAACTCTGAGCCATGTTCAGTCCAGATGAAGCCCAAGGTAAACTGGTCCAGCCTAACGACCACTTGGAGTATATTCTTAGCTCAACTACAGAGTGCCTCGAAGCGGAATCAGCTCAATAAGAGTTCACACGAAAGAAATATTCAACTTACAAATAGAGTATTTCCCAACTTACCCGGTTTGGACCTACGTGTACTATTTGGAGATTTCCGATCGAACCAGAAAGACTTAGGCCACAAACCGACCAGTTCTGTAATCCTGATCCATCAGAGAATGTCAGACAATTGGATTCATACCGAACCAAGATCAGAAGTAAAAGCTATTCAACTTTTAAACCAGTTGATTCTCGGCTTGCCTTATTTAGAAGCACACGGGTTTAATCACTTGCAAACAAGACTTTGGAGACCAGGAGAGACGTTAATCCAATCAGAAGAGACACTAGACCATTCAGGAGAGTCAGTTAACACCTTTCCATGCACCAGCATACGCAAGATTAGGCGGATCTCCTTGTGCTCACACTTTCCTTATATGGCGGCATTCACACTTTATGTCATAACTCTCCAACGGCTATATCTTTGCTACTGCTGCGACTTGAGCAAATTTTCAATGAACCTTGACGGCCCAGTATCACATCAATTCGCACCCAAGCTTTCAAGACTCAAGACATCTCGCACTTGCCATATTTGGACAGATTTCTCTCTTTAGTGTCCAACGGCTAGTTTGTATTCAATTATATGATTTCTTTCTGTTTCTAACCTTTTAGAACGTTTCCTTACTCATGTAAGAGCTCTATATAAAGCTCGTTTCGTCCTTTATACAAAGGCACCCTTGATCATTGAATTTAGTAAAGTATTTCGTTTTCTTTCAAAGACCGAGTTCTTGAGAGATTGTTCTTGTCTTTAGATTTCTAAGTGTGTGATTCACTTTGAGTCTATAGAAACCCACGGTTTAAGGAGTGTTTTGAGTGATTCAATACTCTTAGTCGTGCCACTGATTGAGTGAGTCAATCGCCTTCACCATCCATCTCTACCATCGTTTCCACCTTCCGCGAGAAAAGGCTTGGAATCTCTCGATCATCAAGTGATTATAAGACGGAGTGATTCCGATCCTATATCATCTGGTATCAGAGCACAAAGCTCCTATCCCTCAGGTTGTGTTCATCCAACCTTTATCTTTTCTATTTTTTCAGTTTTGTTGTTTTAATTCTTAATAAATCGAAAACAAATATAAAAATTTGTTTCTTGTTATTTATCTGTTTTTTTTTTAATTTTAGTTTCATTCAGAAATCATAAGCAAATAAAAAAATTAAAATAAAATTATTTGGTTCTGTTTTGATATTTTAAATTTCGTTTTACAAAAAAAAAAAAAAAAAAAAAAAAAAAAAAAAAAAAAAAAAAATTATAACAATTTTCCATAATTCTTTGTTCGGCCAATTATTTGTTGTTTCCTTATTTATTTGATTCGACTTTGATACATCTTTTTTTCTTGTCTGGTGCGAGGAAAAACCAGAGACGCCATGGAGTATTTCTCGGAGGAGGAAGAAACTTATGAACCTTCCTACGATGACAATTGGAGCCATGGAGAATTGGAGCACACCTATGATTCTGGCTGTGAAGAATCGTATGAACCTTCCCATGATGACAACTCGATTTTGGACTATGGAGAAGAACATGGTGATGACGGACCTGAACCAGAACCACCCGATTATTCGCCAAACACCAACCACTACAGGTGGTACCAAGATGAAGACGACTCCAAAAGTGAAGATGCTGATTCACAACTCAATTCTGGAGATGAACAAAGGCGTGAGTACCATGTCTATGAAGAGGAGTCAACTTATGCTGAAGATGAATCATGTTATAATGAAGAGGGCTTCCAAATCAACCCCGAAGATGAGTCACAAACAGAAAACATGTTTGATGAGGAAGAAAACCGTGAAGAAACTGAATCAGAATGCAAAAAGGAGGACAACCCGTGGTGTGTGATTCCTTACTTTAACCATGAAGAAGTGACAGATTATCAATACTCTCGAGGAGATTTTGCTGAAGAGAAAGAATTAGAAAGTGAGGCTGAAAGAGATGATTTTAGAGAAGCATACACCAAGGAGGATGAAGACCTAGTTGAGGAGCCTCGATACATCCATTTCTCAGGCCATAGTCAAGGACCAGACGCCTACACACAGTGGGAAAACAATATGGAAGAATGGTTTCATCAAACAACACTCCCGGAGAAGAGAGAACCCTCATTGCCGAAGATACTCTCACTGAAGATGCTTATAGATTTTGGGATCGAGAAGACTCTACTCGGCTCCACTTTGATGAGCCAGCCTACTCTTGGGAAGACATGAAACAACTCATGTATAATGAGTTTGTGAAGGATGCTGCAGTTGAGAGCCAATACTATGTGAAGATTGATTCACACACCGTGCCAAGGAGATGGATACTAGCAACTAGAGCGACTCCAAAAACAGTGCCAAAGAAAGTTTTCTGTTCCAAGATAAAGAAAGTGTCGCTAAACACTTTGAAGAAGAAAAAAAAGGCTAAGCATACAGTTCAAGCAAAAGACGTTCAACAAAAGTCAAATTCCAAAACTGTAGCTCAAAGGTCAAGTGCAAAGCCACTTCTTGCATTGCAAGCCAATGACACCCAAGGTAAGTCCTCTAAGCTTGCTAAAGAAACTGAAATTAAATGTTATAGGTGTCATCTAGAAGGACATTATGCTATTAATTGCCCAAGTAGAAAAACTGAAAAGACTATACCTTTAGATTCGAAAGCTAATGCTAGTTTAATTCAATCGAGTTTAGAAAATTCTAGTTCTTGTGTGATGCACTTGCTCTTGCCAAAGAATGTTGATGCAGGTCAGACAATGGAGCATAGGGGCCAGGAAATGGTCACCAATACCATTCCAAGCTCGCTGGATCCTCGCGCCAATCAAGATAACGTGCTTGGCTCGGAAGATCAAATCATGAGGAAATCGGACCAGGTAAGTAACTCTATAACCCAATTTGTTTTTAATGATTTCAAACCTGTGATAATAGACTTATTAAATGCAGAAAATTTTGAGGAAATTTTAGAGTTACATAATATACATTTAGGCCATAATTCTTGTTGTAAAACACAAGTAAGAGCAGAACCCAACAACATTGATGCACTTGTAAATTCGGAAACTTATTTACCTGCTTTTGGAGATCCTATGACTGCCATAACACACTTGTTTCTTGCCAAGAGTGTTGATAATTTTTCAGGTACCAATGAAGAACATGCGAACACCAAAGGCTCTTCACCTGAAGTGAAAAAAGCGGCAAACCAAATTCAAAACCAGAGAGAACCAGCACCATTGGTGTTCACACCGTTAAACATGGAGACTAGAAGAGTCCCAAACTCTTGCCGGATAAAAGAAGAACCACCTGATGCACCATACCTTAACAAACCACCACAATACCAAGGTAATACTCTAGCTTCCCAAAATCGAATGAAACCTAACTTGCTTTCTCTTGGTGCAGAATGTACAGTTTCGAGGACGAAACTTTTTCAAGGGAGAGGGTATGATGAGGACATCAAGTACAGCCTAACTCAAAGAGAAAACTACAATCACCGGAGCCTACCCGAGAAGAACTCTGAGCCATGTTCAGTCCAGATGAAGCCCAAGGTCAACTGGTCCAGCCTAACGACCACTTGGAGTATATTCTTAGCTCAACTACAGAGTGCCTCGAAGCGGAATCAGCTCAATAAGAGTTCACACGAAAGAGATATTCAACTTACAAATAGAGTATTTCCCAACTTACCCGGTTTGGACCTACGTGTACTATTTGGAGATTTCCGATCGAACCAGAAAGACTTAGGCCACAAACCGACCTGTTCTGTAATTCTGATCCATCAGAGAATGTCAGACAATTGGATTCATACCGAACCAAGATCAGAAGTAAAAGCTATTCAACTTTTAAACCAGTTGATTCTCGGCTTGCCTTATTTGGAAGCACACGGTTTTAATCACTTGCAAACAAGACTTTGGAGACCAGGAGAGACGTTAATCCAATCAGAAGAGACACTAGACCATTCAGGAGAGTCAGTTAACACCTTTCCATGCACCAGCATACGCAAGATTAGGCGGATCTCCTTGTGCTCACACTTTCCTTATATGGCGGCATTCACACTTTATGTCATAACTCTCCAATGGCTATATCTTTGCTACTGCTGCGACTTGAGCAAATTTTCAATGAACCTGGACGTCCCAGTATCACATCAATTCGCACCCAAGCTTTCAAGACTCAAGACATCTCGCACTTGCCATATTTGGACAGATTTCTCTCTTTAGTGTCCAACGGCTAGTTTGTATTCAATTATATGATTTCTTTCTGTTTCTAACCTTTTAGAACGTTTGCTTACTCATGTACGAGCTCTATATAAAGCTCATTTCGTCCTTTATACAAAGGCACCCTTGATCATTGAATTTAGTAAAGTATTTCGTTTTCTTTCAAAGACCGAGTTCTTGAGAGATTGTTCTTGTCTTTAGATTTCTAAGTGTGTGATTCACTTTGAGTCTATAGAAACCCACGGTTTAAGGAGTGTTTTGAGTGATTCAATACTCTTAGTCGTGCCACTGATTGAGTGAGTCAATCGCCTTCACCATCCATCTCTACCATCGTTTCCACCTTCCGCGAGAAAAGGCTTGGAATCTCTCGATCATCAAGTGATTATAAGACGGAGTGATTCCGATCCTATATCACTAAGCATGCTTTCAATATGTGGATTGCCCACCTAGACAGACTCCCAACTTTATCTCGGCTGGCCTCTTGGGGACTTCAAGTATCAAATATTTGCTGCCTCTGTTCGACAGCACCTGAGACAAGGGACCATTTGTTTCTTCACTGCCCTTACTCTCTTATCATTTGGGCATCCTCTCTACACAGGCTCAGGCTGAATCAAGTAACGTTCATCGACTGGTCTTCTATGCTTATCTGGGCAAAGGCGACTCACTCCTCTCCCCCATCTACTTTAAGACTCTTGCTAACTCAAGCTATAGTCTACAATATATGGAGGCAGCGAAACAATCTCATTCACAACCAAGTTGTTGTCCCGCCGCTCATCATCTTCAAAGATATTGACCGCCAAATCATCAACTCAATCACAGCTAGGAGGAAGATGAAGCAATTCAGAAACCTCATGCATCACTGGCTTCACTAATCGGTTCCACGAACCGATCCTTATGTTCCTAACTCTTTAGAATGCATTCGTAATTTGTTCCTTATCTTTTTTTATCAGGTTTTTTGGGCCAGGGAATAATCTTAGGTTTTTCAAACAACTTTGTAATTCCTAACCTTCTTCATTTATATGATATTTACTCTCTTAGCAAAAAAAATTTTGGATTCTACAAAAAAAAAAAAAAAAAATTTATAAATGAAAAAGAAAAGAAGTCTAGTTTAAAAAGTGAGAAAAAGTAGTTTAAAGATTTTCAGTTACAATTGGTGAAATTATCCAAAAACTAGTTTTCCTATTTTTAAAAATAAAAATTAAAAAAAAATTTGAATGGATAAAAAGTGAGTTCTTAAGAAACAAAAACAAAAAACTATTGTAAAATCTACTTGTCATTCAAGGCGTAAGATACAATCTTACATGACAATGATTGCATATACATCTCTGAAATCTAAAAATATTAAAAAAAATTAGGCATATGAATTTCTTTTCATTTTATCGTTTTCAAAAGCTGATTTCTATAGCAAAATCAAACTTAGGCAATGAATATTTATAGGTTTTATTTTGGATTCTGCCAAAAAAAAAAAAAAAAAAAAATTTATAAATGAAAAAGAAAAGAAGTCTAGTTAAAAAAGTGAGAAAAAGTAGTTTAAATATTTTCAGTTACAATTGATGAAATGATCCAAAAACTAGTTTTCCTATGTTTTAAAAAAAAAATTTTAAAAAAATTTGAATGGATAAAAAGTGAGTTCTTAAGAAACAAAAACGAAAAACTATTGTAAAATCTACTTGTCATT